>JAFFSR010000321.1:0-742500 GCA_017163975.1 Anastatus disparis | reverse complement strand
ATTATCATTATCATTATCATCATCATCATCATCATCATCATATCATTATCATTATCATTATCATTATCATTTATCATTATCATTATTATTATCATTATCATTATCATTATCATTATTATTATCATTATCATTATCATTATCATTATTATCATTATCATCATTATCATTATCATCATTATTATTATCATTATCATTATCATTATCATTATCATTATCATTATCATTATTATCATCATTATCATTATCATCATCATTATCATTATTATCATTATCATTATCATTATCGTTATTATTATCATTATCATTATCATTATCATTATCATTATCATTATCATTATCATTATCATTATCATTATCATTATCATTATCATTATCATTATCATCATCATCATTATCATTATCATTATCATTATCATCATCATCATCATTATCATTATCATTATCATTATCATTATCATTATCATTTATCATTATCATTATCATTATCGTTATCATCTTATCATTATCATTATCATTATCATTATCATTATCGTTATCATTATCATTATCATTATCATTTATCATTATCATTATCATTATCATTATTATTATCATTATCATCATTATCATTATCATTATCATTATCGTTATCGTTATCATTATCATTATCATCATCGTTATCATTATCATTATCATTTTCGTTTTTATTATCGTTTACGTTATCGTTATCGTTATTATTATCATTATCATTATCGTTTTTGTTTTCATTATCGTTTACGTTATCGTTATCGTTATTATTATCGTTATCATTATCATGATCATGATCATCATCATGATCATCATCATTATCATCATCAAAGGTTGAAGACAGAATGGAGAATGAGGAATTGAGGAAAATAAGAAGCCTGCTAGCTAGCATAAAGGCAGGAAGCGAAAAGTTTGGGGAAGAAATAGGAAAGGATGTTCTAGAATTTAAGGAAGGATTAAGAAATGGGATAAAAGTTTGGGGAAAAGACTAGATCATAAAATAAATAAAATGGAAAAAGAAAGAAAAAAGAATATAGAGAGAAACAAACACAATTATGAAAAATTAATAATGAAGGAAAATGAAAGAAAGATATAGAAAGATAAAGAGAATGTAAAGATGGAAAAATTAAAAAAGCGGTGTAGGAGAACAAAAAAAATAGAGGACATGGAAAGGAATTTGAAAATAGGAGAAGATAGGATAGAGAGACAGATAATGAACGGTGAGATTGAATTCAGAAGAGAAGAAGGAACGGAGGTGTTAAAGAGCCAAGACAAGGAATCAAAAATTCAAAATAGATTAGAAGCAGAAGAGGAGACGTGGTTCTGGAATAGAAGTTTAGAAAAATGGTAAGCGGCGAATAAATTGAAGAAAATTAAGGCTTGAAAGGAGAATTAACGCCAGCTTGAGAGAGGAAAGGATGAAGGGCTCAATCAACAGGATGTCGGAGTTGTTGAAACAATTTTTGCTTTTTTCATTTTATTGATATGTATTTAAATTTACTATTTAAACAAATATAATAACTTGTCCGTGCTAAAGCTAAGTTAATACAATAATTTTTGTTAAAATACAAATTCATTTGAGCTTGTTATTCATGAACATTGAATGAAAATTAGATATTAAGCTCGATGAACCTAACCTCAAAATACTGTACATTGGAAATTTGCTCATAACTTTTCATTTATAGACTCTTGGTGAATGCCTTAACTTGTCAGCACTCGGGATTAGTCTTACGAATTTTCTTATTGTAGCGAAAAACCTGGATTTTATGCACCGTTGATTCATAAACTTTGAATGAAAATATTGTTAAGAAGGAGGGAACTCCGACTTGCCGTTAAGTCATCATTTGTATTTTAATATTCATTACAATTTTTTTCATTATGAGATATACACTAAATCCCTGAACATTCATTCATATTCCATGCTACTCATTTACTATTTCTGCGAGAACTATGGTTTTCAAGAGATAAGTGACAAACGTCATGTTTTTAATATCCAAACACTTATTAGTACACTGGGCAGAAAGGATATTTTTCCGAATGTGTATTTTAAATGGCAGCGCTGCATAATTTTACCACAGACGTAAGAGGACTTTGAATCATGCATTGAGTTTCGAATCATGATTATTTTGTTTTTTCGTATAGGTTATTTATGCAAAATTTAAATTATAACAACTAAAATTTTATTACAAAGATAATTTAAATTAACAATATTAGATTCTATATGATTATTGAACTGAGAAATAAAAATTTTATTTCATAAAATTATAATTCAGATCATCAAAAAGTAATACTGCTTGTTTACTACAATTATGTCATTAAGTAATTAATAACGATAATGTGAAATTTTTACCATAATTTGGAATTGTCTTATGTCTGTAATAAAATATGTGATGTTGCCATTTGATGTTGAAATTCGGAAAAATATCTTTTTCGCCAAGTGTACGTAATTTAACAGTTAAAAGTGAAAATCTTAAAAAGGAAGATGCAAAATCTTATGCGGAGTAGTAAAAATCTATAGAATAATATAACATAAAATGGAAGAAAAAATAAATAAAAAATTTTTCCAAACTTTTCAAAATACTTTAAGACAAGGCAGTATAGCTCTGCCCTTGTCTAATTTAAATTATCGTTATTATTCATAAATTAGTTTTCGAGTGAGGTCTGAAACGGAAAACCAGTTATTAAGTTCAATTGTTTTTCTGTTTCAGACCTCACTCGAAAACTAATGAAAATTTTATATTTTTTATATATGCCCTTACTTTTGTAAAACAATATTTAATTTATTAATAGTAACAAAAATTTAGATTAGACAAGGACAGCGCTATACGGCCTCTTCTTAAAAGAAAAACTACTCTGAGAAAATTAGTTTTTAAAGGATTGTTTTCTTCAAACAGTAGCGAATAACTTACATACAAAGGACCTGACAGAATCCTTATGGAAATTGGCTTTCTGTCGAATTGACTGAGATTTTGCACAAAGATAGCTTTTAACATACTGATCAAAAGTCTCAATGGGAACGACCCACGAAAACAAACCCTGACCCCCCACGGTCCCCCGTGCAACTTCTTTCTTTGTCCAGAGTTTTTCGCAACCACTTCTTACATTTAACCCACGTTCTATCGCACTCTTTCTCTCACACCCGACCCCTTCACCAACCCATCCTCCAAATCCCAAAAATACATGTTCATGGGTTTCGATGGTGCAACAGTTTTTATTAAACTCATAATATAATTGCTTTTATTACCAGAATAGTATCCGAGAATTTAACTTCTTCATTTCATCCTTTTGTCCCTTACATCTCCCTTCCCTATATACCGTACTTGAAGGGTAAGTTTATGTGATGATAAACTAATGTTGAAAAAAAAACTAAAAAAAGTTTGTATTGAGGGCAGGGGGCAAGGTTGTCAGCAAAGAGAAAGACATAGAAGATGATAATGCAATCTATCATATATATATATATATATATATATTATTATTATTATTATGAAATGTAGGTAAGGTACCTAGAGGGAAGCACCTTGTGTTGCCTAGGCCGAAGTCCTTTGCAACTCCTTTGATAGTCCCACCAGCGGTCTCTCACCACATCCTTTCGGATAGGTTCAGCCCTTACCACATCCTTTCGGATAGGTTCAGGGCGTGTGCAGTTAGACAATCCACCGACACTCAATGAGTCGGATTTTTTAGAGTCGTGATGATATTCATATTTAATAATCATGTATTTATATTATATGACTGTTTTTCAAATCTCTTCATGCACCAGGTAATTCCGGAAGCAGTCTATCAGCTGCATCAAGTATTTGATAGAGCAATGAAATCGGCGGATATTTGATATTTTGCTGATGCCTTGCATAACCAAGGTACCAAAGAGTACTAGTAATATGAGAACAGGTACCTAATGTTCTGGCCCCTGACTTGCAAGTGCAGTAATATCCGCTTATTGGATTTTCATTCTCGTTATCATCGTCATTTAGTGGAATATAAGCAATCCATTGATGATGAATAACTGAGTTTCTAAAACAAGAATGCAATCCAAACCTAACAAAACCTGGATCAATCGCATGTCTATCTGGAAAAGATCATCTTTTCTGTGTAGGTAATCTTGTATATATGAAGGTGCTAGTTGCAGTTGATATACTTTCACAGTTACGTCTTTTAAATATTCAAAAGTGAGTATTTTAAAATCTATAACTTGTTCGTGGTCAAGTCTTACCCAATCTGATATTCTTCGGTGATGTAGATTTTCTGCTCCCACTCTTGTTTGCATAATATTTACTTGTTGAGACCGCTCTTTCAATGCAAATGCCAATCCTTCGTCAGCATCAGCCATGTGAATAGCCTCATGATATCGATTCATAATTGAACCAGCAATTCGATAAGTCACCATTATTTCCTGCATGAGGAATTATAATAATTCCAGCCAAAAAATACTTTTAAGGTGACCATTGCGAGCTTTTACAATCCATCTTGTTTTTGTTACTAACCTGCTGCTATTTGCTTCTTCCGTTGTAAATTGACGCTGCCCTCTATCAAGTAATTCTGGCATATGATAGCATATACCTAACAGATCTAGTAATCGTACAACATCTCGATATCCTCTATCTATGATAAAAATATCTTTAGCCTAAAGCCATTCTCTCATTTCATTAACATCTCTTTCCAACTCGGCTTGTAGTAAAGCAGCATTATTATTTTGTGCATCAGAAAAATAAGGACCTTGAATATCGCGGATCTATCCATCAGGTTCCACCAATAATACTGGTTTAATTAAATATCGATTTTTAAGCATAGAAAACGATTGTCTTAAAACTAGTTATTGCAGCAAAGCCAATGTTTTGGGAAACGAATCTTAATAATAATGATTTTCTTACCTTCATAATGATATATTTAACCGATTGTCGATTAGGATAATTAAATATGACTTTTAAGAAGTCGTCACTGACACCATGTCTGAGTTTTCTCAAAAATGTTATGAGATCTTTTTTTTCACATATTCATTTCCGATTCTTGCAGGTACCGGATCGCAAAATAGAAACATTTTACGAAATTGTCATTTGGTTAGACAAGTTAGGACTTTGAAATTCTCGTCGCTGTATTTATCCTCATCAATTTGCTACAGCAATCCCACGATATTTCTTCATAGTTCTTGAAGAAAACTCTGCAAATCTTCTCCTTTGATAACATATGGCCGACTGATAAATCTTAAACCTGCACGTAAAGCTTTAAGAAGAGAAGCTTGTTTATTCAAATGATTTTGACATGATTTAGGGTTTTCAGAAATATATATGTTTAAAGTAATAAATCGATCGATGCAAGCTTGCAAGGATAGACAGTGTACATTTTCATCATTTTGGCATATCAAACAAGAGGCACTTTGAGTTTATGTGAGTACATTAATCCTTATACACATTGGATCCTGTGCTAACAAAACAAATTTTTTAGTGATATAACGATCACAGTTAAAGCATATTTTCGTATCATTTGTTACATCCTGTTCAGGATGACCCATCATATATCGATGGCTAATAGCAACATCTCGCTTCGCAACGTTTTCATTGTCGTAAAGGCGTCACATTGATCTGCTTGGTAATCTACTATTGCAGACAAAAGAAGTTATCAATTGAGGTGACATGATATGTTTCAATTTCTTATTGGTTTCGAGAAAAACGGACTTCAAAATAAATTTGAAAAAAATAATAAAAGATGTCAGAAACTCGACCAGTGAATAAAAAATTTAACAAGTTAATCGTTTTTCAACGATCCTGAAAAGGACTGCAGGAGAACTTACTGATGAAAATCACAAGACGAATTGCCCACCAATTATCCTGAGAATGACTATCGGAGATCAACTAGCCAATAAAAATAACAGCAAGTGAAACAGTTTTCCAGCTATTCTGAAAAGGATCGCACGAAAACTTGCTGATGAAAATCACAAGATGAGCTGTCCACCAATTATCCTGAAAAGGACTATCGGAGATCAACTAGCCAATAAAAGTAGCAGTAGGTGAAATAGTTTTCCAGCTATCCTGAAAAGGACCGCACGAGAACTTGCCAATAAAAATCACCCGAGAAAATGCTCACCAATAATCCTAAAAGGGACTTTTGGGAAAAAATTCACCGATGAAAAAGTTCACAACTATCATGAAAAAGACCATAAAAAGAGATTTCATTGAAAGTTACTCGAATTAATCGCTTAACAGTTATCCTGCAATACACAATGCCCCAAACTCTATCTTTCTTAATTTACGGTCACCTTTCTCCAATATACCCCTACTAGATTTTTATGCCCCCCCCCTGTAATTCCTACGGATGATAATGTGATCGTTTGAGTTATTGTGTATCGTTTGCGTTCAATGTGTTTCTTTTTGCTGTTAACCCTGCTTCCTACCCCAATAGCTTTTTTTTCAATATTAGTTTATTATCACATAAACTTACCCTTCAAGTACGGTAAATAGGGAAGGGGGATGTAGGTGACAACAGGATGAAATGAAGAAGCTAGACACTCGGATACTATCCTGGTAATAAAAGTAATTATATTATATGAGTTTAATAAAAACTGTTGCACCATCGAAACCCATGAACATGTATTTTTGGGATTTGAGGGGTGGGTTGGTAAAGAGGGTCGGGTGTGAGAGGAAAAGTGAATAAAACGTGGGTTGTAAAAAGAAAAATGTAAGAAGTGGTTGGGGAAAACTGTGGACAAAGAAAGAAATTGCTTTGAAGGTAAACCCAAATTATTATGAACGAATATAGACGCTTATAGAAGCGTACTCTTAAATAGAAAATTCCTGCCAAAAATGAGTTACCCAGGCACCACTAAATCCCATGTATTTTTATATCTATATACATCAAATTTTTCATATGTACAGATATACAATCAATGTTAAAGTGTTACCCAGCGTTTCGGACGAAAAATTTAACCTAGAAAAATCCTTCTATAAGCGTCCATCTTCTTTGTTATTACTAAGTGGTACCCTTAAATTGCATTTTAGAGGTTTGGGGAAACCGTGGGGGGTCAGGGTTTGATTTTGGGAGGTTGTGCCTAGCTATCTCTATGCAAAATCTCAGTCAATTCCACAGAGAGCAAATTTCCATAAGGATTCTGCGGGGTACTTTTGAAGCAGATCTATCAAGTAGTTTATGTGAAACGAAAAAAAAATATAAAATGAAAATTAATGGAAAATTTTCAAAATGCTCTAGAATAAAAACTATGCCAAGAAAATCAGTTTTCAAAAGTTTTTCTCCTTTTTGCAATCGCAAAGAATTTCCATGCAAATTTTTAAGCAAATTCATTGAGTAGTTCGTGTAGAGTACATAAAAAAAGGAAGAATAAAAATTTCTTTTTTTTTAAATGACTCTAGAAATTAAATTTGCTAAGAAAACTAATTTTCAATAGTTAAACGAAAAACTAAATTGTATGCAAAATTGGAAGCAAATCCGTCGAGTAGTTCTCGAAATAAAATTGGTGTAACGAACATACACACATACTTGCATTTTCTGGATACCACTTTTTAACCGACTTCAAAAAAGGAGGAGGTTCTTAATTCGATTGGATTTTTCTTTCTTTTTTTTTATGTTTATTACTTTAAAACTCCGTCATTTCTAAGCCGATCTTAGAAAACCTTTTTTTATCTGATAGAGGATGTCTCCAGAAAGGTTCCATACGTGTCTTATAAGTACTGGGCTAATACTGAGTTAGTACGAGCAAATTATTTAAAAACAAAAAAAATTCCTTGAAAAAGAAAAATTACTATAATCGTGCATAACTCTCAAAGGGATTGCTAGATTTGTATGAAAATTATTTTTTATATGATGGAGGGCGTGTCAAAAAAATTTTTGATAAATATTTGAGAAAAAACTTTGAAAGTAAACAAAGGAAGCGATAGATATCTAATGGAACGTTAATAAATATTAAGAAAACTATTTATAAAAATATTTTATATCATATTTTTTTTAAATCTGAGACAATTTTTTTAGACTAGCGTTAAATATTTGATTAGTAAGTCTACTCATATTTGTTCTTTTAGTAAGGAGATTCACTGAAAAGTACCGACTTCAAAAATATTGCATTAAAAATAACAAATAATATATTATCCTTAGAAATTATATGCATACTACGCATCCAACACATGTGTAGCGAACATATAGCATATCTAATCATTTGCAAGAGCACAAACGAATTATTTTATTAGGCTGCTTAAAAAGAAATTAGCTAATACGTGAGATAATATATACATAAAAATATTAGAATCTTTGGAGTCGGATCAAACCTGAAAAAATTGCCTCAAATCTAAAAAAATATGATAAAAAATATTCTTATAAATAGTTTTCTTAATATTTTATAACGTTTCATTAGGTATCTATCACTTCCTCTGTTAACTTTCAAAATTTTTTTTTAGATTTGAAGCTATTTTCCTAGGCTGAAACCGACTCCAAAAATTCTAATATTTTTATGTATATATTGTCTTACCTATTAGCTAATTTCCATATAAATAGCCTAATAAAAAAATAATTTGTTTGTGCTCTTTGAAATAATAAGATAGTATATATGTTCGCTACACATGCATTAGATCCATAGGATGCGTATAATTTCTAAGGATAATATATTATTTGTTATTTTTTAATGCAATATTTTGAAGTCGGCTTTTTTGTTAAGAATTTTTTCGACTTCCTGAGTTCAAATATATACAAATTAATGAAAAACTAGAAAAAAAATTTTTTGCCGATACAATGCTTTCATTATGAGAAAGCAATAATGGTAAAACAACAATCTTTATGAAAACACCTGCTGTAATATATAAATATATTGGAGAAAACAAAAAATGTCTGCCAAGTGCTTTGGCGCAATCCTTTCTCATAGAGCTCATTGAGTTAGAGTAATTTAATTTAATTTTTTTAAATTTGACTTCAATGTAAAAACATAATTTCTATTAAAAAAAAGAAGGGAAAGAAAGAGTGAGAGTGAGAAAGTGATTAAAAAATAGGAAGACTGAGAGAGACGGGTAGATGAAAATAATGTAAAAATGAGTATCTAGGTGAGATAGAAGGAAAGAGAGGAAGTGAGAAAGAAAGAAATTAATTAGTAAAAGCATAAATAAAAAATGAGAAGAAGTGGTCGAAGAGCTACACTAAGAAAATTATTATTCAAAAACTTTGTTTATAAAGACTGTAGCGAATAAACTGTATTCAAATTTTGGAGTACATCTATCGAATAGTTTACGTAAAATAGAAAAAAAATTTTTAAATAAAATTTTTCTCAAAATTTTCAAATTGCTTTAAAATTGAAAGTGCCCTAAGAAAATTAATTTTTAAAGGCTTGTTTGCTTGAGACAGTAACTAATAACTTGTATACAAATTTTGGTTTAAATCTATTAAGTAATTTACGTAAAACAAAAGAGAAATGGAAAATGCAAATTTTTTTCAGAATTTTCAAAATGCTCTAAAATTAAAACTGCCTCAAGAAAATCAGTTTTTGAAAGATTTCCTTTTGTCAGTCATAAATAATTTCCATGGAAATTTTATAGCAAATCCATTAAGTACTTGACGTAAAATACAAAAAAAATGAAAAATCAAGATTTTTTTAATTCTTAAAATGACTCTAAAATTAAAACTACGCTAAGAAAACAAATTTTTAATAGCTTCCGTGCCAGTTGGACAAAAAAATTAATTCTATGCAAAATTTGAAGCAAATACATTAAGTAGTTTCGAGATCTAACTAGCGTAATGAATATGCACATATATGTATACATTCACACACACTCACACACACACACACCATATACACGCGCGCGCGCGCACACACACACACACACGCACATACACACACACCCATACATACACACACACACATACACGCACGCACACACGCGCACACACAGACGTACAGACATTTTCTGGAAACCACTTATTTAGACTCCTAGAGTCCAAATATGTACAAATTAATAAAAACATCGAAAAAAAATTTCTTTATCAATACAATGCTTTCTCTATGAGAAAGCAATAGTTTTTGTGGATCGTCAAAACTGCAGAGTATTTGATATTGTTAATGTGAGACCTTGTTTCAATTCTATTAAATTCGGGCACAATAGGATCAAGTGGCATGATGCACCAGTAGAAATTGTAAAGGAAATAAAACTATTTGCTGTGCAAACTGTTAATACAGTGATGAGAAGCATGGCAGTAAGTATAGCATAAGTCGCGTGGCAACTGACAGTGACTTATGTGAAATATTAAAATCTAAAATAAAGTTCGTAATTAACTCAACTGATTGCAACATTAAACCTTTCTTACATAGATACCTCGGTAAAGAAGATTATTATACGAGAAATCATCGCGTCATAAACAATGATTCAAGTGATGAACAAGATGCAAGTATAAGAGGTAGTACCGAATCAGTATTGTCATCAAGAACACGTCATGGAAGCGTAGCATCTGATGCACAATAATAACGCGATTGAAGATATACAAACACAAAATTTTTGAAAGGTGGTCTCGTACGGTGATCTTGGGTTTTTCAATGATTTTGAATTTGAAATTACCCGGTTAACCCTTTCAATCACAAATTATTTTCGCAAAAACACATATTTTCTATCATACATTAATTTTTTAGATTTATTTACAATCATATATTCAAAATATATCATATGATACTTATAAACTGAACACTCATTTATATGAAAATGCAAAAAAAATAAAGATTAAACTTAAAGTGCGAATTAAACAATAAAAAAAATAAAATGAGAAAGAGTGCCACTATAGTGGCTCCTGTGACTGAAAGGATTAAGCAGCACGGCATTTTTCACTTTTTGGGCTCAAAATGGTAAAACTCTAAATGGTAAAGCCAAAAAATAAAGTTGTTTGATTTGAACCTATATGATCCAATTTGGGCTTTTGGAGTACGCCATATAGGTTTCACTATAATGGATTTTGCGATTTTATTATCAAATTCAGCTTCAGAGATCCAAAAAACTAAGGTGTACCAAGTTTCATTCAAATCGATTGGAAAACCAGAAAATTATTTGATTTGATCATATATGATACAAAGACAGAATGAGTCCGACTTTTTTTTGATCATATATAATACAATACCACTTAAATGATAGTATTATTTCATATGTTAACATAAGGAGTTCAAGTTGCAAAGTTTGAAAAACTTCAAGTTTTTATTGAGAGTTTCAGTGTCAGCCCGTGTGTGATTATAGCCTAAATGAATATAATGTATATTACAATCATAGTATTCTTAATAAGTTTGATGGTGTGGTCGTGTATGTGCACAGGAATGTAAATCCAACTATTAAAATTTAAAAATTAAAAATATACTTTAGTTACTTATTAATAATAGTTCTCTAGAAATATCGTCATTATATAGATCGCACGAATTAAAAAGTATAGAATTTATCTTAAATTTAAAAATCTAATTATAAGGAGAGTATCTCTTCTTTGGGTCACAGATCTTATCGTAACTTGCAAATATGTTTTCACTCATAAAATCATGAAGAAAGCTGCAAGTATTTGGTCTAACGCTCGATCATTCCAAGATTAGGACCTATTTTTTTCAATTTTTAAATTCTTCTTTGAAAAGTCGTTGCTTATAATAACGAATATTACTCTCCAATGAAAGCTTCTAAGTTCGTTCTACAACATTTTTGTAAAAGTTGATATTAAATCCTTTTCATTATAAAAACGAGTTCATAAAGCTCAAAAGTTCAAAAGTTATAGGGAAATAAAAATTGTTATAAAAATTGTTATGAAAATTAGCATAAAATAAAACTTTAACTTTCATGAAATTATTGTGCTGATGTTTTTTCATGTTTTTCATTTTGCTATAACTTTTGAACGGATTAAGGTTTTTGAACGCTTTTTTACACGCTTTTCTTAAGCTCGCTTTCACCTCTGTTTGTCTGTCTGTCTGTAATCAAATCTTGCACGCTCAATTTTAGACACTTTTTGTCGATGGAAATTCCTGAAAATTGACATAGACCTTGGTCTCCGATGACAATACAATAATCCGTTTACAATAATACAGGTCGTCAATGACGGGTGTGCAAAGTCATCTCTGAGGAAGTACAAGTGGGAATGCTCTCTCTAGGTCGAAACGAGTTAACCGGCGGTTTGAGAGATTTGATTTGTTTTGACAAAAATTTTATTAATCACGGGAAGAGAGAGAGAGAGAGAGAGAGAGAGAGAGAGAGATAATTAATTTTATTAATGTACAGTATGTTGTACAACAAAAATAAAATTTACAATAGATTATAACAATAATAGCCAATAAAAATAAAAATAAACTACAAAAATGAAAAAAAAAGTAAAATAAAAAACCAAAACAAAAAAGTGAAGAAAATCTTAAGCTGGGAGCAGAGGTCCAAACTCTTGGGAGAGGAAGTGCGCATGTGAGGTCGACTTGAAAGATGAAAGTGAAGATGAAGTCTTAAGTGACGATGGACGTTCATTCCATAGTCGCGAGGATGAAACAGTGACTGAGCGTTGATGGTATTCGGTGGAAGAATGAGGAATGGTCAATGGCCTCACATCCCCCCTCAGAGCCCTAACAGGCCGGTTTCACTGATATCTAGAAAATAGATATAAAAGTGAACATGATGAAAACATTTCGAAAAGAAAAATAGAGGTAAAATAGTTCCTTCTACCTGCAGTAGATAACCAACCCAGAGAGAGCCTATTAGGAGAGATGTGCTCACGTCTACCTACACCATAGATGTAACGTATACCAGCGTTAATAACCCTCTGAAGCCTAAGGTCGAGTTCAGCAGAAAGGTCAGTAAAGACAAGACAACAATAGTCAAGAATCGGAAACAGCAGTGTACGAATTAGGTGCTTACGTAGAGCAAAAGTATTGCTCTGTCTAAAGAAATTGAGTCGATAGAGGAGAGAAAACGACCTATTACACACATGTGTGATATGCTCCTTCCAATTCAGCTTGCTGTCAAGATACACGCCCAAATTACGAACAGATGACTCAAACCCGATTGTCTCCGCATTGATGCAGATACCAGTAGACGACATGGAGGTTAGAATATTGATGTAATAATAAGAGCCGATTATGATTGCTTTAGTCTTGTTAATATTCAACTTGAGGTGATTTCTGCATGCCCAATCTGCGACCAATAAAGCATGCTCACTCATTAGTGAAGTATAATACACATATAGTTGCTAATCATCAGCATATAACAGGTGCTGAACATTCAGATGGAAGGCAGAAGAGATGTCATTGATATAAATAGAGAACAGCAGAGGACCCAGAACAGAGCCCTGAGGAACACCAGTGTTAAGACAGACAAAAGCTGATGACCTACCAACAGTATCAATGACAGCTTGACGACGATCAGAGAGATAAGAGCCGATCCACCTGATAACGGTGTGCAAAATATCGAGCGAATGCAGTTTCCGAAGTAAGGTGACATAGCACACCGTATCGAATGCCTTGCTGAAGTCGAATAACAGGAGCATCGTAACGTATCATCTGTCCATATTGAGTCTAATGTCCTCTGTCAATTTAAGTAGAGCAGTCTGAGTGCTGTGGCCAGCCCTAAAACCAGTCTGATAAGCGTCTAGTAACTATCTAGTTGTCGAGTAATTGTACAATTAATCATAAACAAGTCGCTCAAGAACCTTGGACATAAAAGACAACAAAGAGATGGGTCGTATATCACCCATGGTGCGCGGGGAAGAGACCTTGTTGATCGTAGTGACCAGCGAGGTCTTCCAACAAGAAGGAAAAACTCACTCACGCAGCGAATCATTATAAATGCGACAGAGCTGAGAGTCAATGACCGGAAAAGCAAATTTTATGATAGATTGGGGGATAGCGTCAAGAGAGAGAGAGAGAGAGAGAGACATAGACATAGACAAATATTTATTTAGCTATGGGGTTAAACCTTGTATGGCTCAATGTAGCATATACATATGTATTAATAACAATAAATAAAAAATGTAATTAACAAAAGCAAAATTAACATAGTACAATTGATGTGTAGAATAAAAGAAAAAACATCATGGAGTAAAACTATGATGAGGGTCACCGTGATACCTCCCAGTCCCCGAGATCGGCGATCTTAGGTCGTCGAAGGTGTGCTTCTTAAATCTAGGGATTAAGCCCATATCAAAAATCAAGGGTGCTTCACTCCTTACATAAGCCTCATTAAGTAGATTAGTAGCCCGATTAATGAAAGATTGTTGAAGGGCACTAGTACGAGCAGTGGGACGGATCAGTACTCTGGGGGGCTTACGAGATGATGACCTAACAACCACATCATGGTTGACTCTCGAAAAGCGTCGAGTCAAGTAGGACGGACACCCTGAGGAGATTATTGAGAAAGCCAAGGATTGAAAAATATAGCTTCTTTTTCTCTCGACCAACAGCCAATCAAGCTCAAGCCTGTATGGCGACACTCTTTCCTGGGCCTTGATGTTACCAAAAACGAACCTGACACATGCATTAAGGGCCTCGTGAAGTTTCAGGTTATGATACTGAAACAGGTCGTCATAGACAACACAGGCATAGTCAAATATCGGGAAGATAAGTGATTCAACCAGCCTCTGCCTAAGGCCTCGAGAGAAAGAGCGTTTGTAGAATCTCAGCGAATGGAGTGAACCATGGACCCTACGAACAATAGACAACACTTGTTTCTCCCAATTTAAGGTCTGGTTTATCCAGACACCAAGGCTCTTGACCTCAGTGGTAAATGGTATGCACTCGCCATTAACTATCAAATAAGAGGAGGAATCTTGGTGAGAAAGATGAGAGACATATTGCTCACTATCAATGATAATAGCCTGAGTTTTAGCTGCATTGATGGTAAGGCCATTGGCAGTTGCCCAGAGAGTCAAAGTGGAGATGTCAGCATTGATATTTACCAACTCGTCAGAGAAATAATTAAGAAAGAAGGAGCGATAAATTTGCAAATCATCAGCAAACAACATGTGTCGGCAAAAACGCAGGACACTAGGAAGGTCATCAATGAAGATAGAAAAGAGCAAAGGACCTAACACGCTAGCCTGTGGTACACCAGTGTTTAAAAACGCCCATTCACCTGCCATGCTATTCGCTGGATCCTCAATTACCTGCGTACGACCCTGAAGGTAGAAAGCAAACCAGAGTATTATCTTATCTGAGCAATTGAGACGCCGTAACTTGCGAAGAATTAGCCTATAAGGAACCGTATCGAAGGCTTTTGAAAAATCGTACAAGAGAAGGGCTGTTACCATTCTCCTGTCATTGGCCGTGCGAGCGTCCTCTAAGATATTAAGGAGTGCTGTCTGCGTGCTGTGGCCCGCTCGAAAGCCCGTCTGATGCTCGTTAAGCAAGTTATTTGCATTGATGTGGTTGAGAAGCTGACAATTAACCACCCTCTCTAGGACCTTCGATGGCTTACATAACCTAGCAATCGGCCTAGTTTGGCCCGGATTGTCCATGGACTTTAGCTTAGCCAATGGGAGTAGGAAGACCTTCTTCTAACTAGATGGAAAGGCTAAGAGTCTTAAAGGGGCATTAACTAACTGAGCCAATGGTCCAGCAAAGGATTGAGCGGCCAACTTTAACACTGACACCGTGATACCACCCGGACCAGAAGACCTAGGCTCTGCCGCAGCAATGAGACTGCTGACCGTCTCGGTGTCCACTTCCCGAAACTCAAAAACCGGTAACGAGTCAGACAAAGGAATACTAAAAATATCTTTGACATTCAAAGAAGATAAAGGTGGACCACACCGAGAGATGCCAGAGTAATGAGATAAAAGAGCCGATGCCGAGAAGTATTAAGACTTCATTAGAGTGTTTCAGATTAAGATGAGCATGGTCTCAATCAGTAGCGAGAGGGGATATCAAAAGTAACGTACGCGTCTTCACGAGCGCGCACGTATGCGCCCATGTTAGCAACACATACGTGCGGGCTCAGTGATTAAGGTACGATCTCGTATATTAAACATATAAGTTCGATTGTAAATGTATCCCTCTCTCTTGTGGCGTTAACAAGGAGTGGGACTGCAAGAGATGGGAGATGGTACCAGCGGTGTGGCAGCACCGAGAAACCGATGTATCATGTAAAATTGATGATGAGAGCACTCTTGTGTCGACGCTCTTATAATGAAGTCTTTTAAAACTAATTACGAGTCAAATCAAAATCTTGTTTCTTATACAAGTTCAAAGTACAGCAAAAGAGCACAAATTAGGTGCTCCGTACCTGTGTGAACTTAGATAGGATTATCATTAAATATACGCGTGTAAAGTCTGCAGTATACCTAATAAATCTTAGTGATTTAAAATATTAATTAAGTTTGTGAAGTATTGTGTCGTACTTTCACTATTTAAAATATAAAGTGTTATAGCCGAAAAGGCAAAATTCATAAACCTTGAATTTACGTGCTGATCGCAAAGTCTTTGGCTTGGTTCATGCACGTATCTTTCAGTGTACATACAAATACGCGTTGTAAATTCACGCGCTACTTGTCGATACGAGAGGCACAAATGATGATTTCCTTGAATACCTGCATCCTAATTTCCCTATCAATGACATAAAATTTAAGAGTTAGATTAAACATAAGGACCCGAATCTCGCAAGCGAGACGTCTTGTCAGTGTACGGTCTAGTGAAATCTAACTCTCTCATAATAAATATCTAAAAGCAAAAAGTATAACGAGTTTGTACGTGTAGCGGTTAAGCACACGTTAAGCTCAGGATATTAAAATATTCGGCATCCATCTTGTCATACTCGGACGCACAATTAACGTGAAACGCTTAAAATCGTTTCTGAGAGTAAGTCAAGGTGTGATATCGAAGTGTATGGTGTTTTTGATCACCATGCACTAACTAAAGTGCGTTATATGTATGTATGACGTTACAGTATTAAAGAGGACAGGAAAGCGCCTTGTTAGCAAGACCCAATTCGTGAAGAGTCGACTATTTTGCTCTCGAATCATTCGCCCGTTCAATGCGATGAGATATGTACAGAAACTTAGCTGTATCGAGTTTATTTAAGATAGAGTTTCTCAAAGTTCTATACCTTTCAATATTCGCCGATTCACCAGATCTGGCCGCCCATCTATACGCACGATCACGCTGACGCATAAGTAGACGCAGATCGTTAGAAACCCAAGGTTTGCTACAAGGCCGTATTGTAGTTAGTTTCAGAGGAGCGCCAACATCGAAAGTGTCGACCAAGACCTTAGTACAGCTGTCTACCAACTTGTCAAGAATGACATTGTGGCAGAGTGTCTCTAAGGATTGTATATGAGTCAAATCAACGAGAGGAGGCAAAACCATGCTGTCAACTGCAACAGTCAGGTCATTGAGTGACCCTTGAACCTTATCAACCAGAGAAGACTTAAAACTAGAATTAAAACTAACTACATCTAGGGTGTCCAGCTTACGAGACCAAAAATGTTTAGGAAGGGAGGTGAGCCGATGAAACCTAAAGCACAACTCAATCAGATGATGCCCGGCAATGAAGGGTGAGTCAGTTTTTGTATATCAAATTACTGAATCCGCAGAGCTAACAATGAAAAGATTAAGCAGAATGTGCGAAACAAATCGGTCAGTAAGAACGTGGTGAGTTGGCTCAGAAGAGACAATGAAGAGAGAGAGAGAGTGACTCAACGTTTGACCGAAGAAATCTGGACGCATGATAGTCAGCGGCCAGGTTGATGTTGAAGTCACCAGTAATGATGATATTCTTATAACAAGGAGAAGTTTCATTAAGGATGGCGAATAGATCAGTAGGATAGGTCGCCTTGGGACGTGCGTAAACCACACCGAAAAGAAGAACTTCCGAACCAATCGTAACATCCAACAGGAGAAATTCGGGCGAGTTGTCAAAGTTAGGATGGGAATGGTGAATTACTCTGACCCAGAATTCCTCTCGTACATAGGCAGCGACTCCGCCACCCTCCTTACCAACCCTGTCCCATCTGAAGAAATTGTAGCTCTGTATACCAAGAATATCATCGCTGTCGAGATCAGTCAAAAAAGTCTCAAAGATGGCAAGAATATCGTAGTTTTTCTCTGAGCAACGAGCCTCAACAAGAGAAAAGTGAGTCTTCAGCCTATTGACATTAATATGAGCCACCGATATGCTGCCAGAGATACGAGCCTCGTGATCAACCAGAGAAGAAGAAGGGTGATCGAACTGATCAGCGACGATTGAGTGATGATACGTCGGCACGTTTAGAAGAAGGCTCAAAAGCAACAAAACGAGGAGAGCCCACGCCCGGGCGTCTGGAGAAGGCAAAGAGTCAGAAAGGGAAGAATTAGGAGGAGACGCCCCCGCATGATGCCGCCTCGACAACGGCTCGTGAGAAGGAGAGAGAGAAGAGGCCACACGTTTAGCGTGCGCTTGATTAGATGAGAAAGGCGGCGATGGCATCTTAGGCGGAGCCAGCACTGCAGTATCAGCAGTTGTAGCAAAATTGGCCCTGTGTGAGCCACGTGCTTCTCTATGAACTGCCTGAAGAGTGCAATCACTACAGACCATTGAGGAAGAAGACAGAAACCATTTGACTGGACAGCAGTCACAATGGAAAATGATGTTACACTTACGACAAAGAAGCGTGGGATTAGTTCTGTCAGAACGTTACAGATAGAGCACACACGACCACCTATTAGAACACACCACGAGAACTAGAAAGAGTATGCATAATGACTCACCCGATTATGAAACTGGGGTTAAATCTTGCTGTATCGTTAACAAAACAGAGAAGAGATTATCGGTTGTAGAAGTTGTACCAGTAGATAATGACGGATCTTGTCTTATCAGCCGAAAAATCTGTATACTCTCGTAGTATGCCACTGTAAAGAGAGGCACCGTTGACGGCCGCTTCACCGCCTAAATATTTCCACACCTCCACCACACTCGAAAAGTGTCAGCACAGTCGCAGACTCGTCACTGATAGCAATGCCAACCTCAAAAAATGCAATTGAGAAGGATCAAAATACGTAGAAGATACAGAATATGCGTGACTATATGTAGGGAAAATACATACCGCCGTGAGCACGTATCAAAATATTAATGCGCACTGCATGGAAACGTTAACGCACTCAGCAACTCAAGCAGCAATAATTTAACTCATATGCCATAGGAGAAAACGTGTATGGTGCTATTCTCGGTTGACAAGATTGATGTGTATGTTTCCACTGACGTTGATACGCACTACTTAGGGGTATTGGAAACTCAAGCAATTTTACAGTGTTACGATGATAGTATAAATAATTTCTCAGTCCCTCCTCAACCCAGTAGACTATTATCAAAACGGCTAAACCTCCAACTTCAACCTCTTTTTACATTCGAACGAACCAAGCTATCATGCAATGGGTTGCAGTCATAGAGCGAGCGATCCGCTGTAGTGCCAGCAGAAGATAAAGAAGTGTTGTCACTGGTAGCCACTGCTGGTAAGGTAGGGCGCCCCTCCCAGCTGCCATCTACAAGAGAAGGACAAGAGAACCGCCGTGTATAACCTCCAAAATGGCAAACCACCTTACCTCGAACCACCAGCGCAATGAAAATCAACGATTATGATTGCAGAAAAAATCTTGCAGATGTTGATTAATCTCAACGAAGATTCTCTGCAATTTGTGCGTGCAGAATCTCTGAAACAAAAAGCCCGTGAGCAAAAGAGAGAGAAAAGAGAGAGAGAGATGGAAAAAAGAGGGGGAATCTAGGGATAGAAGGGAGGGAAGGTGTCAGCGGAGATGTGTAGGGAATAGAGGGAGGGAGGGCTGTAGAGTGGGTATAGGGGATAGGGGATGTAATGTGTTTAGGATAGAGAAGTGAATTAAGGGGGTATGGGATAGAGGAGGGAGTTGTAGAACGAGGATAGGGAATAGAGGAATTAGTTCTATAAATTATTTTTAAACGTTCAAAAAAAGATTTATAAATAAAAATTAGAAATAAATACAAAATTGAAAAAAAAATAATATACAAGCTTATAAAAAAAAATTATATACAAGCTTATAAAAAAAAAATTACTCATAGAAAATTCAATTTTAACTAAAAAGCAGAAAATAAGAAAAAAAAAAACATTTCAAAAACACGCTTTTTGAAAATACAATAATGGAGAAAATGCACTGAAAAGTAGAAAAAAAATTCATTAACTTCCTTGAAATTACTTTTATAAAGTACATAGAAATTATTAAGAGAAAATTTATTAAATTTTACAACAAAAATTTAAAAAGAGAAGTGTGCGCGCTAATTTTTAGTGAATCTAATAATCACCTCAATACTACCTTCAGTAATTTCTTAAAAAGAAAATTTTTGAAAAAATTTCAGCGCTTACACTTTACTTTTTGAATTTTTGTTGTAAAATTTTCTCTTAATTATTGCAGTGAACTGTATAAAAGTAATTTCAAGAAAGTTAATTAATTTATTTTATATTTTTTAGTGCATTTTCTTTATTATTGTATTTTTGAAAAGCACGTTTTTAAAATGTTTAAAAAAAAATTTTTTTTAATCAAAAGGATTTAATTTTAACGTTTACTAGAATGATGTAGAATAAACTTAGAAACTTTTACTGGAAAGTAATATTAGTTATTATAAACAATGATTTTTCAAAGAAAAATTAAAAAATGGAACAAAATAGGTCATAATCTTGGTATGATTGAGCGTTAGACTAAATGCACGTGGCTTTTTTTATAATTCTATGTATGAAAACGTATCCGAAAGTTACAACACGTTTCGTGACCTGAATAAGTGATACCCTCCCTGTAAGAATTGAAAAAGAATTTTAAAAATCACTTGATAATTGGTGAATACAATATAAACACACTAGAAAATAACTACATCAACTTAGACTTTTTAAACAATTTTCTAAAAAAAAGTTTTTTCCTGGCTTAAGGTGGTTCACTCAAGTACAGAGTTGATTCAAAATATTCTTGAAATTGTAGGTATAGTTCAATAAAGGCAATGTGAATATCACATTAAAATTTCAGAACATTTCATCGTTTCGTTTTTGATTAATCGATGTTCAAAGTTTTACGGATTACATTGGAAGTATATCTACACTGAGAGAATATTGGTATAAATGCTGCACTTACTAGTACAGCAGAACTCTAAAACGCATGAATTGATTCGTCCTTTGATTTGGTGCTGCTGCTGTCCCGAAACAGTACAGCATTCGTCTTAGTCTTGCGCTTATGATATACAAAAAGCGCCTACGATATCTGAAAAGCGCCTCTGGTGGACGAAAAGAGAAACTCAGCTGATGTATATTAGTCGTTTTGGGACGGCTGGGCCCCCGAATCTTGTGGCGCTTCTGCACGAATCGACGATGCAGCGGATGTACTTAGAGTTTCCAGCAGACGAGCCAATGTTCTCTCAGTGTATATATATTGAAATTTTTACATTTCGTAGCTGTTAATCGCAATATCTCATAAACTACATTCAAATTGTAATTGAAAATTTAAACATATATGAAGGAACTAATAATAAACATTTTCCAACAAGATTCACGTAAATTCATCGTTTTATTAAAGAGATATAGTGTTTTGAAAATGAAATTATTAGATAAACGATGCATGTTTCGTTTACATTTACGTTGCTGTGCATGCGCAACTGGATCAAATGAGCGCTATTTCTTTCTTTCAGAGCTAGCTTTCTCTCTCTTACCAAGTGAACCACCTTAATGAGCACGACCATGCCATGCGATTTGACTAATGAAGTTGGATCATGCATCGACCATATTTTTATTCAAATTGAATCAATTAGAAGTAAGACTTTCAAATTAAATATACCTATAATTGACCATTTCCCACTTTTAGTAAAAATTAAAAAGAATCTTAAAAAGGTAAAAAAAAAACAAGACTGTAACTAAATATACTTAAATTTATAAAAAATTAATGAATATAGTTGCGTTAAGTCCTGGCTTGCACCAGGACTAAATGGAAGTAAATAAGTTATTTATTAATTTGTATCAATTTATATAAGAATTACAATTTCTTGAAATATTTGACTTATTTATAAAAATGTAGTCATTAAGATAAAGATATATGATTTTTAGTGGTGGAAAAGCTCCACCAATATTAAATTGAACGAAATCGCTCTCACAATTGAAAATTACTAAAGGATAATTTCAATACTTTCGAATAAAAAGTTTATTAAATAATTATATGTATATGTAGTATTAGCAATTGCTTTTGAAATATGGAACTTTACGGGCAATGTAAACTTGTTACCAATAAGAAACCCGGGGTAATGTCCAAATGTCATTTGTTTCATTCGACTTTTATACTCATATTTGTTTATGAGATTTATTATCTTTTACATTAATTTTGATTTATAAATTTTTCTTAAATTTTAATAATATGTTTCATAATGATTTTAGAATTCGCTTGGTAATTTCGAAATACTCGTTGACGATTTGAACTACTTAATTTTATGATTCTGCTAACTAAAGAGTTTTATTGATTAATATTAAACCTCGAGTTTCTTTACTGTTTCGTTTTTTCTGTTTAGCTTGACAAATTCCTTTATTGTTCAATAACTGTTTTAATTAGTTCATGACGTGAAAAGATACTTTAAAATTATAAATGAAAGAAATAAAAGATACGTCGTGACGTAACAGTTGAAAATGTTGATTGGTCTTGATATAAGTCAATAAATGATCCAAATAAAGCAATAAATTTAATGATACGAGAAATTAAAAACTGCATTGAAATATCTAAAACTGGAAAAGTTAGAAATTATAAAAATTTGCATGGAAAAGAATGGATGACTGATTCCATTATGAGATCATATAAAAAAAAGAAAAACTTTTTAATGAACTTTAAAAAAATCCAAATGATACAATGGTGCCCAACGTGGGGCGCCATTGTAACCTCTCTAATGTCCTTAACCCTGAAAAGGTATTGCTTGTTATACAAATTGCTCATATGTAAGGAAAAGGATAAGTAAGAAAGGTATTTAAGCTAGACCCGATCTTAGCGCAAATGTTATGCTGCGACTAGTCCGGGGTCTCTTTGCTTATATATTAGTATTAAGGTTCAAGGTGCCTTTTATAAGCCGATGATCTTTAAAGCCAATGGCCTTATTAAGAGAATGGTAGTTAAATTTAATTAATTTAAACTCTTTGAAATTGAGTAAATAACAACACTGTTTTATGCACATGATTTAATGAATAAAAGTAACTACTTAATTGAAATAATCAACTAACATACACGAAAAAACATATGAGTGTCGTTGGATTAAATTGAATTATAATTAATAAAATTTACTCGTTGTTTTAGCTATCGGTACGGAGTTGGTGGTTATCCAATTCCTCGCGGACCTGCTAAAACAAACAAAATTAATGATGCTATGAGACATGAGACTTTATTTTAAAGGTAAACTTTATTGTAAGAAGATCGGCCCAAGAGTGCCGTACAATGATTTGGCTTCGATCTGCTTGAGTATCGATCGAGCGGCCGCGGCCGCAGTTCTCCCCTACCGCTAAGTAGAAGGAATACATTTATATATTCTTATTAATACCATTACAGGCACGCTTGGATGTGTGCTAGCGTACGTCACTTTATAGGCATGTATCGACGCATATCCAAGCGCGTACATGCATTCTTATTAATTTCTATCCTGCACGTCGGTATAACGTTTAATTGTTACACCGCGCCGACGTGCAAGATAGAAAGAGACACAATTATGATTTTATTCTCTACGCTTTTAACGTGAATATTCGAATTTGAGAGAGAATAATTTTACTTTCTTTTATTTCATTTTCTTATTCTCTCTCTAATTATCATTATTTTCTAATTTTATTACTTGATTATTTATGTCTTATTTATGCGAGGACACAATTTGCCCCCTGAAAAAAATTCTTTGACTAATCTTTTATCTAGCTATTAAATATCTAATTTTACTATAAGTTTTCCGAAAAGGAAATGCTTTTATGTTGCATCTTTACGCGCCCGAGATTTAAATTTACATTATTTTTCCTTTTCTCTTATAACTTTTAAACGTTTTATTTTTTCATTTCCTTTCCTTTTATAACTTATAAATTTTTATTCTTATCTTATTGTACTCGTACTTGCCCCCCAAAATAAAATAATTTGCACTATAATATATATTTTTTAGTCTTACTATTTATTGTGCAACTTATTTTATTTTTCACACCAGTGTACAATAAGTATCTCTCTTTGATAATTAAGTTTACAATATTTATACATTTTACGCTGCCTTATAATTTCTTAAAACTACATTAATATTAAAAAAGAAATTTATAATTAAACTAATGATCAGTTGGTCTACGCTGACTCAGGTTCTTCTTCACCTATAAATATTTATTCCAAACTCTTGTGGATTTTTCTCCACTATATAATTGTTCATTTTTATGCTTTCATCATTTTTCATAAGTGCATGGGTACACTTCTTTATTCTTCTTGAATTACGGTTTTTTGATGATATTTTACGTTTCTTTCTTGATCCTTTATGGCCATACTTTTTGTGAATTTCATTTACATTTCCATTTATTTGTTTTTGAGGTTTTATAATTTCATTTTTTATTTTAATTTTATTTTCATTTGTGCACAACCTAGGTTTATTGAAATTGTTTCTTAATTTATATTTTAATACTTTCTTAAATAAGTTTATATCAATATTTTTTATCCAATGTTTGTGTGAAGGTAAGTTGACAGATGCATTACTAGATACTTTATTCTCTTTAGAAATCAAATCTATTTGTTTGATTTCTAGATTTTGTGATATATTATCACTTTTATTCATTTTTCCATGATCCTCGTCTTTTGCGAGCTCATGTGTTTTATGATTTTCTTTTTTAATGAATGCACACGTATTTGAGTCTCTGCTCTCATGTGATTCTTTTATTTGTTTATGAGTATACTCATTTATTTTGAGCTTTTGCTCATTAAATTTTATTTTGACATATTCGTCATTTTTAATATTTTTCAATAGTATTTTTTCATGCATTGCCCCCCTAATCATCACATTTAACATTTTTTGGATATCATATTTTGATACATAATCTCTTATATTAAGAGCTATTAAATATGTTTTTATCTTTATTTTTTCAACTTTAAATAATTTTTGATTTTTTATAATTTTACCTTTTATAGGTTTTAATTGGCCTTTTTTAAGCCTTCCTAGGTTGGCATGATTACTTTTTGAATTTTTAGTTTTTTGTTTTTCTGGGGTGCTAGAGTTCGTTGCCCTTGCTCTAACCCCATCTTTTTTAATATGAGAGACAACTCCATCTAGTTTTCCTGACTTCCATCATTTTTATTTTCTTCAAAATTTATATTTAATATATCCCTTTCTTCATGACTTTTTCTAATTGTTTTATTGTCCACTGGTGGCTTAAATTTTTCATATCTCGTTCTTTCTCTATTCTTTCTATTTACTATTTCTGCTACTTTTATAGCTGGTGAATAGAATTGTCTTTTTTGACTTTGTTCCTGTGAACTTGGTCCTGGTTTATTCCAATGTGAATCATCTATTTGTTTATTCCCATAATTCGTTGCTTGTTGTTTATTATTGTTCTGATTTTCATTTTGTTTATAATTATTATAACTGTTCGTATTTACTCTGCCTCCTTCGTTGTTATTAAATTCATGGTTTGAATTATTGTTATTATTTAGCTGGTACGATGTCCTTATTTATGATTTCTTATCTTGAATTATCATCATTGTCACAATCTGCCAATATTTTCAATGATGTCATTCTATCTTTCGTTTGAGATAATTGAAAAGCTTGTCTGATATTTCCATTAAATTGTTCAGCAACTTTCTCAACAAGATCTTTATTCGTATAACTCAACTGCAATTCTTTTGCGTAGCCGAATATCTGTGTAGCATATGATACTTTTGATGTTCTGCTGCCTTCAAAATATCGACCAAATTCTACCTTTGTTCTTGAAGATTTTTGAATATCTCGATTCCAAAATCTATCGATAAAAAGTTACTTAAAACCATCAAATGTGTTAACATCATCTTGGTATATATACCACCATGCGTTCGCTTCTCTCTGAAGTGCTGTTTGTATTATTTGCGATTTCTGCTCTTCATCTAATTTCTTCAATACTATATATTTTTCCAGCTCATTTAAAAATTTCATGGGTCTTTCCCCTTCCAAGCCTTCGAATTTTGGCATATGTACTTTAATTTTATTTTGTTGTGTATTATCATAACTTTATTTTGTGTATTATCGTTGTCTATTCGTTCTTTTATTTCATCCATCTTTATATTTTGCTGGTTGGCTATATCTTCCATTCTTTTGACCAGGTTCTGTTGAATTTGTTTTAGTAATAAATCATTTTCTATATTATCTTTCACTACTTGTAAATCTATGGTCAGTTGTTCATTCTTTTCTTTTAATTTTCTATTTTCTTTTTTATATATTTCAAGAGACTGTTTTATATGTTTGTTTTCTTTGCGTACTCCTTTTATTGTTTCAGTGAGTATTTCCAGCTGAGCTTTAATTTTCAAATCTCTTATTTCGTCTTTAGTTAAATTTATCTGCATTATTTTATCACAGTCTTCAGAATTATTTAATGAATTTTCTAGAGTATTATTTTGCTCTGCCAGAGTTTTTATCTCCTGTGTAACAGTTTGCATTTATTCTCTTAATTTAACGGGTATTAACTGTTGTGTTTCTTCGGTTTTTTCTGTTTCTTCAATTTCTTTCATTATGATGTCTGACCTTCTCCTTTTATTTGGCATCTTGAAGCTGTTTTTTATTTACGCACGCATGGTTAACTTTTAAGTATAACGTATTGTAATTTACAAAATTAAATTCGAAAGTATTCTTAATAATTTCTTTTTAATAATTGATTGTTATTATTTACTCTATTATTTCTTAAATTTGTTGATTTAATATTTATACTTCATTTGCTTAATTATATTAACTAAATTTTTATTTAGCCAATATAACCAAGAGTCTACTAACTAACTAACAATTGATTATTAAATTTATACATTTATTTAATTAGCTATTTGTACGCTTATTTTAAGAAGCTATTGTATATTGTTTAGTTCGGAATATTATATGTCTTATTTATTTTATACATCGACCTGTAATGCATCACATTATTCTTCAATCATAAAAGTTTTTATTTTTAATTAATAGTACATAGTCGCAAATGTTTTGCAACTTTAATTACTTGTTATCAAGTTAATATCATTTTAGGTTGAGAACCCTTATGTATTGTAACGGGGAATATATTTAAACAAACAAAATTAAATATATTTGTGGGCTTCACGTGTACTCACTTTAACTACATGTGCACTTACCGTTCAATAACTGACTTTCGGTTTATAGTCTATCAGCTCAATTCGATGCAGCTGATCTGCTTCAACTTTCTATTTCTGACGAGAAAAATCAATCAAACAATATTTAATACTACTGCAGAACTTCGCTTAGAAGTTCTACATCCCAGACGTCTGGTACGACGAAACCCATGGCGTGTACGCGAGAACTCTATTAAATATCGTTGATCAGAAGAGAGTGTACTATATTCAACACATACATATAAAAACAAGACACGATTTTAATTAGTAATAAATATTATTAGGCAATAATCAAGAATTACTTTAACTTTACTTTACTTTATTAAAATCACTAAATAAATTCAATACAATAAAATAAAATTATAATAATATTAATTTTAAAGTAAAACAACTGTTAATCTAAGCTAATCTATACTACATAACACAGGTGCACACGACGGTCTTTATCGCCTCGCATGTAACGCAAATACATATTAGACATGATTGCACTGAGTCAGGCTACCTGAAACGGGCCACTAAAAACCCACCGTACAAATTTAATAGTTTTTTTTTGCAAATTGTTAAAGGTTTATATGTTAAAAATAAAGTCCTAAAGTAATTTTTGAAAATTTTCATTCTTCTAAAAGTTATTAGCAAACTAACCTCTAAGCACTTTTTTTTTCAAAACACGATTACTCAGAGACTATCAGATAAAAGTTAACGAAATTTTATTTACAAATTCAAAAATAGCTAAAGAATCGAATAGAATATAAATAAATTAAAAAATATTAATTATTAATAAAAAATTAGTTTTGCAATAAATAAATTGAAATTTATGACACTTCTCGTAGGGCTAGGAAATTTTTTTTCTTTAATCATTTATTCCTTAGACCTTCCTTTACTTATAATCGCAATAAAATTTGGGGATCTCTATTAGGAAAAGATTTACAAATTTTTGAATATCACGTAGCGATGATAGACGCGACAGTGAAAACGGTTTTGTTGCTCGCGGCCGCATTTGAATCGCTTAATAAACAAAAGCTAATCGTTTCTTTTGCAAAATCAAACATGCATTTGTTAATATTCATTAATGTTATTGCTATCATCATGACACCACCCCTAAGTGTTGTAATCCATTCCAAAAAAAAATCATAGTTGTTTTCGGAAAAATTTAACTTTTTTATCAAAAAATCGTGACACAAAGTTCAGTGCTTTATTTGGTTTATTCGTTTGTGCTTCTTGTAGACGACAACTGTATTTAAATAAAAATTCTATTCAATTTGAGGTTAATAATACAACAAATAAGCAAAATAAAGAGCACGTAGAAGAAGTAAATAATAAAATAGAGGAGTCAGAAAAAGAAGAAAATGATGAAGATTTTGTCTGCAAATTTGTTGATAATAATATCAAAAGACAGAAATTAGCATCTTCATTTGAAGAATGGATTGCAGCTCCGGCTAAAAAAAGATGCTCCTTAATTTGTCGAATGATGATCAGAAGATATTGCAGAAAACAATTAATAGTAGCAATTTGAATATCTTTAATAAATCTGAAAATTGTACATGGATAAGTAAAGTCAAAGAGGCATTGTCTCACGCATCTACTCGACATCAAAAAATTGTTCTTTTAATGACATTACCTAATGAATGGTCAATTCGAAAAGCGGCGAAAGTATTTGATGTTAGTAGGCGCATGGTTTCTACTGCAAAGAAGTTGAATAATGATAAAGGTCATGATGTTCTGCCAGACGTAAGAAAAGGTCGAGCTATGAGTGTAGATCTAGTTGAAAATGTTAATAATTTTTTTCTTTCGGATGAAGTCAGCCGAGTAATGCCAGGAGTGAAAGATGTCAAGTCAGTTATTGTTAATGGCAAAAGACATCTAGAAACGGTAAGCAATATAAAAAAAAAATGATAGTGATTTTTAAACAATCAGAAAGTTGTCAATTTATTTCTATGGTATTTTTTAAAATTAAATTTTTTTTCTGGAGAAATTTATGTAATTCGATTTTTATATTTTTTATATGTAAAAGCAATATTTCTTTTTAGAAACGTTTGTTGTTAAGCAATATAAAAGATTTACATGAAGATTTTTTGAGTAAAAATCCAAATGAAAAAATTTCATTGGCATCTTTTAAAGCGCTAAGACCTCAACAGTGCATTCCAGTTGGTGCTAAAGGAACGCATAATGTTTGCGTTTGCAAAATCCATGGCAACATTCGACTTAAAGTTAGAGGAATCAAAGAAGCATTTTCTGGAAAAAAATCTGATTTTAAATTAACTTATAGAGAATTCTTAAATAATATATGTTGTTTAAATCCATCTGAAGAATGTTTTCTGGGAAATTGTGAAAAATGTCCTGGTACTCGTCAAATTTTTAAAGATTTGAAAACGTCTTTACAAAAATTAAAAATTAATAGTATATTACGTTCCGAGGCACGGAACAGGCTCATTCCATGCGCGTGTTGGTTTGCTTCGCGAGGCGAAGCCGAGCGAAGCAAAACACGCGCATATGATGAGCCTGTTTCGTGCCGAGAAACGTATACGATTTTCCTTCATGCCCGGCCGGAACTTTGCCACCCCAAAAAGTGATAAAACTCCATATAAAAAAAAATTCGTCAAAAGCGAAGAGTCATCTGTTGCGTTATTTCGTTGTAGCGAGCATGCGCAAGCAATTACAGTATACAGTTGAGTTCGGTATTCGGTAGAGAAAGAGAGAGAGAGAAAAAACCGAACATAGCAGCACACATAGCAGTTAACATAAGATACACAATAAATATATAAATGATAATTCAAATTTAAAAAAGGTGAGAAATAATGAAATGTGTTTATAATACTTTTATATTACTATATTTTGTGTATGAAAACCTTTTAAAGAGCAAAAGAAAAAATTGTGAGTTAAAACAATTGTATATGTTAGTAAAGATATAGTTCATTTTAATAAATATAAATGTATTAATATCAAGTGCACAAAAACAAAACGTGTTAAGTAAAACGTGTAAAAACGTGAATTTAATTATTTTCTATGTACAAAAATAATCATGAAGCGTTTAAAAGAGTGTCGTGAATTTTAGAAACGTGTATGAAAAAGAATATCTATTTTAAACGAAAGTTATAATTCGTTATAATTTAAACTATTATAAGTGTATTAGTGTATTAATATCGAGTGTGTTTGTTTATTTAATAACTACAAGTATGATGTATGCATTTATCTATTTAATGCTGAGGTTAGACATTCGCGTATATATAGATATAGTTTAAGTATACAGCAGACAGTGAAGCGACCGAGAAGACGTACAGTTCGGAGCGGCGCGGTGCGTCCTGCGCACGTATGTAACGGAATAACACGAATGGATTCGGCCGGTTCCCTGCCGCATGAGGAGCACTTTTAGGCAAAGTTTCGGCACGGGTATGAAGGAAAAAAATTTCTTATAATCAATGGCTTACAACTGATAGGTAATTATATTAACAGATATATTTATATATTTTATGATAATTAGCTTTTTACAACCTAATTATTTTTTTAGATGTCAATTACTTCATAAAACTGAGACTGTTAATATTTTTCTTAAAAATCTTGCATCCGATTTACCCGATGTTTTGAAACATGATTTCATTGCTCAGACTCAAGCAACGTATTTAGAACAGCTAAAAGAAAAACTTGAAGATGAAGAATTCATTGTAACCTTAGATTTTTCTGAAAATTATTCATTTCATGTACAAGATGCTATACAATCGCAACATTGGTGCAAAGACCAAGCTACGTTACATGTATACGTGATTTATTACAAACAGGATAAAGTTATCAAAAACATTAATTATGTTGTTTTCTCTGAATACGAAAATCACGACGCCACTGGAGTGCATCTGTACAATTCAAAGATGATTGAGTTTTTAAAAAGAAAGTTTTGTGCACAAAAAATTAAAAAAATTTATTATTTTTCGGACGGAGCTGGCTCCCAGTACAAAAATAGATTCAATTTATCAAATTTACTGCATCATGAAAAAGATTTTGGAATCAATGCAGAATGGCATTTTTTCGCTACTGCACACGGAAAAGGTGCTTGTGATGGTATCGGTGGATGTGTGAAAAGACATGCATACAGAGCCAGTTTACAAGATAAGACGATAACTACAACAAAAAAACTGTTTGAATGGGCATCTGATTTCTTCAAAAAAATTAATTTTGAGTTTTGTTCACTAAATGAATATAAAAATCATCAGAAAAAATTAGAAAATCGCTTTAGTTCGGCAAAAACAATTGTTGGAACACGTAAATTCCACTGCTATAAGCCATATGACATGGAAAAATTAGAATGTAAAATTTTTTCAAATTATTCAAAATCTGCTGTAATAAATGTTAAAAAATAATTGAACTTTAATTCTACAATAAATAGTATAGTATTCTAGGAACAACAGACTTACGATTTATTTAACTTATTTTTAAAAGAAGAAAAGGCGTGATGCATAAGGATCCATACAACGGTAAAGTACTAGAACGTGCGCCGCCATCATTGATGCGTTAAACATTCACACCGCAGATTTAAAAAATTTGTAAATCTTTTCCTAAAAGAGATCCCCCAAATTTTATTGCAATTATGAATAAGAGAAAGTCTAAGGAATAAATGATTAAAGAAAAAAAATTTCTTAGCCCTACGAGAAGTGTCATAAATTTTCATTTATTTATTGCATGGCTAATTTTTTATTAATAATTAATATTTTTTTCAATCTTTTTATACTCTATTCGATTCTTTAACTATTTTTGAATTTGTAAATAAAATTTCGTTAACTTTTATCTGATAGTTTCTAATTAATCGCGTTTCGAAAAAAAAGTGCTTAGAGGTTAGTTTGCTAAAAACTTTTGGAAAAATGAAAATTTTCAAAAATTACTTCAGGACATTATTTTTAACATATAAAACTTTAACAATTTGCAAAAAACAGTATTAATTTTGTATGGTGGGTTTTTAGTGGCCCGTATCAGATAGCCTGACTCACTAGTCTGCAGACTTACATTTTTCGCTAGCCGGTGTGTGTAGAGCCTTTCTGCAGTTGCCTTCACGTGATGAACAACCCAGAGTATGGATTAAAGCGGCACCGTAGATATGCGGTGCAGCCTCCTGTCCTTATCGCTCTTACTGAAAGGCCAAACAACCTCTCGTTTGACGCTGCAGTGGACACACTTAATCTTGGCTCTCCAGAAAATGATAATAATAAAGAATCGGCACTTCTCACGAGTAATTACACCGTACTTGAAAGGCAATTAACACGATTCACATGTGAATTAATTTTCTTGACAAGTCTCAACAGAGGAAAAATAGCCGACGCTCGAGCACAAACAATCTCTTAAGATGGCAGCCTAACTCTGTTAAACCGACCCGTTCGTTTCCTTCTCTTGCTTAAGTCTACTCGTCATGCATTACGCGCGCTTCTTTCTACCGTCATCCATCCAAGCCGCTGACACAGACTCTCTCTGTCTCACTCTTATACTCGCACATAAAGCATCGAAACATACGTTGTACTGTGCGACTAACAACGAGGACAGATATATGCGCATACTATCACACAGTATACGCGTAATCCGCTATCCTCGTTACAGTATATATAAAAGTTTAAGTTGAGTACCACTGTGCGAGTTGGATACTACTATGTATTAAAATTATCATTTGAAATATTATTTCTATTTTATGTATTAAATTTTATTTCAATTTGATCGTCTTTAAATCAATCAATTTGATGCTTTTGTCTTTGTTTACATTTGTGGATCATACCTTTATTACATCGCTTTGATTTATTGTCTTTCCATAAACGCTGGAACCACTTTGAATTTTGATCACTTTTATGTCTTTAAAATTTTATCATTGTCTTTCAAATAATATTTCAAATATTATTTCTTTTAAATTTTCATAATTTCGAAGTAGTTTCATCGTTCTTTACAACTTTATTTATGCGATTTTCTCTTTTTCTCTATTTATGTTTTTTAGATTTTGCTTATTCATTTTTTATATATTTTTGTTCCTATTTAATTTTTTATTTTTTCTTTTATTAATTCTATTTTGGCATCTATTTCATATAAATGTTCTACCATAAGTGGTGTATTATGATTGAACATATTTTTTAATTGTTTTAAACAATTTATTATTTTTTTTTCGTTTTCTTTGCCTTTATCTGTGTCGTCTTTTAAATATTCTAAATTATTTTTAAGTTTTTGTGTTCTAATATTCATAAATTGTATCTGTTTATTTTGCTTATCAATTTGGCTTTCAATTGTTTTTAAAATATCCTCTTAATCTTTTTTTTTCTATTATTATAAACTCTTTTTTTTAATTATTTTTGACATTTTGTAAAAGTATATTCTCTATTTTTCTTTTTAATGTATAGCATTTCTCATTGTAATTGTTTGATTTTTGTAGTGATCTAACAATGAAATCACATATCCTTTTTCTTGGCATACTTTTGTTTCTTATTTGTTGACTTTTTAATTTATTATTTAATTTTGAATTTAAGTAAATATTGAACGTAGCCAAAGTGAAAAAATATGTAACTTCAAGCGAATCTAGACAGTATTATACACTTAGTTTGATTTTCTGGAAAACATAAACAATTTAGCAAAATAAACAATTTTATACGTTAAATTTGAATTAATAATTTTTGTGCGTAATTTATGTATATTTGTCGTAAGTGTCTTAAACACAAGAAAAAAAATTTTATCTTAACACGTGATTAACAAACCAGAGAAAAAGAGAAAATAGAAATTTTTTACAATTTTAATTTTGCTCTATTTCATACGCTTGAAACTCAAATTTTCGCGTGAGTTATTCTGATCAGTAGAACGCCGATCGTAACGTTTGTACAGGTTGTCTTTAATAAATAAGATTGTTATTTTACATGACAATTTTTCTATCTCAGTTGCGTGAGTGAAAAATACCGGGTGGCGCCATTGTTCTGCTAACTAAAGAGTTTTATTGATTAATATTAAACTTCGAGTTTCTTTACTGTTCCGCTTTTTCTGTTTAGCTTGACAAATTCTTTTATTGTTCAGTAACTGTTTTAATTAGTTCGTGACGTGAAAAGATACTTTCAAATTATAAATAAAAGAAATAAAAGATAGATCGTGACGTAACAGTTAAAAATGTTGATAAGTCTTAATATGAGTCAATAAATGATCCAAATGAAGCAATAAATTTAATGATATGAGAAATTAAAAACTGCATTGAAATATCTAAAACTGAAAAAGTTAGAAATTCTGAAAATTTGCCTGGAAAAGAATAAATGACCAATTCCATTATGAGATCAATTAAAAAAAAAGAAAAACTTTTTAATGAACTTTAAAAAAATCCAAATAATGAGGAATTGAAGGTAAAATATAAGAATTATATCAAAGTGTTCGAAAAGATAAGAAAATATGTCAAAGTTTATAGTTCATGGGTCTATGGGTTTATGGTTTATGGGTTAATGGTTTATGGGTTTATGGTTTATGAGTTTATAGTTGATGGGTTAATGGTTTATGGGTATATGGTTCTAAGTTTATGGGTTTATAGTTTATGAATTTATTGTTTATGGGTTTATAAAGTTATAGGTTTATAGTTGATGCGTCTATAGTTTATGGGTTTATAGTTTATGGGTTGACGGTTTATAGGTTCATTGCGTCATGGGTTAATGGGTTCGCGGTTTATGGTTTATGTGTAAATGGGTTTAAAATTTATAGGTTAATGAGTTAATGGTTTATGGCTTTATGGTTCATGGGTTAATGGTTTATGGGTTTATGGTTCATGGGTTTATTGGTTTATGGTTAATGGGTTGATGGGTTTATAGTTTATAAGTTTATCGTTTATGGTTTTATTGTTTATAGTTTTACGGTTCATAAGTTTGCAGTTTGTGGGTTTATAAGTTTGTGGTTCATAGGTTTATGGTTTATGGGCTTATAGGTTTATGAGTTTTTAGGTTCATGGGTTTATAGTTTATAGATCCATAGTTTATTGCTCCATGATTCATAAGTTCACGGTTTATAGGTTTATTGAATCATGGGTTTATAGTTAGTGGGTCAATTGTTTATGTGTTTATGGGTTTATGGTTTATGGGTTTAAGGATTTATAGTATGGGGTTTATGGGTTGATGGGTTTATGGTTTATGAATCGACGGTTTATGGGTTTATGGGTGTATAAATTTATGAGTTTAGGGTTAATGGATTTATGGGTTTATTGTTCATGGGTCTATGGCTTATGGGTTTACGGTCTATGGGTTCGTTTGTTTATGGGTTTATGCTCCATGAGCTTATGGATTTATAGTTCATGGTTCATGGGTTTATGGTTCATGGGTTTGTAATTCATGGGTTAACGGGTTTATGGTTTATGTGTTTATAGTTCATAGGTTTATGGGTTTATGGTTTATGGGTTTATGGTTTATGAGTTTATAGTTGATGGGTTAATGGTTCATGGGTTCATGGGTTTATAGTTTATGACTTCATGGTTTATGGGTTTATAGAGTTATAGGTTAATAGTTTATGCGTCTATAGTTTATGGGTTTATAGTTTATGGGTTGACGGTTTATAGGTTCATTGCGTCATGGGTTAATGGGTTCTCGGTTTATGGTTTATGTGTAAATGGGTTTATGGTTTATGGGTTTAAAATTTATGGGTTAATGAGTTAATGGTTTATGGCTTTATGGTTCATGGGTTAATGGTTTATGGGTTTATGGTTTATGGGTTTATGGTTCATAGGTAAATGATTTATAGGTTCATGGTTCATGGGTTCATGGTTTATGGGTAGGTCGTTTGTGGGTTTATGGTTTATATGTTTATAGGTTATGGGTTTATGGGTTAATGGTTTATATGTTTATAGGTTATGGGTTTATAGTTTATGGGTTAATGGTTCATGGGTTTATGGTTTATAGGTTTATAGGCTTGTTTTCTATGTGTAGACGGTGTATGGGCTTATGAGTTTTTGGTTTATGGGTTTATGGTTTATGGGTTCATAGTTTATGGGTTTATAAGTTTATGGGTTTATAAGTTTATGGGTTTATGCGTTTATAGATTTATCGGTCTATGGTTTATGGGTTTAAAGTTGATGGGTTTCTGAATTATAGATTTATAGGTTCATAGATTTACGGTTCTATGGTTAATGGTTTTATAGATTTATGGGTTTATATTTTATAAGTTAATGGTTTGTGATTTATAAGTTCATGGGTATATAGATTTATGGTTTATGGGTCTATAATTTATAGGTCCACGGTTTATGGGTTCATTGGTTTATGGGTTTATGTTTGATGGGTTTATGAGTTCATGGTTTATGGGTTCATAAGCGGATGAGGATATAAGTTCATAGTTTATGGGTCTGTGGTTAATAGGTTTACGGTTTATGAGTAGATTGGTTTATAGGTTGATGTTCTATGGGTTTATTGTTCATGGATTAATGCTTTATGGGTAAATAATTTATGGCTTTATGGTTTGTGGATTAATGGTTTATAGGTAAAGAGTTCATGGGTTTATGGTTTATGGGTTAATGGTTTATGGGCTTATGATTTATGGGTTTATAGATTATAAGTTAATCGGTTCATGATTTATGGGTTTGCGGTTATGTGTTTATGGGTTTATGGTTTATGGGTTTATTGTTTATGGGTTAATTGGTCTGTGGTTAATGGGTTTATGGTTCATGGGTTTATTGGTTTATGGGTTAATGGGTTTGCGGTTCATGGTTATATGTGTTTATAGTTTAGGGGCTTACAATTTATAAGTTCATTGCGTCATGGGTTAATGGGTTCGCGGTTTATGGTTTATGTGGAAATGGGTTTATGGTTTATGGGTTTACAATTTATGGGTTAATAAGTTCATGGTTTATGGCTTTATGGTTCATGGGTTAATGGTTTATGGTTCACGGGTTAATGGTTTATAGGTTCGTGGTTTATGGGTTCATGGTTTATGGGTTAATGGTTAATGCGTTTATGGTTTATGGGTTTGTGGTTTATGAGTATATAGTCTATGGTTCTATTGTTCATAAGTTTATGGTTAATAAGTTCATATTTTATGGGTTCCCTGGTTTATGGGTTTATGGTTTATGGGTTTATGGTTCATAGGTTTAAGAATTATGGGTTTATGGTTTATGACTACATGATTTATGAGTTAATGGTTTATGGGTTTATAGTTTATGGGTTTATGGTTTATGGGTTCATAGTTTATGGGTTTATGGCTTATGAGTTTATGGGTTTATGCGTTTATAGATTTATCGGTTTATGGTTTATGGGTTCAAAGTTTATGGGTTTCTGAATTATAAATTTATGGGTTCATAGATTTCCGGTTTTATGGTTAATGGTTTTATAGATCCATGGGTTTATATTTTATAAGTTGATGGTTTTTTGTTTATGAGTTTATGGGTTTATGGGTTTATGGTTTATAGGTCTATAATTTATAGGTTCACGGTTTATGGGTTCATTGGTTTACGGGTTTATGTTTTATGGGTTTATGAGTTCATGGTTTATGGGTTTATAAGCGGATGAGAATATAAGTTCATAGTTTATGGGTCCGTGGTTAATGGGTTTACGGTTTATGAGTAGATTGGTTTATGGGTTGATGGTCTATGGGTTTATTGTTCATGGATTAATGCTTTATGGGTAAACAGTTTATGGCTTTATGGTTTGTGGATTAATGGTTTATAGGTAAATAGTTCATGGGTTAATGGTTCATGGGTTTATGATTTATGGGTTTATAGATTATGAGTTAATCGGTTTATGATTTATGGGTTTGCGGTTTAGGTGTTTATGGGTTTATGGTTCATGGGTTTATTGTTTATGGGTTAATGGGTTTATGGTTAATGGGTTTATTGGTTCATGGGTTAATGGGTTCGCGGTTCATGGTTATATGGGTTTATAGTTTATGGGCTTACAATTTATAGGTTCATTACGTCATGGGTTAACGGGTTCGCGGTTTATGGTTTATGTGTAAATGGGTTTATGGTTTATGGGTTTACAATTTATGGTTTGATGAGTTTATGGTTTATGGCTTGATCGTTCATGGGTTGATAGTTTATAGGTTTATGGTTTATGGGTTTATGGTTCAGGGGTAAATGGTTTATAGGTTCATGGTTCATGGGTTCATGGTTTATGGGTTTATGGTTAATGCGATTATGGTTTATGGGTTTGTGGTTTATGAGTTTATAGTCCATGGTTCTATGGTTCATAAGTCTATGGTTAATGGGTTCACAATTTATGGGTTCACTGGTTTATGGGTTTATGGTTCATAGGTTTAAGAATCATGGGTTTATGGTTTATGAATACATGATTTATAAGTTAATGGTTTAGGGTTTATGAGTTTATAGGTTTATGGTTTATGGGGCTATAATTTAGAGGTTCACGGTTTATGGGTTCGTTGGTTCATGGGTTTATGTTTTATGGGTTTATGAGTTCATGGTTTATGGGTTTATAAGCAGATGGGGATATAAGTTCATAGTTTGTGGGTCCGTGGTTAATGGGTTTACGGTTTATGAGTAGATTGGTTTATGGATTGATAGTCTATGGGTTTATTGTTCATGGATTGATGCTTTATGGGTAAATAGTTTATGGCTTTATGGTTTATGGGTTAATGGTTTATGGGTTTATGATTTATGGGTTTATAGATTATGGGTTTATAGATTATGGGTTAATCGGTTTATGATTTATGGGTTTGCGGTTTAGGTGTTTATGGGTTTATGGTTTATGGGTTTATGGTTTATGGTTTTATGGTTTATGGGTTCATTGGTCTATGGTTAATGGGTTTATGGTTCATGGGTTTATTGGTTTATGGGTTAATGGGTTCGCGGTTCATGGGTATATGGGTTTATAGTTTATGGGCTTACAATTTATAGGTTCATTGCGTTATGGGTTAATGGGTTCGCGGTTTATGGTTTATGTGTAAATGGGTTTATGGTTTATGGGTTTACAATTTATGGGTTAATGAGTTTATGGTTTATGGCTTTATGGTTCATGGGTTAATGGTTTATGGGTTTATGGTTTATGGGTTTATGGTTTATGAGTTCGTGGTTTATGGGTTTATGGTTTATGGGTTTATGGTTCATGGGTTTATGGTTAATGGGTTTATGGGATTAAGGTTTATAAGTTTATGGTTCATGAGTTTGCGGTTTATGAGTTTATGGTTCACGGGTTAGTAGGTTTATGATTCATGGGCTTACGGTTTATGGGTCTATGGGTTGATGGGTCCATGGTTTATGGTTTTACGGTTTATGGGATTATTGGTTCATGGGTTAAGGGTTTATAACTTTATGGTTTATGGGTTAATGGTTTATGGGTTTATGGTTTATGGGTTTATAGTTTATGAGTTAATGGGTTTATGAATTATGTATGTTATGGTTTATTTGTTTTTGGTTGATGGGTTTATGGGTTTATGTTTCATGGACTTGTGGGTTTATGGGTTGACGGTTTATAGGTTTATGGTTTATGGGTTTGTGAGTTTATCAATTAATGGGTTTGTCTATGGTTTTATTGTTTATATGTTTATGGATTTATGGTCCATGGTTTTACGGTTCATAGGTTTACGGTTTATGGGTCCATGGTTCTATGGTTTATGGATTTAGGGTTTGTGGGTTCATGGTTTATGGGTTTATGGTTTATGGTTCATGAGTTTACGGTTTATGGGTTCATGATTTATGGACTTATGGGTTAATGGGTTTATGGGCTTTCGGCTTATGGGTTTATGTGTTCTTGGTATATGGGTTGATGGTTTATGGGTTTATGGGTTCATGGGCTTATGGGTTGATGGGTTTATAGTTAATTGGTTTATAAGTTTATGTTTTATGGGTTTATAATACATAGTTTTTGGGTTGGACGCATTCCGAAAAATTAGCAACTTAAGCTTTTATTGAGAGCACATTAAGGCTCGATTATATAGTGATTATTCTTAACTACATTTTTTTGTATTATTTGATTAATTCATATTGTCTTTCTTTTTATAACAGATCCTGCACCAGAAGTTACTTTTGATAATAATTCCAAGTCTTTTTTTGTTTAGCACTGATATTTATTTCCGCGTCACTGCAATCATGTGACCAACAATCAACCGATACCCAATGAGGTCGGATTTTTTAAGAGTCGCGATATAAATGGCGCATACTTATATATATTCTTTCGAACAAAAAAATCAGAGGTACCTGGCCAGGATTCGAACCCATGCCCTCCGCGTTGAAGGCAAGAGCAAGAGTGTCACATTATAAATGACCTGCTGTATATATTTCTGTGTGCATAAGTGGCTCATCTGTGTCAATAAGAATATGAGTTAATGAACGAGTGTAAGTGTAGTACGATTGTAAGTCCGTACGATTTTATAATAATAAAAGTGTTATCGTATGCGATATTGTTTTGTGATATATCGGTATTGGTGTGCGTGTAGTTCAGTTTATTTGTGTGTCGTGTGATTAGGTATCAGCGTATGTGAACATTGATTTATTAGTCTATTGGTATACGTGTGGATTAGATTTCGTTGACGTTAATATGCGTTAATGTGTGTGAAAATTGATGTGCCTTTGTTGATTTGTATTTATGAGTGATTGTTGGGTTAAGTTTTTGTTTTAATGTGTGTATGTCCTGTATGAAAAAAATTTCTGGAAATAGTTGTAGATAAACGTTAATAATTGTGAATAAATGCAAATAACTGTAAATATCTATAAATAAGTGTTAAAAATATCGGAATTGAGACATGAATAACAGTTATTCAGTTATTTCCAGTTATATATAATTATTTACAATTATTTACAGTTATTTACACTTATTAACAGTTTTTTAAAATTCACTTATAGTTATTTTATTTTTACAATTATTCACGCTTATTTACGATTATTTATAGTTTTTTACGCTTATTTCCTGTTATTTACATTTTCAAAATTTTTTGCATATATGGTGAATCCTCAAAAAATCGGCTGATTTCCGTTCTTTGCCAAAACCTTCATATAGAATAATGTTTGACAGGACTGGAAAATTATTTTTAAGTTACCTTATACTGTCTTGTGATAGATAACGGGATAAGATTATTAATGAGGTACCCTATTTGTTGACCAAAGAATTGTGAAATATTAGAAAACGTAACTTTGTTAGCTTTCACGCGTTGAATCACAAAAGTATTAGTAAACATATCATCCTTGAATCATATTAAAAGTTCATTTTATTACACTCGGAAGTGTTCATTTTTCTTTAATAAAAAAGTATATTTACTTGTTTATACCCCTTTTTACATTCATCATTAAGTATTAATAATTGAATTAATTCCACCCCAAAAAAATCGTAAACTCCGTTAACTCAATGTTATTGCTATTATTTAAGGTACTTATTGAAAGGTATTCATAAGTACTTAAGTTCAAATTTCGTCTTCATTAAAGTATTATTCAAGTTAAATATAATGCATAAAGATACAATATATCAATTCTTTTCAATCGTCACCATTAAAAATTTCTTGTATAATCAGCCGATTTTTTGAGAATTTACCATATATAAAAAATTTGAATAAATTTAAATAACTGTAAATAATTGTAAAAAAACTGTAAATAATTGTAGAAAAACTGTAAATAATTGTAAATAATTGTAAATAATTATAAATAATCAGTAAATATCTGTAAAAAATTGTAAATAATTGTAAATAACTATAAATAACTGTAAATAATTATTAATAACATTAAATTTTTCACTGATTCAACAAATTTTTGAAAATGAAATAACTGTAAATAATTATAAAATACAGTGAATAATTGTAAATAATTGTAAATAACTGTAAATAATTGTAAATAATAGTGAACAATAGTAAATAATAGTAAATGACTGTAAATAATTGTAAATAACTATTATTTATGTCTCAATTCTGACATTTTTTAACATTTATTTACAATGATTTACTATTATTTACAATTTTTCACAGAAATTATTTCTATATTGGGTATAAGTATGTCCGCACTTATAATTGTTTACATTTGAATATTTCTATGTGTGTGTGTGTGCGCGTGTGTGTGTGTCTGTGTGCGGGCGTATGTGTCTGTGTGTATGTGTGTGTGTGTGTGTTAACATTGCACTTTTATTTATGAAAGTAAAATAAATTTTAATACAACAATTATTTTACATTGTAGTTTATTCACATCAGTTTTTTAATACAAATGCATAACAATATTTCATTTTAAATATAATATTTCGTATTTAGATATACAATAATTACATGAACGTTTGTTCGTTAATTACCGTGTTTGTATTAATGAACATGTGTCTTTGGTGTCTATGTGTGCCAGATTTGTTTGTGTTTTATCTTTTTGGATTTATCTATGTGTTCGTTGGTAATGTACATTAGTTAGTGTGTACGTGTTTGACATTGGTATATGCGTGTGTATGTCGGAGTGTATGCATATATGTCATTGTATGTGTATGTTGTGTTTGCGCATGTGACTATCTGTGATTTGGTGTGTTTGTATACAAACACATATATGTGTCATTGTGTATGTTTTTCGTTTTCGTGTATATTAATATGTGAAAATTAGTATATCGGTGTGTTAGTAAATGTAAGTTTATGTGAATACAATTATAATTCTAATCGTCAATCTAGAGGTAAGAAAGGAAAATTTATAATTTTATTTGAAAAATCAACTAAATTTCTAAAGTTAAATAATTATAAAAGCATTATTGAATTTAATCATTTAAATCAATTCAAAAGATAAATTTTATAGTTTCCAAAACAAAATGAGACCAATATATTATTAAATTGAAAAATCATTTTAAAGAGTATTATATTTATTTTCAGGAAATTATAATAAAAATAAATACAAAAAAATTCAACAAAATAAGTATGAAGGTAAATAAAAAAATAATAAGTAATTAAGTTAAATCAGGATAAATTTTAATTAAAATATTAATTCCAAGAAAAAATCGAGAAACAAAAGGGGGCCAACGCCATCGACGTTATCGATTCAACAACAATAAAGAATCGCAGAATCGCATGACAAATTTTAAATCAGCCATCATGAAAGCCAGCTATATGAAATAAATAAAATAGTTTAAATAAAATATATTTTAAAATTGAGTCTTTTTTTTCCCTTGAATATTTCTTTTGTCATTTTATTATGTATATATAAACGAATTCACACATACACATACTGATATATTCGCATACACATATACACTCTTACACACGCACAAACACGTATATATTCACAAAAGTGCACTTAACGGAAAGGATATTTTTCCGAATGTTAATCTCAAATGGCAACATTGCATATTTTACCACAAGAACAAATTTCATATTATCGTTACTTATTACTTTATGACACAATTGTAATAAGCAAACAATATTACTTTCTTTTTTCATGATCTGAATTATAATTTTATAGAATAATTTTTTTTTCAGTTTAATAATCATATAGAAAATCTAATATTGTTAATTTAAATTATCTTTGTAATAAAATATCATAATAATATATACGGTTATGAGTATAACTAAAATTTGTATTCGAATCCTATATAACTATTGTCAATACTAATTATTTACTTTTATCAAAGCTTATTATTATACAAAAAATTAAGTATTTTTTATTTCAATGCAATACAATATAATGATATGAATGTATGAAATAAAATTAAATACATATTTATATTAAAATACTATTGTCAATAAAATTATCAAATTTATATATATATATATATATATATAATAATATAATATATGAAAACGCAGCCGAACGACGTTAGGAGCGAGGCAAATGCTGCTAGTAATAAAATGAGATTAAATATACACGAAGAAAACAATCAGGCTTTTATTGCATGGTCACATATCCACAGCTTTTTAGCTTGTTAACTAATGCAATTTAACTATGTATTAACAACGAATATAGATGCTTATAGAAGCGTACTTTTAAATGGAAAATTTCTGCCAAAAATGAGTTACCCAGCTATTGAGGGCGCCACCAGATCCCATGTATTTTTATATCTATATATATATATATCAAATTTTTCATATGTATAGATATACAAATAATGTTAAAGTGTTACCCAGGCTTTCGGACGAAAAATTTAACCCAGAAGAATCCTTCTATAAGCGTCTATCTTCTTTGGTAATAATGCGATAATTTTATACATAAAGGGCAAGCTAGTATTACGTGAAATCCGAAGTTTAAATACAAATGGCTAACGCCTTAATGGCGTAAACTTGTTTACACATATAAATCGCAAGTGGCCCATCGAAAAATTCTATGAGTCTCATACGACGGGTAGAGGACCTATCGAAAAATCCTATGAGCTTCGTACAACTGCAGAGTATAAACAAACTCCAATATACAACTTAAGGTGGGGGGCGTATTCGTAAACATGTACATTCGTAAACATGTACAAATTTTAATCGGGGAAGAGGTTCGGTTGTAGGCATGGTTTGGTTGTGGACACCCCTACGTTTCTATTGACAGAAAGCAGATGAGGTTTTTCTGACAAATGTCATTTATGTATTATAGCAGCACGTTTTTTTATGCCGAATATCGAAGCGAACAAACGCGTCTGCTTCGTGCTGTAAGCAAATTAATTTTTCTGTGCTTGAGAAAAAATCACAAAAATTTATTTATACTTATGTATACTTTTTAAAAAGAATTACAAATCAAAATGAATCAATGAAGCTGAGTGTAATGCACATTTATTCAGTAGGAGTTTATTCCTACTTTGTGATGCAATATGGATTGCAACCAATATCTTAACACCAACAATTTTGCATGATTGTCCACAATCACAAAACACAAAAAAGATTTTGGTTCGGTTGTGGGAATTTCACAAAATTAACAACAAACATTATTCAATTTGACGGAATCGATTTTGTCCCTTCGTTGGTAGTTAGCTAAGGTCTTTATCTTTCTATAGACACCTGTAAGTCCAAAAAATATACAATTGGTGAAAAGTTATGAGTCAAAAACAAAAGGGTGCCCACAACCGAATCCTTTCCCATATTTATAAACTGTTATACAGTGTAGTATAGCGGATTTGATCATTAACTATTGTACCGAGAACAATAGTTCGAGACCGCTCAAAATTTTATTTTTTAATTATATTTTTTTTTCTTTATAATTTTTTTAATTATTTTTTTTTAAATAATAATATTCAAATATATACAAATTTTTAAATTATACAAATTATTTAAAATTGTTTAGGATGATTTCAAACCGTTATATGCAATTATAAATTAACATATTCAAGCATGAATAGTTTTATACAATTATAAATTTTAATATATAGTACCAGTCAATAATTCTGAGAATGTTATAAAATTTTTGTTCCAACTTTGAAAAAGCATATCTCCTTCAATTTTCCTAAAAAATATTTTAAAATACTCTTTAAATCCTTTTTTTGGCTTACTTACATTTTTTATTGATATATTAAAAAAAAACACAGAGACAATTTCGAAATTTGTTTCATTTTTTTTCGTTCACTCAGCTATAGTTTTTTTAATAATTGAGCTAAAAAGAATTTAAAAAAAGATTCGATAAGGGCTCTAAAAATACTATCTGCGTTATTTTTTATTAAATTTTAAGCTCGTAAATTTATTGATCTAATACTTTTGTAGTTGTAAAAAACACTTTAATAGCAAGTATAAAATAATCGCTAGTGTAGTAGTAAGAATCAAAAGTTTTGCATAATAATAATAAATTAATTCATATTATACATTGAAATTTTTAAAAAATTCACAATAGAATTTTGTGACGTAAAATCTGCTCAAAATTAAAATTATGTAAATATTAATTTACAATATTAATCAATTATTATTATTATCATTACCATAATTATCATTATCATCATCATTATTATTATTGTTATCATTATCATAATCATTATTATTATCATTATTATTATCATTATCATTATTATTATTATCATTATTATTATTATCATTATTATTATTATCATTATTATTATTATCATTATTATTATTATCATTATTATTATTATCATTATTATTATTATCATTATTATTATTATAATTATTATTATTATCATTATGGGAGTTGGCTTGAGGAGGCCCCTTGAGCAAGTGTTGTCTTCCAGGTTCCGGGCATTGCCCAACCGCTCCTGGGCGTCATCGTCGCATCAATGCTCTTCGCAGCAATGCTATAACGTTGACGGCAAATAGGAAGTAATGACCCGAGGAGAAATAACCTCGCAAAAAAACCAGGGACTATCTGGCCCGGATGGTAGTAATCCTGTAAGGGTCCCGCTTTGGGTTACAAAATAGGGGTGGTTCCCTGACTAAATTCACCACTTTTATGGAAGATGTCGGATTTAAATACAGTAATACCCCAGGTGAGTACCCCTGCACAGGGAAATCTCACCTCCGCTTCCGATCAAGTGAAAGCCTCGGTGGGCGGAGCTGGCCTCATGGATTCTGGGGGAGGCCAAATTCACGTTGACCATATTGTCGCTGGACTGGGTAACCAGACTTCGACGGCAATTATAACTACCGAAATGCTAGAGGAGACAACCTCGCATAAAAAACAAGAAATGTCTACTTTGCAGGTATCAAGGATACGGAGCTGCAGTCAGAGCAGTGTTGCTAGCGTCCGAAGTGCCAAAAGCGCTTTTAGTGACGCCTCAGGCTTTGAACAAAACGCACTCCAAGAGGACATGGACGCATTCTTCGAGGCTACAAGCGATCAAGAGTTATGGATAGAGGAAATGAGGAAGGAAGTTCAAGGGATGCAGGACGTTCTGAAAAAGAACACAAACCTCAGGATCCAAACCGCGGTCGAAAGGTTGCAAGTCCATCTGAAGAAAGCGGTTGAACAGCAGGAAGTTCTAAAAAGGAAAGCAAATACCATCAAGGACGGAGTTGACCAAATTCTTAGTCAACATAGGGTAAGGAAGACAGCGCGGAGGAGGATGCAAGCTGAACTTTTAAGGGACACCGTAATCGCGAGCATTAACTCTAAAAGAGAACGAGGCAGCGCAGATAATAGCCCAGAGTATGTGCGGCAAAAGGAAAGAAAAAAGAAGAAAGTGACAGCGGGTGCTGCGAATGCGCAATCTCTTCCGCAGATTGCGCCATCTAGCCATTCACGTCCCCAAGCTTTGAAGACGAAATCCAGGAAGACCGAAACGGTGGTCGTAAAGGTAACCCAAGGGGCCTCATACGCAGACATCCTTGGAAAGCTCCGCAAGGATGTCAAGCCGCAGGAAAGCAGCACGGAGGTCCTAAGGGTCAGGCCGACAACCAAGGGAAACGTCTTGATCCAGATCTCGAAAGAGTCGGATAGAATGGCCTTCACTGACAAGGTCAAAGTTGCAGTGGAGGGCATAGGAACCGTTAACATGGATGGGCGGAGAAGGACGATTGAGATTCGTGATCTTGATCAGATGACAACGGAGGCCGAGGTACAGGAAGCGTTGGGTAGGATCCTGGGTCCTGAGCAAAGCGCTCGGAAGGTCATCATCCTCGGACCAAGTCGATTCGGATCCAAAATGGCAGTTGTTGTTCTTGATGAAGCTGAGGCAACAGTTGTTTTGAATAAGGAGCGAATCCAAATTGGATTCGTTAACTGTAAGGTACAGAGAAGAATTATGGTGATCAGATGTCATCGATGCCTAGGCTTCGGTCACAGGCAGGATCAGTGCGTCGGTCCAGACAGGTCCACGCACTGCTACAAGTGCGGAAACGAAGGTCACACAAGGGCAGCATGTCCTAACAATGCCTGCTGCTTTTTATGTCTACAGGATGGAAGTGAGAGCGAAGCTGCTAAGCACGTGGCCGGTAGCGGAGTATGCAAGGTCTTCAGGCGAGCGCTGGAAGAAGAAAAAAAAAGGAACATTGAAGCTAGAAAGAATGCTAATAAAAAAGACGCTTGAGAGAAGTTAATTGAAAGTCAAGAAATAGACTTAAAATGGACGGCGCTGCTGCGAATTGGTGGCCCCACCCCGAAGTAATGCCGAGAAGGCCTAAGTGCCGGGGTGGAATAAAGGTCACGACGTGGATGTTACTGGCCTTTTGCCCGCGTGACGATTGCATCTTCTTGCAATCGTCACGCGGTCAAAGGGACAGGGGGTTAGACGGTCCCCTGGGACTCTGATGCCCTGGATGTGAAATGGAAGGCCATTTCACAGTCAAGGCTGACGTGCACTCAGGAACCCGTCACACCGGTGGCAGGATCCCCTCCTGCACGGCGATAACGCATTGCGGAATCGCACGGCGGGCGTGGATCCTGTTGCTGAAGGTCTGGTTTAGGCAGATTTCCCGTTTTTTTACCACCATAAAAAAAAAAAAAAAAAAAAAAAAAAAAATTATTATCATTATTATCATTATCATTATTATCATTATCATTATTATCATTATCATTATCATTATTATCATTATCATTATTATCATTATCATTATTATCATTATCATTATTATCATTATCATTATTATCATTATTATTATTATCATTATTATTATCATTATCATTATTATCATTATCATTATTATTATTATCATTATTATTATTATCATTATCATTATCATTATCATCATTATTATTATCATTATTATTATTATCATTATCATTATCATTATCATTATTATCATTATCATTATTATTATTATCATTATTATCATTATTATCATTATTATCATTATTATCATTATTATCATTATTATCATTATTATCATTATTATCATTATTATCATTATACTAGCGGCCCGAAATCAAGCAAACGACGACTTTTAATGACAGTCACGACGTCCATCTTATTGTACGGCTCTGAAATATGGGCTGACCAAATGAGTAAAGAGACGCACAGAAACATACTATCTTCTGTTCAAAGGAGAGGGGCTCTTAGAGTCACCAGCGCCTATCGCACTGTCTCAGGACCCGCGGTGCTAGTCATCGCAGGAATCATCCCGATCGAATTACAGGCGATGGAACGCAAGCGAACTTACGAACGGAAGAAAACAGAAGATGAAACTGCAATCGTTCAGAAAGAAGAAAGACAGGTTACCATGGAAACCTGGCAAAAAACATGGAATCAGATGGTAAAAGGCCGATGGACCCACGTGCTCATTAGGGAGCTGGCTCCATGGGTCGAGAGAAGATACGGGGAGGTCAACTATTACCTCACCCAGTTCCTCAGTAACCACGGGTATTTCTGCGCTTATCTCAGTAAAATGGGAAAGACCCAGAGCCCGGGCTGCATCTTCTGTTTCGCGGATCGCGACGATGCGTATCATACGTTTTTCGTCTGCCATCAGTGGATCGAAGAAAGACGCCAGGTTGAGAGGATATTCGAAGCAGTAACGCCGGATACCATCATCGGTGAAATGATGTCGGCTGAAGAAAAGTGGGACGCTATGGCAGTATTTGTCGAAAGCGTCCTGAGAAAGAAGAAACCGTTTTTAGATAGGGCAATCGAACTAAGTACGAATGAGGCGCGGGGAGTCAGGCTTATACCTCACCATTACCGAGAGGCAGTAGCCGGTCCCATAGATTCGGGTGAGGAGGGTGACGACGAGGATTCGTCTTAACGGCGAAAACAAATCGTGCACCCAGGAAATGTCTGAGATAGCAGCAAAAGCTCCAGCTTTAGCTGTGGTATGAATGAGTATCGGTGTACATAAGCGCGAGATTGAGTGTGAGTATGAGTCAGACGTGGTAGAGAGGTTAGCCCCACAAGAGGCATAAGATCAATCTTAGAACAGGAGAATCAAGACTGAAGAGGAAATTATGGACTGATTTTGCTCCTTTACAGAGCCAGTCCATACCGTACTATATATATGCGATTGATTTATGCTCCCTTTTACAGAGCCGATCGCCAGGCAGAAGATAGCCTTTTAAATCATGTTGCTTATAAGGCATAGATCTATATATTTACAAATCTGTATATTTACAGATAAAGTCAGAAGGAGATGGTCCAAAAGACTTAGAACGCGGTGCCACCCTGAAGTAATGTGATAAACAGTTTCCGGGGTGAAACAACGCCGTGAGTGATGATTGGAGAATCCCTTGCACGCCCAATGACTGCATTTTCTTGCTATCATTAGACAGGCAAGGGGATCGCGTAATTTTAGAGGTTTGCTAGTATACCTAGAACCCCTCTCAACCGTCTTTACCATGTGCCCGGATTGAGTCCAGGCTCAGCGAACTGACGGCGGTCTGGCAGCAGATTTTTTTTCGTTAAACCAATTAAAAAAAAAAAAAAAAAAAAAAAAATATTATTATTATCATTATTATCATTATTATCATTATTATCATTATTATCATTATTATCATTATTATCATTATTATCATTATTATCATTATTATCATTATTATCATTATTATCATTATTATCATTATTATCATTATTATCATTATTATCATTATTATCATTATTATCATTATTATCATTATTATCATTATTATCATTATTATCATTATTATCATTATTATCATTATCATCATTATCATCATTATCATCATTATCATCATTATCATCATTATCATCATTATCATTATTATCATTATTATCATTATTATCATTATTATCATTATTATCATTATTATCATTAATATCATTATTATCATTATTATCATTATTATCATTATTATCATTATTATCATTATTATCATTATTATCATTATTATCATTATTATCATTATTATCATTATTATCATTATTATCATTAATATCATTATTATCATTATTATCATTATTATCATTATTATCATTATTATCATTATTATCATTATTATCATTATTATCATTATCATCATTATCATCATTATTATCATTATCATCATTATCATCATTATATCTATATCTATATCTATATATATATATTCTATATATTCATATTATCTTTATCATATTATATCATTATTATCATATTATCATTATTATCATTATTATCATTATTATCATTATCATCATTATCATCATTATCATCATTATCATCATTATCATCATTATCTTCATTATCATCATTATCATCATTATCATCATTATCATCATTATCATCATTATCTTCATTATCATCATTATCATCATTATCATCATTATCATCATTATCATCATTATCATCGGGAGTCGGCTTGAGGAGGCCCCTTAAGCAAGTGTTGTCTTCCAGGTTCCGGGCATTGCCCAACCGCTCCTGGGCGTCATCGTCGCATCAATGCTCTCTGCAGCAATGCTATAACGAAGACGGCAAATAGGAAGTAATGACCCGAGGAGAAATAACCTCGCAAAAAAACCAGGGACTATCTGACCCGGATGGTAGAAAACCTGTAAGGGTCCCGCTTTGGGATACAAGATAGGGGTGGTTCCCCGAAATATAAACCACAACTTAATGGAAGATGTCGGATTCAAATACAGAATTACCCCAGGTGAGTACCCCTTCACAGGGAAATCTCACCTCCACTTCCGATCGGGTGAAAGCCCCGGTGGGTGGAGCTGGCCTCAAGGATTCTGGGGGAGGTCGAATTCACGTTAACCATAGTGTCGCAGGGCTGGGAGACCAGGCTTCAGCGGCAATTACTACTACTGGAACGCTAGAGGAGACAACCTCGCATAAAAAACATGGAATGGTTACTTTGCAAGTGCCGAGGGAACGAAGCGGTAGTCAAAGCAGTATTGCTAGCGTTGGAAGTGCTAAAAGTGCTTTCAGCGATGCGTCAGGCTTTGAACAGAACGGTGCGCGGACGGATATAGATGATCTTTTGGAAATAATGAGGAACCATGATCTTTTGATAGAGGAAATGAAGAAAGAAGTTCAAGCTATGCAGGAAGCTCTGAAAAAGAATACGAATCTCAAGATTCAAAGTGCAGTGGAAAGATTACAGGTTCACCTGAAGCATGCCGTTGGCCAACAAGAACAGGTTAAGAGTAAAGCAAATTGTATCAAGGATGGAATAGATCAAATTTATGATCAGCATACGCAGAGAAAAAATAGGGCGAAGACGAATGCACGCTGAGGTTCTTAGAGACACTGTGCTTGCCTGCACTGGTTTCAAAAGGGACCGAGGCAGCGCTAGTAATAGCCCGGAGGATGTGCGGCAAAGCAAGAAAAAGAAGGAGAAAACGATGCCTGGTACTACGAAAATCCAGTCTCTTTCAGAGACTGCGACAGCTAGTCAACAGCGCCATCAGGAAGGAAAGAAAGGCACCCCGAAGATAGAAGCGGTGGTTGTGAGGATCTCACAGGGGTCTACATACGCAGACGTTCTTGGGAAGCTTCGCGAGGAAGTCAAGCCACAGGAGAGTAGTACTGAGGTCTTGAGCGTTCGACCAACGACTAAAGGAAACCTTATAATCCAGATCTCGAAAGAGTCGGATAGAAAGGCCTTCACTGACAACGTTAAGGTTGCAGTGGAGGGTATGGGAACTATAAGTACGGTGGAGCGGAAAAGAACGATTGAGATTCGCGATCTTGATCAGATGACTACGGAGGCTGAAGTACAGGAAGCACTGAGTAGAGTCCTAAGCTCCGAGCAAAGATCTCGGAAGGTTATAATCCTTGGACCAAGTAAATTTGGATCTAAGATGGCAGTAGTCGTCCTTGATGAGACTGAGGCAAGAGACCTTTTAAATAAGGAGCGAATTCAAATTGGGTTTGTTAACTGCAGGATACAGATAAGAACCATGGTAATAAGATGCCATCAATGCTTGGGCTTTGGCCACAGGAAAGACCAGTGCGAGGGTCCCAACAGGTCCGCGCACTGCTACAAGGGCGGAGAGGCAGGACATACAAGGGCAACATGTCCTAATAATGCCTGCTGCTTCTTATGCCGACAGGAAGGGTGTGATGGCAAAGCTGTCAATCATGTGGCTGGTAGCGGGGTCTGCAAGGTCTTTAGGCAAGTCCTAGAGGCCGAGAAGAGGAAAAAACGAGAGACTTCCAATAAGCCTCGGAAGAAAGTTACCGCATTGGAAACTAGAGGAGGATAAGTACCAGGTACAGTAAGGAAGGCGCTGCGGCGTATTGGTGACCCCACCCCGAAGTAATGCCGAGAAGGCCTAAGTGCCGGAGTGGAATAAAGGTCACGAGGTGAATGTTACTGGCCTTTTGCCCGCGTGACGATTGCATCTTCTTGCAATCGTACCGCGGTCAGAAGGACAGGGGGTTAGACGGTCCCCTGGGACTCTGATGCCCTGGATGTGGAATGGAAAGTCCATTCCACAGTCAAGGCTGACGTGCACTCAGGAACCCGTCACACCGGTGGCAGGATCCCCTCCTGCACGGCGATAACGCTTTGCGGAATCGCACGGCGGGCGTGGATCCTGTCGCTGAAGGTCTGGTTTAGGCAGATTTCCCGTTTTTTTACCACCATAAAAAAAAAAAAAAAAAAAAATTATTATTATTATTATTATTATTATTATTATTATTATTATTATTATTATTATTATTATTATTATTTCGCAAAACTTTTGATTTCTATGATATTTTTGCAAAATAAATATTTTTGTTGTTTCATACTTTATTGTTTTATTATTAATATCAAATAGTTATAATTTCCTACTAAAACTAAATCACTACGACACTAGCGATTATTTTTCACTTGCTATTTAAGTGTTTAAAACTTGACAAAAAATAACATAACAATTTTTTTCAATATAGTTTTCAATATGTTTCGATAGGTTACAGCTTCAGATACTGCTTTAGAATGGTTAAAAATGTAAACATTGTCAGCTAGAAAGAGTCATCAAAATTCTTATAAACTTGACTATTTCATTTATGTACACTATAACATGCGCGATTTCTTCTACAAAAATTCTCCATGTTTCCTTCTTTCTATACAAACTAATTTTCTAATCTTTTTTTATTCTATTTAATTAAAAAATTACAAAATACTACAATTTTTGTATCTAACCAATGTAATTCTCGAGCAGTATCCTTCTCTCACAGCTTATCAATTGGCCACGCGATGGCGCTGATAAGCAAATTTCCAAACCCAATAGTTGATTAAACAAATATGAAAAAACAAGAAAAATTTTAAAATTTCCGATAGTTAATTTTTTTAAAATAAATATTATTGAAAAATTTAAGTAAGCCAAAAAGAAAGCATTTAAAGATTACTTTAAAATATTTTTTTTTAATTTTTTCTAGGATCAAAATTGAAGGAGATATGCTTTTTCAAAATCAGAGAAAAAATTTGATAACCTGCTCCGAATTATTGGCCAATACTGTAATTGAATAAAAAAATTTTGAATTGTTTAAAATTTTTTAAAAATATTTAATATTATTTATCATTGCGTATAAATGTTTGTGATTAATATTCGTATCTTAATTCAAATGTTCTTAAAAACTTATGAGAAGTTTTATAAAATTGTAAATAATTTTGCGCTAAACTAATTTTTAATAATTTAAAAAAATAATTAAAATAAGAATAATAATTTTAAAAAAATCATAATAAAAAAAAATTTTTTGAGCGGTTTTGAACCATTGTCCTTGGTACGACAGTCAATACGAAGTCCACTAGACTACGAAGTATAACTATTTATTTTAAAACTCATACATGTTTATAGCCCCCACCTTAAGTTATATATTGGAGTTAGTTTATACTCTTCATTCGTACGAGGCTCATAGGATTTTTCGATGGGCCCTCAACTCATCGCATGAGACTCATAGGATTTTTCGAAGGGCCGCTTGCGATTTTATGTGTATACAAGTTCACGTCATTAAGGCGTTAGCCGTTTGTATTTATGCTTTAGATTCTACGTAATAGTAGCTAACCTTTCATGTAACATTTCTATACGGCACTATCATATTAAAAGTGTATCAAAAAATAGAATGAAAATAAAAATTCCATGCGAAAACAGCGAGAACAGCGTGAAAGTATTCAGGCATTATTTCTAAGTCAGTTTCACATGATGAACACAAGTTTGATCTCTTTATGTGGATAAAAGCTGTTTTTTTGACTTAAAGTATAACTTAACATTTTATAAAAAATTTAATAAATAGAAAAAATAGTGTATTAAGGATGCTTATCACCAGGTGAGGGAAAAAGTGAGATGAGGTAACTTATCGTGATACTAGACACGCATAACATTTTCCTAGCAGTAAACGGTATCATCGCCAACTCTAAATAATCAAATTTAGATATTATAAAGTGCAATATAAATTTACGAAAAATTTATAATTTTAAAGCATTAAAATAAATAATATTATTTTGAGGCATAAAACTAAATATTATTAACAGTTACTGCCAGAAAAGTACTAAAATGTCAATTTCAAGAAGCTCTCTATTAGCTAGAAAACGTGGCAACGCTACATATTTTCAGTAAAAGTTAAAATGTTGTCAACACTGCGCGCAGCAACATCAGTTAGTCGAAAGTAAACTTTAAAATTCATAACCTTTCGAATAAAGCTCACTAAAGCTATAATACCGAAAGTAACACGTTACAAAGGTAGATTTGCAACTGCAAAGCAAATCAATTTGAGAAAAATTTGTAATGTTCCTAAAAAAATTACAATGCAAAACAGGCTTACAATTCTCTACAACCTTTAGAAAATATAATTTCAAAAAATATGCGAAAAAAATTGTCTAAGGCGGAAATTACTTATCAAAATTTATTAGATAATTATGCAGAAGGCAAGGAAAATCTTATAATATTTTTGAAACAAAAACGAGATGATAAAAAATCATTTATAAGTATAAAATCTATTATAAATGCTATTTTAGATCATTTTGAATCTTTTAAATAAAATTACAATAAAAAAAATACGGTATTACTTTTTTAATCCTTCACATACTCTAATGGACTTTTAATTAATAATTATCAGTAAGTATTTATAATTTTAGTCGATTGAAAGCAGTTCTTTATAAAAATGGAATCTCGTGCTTGGAACTTAAAAAGCACTGTTGCCACGTCGTATGTTGGATGTCTTAACCTTACATTAAATTCACAAAAATTAAGTGCTTCAAATAATAACATCTTTTTTTTACAACGGTAAAATGCATTATACTTTATAAAAAATGAAAGAAGAATATTTTTACTATAGTATCATTAGTTTTTTATAACAAAGTCATATTTTTAAGTATGGAAAAAAATGTCAGAAATTCTTCAAACTAACATTATTTCATTCACACCTATATTAAAATGTAAAACTTTAAATGTGAATTACTCTGTAAATAAGCGGTGGATTAACCTAAAACTTTACAGCTATATATATCATAACATAATGAAACAATATATAAAGTTTTATGGAATTCTCATATATTTGACAAGACGGATGAGCCTCCTTAATCCGTTAAGACCGAGAGGGACCTGGAGGACCCACTTTATAATTTAATAATTTTAAAATTATTAAATTTCCAAATTTTACTGACTAGGAGAGGGTCTGACCTCTGGATCACGGATTTTGCTCAAACTTTGGGATAAGTTTTTAGGTGTCAAAATATGGAAAAAACAAAATATTAGACCCTGATGCTCAATATTTCCCTAGTTACAGGTAATTAGAGAAAATCACTGGAAAAGTTACTAGATTTTCAAACGCTTATAGTTCTTCAGCATTAATAGCTAGAAGCTTGAACCTTTTTTTAAATGAAAGCTGAGCTCAAATCCTTTCCAAATATTACCTACAGTATATAATATACAGTATAATAATAAATGCTGAAATGTAGTATAATTTTTAAATTGATATAACTATTGAAAAAAATAATATTTTGATATGCTGTAGGTAATATTTCGAAAGGATTTGAGCTCAACTTTCATTTGAAAAAAGGTTCAAGCTTCTAGCTATTAATGCTGAAGAACTACAAGCGTTTGAAAATCTAGTAACTTTTCCAGTGATTTTCTCTATTTACCTGTAACTAGGGAAATATTGAGCATTAGGATCTAATATTTTGTTTTTTTCCATATTTTGACACCGAAAAATTTATCCCAAAGTTTGAGCAAAATCTGTGATCCGGAGGTCAGACCCTCTCCTAGTGAGTATAAAATGAAGTGGGTCCTTCAGGACCCTCTCGGGCTTAAGAGGAGGTCGAAACCATTTGCCGCTTGGTGGCGCTACAGGTGACAGGAGAATATAAAATATTTTTTATACATGGATTTACAATTTATTAAGACAACAATATACTTCTAATGTTGTTAATAACTCTTGTCATACATGCTTATCTTGTTTGACAAGTCTAAAATATTTTTGTTAAGCGAAAAATGCTGCGCGTGATAGATTCGATGTAAACATATGTATTTTTCTTTAGTGCAACAAAGAAAATAATACTAAAGAATGATGAATACATATGCTTACACCGGCTCTATCTCGCTTTGCATTTTTCGCTTTACAACAATATTTTAGACTTTTCAAACAAAATTACCATCAATAATTATTCTGCATATATATTGCTAGAGTTATTGACAACATTAGAGGTATATTATTGTTTCAGTAAATTGTTAATCGTTGTGTAAAAATTATTTTACATTTTTTTCTTGCCTGGCCGCAGCGCCCCCATGCGGCAAATAGTTCCTACCGCCTCTTAACGGGTTAAATAAAAGGAAGAATTTCTGTATGCTCAATAATATAAAACAACAACAAGTTAAACCTCGAAATGTCTCCAAAGAAGAGGACAATGAAAGAAAAACAAGACGACCTGGAGAAATCGTTCTAAAAACAAAAATCAATGGTTTCGAGATAAATCAAGATGAGAATAGGCATAAATATTTGGAGTAAGTAAAAACGTTTATGTCAAATTTTACTGCTTTTCACAGCAATATAGAAGCTGCAGAAAGAAAAATGGAAAAAATCATTAACACCATGAAAGGTGTAAGCGCTGAAGCTGAAGAAAGAATAGTAAGTAAAGTCTTTGACAACATAAAATATCAGATTTGAGCTTGGTTTCTGAGCAATTAGAAACAGAGAGAGATATGTATGTTGCACGAATTTCTTAAGCTAAACAGCTTTGCAATCTCGAGGAATAATTTTAAAAGAAATTTCGAGGAATAGAATTTCTCAGTACAAAAAATAAGGAACTACAAAAAATATGTTTGGGGAATAGGAAAGATGTACACGAAACAGATGTGAACTTAACTGACCACTCAAAGGATCTCAAAAATTCAGCATTACAAAACCAGTAGTTCAAAACACTGGAAAGTAAAGTTAAAAACTTTGAGATATATCTGAGAGCTCTCTTTGATCTCCAAATAAAAAATCACCTTAAACAGAAAATAGATTGAAGGAGACAACTGCTAACACAGACTGGAACTTCAGAAATAAAAAATAGTGACACCAAAATTGAGAGCAGAAGAATTTGAGTCTCCAATCAAATATTTGAGAGACATAAAAAGATATCTAGAATTGATAGAGGCTGATAGGACAGAAATACTGTACACACTATCAAACTCATTAGAGAAATATGCCACTGCATGGTAGGATATAATTGAAAAATCAATAACATCATATAATGATTTCGAAAAAAAATTAAAAAAAAGATTTTTAAATAACGTCATACAAGGCGACATAAAAAAGAAAATTGAATCAAGAAAGTATCACCCGACGGGAAAGCTGTCGAGGGTTGAATGTGCAACGAACCTGATGAGCAAAGCCAAAATTACAGGATCATATTTCGAGAAGAAATTGATTAGAAAATGGGCTAGCTGTCACGACATAGATATAAAGTTTGCCGTGAGAGCTCAAAAAATTACAGAGATCAATAAATTTCCAGATCTATTAGTAATGAAAGATTCTGAGCATCAAAAGGTCACCAAATGGCAATCGGAAGCCAGAGCACAATGTACAAAACAGAAGACATATAATAAATATGCAAATGATGAGCATCAAACTAAAAACTTGCCTGCGCATGATAAAAGCGCCAACTACCAGAAAAACGACACAACTAATTACAATAAAAATAAAAATATAAGCCAAAAATGTTAAAAAGAGAACACGAGAAATATTTCTGTGTTACAAAGAGAGAAGATGTTAAAAAACAAAAAGACCTCTGTTGAAGATCAAATTTTGGTCATAGAACAACCAGTAGGAAATTCATGGCTGTCCAGAAACGTACGTTAGTTGTATCATGTACCTCGGATGAACAAAAGTTAAATAAAAGGCATGATAAAACTCAAAAAACTGAAAAACTCAAAAAATGATGACGACATAACCAAAATTAACACTAATAAGATGATGAATCAAAAAGTATTAAAACAAAAACTCTAATAAATATATCAAACAAATTAAAAGAATTTTTCACTATATTTAAAAAAAATGTCTATATCTTGGTCTCCGGGGCCTATTAGACGGAAAGAAAAAACATGGGTTAATTTTTTTCATAAAATAATCATATTCCGCAGTTTCAGCTGAATCCGTTTCCTGGAGATGGGGACCTCTCCTTGTGAGTTTATTTTATCATTTCACATTATAATGCCTAATCTAGGAGCTTGTACAAATTTTACCGGAATTCAGTACCAATTACCCATTTGTAAAAAAAAAATTTGGTACTAATTAGTAGGTTGCTCAATATATGCCCAAATATGCATTCGCAGATTTTGTACTGATTTTATACGGATTTTGTTAAGTTTTTATACTCAATTAGTACGAGTTTTGTACATTATTTGTGTTGCGTTTTGAGACTACTTCCAGAGTACGAATTTTCTTCTTTCTCAGTACAAATTTAGTGTAAATATTATATTGATTCTACGTCTATAATGTATGAATCACTTACTTCAGTGTAAAATCATTACAGAATTAACAAAAAACTTTTTCAAAAGGGAGAAAATGACGAATTTTAGAATCTACCCACTGGACAGATTAATGAAGACTGTGTATCGACGGAGTGGACGTGCAATAAAAAACTTATTTTGTTAATTTTTGATCAATTATATTTAAAAAGTATTTAGAAAAAGAAAAATTTTTGTACATACTAAAATTGAAAAAAAAATTTTCTTCGTCCTAAAAACTTAAGTTGGATAAGCCTATTGCAAACTTTATCGATATATTTAAACTGTGGTGGATCAAAATATAAATGCTTATAAGCATACAATGTACATGATTTATATTTATGAAAGTTATAGTTTTGATAATTAATGTTACAAGAAACATGTTGATGCTCTCAAAGTAACTTTCTATGTATAACTTAAATTGCAGAAGGAGATTTGATTTTTAATAATATGTCAAAAGAAATCGATGGAGCGGACAATTCGATAATTATTACTTGATTTTTTCATATGAAAAAGTTTTTTTTTGTTTCCAACTCTATAAATTTTAATAATTTTAAGTTAAAAAAAATCTTAGCTAATCCTTTCTATATATTTTTAATGTTTTATTTTTGAATCAACACAATTATGAGTGAAGAACAAAATTGCTTACTGTTTTGAGAAACGATGATATGGATTTTATAATTAATGTTTTTTACCTCTTGAATTAATTTATCTTCTAAGTTAGATTCTAGGTATAGTGAATGTTCAGAATCTGAAACATTAATTTCCTCACCATCCTTAGACAATGACTGAAAAGTTTCATCTAAATCTAATGGATTTATAGACATAGTTTGTGGATTAATCCTTTCATGAAATGAATCATTTTCCTGAACATTGAAATAATCAACAGATAATCGAGAATCAGAAGCACTACTCTTTGGTGCATTTTCAAGTTCAGGAACGCTCAAGATTGATTTACTTCGTTTTGAATTTAGTTGAGAATCAGATTCAAGCTTTGGAGTCTGTGTAATAGAACTAGCATCAACCAAACGAGAATACGGAACATCTTTTATATTTTGCCTGCAAAAAATAAAAAAATCAAATGAACATTACATTGAATAATCTAATTTTAAAATATTATTTTTGATGTTACAAGATGATTCATTATTCAATAAATAACTAACAAAAAGAGTGTCATACTTGAATAACTAGACTTCATGTAACATATGTATGATTATGCAAGAAAATTTATTAACTTTCGATTTAATGCTTGATTTTTCCAAAATTACAAATTATTATGTTCGATTTTTTAAAACTTCTTAATCACTAGAATGATTCTAAATTCATTTTGCAACATACTTGTCGAAATTCAGATTCTTTCTAATATAAAAAAGTGTACTCAAAAAAATTTATTCATTTAACAGTTATAATAAGCCTGCCTAATATTTTGTCTGTTATAATCAAAAATAAAATATGAAAAAAAGTAAGCCGATAGCAACGTCCTTCACCTTTCACCTTGAGCCAAAACTATAAATTTATGAAATAAAAATTAAAGAATAGCATTTCGCAATAATATTTCCCTTTATGAGACAAGTGCTAAGAAGAAAAACAACAGCTACCCATATAGAAAGAATTTCTGCAAATAATTTTAAATAACTGTTAATGACTGTAAATAAATGTAAATCACTGTGAATAAGTGTAAATAAATGTTAAAAAATGCCAGAATTGAGACATAAATAAGAGTTATTTATATTTATTTACTGTTATTTACACTTATTTACAATTATTTATATTCATTTACAGTTATTTGCATTCATTCATTTTTTTTACAGCTATTCACAGTTATTTACAATTATTTATAGTTTTTTACAGTTATTTATAGTTTTTACAGTTATTTGCAGTTAATTACATTTGCGATGTTTCCTAATCTCGAAACTGAGGGTCAATAATCAAAAAAGTGATTTCTTTTGATTTCATAAGTTCTATTTATTTATTTTATTTCTCATGATTGCAATAATTTTTACTCATCGTTGAATTTTCGTCAATTTAAAAATTTATTTATTTAACTTCATAATATCGCAGTGATTCCACTGGGTTTCATGTGGTTCGAAATCAAATTCAATACGGGGTGGTCACTGAATTTCAAGGGGTGAATAGCTCTTCGGATTTACCATAAGGTCGTTGTCAGAGCTGATTGCACATCTGCATTTTTTTTTATTAACGGTAGGCCGGAGTAGAACCTGATACCGACCGAGTAACAATTGAGTTGTTTGTTATTTACTCAAGTTTTAATCAGTGTATCTTCAAATTAAAGGTCGAGCGCAATAGATATTATTATTATGAACATCTATGCACAAGAAAAAAAATATCTACCGGTTTGTTTTTGAGAAAAGTAAGTAACGCGAAAATATTATAAACATAAACTTTTACTTTGGCGTTACTTACTTTTCTCAAAAACAAACCGGTAGATATTTTTTTTCTTGTGCATAGATGTTCATAATAATAATATCTATTGCACTCGACCTTTAATTTGAAGATACACAGATTAAAACTTGAGTAAATAACAAAAATGCCAATTAGACAAGGACAGCGAATCCGGCCTGCTCTTAACGGTAGGCCGGAGTAGAACCTGATACCGACCGAGTAACAATTGAGTTTTTTGTTATTTACTCAAGTTTTAATCGGTGTATCTTCAAATTAAAGGTCGAGCGCAATAGATATTATTATTATGAACATCTATGCACAAGAAAAAAAATATCTACCGGTTTGTTTTTGAGAAAAGTAAGTAACGCGAAAATATTATAAACATAAACTTTTACTTTGGCGTTACTTACTTTTCTCAAAAACAAACCGGTAGATATTTTTTTTCTTGTGCATAGATGTTCATAATAATAATATCTATTGCGCTCGACCTTTAATTTGAAGATACACAGATTAAAACTTTAGTAAATAACAAAAATGCCAATTAGACAAGGACAGTGAATCCGGCCTGCTGCTAAAAAAGATATCGGTGTTGATAATTTTGTGGTTATGATATTGTGAACCAGTGAAGTGGTTTTTCCTTTGTTTTGCGCGAGATTTGATTATATAATTGAAGTGATTAACGTAAAAGCGTAATAGAAATTGAAAAGTTTGTAAAAGTTGATTGAACACGACCGAAAATAACTAAATAAAACTTCATTAAAATTTGTTAAGCGAAGTGAAATAAAAATAAAATTTTTAATTGTTGTATTTGATTTAAATTAGACCGCGAGTGCCGGAGTGTGTGTGCCACGTGGTCACGTATTACCAAAAGAGAATCTTGACCGGTTGAGCGTGTTTATTCACCGGTTGAGTGAATAATAATTAAATTAAAATATAAATTTATACATATCTATGATTTATTTATTTTTCCTTTATTAGTTCTCGCGTATTGAGTAATAAAAGTAATTCATTTGGTAACACGTGGGCGCATATTGAGCGCCGAGAGAGAGAGAGAGAGAAGCGAAGCGAGCCTAAACGGCTAAACGATTTCCGCCATTAAATTCTTACGTAATCAACTCAATTTTCTTGATTCATTTAAATTAAATTAAACATTTTTTTCTTGTTCATTAAGCAACGAGTAGATGAAGACATTGATTAAAATTAAATTTTGTTGTACAGGCTAAATTTAAATTTGAAAGTGTAATTAGAAGAATAAAGTAATCTAAAATTTTGTGTGTATGGGATATGAGAGCGCGCAAATAGGTAGAAAAATAAGCGACGTTTATTAAGACCGAATATGAACTTAATTATTTTCTTTAATATAAAATTAAGTGAATTCAAATAAAAGTTTTTTTTTGTGTGTGTTTACCCCTCCCATTTCAGGCAAGAAATCTACACGAAAAGAGCCACCTCTTTATTCAAGGCCGCTTGAGATTCGTGCTTACGGCTAGCTAGTTGGTGGTGTATCTGGCGCCCTTTACACAAATAAATTATTTTGATACACCGATTTTGCCTGTGAGAATCGGCTCACCAGTAGATTAATATATTTGTTTGAAGTGTTAGTTATTACATTTACGGGAATTCTCACATCGCAATGTTTATTTATTATAAAAAGAATATTCAAATAAATTGAATAGAAGATAGTTGCACAAAACTAATTAGGTTATTAAAATAAATAAGTTAAGTATTTAAAATTAATTACAATACAAAGAAAAATATGCTAAAAAGAAGTTAGTATAATGAAATTGTTAAGAATATAGTGAAGCGAATAGTAAATAATAAAAAAAAACCGGTGTGGCAGTCTTTGGGACAGAAGTGAAACTTCTTTACGAAATTATAGAACTCATAAATGTTTATTTAAGTTCTAACACTGTTTTATTTAATTTTAAAATAATTTTTTAACTAAATAATTATAAAATTGAATAACAAATGTACTCCTAGGAGAATCCAAGCTGGATATGTTAATAGACAGAATAACTCAAATGGGAGAAAAATACTTTACAAAAATTTACGCCAATCACAGCTCTCTAACTTATAAAACAACCTTGAAATACTTGAATATTTGTAATAAGAGTTGTAAGAAAGTCAGAAGTTTGCTGCATGATATTGCCGACACTGTAAAAGCCCACGCCACGGTATAAGAATCACAAAATCAATATTCTATATTCAATCATAACTACTACACAATAGTCACAATCATTCCATTTGACATCACATTAAGACAGAAGTTACAGACATCACATAATTAATTCTCATAAAAATTACAGCTTCCTCATTTTCACCGACTCTCTAAGTGCACTACAAGCGTTAAAATCATGTAAATTCAATATTAGAACTAATCCATATATACTTAAAATCAAAGATAAAGTAAATAAATATAATAGTGATAACACGCATAATACAAAAATTAGTTTCTATTGGCTGCCTGCACACATCGGAATTGATGGAAATGAGGAGGCTGATAAACAAGCCAAAGCAGCAACCTCTTACACACCGGCGAACGATTGTACTATACCATATACTGATCTTTTTGCCACCTATAAGAAATATGCGAAAGCTAACACTAGTTCCAAAATTATGAATCAGGGTACTATTAAAGATGTAAAGTATTTTGATTTATATTACGATTCCACTGTAGCACCTTGGTTTAAGAATGCTTCTTATCCGCGGGAGTTTATTGTTAACATTAGTAGAATGCGCTCTGATCATTATGCCCTTGCTGCTTCGCTGCATAGGGTTAGTATAGTGGAGTCAGTGGAATGTGTGAGTGGAGAGTCTGATGAGGATCTCAATCATGTGATCTGGCAATGTCAAATGAATGATAAATAGAGGGAAAAATTAATCTCAAAATTACGATCTATAAAAATGTATCTTCCGCTTAATATTGATTCGATTTTATGCAAGCCGAAAGGTGAAGCATGCTTTTACATAATAATGTTTTTAAAAGAAATAGGTATCAGTGTATAAACGGCGCACTTGTATTAAATCATAAATCTTTTTGTACATAGATAATGTAATTAACTGTGTAAGAAATGTAATACAATATTAAACAATGTATTAAAGTAGCCAAAAATAAACCAAAGAGGTTTAATATGGCTTTAAACAATAAAAAAAAATTGAATAAAACTAAATTGAAATAATTTAGTTTATTCGAAAAATCAATTTTTTAAAATTTTAAATAAGATAATGTATAAAAATTTTTGTTAATATTTATTTTACAAAAATACAATTTAGAAAATGTAGGGAAGAGAAGGATTCACCATAAAACATTATAGAGAAAAAAATAAAAAGAGAAAACGCGTGCTATTGCTTTCTTTATTTATTCAGATCAGATTCAGATATTTGCATTGTATCTATAGTATGCATGTATGCATATACTATATCTGTGTTTTTGACACCAAGCCAGTCCCAGAAATGTTTCTTTATACGTAAGTAGTATATAGCAAGGTATAGCAAAACATATAGATTTTTCCCCTCCTCCCCGTCTTGCTCCCCTAGCTGTCTGAGGGGTGTTATAGTGTACATGGGGTGGTATAGCATAACCTATATCGAATTATTCCTCCCCCCATGTCTAACTTCCTGCTCTGTCAGAGAGGTGTTATAGCGTTCATGGTCTCTTGTCCTCCCCTACCTAAGGGATGTCATAGCGTACACAGGGTGGTACAGCGTGAAATAAAGAAAAATGAAATAATTTTACAAGTTGCATAAAATTTTAATGAAAAGTATTAATATAAAAAAAGGAAAATTTAATATATAATAAGAAAAAGTATCGGTGTCAGAGATTCATTTATCAATTGTTATTTGCTGCATATAAGACTTTTGTTGGTTCTGAAAAGGACTGTATGTAAATATATATAATTTTTAAATTAAAATTTTTTGTATCTTTTTCTTTGAGGGATAGAGCAGGTATTGGTTAAGAATTTTTCAGAATATTGTTTCCAAGTATATGATGGTAAATTTTCCTTCCTTTTTTTTTGATCATCTTGTAGTAAAGGTGTTTTGTCGGTGCTGGAGCTGTTTTGACCCATGGTGTCGAGTGTGTATTCTACAAATATGATAAGAGACTATGCGTGAAAAGTATTTATTGTGAAAAGTTATTATTTAAATTGATATTTTCATTAGTGTTATCTTTTTTATTATTCCTTTAAAAATGTTCTAATTTTTCTGTTTCTTTTTTATAATACTCTTTGTATCGTTCTTTCTTTATTCCGCTGTCTGCAGAACGTAATGAAGTAATTTTACCTGCGAATTGTCCCTTGTCTGTTTCGAGCAATGTTTATAAAATAAATGAAGGATGATTGGAAAGGGTGGTTGTATTTGAATCAGTTTGATAACTTCTTGATAATATCCACCACTATATTAAAGGCCAACACAAATTCTTTTCGAGTTAGACTGATTAAGTGCATAGGTAGTAGATAATCAAAGGTTCGGCAACTCCGGTTTTACCAGCTCACATAATTCACAGTGAGCCATTTTTACGTGTTGCTCTGTCCGAAGCTAAACTCTTACTAAAAATTCGAAAAGAACATTTCGCCCTACCACGCATACAATAAATTAGAATGTAGAGGGGTAAATACTTTTATAATAAAATAATACCCACATACCAGCTGCTTTTAGGGGGAAATATATATACAAACCATTATCATATAGAGGAAGGGTAGATAAGTTGGTGCATGCGGACCAGGCGTTCTCTGGAATATATATACATATATTCCAGAATATATATCTATATAAATATATATATATATATTTGGTATTTACAGACTAGGTGTTACTGAAAAATATATACTATTATGAATGAGTAGGATGGGAGGGGGGGAATAGAAGGAAGTAAATTGTTATGAACATATTTTTATGCGCAGACAGAATTAAATTTATTTAAGTACGTCAGTTCTAAAAATTGACATTGATTATACTTAAATCTTAAACATTCATTTGATTACGATATTATTATGAGTAATTAAACCTAATAGTACATGTTCAATTACAAAGGCCTGAACCTCGAGAACGTTCTCTGGCGAATGTGGTCGCCCGCTTACATCTTTTGCATTTAATTTTATTTGAAATTCTTTTATAAAAATGTTCAAATATTTTATCATTGTTTTTCTTGTTATTTGAAAAGAAGCTACAAAACGCGTGTAAACTAGTACCGCTACACATATAATATAGAAACATAATAGTATACTGGCCGCAACACGTCGAATCGATGCTTTGCAGTTTCTTGGTGCTCCATCGAGAAACTTTACAGTTACTTCTGAGTCTTTCAAGATGGTATTTTGAGACTGGTGGGAAACCGTAACTATCGAAATGCGTTCCGTATCCATTTTCATCGATATGCATGGCCACCCAATGCGTACCAGGTTTTGTATGATCATCGCTATGCAACACTATGGCGATTGGTGTCATCATTACATTCGGAATTCGATCTGCTGCGTATACGCTAATTGTTTTGTCTTTCAGCCCTTCCAGGGCCCTCATTATCTGACTGGTGTTCATTTGTATTATTTTCCTGTGTTAAAATAAAATTCTAATCATCATCACTCACGTATTCTATGGTCTAGTACGTTATCAAATTCAGCGTAAGCAATGCAATTGATTGTTTTCCCAAGCGCCTGCTCGAAGCGAACTTCAATACGTAGAATAAATGAGATTCCAATGTGATGAAAAATGAGCCGATGAATCAGGCGTCAAGTCAAACGCAAAGAGAAAGTAACCTTCTGGATAAGTGGTTTGGCTGACATCGATACCCTCGTTGAGAAAATGTATACCAGTACCGGAAAATAGCGTGTGATAAGCGTCTACATAGAGTTTATTATTCCCTGTATATTTTGGCTGTAGGGGTTCGCTTGGTATTTGTACTCCATCGATGTAAAGAGAGAGAAAGATGGTAGAATAATGTTGAACGTTGAAAGGATTTAATTATCGATTGCCGTTGAAGGCTCTGTTACTCACAAAACCTATGATGATCCTTTTTTGAAACTGGCCCAATATAACCTTATCAAGAGTATCTCCTAAAATTCCGCTATGTAGAGTAAATGATTTGACTTTCACTCTTGTTATTGGGTATTTTGCAGTAGTTTTGGCCAAAGCGTTAGCATGAGCCAACATTGACAATTTCACCGCCAGCTGTAAAGTATTGACGATTCCGAAAACCAACATTGGCCCTAGCTGTTCCAGTAGCAATTGCTCGTGCCGCATCCGTACATCCTGCTGTGTCCCTATACCAAAGTGCGGAGGTCAGGTGTGATGTTAAAGCAGGAAAAGCGTAATGTAAGAGCGTTTCTATGAAAGCTTTGTAAGGACAAGCGTTGTTTGGGGGTAAAACTAGCTTTGAATTAAAAAAGATGTCCGCCCGCTCGAACAACGAATGTAGGAAATTGTTAATAGGAGCAACTTTTGCAGTCTTGGCGTCGGTTTCCACGGGAGTAATTTCCACACTCACTTGTAACATTGTATGCGCTAGATCAATGTAATGCTTGGTCGAACTAGGAACCAAAAATTCTAAAGGTGAATCGCTTTCATTGCTAAAAGATGATACAGGTTTGTAGTAGAGGAAAGAACCGCTCCCAATCGATGTTTGCGTCAGAGGAAAAGTAAAAATATTCAGTTCGCTCTTCATACCTTTACCACTGCACGCGTGTAGGAAAGCCATTTTTTTAAATGATTTATTTAGGTCCAAAAATGTCGGATACACTTCTCAATACTTTTTTATTCTGCCTCAATGTTTTTTTTTCCTTGCCTTTACCACGCTTATTTGTCTTTCTCATTGTCTTCTTCTTTTTTTCTTGCTCGATGCGTTGTGTGCTGGAACACGAGCTCGCGTTGACTGTCGTTTGCGCTTAGCAGTAACAGCTTTATATCCACTACCTTTTATAATATCTGAAATTTCATTAGCAGCTTTTCTTTTTAAATTTCGACTCGGCTCTCTAACACGTATGTTGAGAGACTCTTTAAAATTCGCTTTCTTATTCGACACGTCGTCTAGCACGTTCAAACCTGTTTGGACGGCTTCTTTGCATACTGATTTGGCCCTACTGGAAAGATATGGCATTTTTCTAAATAATCCTTCGAAAAAGCTACCATTTTCAGAACCTCTTTGAAACGTTGAACCAGAGTAAACGTTTTTAATACCACTTCCACCACCACCAGCCTGCTCGTCATAGTAATAAATATAATAGCTCATATCGCTATGCAATTAAGGACTACACTTAAAACGAAGCGTAACCGTCAGCTCCCATACTCAAATGGTATTTTATGATCATGTTAATCTTTTAAATCGATAACAATATTTTGAAAGGTATGATGTAGTAGAGGTATGTATTGAATGGGTGCAAACTGTTTGACAACGGTTGATCCAAATTCGTTCTTTGAATTTTCCAGGGCTACAATGCATAAAAGTGCCGTTTCCATATCACTGACTGCATAAGCTCCCCCCCCCCAGCCGCCCCTCGGCACTACCACCACTACCAACAAGTAAAGAAGCATATCGTAACGAATTTAAAGTAGGTGGAAACCAACGCATGGAATTTTGGAAAGGTTTACCGCAAGTTAGTGACAATTCCAATGACAACGATAAGAGAAAATTACTCATACTCGACGATCTGATACGCGAATCATCGAATAATACAGTACTTGATTTATTCATAAAAGGTTGTCACCATAAAAATATCAGTGTTATTTTTACTATGCAAAATATTTTTCATCGGGGACCAAATAAACGTGATCTATCGTTGAATTATATCGTATTGTTTAAAAATCCGAGAGATCGCGCGCAAATACAGTTTCTCGCTCGACAAGTTTATCCTCAGGACCCAAAATTCTCGCAAGAAGCCTACATTGATGCCTGTAGATGGCCATTCAGCTATCTTTTATTAGATTTGAAACAAGATACTGTAGACGAGTTTCGCTTTCTCACGGACATATTTTTCGATGACAAGTTGCACTATGCATACGTGCCTAAATTTTCATCAAGATTCACGTGAACATGAATAAATAAAAAGAAAGAAGCATCTGTAGTCAAGAAGCAGTCTTTAAATAGCGATGGCTGGGATAACATCAATGGCCCCATTGGTAACAAAAAAAAAAAAAAAACAAGGAGGAGGAAAGAAAAAACAATTCCATCAAGTCTAACGCTTACTGTACGCCTGGGAAATCATATTCAAAAAAACACGTTGCACTTTTAAGTGCTCTGAGTCATACAGACAGTCAACAACGCTCAGCTCTGATTCGTACAGCCGATAAAAATCTCATAAAGTGCATTTGCGAGTGTGCTCTGAACGTATTGCAAGGTGTCGTAAAATTGAAAACTCCTAAACAAAACCGCTTAAGAAAACACAGATTTATTTTAAGAAAATTAGTTAGGAGTAGAAGAAGCAGTGGTGCTGGTGGCAATGCATGGAAAGCTAAAAAACGTACTATAATCCGGAGTGGTGGTTCTTTTTTTTCACTTCTATTGGGCCCATAATTATAAGTACAATTTTTTCAAAAATTTTAGGAAGCAAAAATTAATTTTCTTTCAAGACAAAAAAAAAGCCATGGAACGCGCTCGAAAAATGGTTATTGTCCCCAAAAAAACTCTAGAACAAATACAAGGTTTTTCACAGCAGCAGCACCAGCAGAGTGGAGCTGTACCTGCAACTATTTCTGTGACAGATAGCGCAACTGAAAATGCTGAAAAGACCATGCAGACACCTAGTTGATAATTTAACAAGACTTGATTCGGAGATGTACGAAATTCTTAATTCTAAAAGTTTTAACAGCAAGCGAGAAAAGTGTAAAAATTATTTGCAAGTTTCGAGACGTTATTTATTTTTCAAAGATAATGAACGTACGGATGATGGTGAGATTGGTCGAGATATTGACGAAATGAAAACTACATTGGTACTTTTAACAGAAGAAAAAATACTTGATAACGTGCCCAAAATTTATGCTAGAAAAGTACGACTTTTATTAAAACATTGGCGCATTTTTTAGCTGGATCGATTAAAATGAGATAGTTCTGGAAGCGTTATTGTAGATGGCAAACTTATACCACGATCCAACATAGTAGAATTACTAAACGATGTTCTGCAAAAGAAAAAGAAAAGAATAAAGGAGGATGACAAAGCGCCGATTAGTAGATTTGAATTGGCAGAGTTTAGTGGAAGTTCAGAAACCCCTAATAATTTAATTGGAAACACGGAAATTTAAAAATTGCTAATAGGCTGACGTCTCCTTTAAATACTGCGAAACGAAAAATGTTATCACCAGTATTTATACTACCCGTAACGAGACATGCTGCTAAGAAAAAGTGGCTGAAAGCGAACCTTCAATGAGAGAATGTCTTTGGGAAATCAGTATTACGACCCTTCGCACGAAGCAGCTTATGCAGGAGCGCGAAATTTGTTACGCGTAAATATAAATGGGTAAATCATTGAAAAACAAAGGAAAAAAGCGAAAACGAATACACGAGTGGTTAGGTAATTAAGACGCTTACACTTTTCACCGTCCTATGAGAAAAAAATTTCCTAGATTATACTATAACGTAACTAACGTAAATGATGTTTGGGAGATAGATTTGTGTCAGCTGAAAAGTAAAAAAAAAATTACGGTTATTCGTGCTTAATAGTGGTCATTGACGTGTTCAATAAGTATGCATGAGTCTAACCACTGCATGATAAAACAGCGCATACTGTATCAGCTGCATTCGAGAAGATTCTTAAGCGAGCCACCTATTTACTTACGAATTGATAAAGGTAAAGAATTTGTTGGTGCAGGTTTGCAAAATACTCTTAAAAAATATGACATACAGTTAAGAGTGGCAAGAAATCCGGACATTAAGGCGGTAGTGGTAGAACGTCTTAATCGAACTCTCAAAGAACCTGTTTGGAGATATTTCACACATCGCAATTCACATAGGTACATCGATGTAATACAAAAAATAGTTTATGCATACAACAATACAGTACATTTAAGTATAAAAATGAAACCATCAGAGGTTAATTTATACTACTTGAGTATCAGTCGCTCTAAGGGAACCTTTGCAAAAGAATTTGAAAAGAATTATAGCAAGGAAGTATTTAAAGTCAAATCCTTCTCTATCAGGCAAAATCTTACTATACCTACGAGTTACAAGATTTAGAAGGAGAGGACATTGACAGTTTTTTTTTATACAGAAGAATTAGCTCCTGGAGGATCACAACGACTGCTGGAAGATCAGAATTTTAAGATTGAACGCATTCTTTGGAAATGAAGAGGAAACAAAAAAGAAAGAGAAAATAAAAAACAGCTATTTGTAAATTGAAAAGGATAGTCGTTAATTGCATAGCGAAATAAGTTATTCTATTCATTAGTATGACGAGCAGGCTGGTGGTGGTGAAAGCGGTATTAAAAACGTTTACTCTGGTTCAACGCTTCAAAGAGGCTCTGGAATTGGTAGCTTTCTGGAAGAGTTATTTAGAAAAATTGTGCTATATCTTGCCAGTTAGGCAAGCAGTAGGCAAAGAAGCTGTCTAAACAAGTATAAACGTGTTAGATGACGTGTCGAATAAGAGAGCGAATTTTCAAGAGTCTCTCAACACACATGTTCGAGAGTCAGGTCGAAATTTAAAAAGAAAAGCTGCTAATAAAATTTCCGATATTATGAAAGGTAGTGGATATACAGTACCGGGCAATAATTCTGAACAGGTTATCAAATATTTTCATCCTAGAAAAAATTAAAGAAAGTATTTTAAAGTATTCGTCAAATGCTTTTTTTTTAGCTTACTTACATTTTTTTAAAGATATTTAAAAGAAAATAATCGCTTCGGCAATTTTGAAATTTTTTTCATTTTTGCATTTTTCTTTAATCAGCTGTAGTTTTTTAAATAATTGAGCTAGAAAAAATTTGAAAAAAGATTTGGAAAGGGCTCTAAAAATGCTATTTGCAGCTATTTTTACAAAAATTTTTTAATTATTTTTTGTCAAGTTTTAAGCATATAAAGTTATCGATCTAATACTTTTGCAATTGTAAAAAACACTTGAATAGCAAGTAGAAAATAATCTCTGGTGAAGTAGTGATTTAATTTTAGCAGGAAATTATAACTATTCATTATTAATAATAAAACATAATAAAGTATGAAACAACAGAAAAATTTATTTTGCAAAAATTATATTATAGAAATCAAAAGTTTTGCACCAGCTATTATTTTCTACTTGGTATTGAAGTGTTTTTTACAACTGCAAAAGTATTAGATCGATAACTTTATATGCTTTAAACTTGACAAAAAATTATTAAAAAATTTTTGTAAAAATAGCTGCAAATAGCATTTTTAGAGCCCTTTCCAAATCTTTTTTCAAATTTTTTCTAGCTCAATTATTAAAAAAACTACATCTGATTGAAGAAAAATGCGAAAATAAAAAAAATTTCAAAATTGCCAAAGCGATTATATTTTTTAAAAATATTATTAAAAAAATCTAAGTAAGCTAAAAAGAAAGCATTTAACGAATACTTAAAAATGCTATTTTAAATTTTTTCTAGGATGGAAATTGAAGAAGATACGCTTTTTCAAAGTCGGAGCAAAAATTTGATGACCTGCTCAGAATTATTGCCCGGTACTGTAAGGCTGTTACTGCTAAGCGCAAACGACAGTCAACGCGAGCTCGTGTTCCAGCACACAACGCATCGAGCAAGAAAAAAAGAAGAAGACAATGAGAAAGACAAATAAGCGTGGTATAGGCGAGGAAAAAAAAACATTGAGGCAGAATAAAAAAGTATTGAGAAGTGTATCCGACATTTTTGGACCTAAATGAATCATTTTGAAAAAATGGCTTTCCTATACGCGTGCAGTGGTAAAGGTATAAAGAGTGAGCTAGATATTTTTACTCTGCCTCCAACGCAAAGATCGATTGGAAGCAGTTCTTTCCTCTACTACAAACCTGTATCATCTCTCAGCAATGAAAGCGATTCACCTTTAGAATTTTCGGTTCCTAGTTCGACCGAACCTTACATCGATCTAGCGCATACAATGTTACAAGTGAGCGTGGAAACTTCACCCGTGGAAACCGACGCCGAGAATGCAAAAGTTGCTCCTATTAACAATTTTCTAAATTCGTTGTTCGAGCAAACGGACATCTTTTTCAATTCAAAGCTAGTTTTACCCCTAAACAACGCTTGTCCTTACAGAGCTTTTATAGAAACGCTCTTAAATTACGCTTCTCCTACCTTAACATCACACCTAACCTCCGCCCTTTGGTATACGGACACAGCAAAATGTACGGATGCGTCACTAGCAATTGCTACTGGAACAGCTGGGGCCAATGTCGGTTCTCGGATTCGTCAATACTTTACAGCTGGCGGTAAAGTTGTCGATATGATTGGCTACCTCCATTGTGATGTATTTAATAAAGGTAAATTTTTGGTAAAATATATTGAGATGCGAGTGAGGCTCGTTCGTAACAAGGACCCGTTTTGTTTGATGGATTTCAGCAATGACGGAAAATTTTCAGTACGCATCAGAAAAGCGATGCTTATCGTCCGTCCAGCTAAAATAAATCCAGCCGTATTATTGGCTCAAGCTAATGCTTTGGCCAAAACTACTGCAAAATACCCAACAACAAAAGTAGAATCGAATCATTTACTCTTCATGGTGGAATTTCAGGAGATACTCCTGATAAGGTTATATTGGGCCAGTTGCCAAAAAGGATCATCATAGGTTTTGTGAGTAACCGAGCCTCCAACGGCAATCGACAATTGAATCCTTCCAACGTTCAACATTATTCTACCATCTTTCTCTCTCTTTACGTCGATGGAGTACAAATACCAAGCAAACCCCTACAGCCAAAATATACAGGGAATAATAAACTCTATGTAGACGCTTATCACACGCTATTCTCCGGTACTGGTATACATTTTCTCAACGAGGGTATCGATGTCAGCCAAACCACTTATCCAGAAGGTTACTTTCTCTTTGCATTTGACTTGACGCCTGATTCATCGGCTCATTTTTCATCACATTGGAATCTCATTTATTCTACGTATTGAAGTTCGCTTCGAGCAGGCGCTTGGGAAAACAATCAATTGCATTGCTTACGCTGAATTTGATAACGTACTAGAAATAGACTCGAACAGACAAATCATAACGGATTTGAATGCCTAGGGTGGGGGGAGAAAATGATGGGTGAAATATTCTAATACCATTTGGCTCATTGCCCATTGCTTTAGTTGCTTCTCACTCTAAACTGTAGCACACACGCACTCACGTTCTCGACAGGATGGATTACGTAATAGATATTCAAGGTTTAAAAGATAAAGATAATGAATTCTTACCCAAGAAAGTGGTAGTAGTTTCTCTACAAGAAGAAGTCATTAGTCATTGGATAATAGCGCCACCCTACAAATTTGATAATTTACCATAAGATATGAAAACTAGTAATGATTACGTGTCGTCTCGTCTACACGGTTTATATTGGTTCGATGGTGATGTTATTCTACGCAAATTACGGTATCATTTTCACAACATAGCGAGAAATGATGTTAGAATTTATGTCAGAGGTGCTGAAAAGGCTAGATACATAGAATCTATTATGGCAAGTAATGTCATAAATATAGAGGATTACACTACCATGGGCTTTACCGACTTACAAAGACAGTTTTCTTTCCAGAAAGTATGCTGTTTTCACGCTTGCCAAGAAAACCTCTATAAAAAGGAGTACTGTGCTATGCAGAGATCACATCTGTTGAGAGAGTGGCTTCATTCACTACTCCCTCACGAATCTTAACAAAATTTGCCTAAAAGGAGTATTTTTAAATGAACTATTTTATGACTCTCTTTAAAAACTTGCTTTTAAGAAAAATAGCGTCGTAAGATTTGGATTGAGTGTGACTTTTAAGGGAATCGACGAAGTAGACGATAACGACGACGACGACAAAACCATAGAATACGTGAGTGATGATGATCAGAATTTTAGTTTGACACAGGAAAATAATACAAATGAACACCAGTCAGATAATGAGGGCCCTGGAAGGGCTGAAAGACAAAACAATTAGCGTATACGCAGCAGATCGAATTCCGAATGTAATGATGACACCAATCGCCATAGTGTTGCATAGCGATGATCATACAAAACCTGGTACGCATTGGGTGGCCATGCATATCGATGAAAATGGATACGGAACGCATTTCGATAGTTACGGTTTCCCACCAGTCTCAAAATACCATCTTGAAAGACTCAGAAGTAACTGTAAAGTTTCTTGATGGAGCACCAAGAAACTGCAAAGCATCGATTCGACGTGTTGCAGCCAGTATACTATTATGTTTCTATATTATATATGTAGCGGTACTAGTTTACGCACGTTTTGTAGTTTCTTTTCAAATAACAAGAAAAAAAATGATAAAATATCTGAACATTTTTATAAAAGAATTTCAAATAAAATTAAATGCAAAAGATGTAAGCGGGCGACCACATTCGCCAGAGAACGTTCTCGAGGTTCAGGCCTTTGTAATTGAATATGTACTTTTAGGTTTAATTACTCATAATAATATCGTAATCCAATGAATGTTTAAGATTTAAGTATAACCAATGTGAATTTTTGGAATTTATATATTTGAATAAATTTAATTTTGTCTGCGCATAAAAATATGTTCATCATAATTTACTTCCTTTTATTTCCTCTCTTCCATTCTACTCATTTTCAATTTTCAATAAGAGTTTAGCTTAAACAGAGCATCACGAAAAAATGGCTCGTTGTGAAATAAGTGAGCCGGTAAAACTGGAGTTGCTGAACCTTTTATTATCCACAACCTACGCGCTCAATAAGTCTAGCTCGAAGAGAATTCGTGTTGGTCTTGAATATAGTGGTGGATATTATTGCAAAGTTATTAAACTAGTTTTTTCACAAAAAAGTGTCTCTCTTGATCGTGTAGCTGGGATATTCTTAAAGATCAATTTGACGCCATAACAGTTCATTTTCATAATTTTTATTATTTTTATCAAGATTTCGGAAGACCACCTAAGTTGCTTCTAACTAATCATGATTTGAATTTCTCCATATCGTATGGCACCAGATCTATCAACATTGATAAAAGACCACAACTAAACGAGATTCACGACCCTAAGAAAGAAGGAGAAACACCTGGGTAATCGCTTTGCAAAAAGAGAAAAACTTATAATCATCCACCAGGTATAGTCATGCAACAGTCAACATTCGAAGGTCTTCGTCAGCAAAGGGTCTTGATAGATTTTCTTCTCAACGATTGAAGCGAACGCGTCGGTAAGGTTAATCGTATTACTAATCACATAATGGACTTTTTAAAAAGTAAGCTTGGACAAGAAGGACAGGATAACGCAAGAGTGATTCTTAATGACTATAAATCATTTAAACAATATTATTCAATTCCAAATAACGAATTACAAGATTATGTCATGGAGAAGATGGTAGATGATAAGGATAATTATGAAAGCTTGTATTTAAAATTTGTTTTATCTAAAATTTTAGCATTTAGTTTACTTATGATTGCAAAAGATTTGCGAGATATAATCATTCCTTTATAGAAAAAATGAATGTTAAAAAAAAAATAAATTACTTTGATGCTATAAATAACTTTATTTCTTACTATAAATACAACCACCCTTCCCAATCATCCTACACTTATTCCATATCCATTGCTCGAAACAGACATAAGACAATGCGCCGGTAAAATTGCTTCATTACGTTCTGCAGACAGCGGAATAAAAAAAGAATGTATAGTGAATTTACTTTGTTTATATATGTATATTTTAAATTATTTGATTTTAGTAAATATTCACTGATAATAATAAATGATATCAATCAATTAGATGGAAATGATGGTTTTATTTATAGGTGGAAAAACTAGTCAATATACAAAATATAACATAATGTTCGCTAGCGAGCCTGTCGTGCGCAGCCTAACAATTTAAGAATATTTATGAAGCGTTGTCTTTTCTTATACGCTTATGCGAACGTGTCACATGCGTCTTATTACTTTTATTTTAGAGAGAATTATCATTACTCGTTCATTATGCGAATACACTTTTTTATACAATAATATAACCCTGTGGAGGGAATTTCAATACTTTAAAATATGCTCTCGTGCGAAGTCTCACGTTACCTCATATAAGATGATGCAACCGCTCGATCCCCGGGACGCCTTTGTCGTCTAGCCCACAAATGAGATCCGAGAAGCCGCCTTGAGATCTTCTAACCAAAATTGTTTAAAAAGAAACTATACAGGAGTCAGCGTTGACCTCCTGGTGTCGCAAGATAATTATGAGAGATCGGAGACAGCGTTGACCTCCGTCTCGTGGAACGTCTCCACAGCGTCTGACGCTCAATGGCGTCGTTTTCTTCTTGCTCTTCGTCGTCAAATGGCGCAAGTAGCGCCAGCGCCACGCAATGGCGTACAAATACAAGCGCGAAATTTAAATAAATAATAAATATACTATAGGATCTATTACAATTGCCCCCGAAGATGACACTCAGGCAATAGAGTCGTCTGTAAATACATGTAATAGAGCCGTAGACCACTAGTGCCCATAAACAAAGCGTACGGAAGCGCAACGCGGCCCACGCCTCTACCACCATACCTATCAATTTAACATATATACAAACAAATATGATTCTTCCTACGAAGATTGATACAGAAATTAACCCTACTTCTATCGAGGCTCGTTTTACAAAATTATAGACCATTCGCAGATAATCTCGTACGACACTCATCACCCACACTTTACAATATATACATACACACACCACCGCATATACATTTTTTTTACGTCTACGCCGCCAATAAAAGAATTCCACTGGACATTCAAATAACTTCGCGGCCCCCGCACATCCCAATGTTACAAGAGTACATTTTAAAGCTTTATCAACCACGCGATGTGACAAATAGCGTCTTCCCCGTTTATCCCGTTTCTCATTTTTAAAACCTTTCTGAACCTTCGTCATTCGCTCTTGACGAACAATTTCACCCCCTTGGTATTGACTATTCCGCTTGAACCCGTTTAACAATTCTTGATACGCACTGCGTTCAGCAATTGAATTAATCGAGCAAGTCTCATGAAAGCTTACGTCATTTTCCTGAGGTGCTTGCTTAACATATTTATTATCAAATTGCTTGTCAACCGACCCCCCTAGAAAGCACCTAGTGAAAATGTCCGCAACCAAACTATTACCAATTTTACCGTATTTGTTATTGCAAAAATATTGTTTTGCACATAAGATCCACCGAATTACGCGCGCATTAATAACCGGCGAATTTAAACAACACGCTAATGACCGATGGTCAGAAACATTATTAAATTCATCACTCGAATGAGTGTGCCCAACCAAATCCTCACAATTATCTACATTCTTTTCAGGTTGTACTATTTCATCTGTTTTTTCATCTTTCCTTTGTACTTGTACATCGTTACGTACGTTGTCATCACTCACATCAACATCACACTCATACCTACATTCCTCACCGACATTTTGTTCCGTATCACACCCGTACTCATACTCTAACCTAATTACATTAATGTTAGCCTGCCTCATTTGCGACTGCATACTCATCTCACGATTTTTATCATTAATTACATATTGATCATAATTACTTTCTCCCCAATTTACAGTATTGGGAGCATGCAAATATTCAGAATTTCCAGTATTATTAGTTACGATTTTACGTATATAATTGATTCGATTCTTTTCACGAAGCAACGAAGGTCTATCATTAATATTGTCCTTGTAGGACTCGTCTAAATTTGCAAGAGTCTTCGCGACTCTGTCCGTATCTCCGAAGTTTACCGTTGCAAGAATATCCCTCGCATGTCGCGGCAATTGTTTAACTATCATAAGATTTATCTCATATTCGTCTAATCTCGGCGTAAAATATTTTGCGGTTTTCAATTGTTCCATAAAATATTCATATAATGAATGATCCGTTTTTCTAAATTTACGATTTGCCCATTCGGTTTTTATGCGAATTCTAGCTTGTATCGAGTCAAATTCCTTAAGAAACAAAATTTTAAAATGTTCATAATCACAAAATGGCTGATATCTAGCCTCAAACCATGCTTTAGCGCGCCCTCTGAGTGTCTCCTCCGCAACTATTAATTTGTGCTCCTCTCTTACTTTTTTGCGCACGAAATACTTATTTAGATTTTCAATATATTCACGGGCATTGCCCTTATAACCGTCAAACGTGGGAATCGTAACGTTTATCTGTGTACACTCAAATCTATCCAATAAACCCTCGATGAGCACCGTACTTACATCGCCATTACCACGCATTAAATTACTTTCGCCATTTACGCTGTTGTTCTGCTGATTTACCGTTACGCTTAGCGGCTTTTGTTCATTTCTTCCATTTACGTCAGGTGTCGCTGTTCGCGTTGTAGCGTCGTTCATGACCACCGTGGTTTCGTGTACCGACGAATGTATGACGTCATTGAGCCGCTGTCTCCATTTTCCATTTTCCTCCGTTAAAATCTTAATCTGATTTCCAAGGATCTCCTTTTCCTTGGCGACAGCCGCTGCTTGGTTTTCTATGCGCCGTAACATCTCCCTTAACTCCTCCATACTCGCCATTATAGATGTAGCTTGTCATCAATCGCCTCGGCAAAAAAATTCCACGAATTAATATTTTAGTTTATGGCAATACGCACGCAGCTCGCTATACCTCTAGTTGAGCGCCAATTATAGTGAATTTACTTTGTTTATATATGTATATTTTAGATTATTTGATTTTAGTAAATATTCACTGATAATAATAAATGATATCAATCAATTAGATGGAAATGATGGTTTTATTTATAGGTGGAAAAACTAGTCAATATACAAAATATAACATAATGTTCGCTAGCGAGCCTGTCGTGCGCAGCCTAACAATTTAAGAATATTTATGAAGCGTTGTCTTTTCTTATACGCTTATGCGAACGTGTCACATGCGTCTTATTACTTTTATTTTAGAGAGAATTATCATTACTCGTTCATTATGCGAATACACTTTTTTATACAATAATATAACCCTGTGGAGGGAATTTCAATACTTTAAAATATGCTCTCGTGCGAAGTCTCACGTTACCTCATATAAGATGATGCAACCGCTCGATCCCCGGGACGCCTTTGTCGTCTAGCCCACAAATGAGATCCGAGAAGCCGCCTTGAGATCTTCTAACCAAAATTGTTTAAAAAGAAACTATACAGGAGTCAGCGTTGACCTCCTGGTGTCGCAAGATAATTATGAGAGATCGGAGTCAGCGTTGACCTCCGTCTCGTGGAACGTCTCCACAGCGTCTGACGCTCAATGGCGTCGTTTTCTTCTTGCTCTTCGTCGTCAAATGGCGCAAGTAGCGCCAGCGCCACGCAATGGCGTACAAATACAAGCGCGAAATTTAAATAAATAATAAATATCCTATAGGATCTATTACAAATGATACAAAGAGTATTATAAAAAAGAAACAGAAAAATTAGAACATTTTCAAAGGGATAATAAAAAAGATACCACTAATAAAAATATCAATTTATAATAACTTATGACAATAAATACTTTTATTATATTTGTATAACACACTCGACACCATGGGTCAAAACAGCTCCAGCACCGACAAAACACTTTTACTACAAGGTGACCAAAAGAAAAGGAAGAAAAATCAACCATCATATACCTGGAAACAATATTCTGAAAAAGTCTATACCAATACCTACTCTATCCTTTAGAGAGAAGGATACAAAAAATTTTAATTTAAAAATTATATATATTTACATACGGTCCTTTTCAGGACCAACAAAAGTCTCATACGTAGCAAATAACAATTTATAAATGAATCTCTGACACCGATACTTTTTCTTATTATAAATTAAATTTTCCTTTTTTTATATTAATACTTTTCATTAAAATTTTATGCAACTTGTAAAATTATTTCATTTTTCTTTATTTCACGCTGTACCACCCTGTGTACGCTATGACATCCCTTAGGTAGGGGAGGACAAGAGGCCATGAATGCTTTAACACCCCTCAGACAGCGCAGGGAGTGAGACGGGAAAGGGGGAAAAATTCGATATAGGTTACGCTATACCACCCCCATGTACACTATAACACCCCCCAGACAGCTAGGGGAGCGGGACGGGGGGAGGGGAAAAAATCTATATTCCTCGCTATACCTAGCTATATACTACTTACGTATTTAGTACCTTGATTTACATATAGGTGTCGTGGAAGCTTCTTCTATATATGTACACTACCGTTTCATTAGTTCCGTTGCATGCAACGTCATAAAATCAATTCACTCTTATATAATTTTTTCATTCGTCTTTTATGGGAAGTATATACCGTCGGTAAAGAAGTTTCACTTCAATATAATCAATAAAAAATTAAAAGAAAGAAAAAAATTGTGCAATTGTATGCAAGAATCATTTTGGTGGCGATCTGTATGCATGGCTATGCCATGCTCTCGAAACCAAATTTATTTTTCTGCGTGAAAAGATGAGAATTGTCTTGTCATTTATTTTTCACATAGACTGTGTGCACGAGAAAATTTTATAGTTTTCTCGGGACCAGTAGCTACTTGATCAAAATCGAAAAAATTATTTGTGCACAAACGGCTCTACAGAAGCTCGGAACTAGCGATAAGTAGCCGAGAAGGTGGGGGTCATTTTTTCCTTGACATATGCCTGTGGCCTATGCACTTAAGACTCTTTTAAATTTAGATTTTAAATACTACGCACTCTTTATATATTATTAGACATAGACAGATATCGAGTCAAACCTAAAATCACTTATGTTAAATCTCTTTTACTCACTCTTTGAATAGTATAATACAATTTTATATTATTTTGAATAGATTTTACTATTGATTTAAGAAGACTATTGATTTAAACAAACTATAGAAACTAAATTAGTTTTGTGCAAATTCAGTCCAATTTATAAAGGGTCTAGAAGGGTAAGATAGGTGAATTGGCCCCGGAAACAAAGAGAAAATCCGATATAGCCATGATATTCTATATAAAAAAATATACCTCTATAGAAATTTTCAGCCCTCTAAACCTAAACCTAACCTCAAAAATGCAATTTTTCGTTTTTTGAGTCTCTTAGTTCTACCTCCCCCACATAGCATGAAATATTTATGAAAGCTTTCAGAAATATTTGCAAGGAAAGAATAAAAGATTTCAAACATCTTTCGATGAAAGATTGTTGAAAGCTCGCTATGTCCGCCTGAGGGACTGCAAATAAATATTTCAATGAAAGTTTTCTGAAAGATTTCTACAAGATTTTCTAAAATATTTTAAATAAATATTTGAGAAATATTTATGCAATATTACGAAGCAATATTTAAACAATCAAATAAATCTTTCATGAAAAATTTATGTAAGATTTCAGCAATATTTACGGTAACATTTCAAGAAAATATTTATCAAAGATTTCTACAATCTTTCATTGCAAGATTATCATAATTTTAGAAATCTTTCATGAAAGATTTATGAAATATTTCAACAATATTTACGAAAATATTTCAAGGAAATCTTTCTGAAAGATTGATGCCATATTTCATTGCAAGATTATCACCAATATAGAAATCTTTCATGAAAGATTTATGAAATATTTCTCCTTTCTTTCAGAAATATATTTACTGTATATATCGATAAAATCTTTCATTAGCCTTTTGTAAAAAGTTTTAAACGGAAATGTTGAAAGCCCGCTATGTCCAACTGAGAGACTGCAAATAAATATTTCAATGAAAGTTTTCTGAAAGATTTTAACAAGATTTTCTAAAATATTTCAAATAAATATTTAGGAAATATTTATGCAATATTTCGAAGCAATATTTAAACAATCAAATAAATCTTTCATGAAAGATTTATGAAAGATTTCAGCAATATTTAAAGTAATATTTCAAGGGAATCTTTTTGAAAGATTTCTACAATCTTTCATTGCAAGATTATTAACGTCATAGAAATCTTTCATTTTTACTATCTTCTGATGATATCGATATAACATACACATACACATACACACGCACATACACACACACACACACACACACACACACACACACACACACACATATATATATTCACAATAATTATAGTTTTTATTTACATGATACTATATTATATTTTGATACATTATACTTCTACATGAAATACATATCCGCATACATAATTTAACATTCACTTATAAAGTCGCATTTATATTGGATAAGATAAGCGCTGCGCACGTATGCACTAATCAGAGCTTTTGCCTTATATAGTAAGTCAGCTATCCTCTTACCACTTGGGGACAAAACGCGCATTGAACACGCGTCCTCCTATCGGCATGATTAGAAAACTCAATCGTTGCAGAAAAATAACTCCTAAAAATATTTCATTGAAAGATTTCTGAAATATTTTAACAAGATTTCTAAATCATTTCGAATAAATATTTACACAATATATCGTGGCCAGATTCAAGCAATCAAATAAATCTTTCATTGCAATATTGTAACTATCATAGAAATCTTTCATGAAAGATTTATGAAAGATTTCAGCAATATCAACAGTAATATTTCGGTAAAATATTTCTAAAATATTTCTACAATCTTTCATTGCAAGATTATCAGAGTTACAAAAATCTTTCATGAAAGATTTATGAAAGATTTTAGCAACATTGACGGTAATATTTCAAGAAAATATTTATAAAAGATTTCTACAATTTTTCATTGCGAAATTACCACAGTTTTAAAAATCTTTCATGTAAGATTTATGAAAGATAGCGTGAAGGTTTTTGGCTGAAGCATGGAGAACACTGGAGAGAAATCTTTTATAAATATTTCAAACAGGTTTCCTTAAAAATTTCTATGAAAGCTTCCAACAATCTTTCGTTGTAGTCTGAGTAAACAAAAAATCTCGCAGAGAAATATTGTTGAAAGATTTTATAAAATATTCCATGAAGCTTTCTTTGAGAGATTACTACTATATTTCCTTGCAATATTACATGAAAGATTTATGAAATATTGCGTCAAGATTTTTGGGAACTGCATGGAGAACGCTCAAGAGCAATCATTCACAAATCTTTCAATTCTGTTTCCTGAAAGATTGCGATGAAAGCTTCCAACAATCTTTCATCGCAGTCTAAGTAAACCATAAATCTTGCAGAGAAATATTGTTGAAAGATTTCATGAAATATTTCGTGAAACCTTCTTTGTGAGATTGCTACTACGTTTCGTTGCAATATTATATTAAAAATTTATAAAAGATTGCGTGAAGGTTTCGAGGTACAGTAGGGAAAACGTATGGGAGAAATCTTGCATAAATCTTTCAAACATGTTTCCTGAAAGATTTCAATAAAAGCTTCCAACAATCTTTCATCGCAGTCTAAGTAAACCAAAAATCTTGAAGTGAAATATTGTTGAAAAATTTATGAAATATTCCGTGAAGCCTTCTCTGTAAGATCGCTAATATATTTCCTTGCAATGTTGCATAAAAGATTTATGCAAGATTGCGTGAAGCTTTTGAGGTACAGCTAGGAGAACGCTTGTGAGAAATCTTTCATAAATCTTTCAATCATGTTTCGTGAAAACTTTCTTTGAAAGCTTTCAGCAATCTTTCATTGTAATATAAGTAAACCAATAATCTTGCAGAGAAATATTGTTAAAAGATTTATGAAATATTGTTTGTAATATTTCATCGAGATTTCATGAAATATTTCAATATAATATTACTGTAATATTGCTGAAAGATTTCATTGAAAGATTTTTTATCCGTTCGTTTTATCTTGCTACGAAATATTTCAACAATATTTATAAAATATTTCTAAGAAATCTTTCACTGAAAGATTTTGAAATATTTCACTGTTTTATTTCATGCTATGTGGGTTGTCAATTTTTAAGCTAGAATACTCTTTTTTCAAATTTAGGTTTTTTGAAGCCCTATAAAATAGTTTCTCATGACTTTTTTTATAGGTGTAAAATTCAAATTTTTAGAGACGTTAGAAAATTTTTGCATGAGATATTTCGAAAACTAAGATAGACGACATTTTAGAAAAAATACAGAATATTTATTAATGCACCAAAAGTATGTAAAAATTTTTTCAGATTTTTAAAAGTGGTGGAACAGCGTCCAAAAGGAAAAAAACGGTATTTTTGCCTATACACGGCCTAACCCTAGTATCCTACACTTTCGTTTGCAATATTTTTAAGTAAAATTTTATTTTTGGAGACACTCTGGGTTGTAAGATATCAAGAATAACTCGGAATTTTCCAATTTTTACGTTAAAGCGCTCCCAGAGACCTTAAAACCCCATTATACTAATAAAAATCCGTATAAATGTCCCGCCAAGTAAAACTCGTATCATCATCCATAAAACTATGCATATATTCTTCTACAGTATATCTAAATATATATAATTCAATACTATAAACAGGAATATACAGATATGCTGAATGTATTGTTTTGGGTTATCACTCAAACATCACCTAACGGGAACAATCATCCTAATTCTTCCCAGTACCCCCAAAATCATGTGTACTGCATTTATATTTACAGAAACAGATAGAAGATATTGGGTGGATCAGCCGGTAGCTGCACAGATCTAGTTTGGAATAAGTTTTTTTGATTGAAATAATACTTATATCAGATATTATTTTATTGCTATCGTTTAAACATACTTGCTATCTTCAAAGTGCACGACATGGTAATTTAGAGTGCCCTTCCAGGGTGCGATCAGCAAAATGTTTACATCCATCGTGCTAACCTTTCACCCAACAGTATTATAAAGTTAATACTTTATAATTTTAAAAAATTAATTGATATTATTAACTTTATATACTTTAATTATTTAAATTATTTTTGATTTTGGAATTAATGAAATTTTATCATTTTTATGCTATTTGAGTATTTGCATTTTTATGCTATTTGAGTATTTGCATTTTTATGCTATTTGAGTATTTGCATTTTTATGCTATTTGAGTATTTGCATTTTTATGAAACTTGAGTATCGTTACTTGAGTATCAGCTGTTAATGCAATTGAGTCTGACATCTATACCGACGACTATCATATCTGTGTGCTTTTATATTTCATATAAAAAAATGAAGTAAATGCTGATACTCAAGTTGTACTCAATTCTCATAGTGCCTACTTATTATGCATGATTCGATATAATAATATATACTTTCTAAAATTCTACAAACAGGGTGAAATGTTCATCTTTCTAATAGAATAAAAATGATAAAATTTCATTAATTCCAAAACCAAAAATAATTTTAATAATTAAAGTATATAAAGTTGATAATATCAATTAATTGTTTTAAATTATAGAGTATTAACTTTATAATACTGTTGGGTGAAACGTTAGCACGATGGATGTAAACATTTTGCTGATCGCACCCTGGAAGGGCACTCCAAATTACCATGTCGTGCACTTTGAAGATAACAAGTATGTTTAAACGATAGCAATAAAATAATATCTGATATAAGTATTATTTCAATCAAAAAAACTTATTCTAAACTAGATTTATGCAGCTACCGGCTGATCCACCCTATATCTACTATCTATTTCTGTAAATAGAAATGCAGTAAGTAGATAGGCTATAGGCATTCTGGCCCATGCGGGTTGTAACCCACCCCCTCTCCTCTTCCAAGTGTGTTAGAATCCGTGTCATTTAAAATGCATGTGAATTCCTCCCCCCGTTTAAAAAATGAAAAAGGATAAAACACTTGTCTCCCTCCACTAAGTGTGTTACAATCCGGTCTATTTAAAATACGTATAAGTCTTTCCTTCCTTAAAAAAATGTATTTTCTTTTAGGAAAGGGCTAGCCCTTCTCTCTTCTTATTTTTAAGGAAAGGATAGAGCGCCGCCCACTGTATGTTCTATTTTGGGGACGCAGAAAAATTGACCTACTCTTAGAAGAGAGGGAAAGGGCAGACCTTTTTCGCAGTGCTGGTCTACTATGCGTTTTCTTTGACATTGCGTGAAAATTTACCTGCTTTTAGAAGAGAGGGAAAGGGGCGACCTGCCTCTAAATGCAGTACACTGTGTGTGTTCTCTTTTCAGTCACAGGTGCATGAAAATAATGAATTGCGCCTTTTTTTCAGGATATAGTACATAAGCAAACTATAAATTTGCCTTTTATTATATTTTTTAAGTCACTCTTTTTGAAAGATTATCTTTTGTTCTTTTTTTTTTTGAGAAAAAAAAGATTTATTGAAAGGGTCAGCTACCTTTTCTCTTCTTGTTTTAAAATAGAGAATCCTTATTTGAAGAAAATATACGAGGTTTTACTCTGTTAAAAAAGGAAAATGCTGTTTTGAAAATGTTTCTTTTATATTTACAGGTGCATGTCGGCTTTCTTGAGAAAAAGTATCTTGCAAGGGGTCAAAGATTTCACGTGCGAAAGTTTTTTAAGATGAAGAGATATTTATTGAAAGGGTTACGTGTATTCTTTTTTGACTTATAAGATATTGTCTTAAGTTACTTTTTGTGAAAGAAAATCTTTTTTGAGAAAAAAGATTTATTGAAAGGGTCAGCTACCTTTTCTCATCTTCTTTTAAAATAGAGAATCCTTATTTGAAGAAAATATACGAGGCTTTACTCTGTTAAAAAAGGAAAATGCTTTTTTGAAAATGTTTCTTTTATTTTCACAGGTGCATGTCAGCTTTCTTGAGAAAAAGTATCTTGCAGGGGGGTCAAAGATTTCACGTGCGAAAGTTTTTTAAGATGAAGAGATATTTTTTGAAAGGGTTACTTGTATTCTTTTTTAACTTCTAATATATTGTCTTATGTCACTTTTTGTGAAAGAAAAACTTTTTTGAGAAAAAAGATCTATTGAAAGGGTCAGCTACCTTTTCTCTTTTTGTTTAAAAAAAAAGAGAATTCTTATTTAAAGAAAATATCCGAGACTTCACTCTGTTAAAAAAGGAAAATCCTCTTTTTCTCACAGGTGTATGTAAGTTTTTTAAGAAAAAAAGTATTTTGCAGGTGGTCGAAGATTTTACATGTGAAAGTTTTTTGAGGTAAAGAGATATTTATTGAAAGGATCACTTGTATTCTTTTTCTTTTCAGGTTTAAAAATTTTTTTGTAACAAGTGTGCGAGAAAAAGTTATCTTGCAGGTGCATTTATTTGGAATTTTTCAGGATTGATTTATCGCAGTTGTACAAAAATATTCTTGAGAAAAAAAAAGATATTTATTGAAGGGGTCAATTGTTTTAAAAGGAGACATATTCCAGCAAATATGTACATGACTTCTTTCTGTTGGAAATCCTTCTTTTAAGAAAATCTGATATTCACAGGTATATAAAAGTTTTTTTTTTGAGAAAAACGACATTCATTACAAGGGCTAGTTGCATGAGAATATAAATTAAAATCTTAGGCGTGAACAAAACTAACGAAGGATGGACTAAATTTCTGTAAGGGAGGTGACAAATTTTTGAAAATAAAATTTTCACCAATCGTGTGATTTTCACGAAAAACATAAGAAAATAAGTTTCCTGATTTTCTGTATAAATACCTCGTTCCAAGCTACATTTCGTCAGTTCAAGAATCTTCTTCAACTTTTTCTTAATCTAAGAAAAAAAAGTTCAAAAATCTTTATATACTCTAAATATAAAGGAGAAAAAATGGTTCAAGAAAAAAGTGAAACCATAAAAAAAGTTCAAGATCATAAAGTGGGTCATGAGCAATGGGCTAACGCTGCTCATGATGCTGGAGCATCTAAACTGGGCAACGGAAGCTGTAAATGCGCGTAAGTAGATTTAAAATACGAATATGAAAATGATTTAAAAATAATTATTAACAATAATTTTTGTTTTTATAGTACCACCTATTCCCTCAATTACTGCTATACAGCAGTTGTATGCAAGAACACAACCGGTGCAGAGAGTGGAAATTGATGAATCTTTAAGAATAAGAACTGTATCTAGTTCAAGCAGTTCCAGCTCGAGTTCAAGCAGTTCGAGCAGTTCGAGCAGTTCGAGCAGTTCCAGCTCGAGTTCGGCCACATCTTCAGTAGCGATTCCGTCCACCTCTTCAAGTAGGTCTACCTCATCGGCAAATAAGACGGAGCCATCTTCATCAGGTAAATAGCGATTTTTTAAAAATATTTGTTTTATTATTTTATTTAATTTTTAATGTTTTTCAAATTTTTATTTTCAGTCACAATTCCATCCACCTCTTTGGCTATTAAAGCAAGCAGTTCCAGCTCGAGTTCAAGCAGTTCGAGCAATTCGAGCAGTTCCAGCTTGAGTTCGGCTTCGAGAGGACAAAAGAGACCGAAGAAAAATGATTCTTCGGTTTCAAATAAACCAAAAACAAACGGTAACTTTCGGTTTATTTTTTCCTTTTTTTTAAATATAGAAATAAATTTAATTTTTACTTTTTTCTTTTTTACAGATAAAGCAGCAAATAAGAAGATGATGACTAAGTCCACATCTTCAGAAGCGATTCCGTCCACTTCATCGGCAAGTAAGACGGAGCCATCTTCATCAGGTAAATAGCGATTTTTTAAAAATATTTATTTTATTATTTTATTTAATTTTTAATGTTTTTCAAATTTTTATTTTTAGTCACAATTCCATCCACCTCTTTGGCTAGTAAAGCGGAGTCATCTTCAGCCAGCAAGAAAGTGGAAACATCTAGCTCATCAGGTAAATTGTTATTTTTTTTTAACAAAATATTTATTTTACTAATATATTTTATTTAATTTATTTCATAATTTTTTTTTTCAAATTTTCTGTTTAGGCACCAGGAAAAAAAAATTATATTTATCAGCAAAGGAATGGATGAGGAAAGTAGGCCAGGAAATAGCGGAAAAAAATAGGAAATCAACGGTCCAGCAACCTCGCACACCACCTTCAACAGGTGGACCTTAAAATGTATATATTTTTTATATTTTTATAATTAAAAAAAAAATCAATTTTAATGTATTTACTATTGTAATTAATGTACATTTTATTATTATTAATGTATACAAAATAAATTTAAAAAAAAGAAAAATAAAAACAATAACATTAAATTGGTCTTCCTTTTCTTTAAAAATATATGCACATAAGTATAAGATAAAGATAGATAGTTATTAGATTAGACTAGATATATTTTATTTTGTATCATATATACAAAAAAGAACGTGTAATACATAAAAAATATTGCACAGTATGATATCACAATCTTAAGAGATAGTAGAAACAAAAATACTATATTAGTAAGTCAACAGGTTAAATTAAAAGTGATATCATCGAAAAAAAATACCGAACAAAAAATAAATGCACGCAATGAATATAGACAAAAATATGCTAAAAATCAGTGCAATTAATTTATACATAGAATCAATTTATTATCTTTGTCTTATTTATATTTAATAATAATTTATCTTCTGAAATTTTTAACTTTTTAAAATTAAATTTTTTATTTATTTTCCTAATTAAAACCATAAGAGAAATTGAAAATCAGAATCATGTTTTTTATTTAATTTAATTTATTTCCAATATAACTTTATACATTCATCATTATTAGAAATTGTATCGACTTCATCTTTGGCAAATTTGGCATCTAAGTAATCATGTAACCATGTGCGCATCGAAATAGCATTAATAACAGCGCACATAGGTTTTCGCCTTAAACAGAGGTCGTGGTTGAAACATGTATATCGTGTACAATTCATTATTCTTTCTAATGATGGGCATCCGAGGTCTTCAATGTTGCTGATTGTTCTGAAAATAAAGAGGAGAAGGTAATGTAACTTAAAGTATTAGAAATAATTAAAAAAATATCAAATAAGTATGGAGAATCATAAAAAAGTATTAAACAAGTATGGAAAAGTATAAAAAAGTATGAAACAAGTATGAAAAAGTATAAAAAAGTATCAAATAAGTATGGAAAAGTATGAAACAGTATCAAGCAAGTTGAAAAAGTTTGAAAAAGTATTAAAACAGCAAGAAAAGTATGAAAGTTGAAACATAAATGTATTACTTACACATTTGGTAAAAGATCAGCTAGCCATTGCGCTTTCTGCTCACCCTTGACAAATACTTTCTTGACTCCTTGCGAACAAATTTCAAAAATTTTTTGAAGACGATGGTAAGGTATATCTCCAGAGTTCCATTGTATTCCATGGTGATACTTTTCCAGCCATTGCGTTGTACTTTTTTCTTCTTGACTCAATTCTCTCCATGCCATCGGAGGTTTAAAGAGATAAGCAGTTGGAAAAGCAGTTTTTCTAAAATTCAGAAAACTGACTTCTTTAAAAATAAAAGAATCCCCAGACATGCCTTGAAATCCTTGTATGTCACAAATATAAACGTTCTCTTCGGAAAATTCTAATATTGCATTTTTAATCATAGCACCATAGTCACGGGTTCTAGCCATCGTACAACTCTGAATTTCTTTCAGCGAGAAGTGATTTGAGAGACTGAATAAGAAAATTCTTACAGTTTTTGGATAGTTTAAAAGAAAAATTTATCCCTTCCTGAAAACTATTCCCTTCTTTATTTTCCAAATTTTTCTTTTTTACCATTAGTCAAATCTCGAAATTTGTATCCCTTCTTAAATTTTCTTTTTACTATTGGTAGAATCTTGTAATTTGTATCCCTTCTTAAATTTTCTTTTTTTTACCATTGGTCAAATCTCGAAATTTGTATCCCTTCTTAAATTTTCTTTTTTACTATTGGTAGAATCTTGAAATTTGTATCCCTTCTTAAATTTTCTTTTTTACTATTGATCGAATATCGAGATTTGTATTCCTTCTTAAATTTTCTTTTTTACTATTGGACGAATTTTCAAATTTGTAATCCTTATCAAATTTTCACTAACTTTTCTTTTTACTATTGGACGAACCTTAAAATTTGTATCCCTTCTTACATTGTTTTTACCTATAAAAAGCGAAGCTATTTCTTGGATGACTACACTTCGTATATAACAATCAGTGAGATTTATTCTTGAATATTGTGTGAGTCGAAACTGTTGCTCTAGTCATCTTTTAGTTAAAAAAAGTAAAAATGACTTCAATCGATTTTTTTGAACGTCTTGTCCAATTACTTCGTGATACTTTACGAAGTATAAACGAATTGAGCAATGATGATATTCACTATTGGTTAGATATGTGTAATTCTGCCATCATTAAATTAAACGAAAAAATCGTTCGACCCAACCTCACAAGAGGGGAGAAACAGAAATGTCAAACTTGTATGACACATCTTTCGTGCATGCAAGTTCAGTTGGAACAAAATCTTCATCAAGGAGGCAATCTACAATCTGAAGAAACAGAAGCTAGAGTCGAGTGGCGAGACGTAGAGTCAGCTTTCCAAAATCGAATCAGAACTGGTGTAGTGGTAAATATTAAACATGTGGACATTCTGAGTTTTTTGAGTGATGCACAAAAACTTTTTAAAGTTAAGGTTCAGGCGTGCTTAGAAGAATATAATGCGTTAAAAATAAATTCTGATTTCATCTCTGAATTTTCTGTGCAGAAAAATACTGAGGAATTAACTGACACAAAATACTTTACAAGTGAAAGTGCTACAGTATACATGTCAACAGATTTAGAGGAATGGTTTAAAGATAATATCAAAGAGCCTATTCTTACGCAAATAGAAGAATTTCAGGAAAAAGATTCAGGATGGACTTTGAAGAGTATAATAAGTTTGTTTATTAATATGAAAAAATATTCTCCCTTGAAGGGTAGCTCTTACATTCCTCTTCCAAAGTTTATAGAAAATAAGAAAGCGTGTGTTAATGTACGCAATAATGATAATGAGTGTTTTAAGTATGCTGTACTATCCGCATTATATCCTAATGACAATAATCCTCAAAGAGTGAATCATTATCTTCCACATAATAATAAACTAAGGTTTGATAAAATTGAATTTCCAGTAAAAATTAAAGATATTCCGAAATTCGAAAAATTAAATAATAATATTTCAATAAATTTATACATGTTAAAAAAGTATGGTCCGAAGTTTGAAGTATCGCCGTGTCATATTACGTCTGAAAAAAAGGAACATCATGTCAATTTGCTCATTATTCAAGATTTCTACATAGATGAGTATGAAGAAAATAATGATGCTGATGATGGAGGCATGCCTCAATATCATTATGTTTGGATTAAAAACTTGTCTCGACTTCTAGGTTCTCAAGTGTCTAAAAGCAATATAAAATCTTACCATTGTGAGAGGTGTTTACAAATTTTTTATGGTGAAGAAAGATTCGTAATTCATGAAAATAATTGTAAAAATTTAAATAAATGTCGAATTAATTTGCCCGACTCTAAGAATAACATTCTCAAATTCGATAATTACAGCAAGAGTGAAAAAGTTCCTTTTGTTATTTATGCAGATTTCGAATGTTTATTGAAACCTACAGACAGTGAGAAGGCTTTACAACTTCATGAAGCATACAGTATTGGATACTACATGAAATGCAGTTTTAATGATAAATTATCTTATTATAAATCATACAGAAGGATTAACGAATGTGAAGAGACACCTGCAGAATGATTTGTTAGAGAATTAAAATCGATCGGCGAGAAAATTGATGAACTCTACAAAAATCCAAAACCAATGAAACTTACAGATCTAGAAGAATTGATTTTCCAGAGGTCAACTAATTGTCATATATGTAGAAAACCAATCCGTGCCGAAGAACTTGCAGTACGAGACCATTGTCATCTCACAGGACGGTAAGTTGTCGAATTGGTTATAATTAGGTAAAGAAAATTAATCTGGTTATTTTACGTTTATTTCTTTTTAGTTTCAGAGGTGCAGCTCATAATTCATGTAATTTGAATTATGAGATTTCGAGATTCATTCCTGTTATTTTTCATAATCTCAATTATGACACTCATTTTATTCTGAAAGAAATTGGGACTTCTACATTGATGAAGGGACGAATGACTCTAATACCTCATAATAAAGAGAAATACATTTCTTTCACAAAATATATGGATAATAGTGACATCAATTTTAGATTTATAGATTCTTGGCGTTTTCTACCACCATCATAGGAGAAGCTTGCATCGTACCTCGAAAACGTGCCAATAGCAGTGAGAGAATTTCAAACAGATGGATTTACAGATGATAAGATAAATCTTCTTAGACGGAAAGGTGTATTCCCGTACGATTTTGTGGATGGATAAATTGATGTCTACAAAGCTGCCAGAAAAAAAGGACTTCTACAATAAACTAACGGATTCTCATATAGCTGAAGAAGATTATAAGCACGCTGTTCAAGTTGGGAATGATTTCAATATAAAAACTTTAGGAGAGTACTCGGATTTATACTTAAAAACCGATGTTTTGCTATTGGCTGACGTCTTCGAAAGTTTCCGAAAGACCTCTCTTAAAGCCTACGATTTATGTCCTGCTCATTTCTACACAACTCCAGGCTTAACGTTTTCAGTAGCTCTTAAAATGACGAAGGTAGAATTGGAACTTTTGACAGACATTGACATGCTAATGTTTATCGAAGCAGGTATCCGTGGAGGAATAAGCCAGTGCTGTAACCGGTATGCAAAGGCAAACAATCCATATATGGGTCCTTCATATGACGAAAATCAGAAAAAGAAGACCCTTCTATATTTTGATATTAATAATCTTTATGGTTAGGCAATGATACAACATTTACCGATAGGAAAATTTAAATGAATTGATTATGAAACAATTCCAGATTTCTTCAATACACCGCCAGATTCGGATATAGGATATATTGCTGAAGTGGATTTAGAATATCCTGTGGAAATCCATGATGAACATCGAGATTTACCTTTTTGCGCAGAACATCGTCCACCACCAGGCTCGAAGCAAAAAAAACTGCTTACTACTTTGGACAACAAGGAAAGGTATGTCATACATTATCGGACGCTTAAACAAGCGTTAGATAATGGACTTGGATTAAAAAAAGTACATAGAATTTTAAGTTTTGAACAAAAGGCTTGGCTCAAACCTTATGTTGAATTAAATACTGAGAAGAGGGAGCAAGCGAAGAATGAGTTCGAAAAACTCTTCTATAAATTGCTTATTAACTCTGTATATGGAAAGTGCATCGAACGAGAGCGGTCAGGTGTTGATGTGCGATTACTAAATAAATTCACAGGCAGATATGGAGCAGAAGCACGCATAGCTCAACCAAATTTTCACAGTTGTGCTATTTTTGATGAAAATTTGGTAGCTATTCAGCTGAAGAGAACGAGTATCACAATAAAAAAACCTATATACGTTGGTTTTTCCATCCTTGATTTATCAAAAACACTGCTATATGAGTTTCATTACTCATATATGAAACAGCGACTAGGACAAAAATGTAAACTTCTATATACAGATACGGATAGTTTGATATATGAAGTTGAAGACATTGATATGTATCAAACAATGAAGGAAGACATTCACAGATTTGATACTTCTGATTATGCTGAAAATAATCAGTTTAATATTCCACGTGTCAATAAGAAAGTTCCTGGATTAATGAAAGATGAATGCTGTGGAAAGATTATGTCCGAATTCATAGGTTTGCGGAGTAAAATGTACAGTATTTTGGTTGATGGAGGAGACACAGTGAAAAAAGCTAAAGGTATCAAATCTAACGTCGTGAAGAAAACAATCACTTTCGAGAATTACCGAAGTTGTCTTCAGGATCTTGTCATTATACACCGTGAACAGTGCAATATTCGATCAAAATTACACACAGTGCATACTGAAAAGCAAAGAAAAATTGCATTAAGTCCACACGATGATAAGAGATTTTTATTGCCTGATAGTACAGACACTTTACCATGGGGTCATTTTAGAATTGAAGAGATACAGATGGCGCAAGCTGCACTTGAAGTAGAGAGGGAATATGCAAGAAAAATGGCTGCTGAAAAAGAGCAGGAGGTGGAAAAGAAGAGGGGACACGAAGTATCCAATAAAAATAGAGTAACGCGAGTGGGGATGAATGTTACAGAGTATAGCAGAGAGGGGGAAATTGAGAGAGGGGATGAACCATCCAATGAAAATAGTGCAGCGCGAGTGGGGGTGGCACTTCATGGCAACCAAGGTGAGAAAATCATTATTGAATATTACGTATTAGAGGAGTTTATGCATGACTGGGATCCATCAATAGAAGATATAAGTTCTGAAGAAGGTGAGAGAAGGGATTTATTACAAGTGGCGATGGAAAGGGCAGAAATCGAGGTGGGAGATGGGCTATATCAAGGGACGGACCACGATGAGGAGCACATTCAAGTAATCGAAGAGCTTGAGAACGATCAACCTCCTGTAAAGAAACCAAGAGTCAACTAACTAATCATGTAAGTTCACAGTATAATTTTTTTTCCTAATAAAATATCATCTTTAACAGAAATTTTAATTTTTACTTTTTTCTTTTTGATTTCAGAATGGATTTATCATCACTTAATAAGATGTCTGGAAGCGACTTCTTGCAAAGGAAAAAAGTTACAGACTTGGAAAAAGATCACCAGTACATGGTGACAGCACTTAAAGAAGTGAAGACACGATATGGTGTCAAGATTGTAGCAGAATTCGAACAAAGTTTTCAAGTATTCCTAACAGAGAAGATTTCATCAGCAATTCTAAAAGATGAAGAATTTTTTTACAAACTCTGCGATGAAGCAAACAAACTACGTTTGGTTGCAATGTATTTGGGAGGAACTTCTTTCAAATTCGATCGGTGTTAAGGACACTGCAAGGCGGCTCAGCAGATGGCGCCTTGAGTCGCGTCTTGCTTGGCATGAGGAGCCTGGCGAGTCGGTGTTCTCCGTGGCCTTGATGGAATGGGACGGTTCGACGTAGAGGTTTGTATAGTTTGTGAATTAATAGTTTTGTGTTATTTTTCTAAGGAATTTCAGGTGTAAGTGAAGTGTAAAATTGGGTAAATAAATATGTTCAGTGAATAAAAGAAATAGATTTTTTTCCCTTAGCCTTGCTTACGAATATTTTCCTCTCTGTTCAGAGCACATCGATCGCAGCCCGTTGATTTTATATGAAAGAGAATTAACATTGGTCCTTCGAGCCGGATCTGTGCAGATAATTGGAAAAAGTTCAAGCAGGCTAAAATTAGGTGTGTGCAATGTCCTTTTTTTGGCTCATAAAGGACAGAAAAGGAACGAAAATGTTTTTGCCGCGCTTTTTGGCGTCTCTATCTATCTCTCTCTCCCCTATTCCGTAGGCAAGATTGGACGCTTCGGGGATCGAGAGCAGTATTCAATCGTGCTCGCGTATATATGTCTCTCTCTCTTCCCTTTCTATGTATGTAGGTGACGCGTTGAAGATCGAGAGTCGTGCTCAGCCACGCACAATATTATATGCAATTTTCTCTCTCTTTCTTTTCTATAGATAAAAGATACGCGTTGGAGATCGAGAGCAGAAATTCAATCGTGCTCGCGTATATATCTGTCTCTCTCTCTTTCATTTCTATGTATGCAGGTGATGCGTTGGAGATCGAGAGTCGTGCTCAGCCACGCACAATATTATATGCAATTTTCTCTCTCTTTCTTTTCTATAGATAAAAGATACGCGTTGAAGATCGAGAGCAGAAATTCAATCGTGCTCGCGTATATATCTGTCTCTCTCTCTTTCCTTTCTATGTATGCAGGTGACGCGTTGAAGATCGAGAGCCGTGCTCAGCCACGCACAATATTATGTGTAGATTTCTCTCTCTTTCTTTTCTATAGATAAAAGATACGCGTTGAAGATCGAGAGCAGAAATTCAATCGTGCTCGCGTATATATCTGTCTCTCTCTCTTTCCTTTCTATGTATGCAGGTGACGCGTTGAAGATCGAGAGCCGTGCTCAGCCACGCACAATATAATGTGTAGATTTCTCTTTCTTTTCGATAGGTAAAGAAAACGCTTTGGAGATCGAAAGCAATATTCAGCGGCACACGCATGCATGCATTTTGTCTCTTTCTCGCTCTAGCATAAGCCAGCGAGGCTCTTACATAGGATACACAATTGAATTTCTGCCCACGACAGTATATTCGAGTAAAATCAAGCTAAACGCGTAAAAACAAAATTAGCCTAAGGGGAAAGAGAGCGATCATAAAATATAAAACCATTATTAATTAAGCCTTTGATTGCAGGTGAGTGTCGTCTACTGCTGGATCAGAGGGATGGAAGTAATGGAGAATCAATTGGATCTCAGGTCATCCATACTCAAGTTCAGAGAAAATTCAGCCCTAGGAGAGGGTGAGCAACTGACCGCAGGATATTTACGGGGTCGTATCCAACTTTTACAGCGTTATTGGGACGCTTTTATGGCAAACCACGGACCCTTAATCAAAGATCCTCAACTCGGTGATCATGCTTATTTTAGTGAAGAGATGATGCACTCTACGGAACGACAATTTTCTATTACATTGGGATACCTCTATGATGGACTAGACTCCCTCATTGGAGCATTGGAGCCTGATTTGGACTCATCAAGGGCCACCAATCAATATCATTTGCCCAAGATCAAATTACCAGAGTTTACCGGCGACCTTGATGAATGGGAGGCTTTTAGAGACATGTTTGACTCAATGATCCATCGAGATTTAAACCTGACAGATGTCCAAAAGATGCATTTCCTAAAAACATCAGTAAAGGGATCTGCAAAGGGAATTTTAGAGGGTATTAGAAGAACTGAGGCAAACTACAAGATAGCCTGGGATTTGCTAAATCAAAGATTCAACAATAAAAGGATATTAATTCAACATCATCTAGAAAGGCTCGCAAACATCAACCCGATAAAACGAGCAAGTTCTTCCGGACTCCAAGATATCCTAGACATCGTACAGAAATCCAAGTCAGCCTTGATGTCACTTAATCGACCTGTAGAAGAGTGGGATGACTGGCTGAGCTTCTTCGCAGTACGGGCTCTGGATTCAAACACGCACCAGGACTGGAAGAAATCATTAGCAGAGGAAACTGAACCGCCTAAATTTGATAAACTACAGAATTTTCTTCAAACTAGGATAAGAGCGCTAGATTCGTTGGGAATGAGTCGAATGACAACGGCAGGGAAAGACGTATCTCTCACGTGGCCTGGTGACGAGTTTAGAAAAAAACCTCGAGCAAGGTTCAATGTGAAGGCGTATCATGTGGCGTCCGGAAGTGGAGGTTGCAGTTTGTGCAGAGGATCACATTATCTAGGGAAGTGTGAAGACTTCCTAAAACAGAACCCCAAGAGCAGAAGGGAAACTGTGCGAGAAGCACATCTTTGTTTTAATTGCTTAAGGACTGGCCACAATCAGAAAACATGTCCCTCCTTAAACTCCTGCCTCTCCTGTGGAAGTCGACATCACTCGCTATTGCATGAAGCACAGAGTGAAAAGAGAAAGCACCATAACCAGACTAATGTGTCAAATTCATCGTATAAAAGACGGCATTTAGACGACTCATCAACCAATCAAAGGGCAAATTCGAACCGCGGGGAGCAGGAAAAATTGGATCATCTCAGTACATCAAGCTGACTAGGAATTCTGCCTACGTTGTCATTAGGAGTAAGATCGGGAGGAAGAACCATTTATTTCAGGGCGTCAATAGATTCTGGCTCTGAAGTGAATTTAATCTCTATGAAATTGGTGCAAAAATTGGGACTGCCTCTGAATCCAACCGAGGTTAGATTATCGGGATTGACAACCTCCATCCCGACTATAATAAGCAAAAATACTTCCATTAAGGTTGAAACGATAGAAAATCCGCCAGTTGAATTAAAAATAACAGCACTAGTACTGCCGAAGCTGAACATCAATCCTCGACCTCTGAGCGATAATATCATGAAATGGGCTCATTTAAGGGAATTGACGCCCGTGGATCAATACCTTTACAACCTTAAGGAAGTAAGCCTGATTCTGGGATCAGAGCTATATGCAAATATTATAGAGCCTGAAATTCGACGTGGACCGTGTGGATCACCCACAGCTATGAGAACCAAATTGGGTTGGATTCTGATAGCGTCCGCCAATTTTACAACTGAAGATGTATATTCAAATAGTATCGCCCTGACCCACTCAGAACAAGAATCAGAGAAATTGGATTTAATATTAAAAAAATTCTGGGAATCAGAAAATATAAGCAATTATCATAATCTTTCAAGACAAGATAGCTTATGCGAAGAACATTTTGTAAAAGGTTACAGCAGGTCCAATGATGGAAGATTCTATGTACGACTTCCTTTCAAGGAGACCCCGAGGCCCGAATATTTTGAAAACTCACTTGAAGGCGCAACATGTGCAATGCAATGCGTATGGAGACGCATGCAACGAGATCCACAGCTTGCAGATGAATACGAAAGATTTTTTTCAGAATCAATAGCTCGGGGGTTTCTTGTGCAAATAGATCCGTCAAGGAAATCAGAAAGAGGTGGAGGACCTTGCTACATACCGCATCACGGAGTATGGCAACCTACTGACCAGGGGAAAAAATTAAGGGTTGTATTCAATGCCTCTTATCGGCCCAGAAATGGAAAATCTCTAAACGATATAATGATGAGTGGCCCACCGCTACAAGCTGATTTAATGGAAACAATTTTGAAATGGAGAAAACACAAGATAGCCTTTTGTACAGATATTAAGCAGATGTACAGGCAGATTAAAATTCACCAAGACGATACTCAATACCAGCGGGTTGTGTGGAAAAACCCTACGAGTGGTATCATACAGCATTATGAGTTATGTACGGTGATGGATGGAGCAAATTGCGCACCGTATCTAGCAATTAGAGTCTTACATCAGTTAGCAGCAGACTGCCAAAAAAAGTTTCCTCAAGCTGCAAAGGTTGTATTATGTGAGACCTATATGGACGACATTTTTTCAGGAGCTAATGACGAACGGTCCGCCATTATGTTACAGGATCAATTAATTAATCTCCTCAAGGCGGGCGGATTTGAGCTCCACAAGTGGGCCTGTAATTCTAAAAAATTCCTTTCTTCACTTCCAACTGGAGTGCAATCAAAATCAGAATGGCTAGAACTTGAACCATCTGAACCCATAAGGACATTAGGAATTTATTGGAATTCAAGCTTGGATGAATTTGGGTTTAAAGCGCCTCACTTGGAGTGGGCTGGGCCCCCGACAAAAAGAAAAATTCTTAGTTACATTTCAAGATTATTTGATCCGGTTGGATGGCTAGGACCCGTCGTCATCACAGCTAAAATACTCTTACAGGATATTTGGAAAGCAGGCATAGGCTGGGATGAGGAACTGCCAAAACCGCTTGTCCTGAAGTGGCACCACTTTAAAAATACACTAAGTGAAGTAAGCGTCATAAGGATCCCACGATGGATCAAAATTTCGTCGTTAGACTGTTTCGAATTGCATGGCTTTTCAGATGCCAGCAACCACGCGTTCGCAGCTGTAATTTACGTAAGAAGGCCATCTATGACTGGGGACTCGACGGCAATGCTTTTGGTGGGTAAAACCAAGGTATGTCCAATCAAACCAATCACCATACCAAGATTAGAATTGAATGCAGGTGTTCTATTAACTCGTCTTATGGAAGAGGTGATTTCAACCTTAGAATGCCAAGATGCTCGCACATTTGCTTGGACCGATTCAAAGGTTGCCTTAGCATGGATTCAGTCTGATCCTTCACGTTGGAGCGTTTACGTCGAAAACAGAGTTGCTGAAATCCAAGCAACCTTACCGAAAACAAACTGGGGATACGTTTCATCATCAGAAAACCCGGCAGATTTGGCATCACGGGGGGTTACTCCTGGGCAACTAAGCAACGACAATCTCTGGTGGAATGGTCAAAAGTGGTTGAGAAGATCAGGACTGTTTGAGCCATCAAAAATGGACCCCGACTTTATGGTTTTGTCCACAACTGTAGAAATGAAGTCTATCACAAGTAAGGTTGACTGTGATAGACCAATCTATGAAAAATTTTCATTATTTACAAGGCTGATACGCACCATTGCTAGATGTCGAAGATTCCGCCGGTTACTTCTTGCTAAGGATGACCGTTGTTTCTCTTCACCACTAACATCGATGGAACTAAACCAAGTTTTCCTTCGTTGTGTCAAACAATCGCAAAGGTTAAGCTTTCCAGTGGAAATCCGTACCATAAGGGAAGGAGGTCAGATCAAGGGAACTAGTAAGTTAAAAGGATTACGAGTTTTTCTTGATAACGAGGGTATTCTGAGGGTAGGAGGCCGATTACAAGAGGCGAATTTGGTGTATGATGAAAAACACCCTGTTATTTTAAGTAGGAATTGTCAGTTATCTAAGTTGGTCGTGGATTGGGCCCACAGATCCTCTCTTCATGGAGGAGCTACTTTAACGTATGCTTTAGTGATACGAAAGGCGTGGATCATCGAAGGCAGGATTTTGACAAAAAGTTAGATAAGAAAATGTGCCACCTGCATCAAATCTAGAGCAAGACCATCAAATCAAATAATGGGCAATCTACCCTTGGAGAGAATAACACCAGCGAGACCTTTCTCCAAGGTTGGATTAGATTACGCTGGTCCTATTTCCGTTCGCACTACCAAGGGCAGAGGCCATCGCTCTACAAAGGGATATTTATGCGTCATCGTATGCTTGTGTACTAAGGCAGTACACTTGGAGATTGCCGGGGATCTAACTACGCCAACTTTCATAGCAGCCTTATTGAGATTTGCTGGACGAAGAGGAGCTCCAGCAGAGATAAGGAGCGACAATGCGTCTACGTTCCATGGAGCTGACGCAGAACTTAAGGCAATGTTAAGAGAAGCGTCCATTCAGTGGTCTCAGGTCGCAGATGAGCTTGCTAATCAAGGAATATCTTGGAAGTTTATTCCCCCAGGCGCTCCGAATTTTGGAGGACTGTGGGAGGCGGCGGTAAAGTCAGCCAAGTCTCATTTAAAACGTGTTATTGGACATCAGACACTTACCTATGAGGAATTGAGTACGTTCTTTGTGATGGTAGAGAAATCTATGAATTGCCGCCCGCTCACACCCTTATCCAATGAACCGAGCGATATTGAGGCTTTGACACCAGGACATTTTCTGGTAGGATCCGCACTCTCATCAATACCTATTCCAGACAGTGTATCAGACAATTTAAACCAACTAACAAGATGGAGACTCATTCGTGCGATGCATGCACAATTTTGGAAGAAATGGTCGAGAGAATATCTTAACACTTTACAGCAGCGCAACAAGTGGATGCTCGAAAAGGCTGGAATTCATATTGGAGATCTGGTTCTCATTCTTGATCAAAGCCTCATGCGTCAAGGTCGATGGCCATTAGGAAGGATAATTGCTGTCAACCCAGGATCTGATGGATTAGACAGAGTTTTTACTGTAAGGACGTCCTTTGGAACTTATTAAAGGTCACTATCCAAGATGTGCTTATTACTCTCAGATGAATCGTTACAAGACTCGAACGCTGACTAAATTAGAGCAAGATAAAGAAGATTCAATTTTTTCTGTTATTTTTTCGTTTAAGGAAAACGAGGCGGGCGGATTTGTTAAGGACACTGCAAGGCGGCTCAGCAGATGGCGCCTTGAGTCGCGTCTTGCTTGGCATGAGGAGCCTGGCGAGTCGGTGTTCTCCGTGGCCTTGATGGAATGGGACGGTTCGACGTAGAGGTTTGTATAGTTTGTGAATTAATAGTTTTGTGTTATTTTTCTAAGGAATTTCAGGTGTAAGTGAAGTGTAAAATTGGGTAAATAAATATTTTCAGTGAATAAAAGAAATAGATTTTTTTTTCCTTAGCCTTGCTTACGAATATTTTCCTCTCTGTTCAGAGCACATCGATCGCAGCCCGTTGATTTTATATGAAAGAGAATTAACAATCGGGTATAAAAAAATATATCTACGAAATGTTTTTTAAAAATATTTATTGTAACTTGTACATAATAATACATAAATAAATAAAAATATATTAACATTATACATTTGTTTTTCTATTTATCATCACCACCTATAGTTATAATTATATTACATTATTCTATTTAAATATATCTGAATAATATAACAAAATACAATAAAATTTTTTTTATTTATTACATTATTATATTGAAAAATAGATTTTAATTTTTTCAAACATTCTCATTTTTATCTATCCAACTATTATGCTTGTTACTTAGACCTAACCACTTAACATATACACGTTTACCACTTTTCTTTAAAACTTTTTCTACTAAATAAATTTCTAGATACATAGTCTTTTAAATTTCCGTTTCATAGAAGCCGCCGGAGACTGGTTCATCATAATAATCTTTGACGTGGTAAGTTATAGGATTGGTTTTTACAACTCTTGTTATTGTGAAAATTTCAGTAGACCAATTTGGTGTATAACCTTTTTCAAAAACTTGTTTTATCTTACTTATTCGCACTTTATCTCCTACTTTGAATTTTGCTTTTTTCACGGGTCTTTTTTCAGTTGGGTAATTTTTCTTGATTTCTTTTTCATTTATCTTCGTAACGTTTTCAGGCTCGATTCCTATTGTCCGATGTTTTCTTGAATTGTATGCTTTCACTAACTCAGGCAGAATATCCAACCATTTATAACTTTCTTGTTTGCTGAATTCTAACCACATTGCATTTTTTAAAGTTCTATTAAAGCGCTCACATATGCTTGCATGAAGATTACTATGTAAAGAGTAGTGATTTATCTTGTACTTTTTCATAAGATTCTGAAAGTTTGAATTGTAGAATTCTTTTCCTTGGTCAGTTTGTAAATTCGATGGCACCCGTCCTTGTTTTAATATTGACTTCATAGCTAGAGTAACATTATTGCTACTCTTCGATTTGACTGGTACAGCCCATGCATACTTTGAAAATATATCTATGACAGTTAGTAAGTAGCGAAAACCTTTGTTTTCCTTAAAATAAGGTATCATTTCTACAAGGTCAGCTTGCCAAGTCTCATCTAATCCACGTATGTCATATTTTCTTCGCTTGTACCTTCGACGTGCTGGCTTGTGTAGCTCTTCAACTACTCTTTGACGTTCCATCTTAAACTTCAACTTTAGCAATATCCGATCGTCTATTCATTTCTTTAATTATATATTCAATATTTGCAAAATTTCGTTGAGTCATATCATAGACATAAGTTAATTTTTCGTCTATTTCTGCTTTATATATTTCAACTTTGTTCTCATATTCTTGTATAGCTTTAGCAACTTCTATAATTTTAGAAGAAAAGCAATCAACTTCTTTCTGTAGGATACTCTTTAGTGAATTCAAACTAATGGCATCATTTAGATCATTAGCCTCTCCAATATTGCAAAGCCGCTTATTTTCTAAATCAAAATGACCATCTGATGTAAAATTGAATCCAATACCTCGAGGACCACGACTCACTTGCGAGCCCTCAAGTTTTCTTCCAAACACATCGAGACTCATGTTACTACTATTGATTTAAAAATTGTGTACGTCAATATATATGTCCGGCTTCACGTAGTTCCTCTATAATTGATTGAATTTCATTGTTGTGATTATTATTTCCTGCAGATTGTTCGGCTATTAATAATTGTAGTCTCTCGACAAGCTCATTTGGATCATCCCAGTAGACTAGATCTATGGAACTATTCTTTTTTGCTATTTAATATTTAGGTATGAGACCTCCTCCGCTGGTAGACATTCTACTGCGATCACTGCGGAACATTGGTGCTATGATTTTTGAATATTTTCTACTCTTCGAAGAGCGTATATTCTCACTTTTGCTATGTCTTTTTCTATGGGCATTTGTTGCTTCCAGGATAATGCGATAGTTCTTGCGATCTGTTGTACTCAAAAGATTATCATCTGGTTCTTTTTTGAAAAGCAATTCCATTAGACCACTGCTTTTAGGAAAACTTAAATCTTTCACTTTTATTAGTTTATCATCAAATTGAATTTGTGAATCACCCATCATGTATACCCCACTGACTTTTCACACTCCGTATATGTTATCGATTTTGCTGCGGCTTCCATTTAGCATTGATAAAAAGTCTGTCGGTTCAGTTTCTTTATGCGCAGGTACAAATGGTGAATATATAGATTTGAATGATGAATTTGCAGAATTGAATGATGAATTCATCATTGTGCTATTTATCGGAGAAAAATCATCGCCATCAGAAGCGTCATTATCAAACGCAGAACCCGAGTCATTAATATCGTTAAAATATAACTTGATTCGTCGAATCTCAATCTTTTTTTGCCGATTTTCTGTTACTGTCTATAGCCGAAATGTGATTAGAACGTGACACACTTTCAGTTGTCGAATCGACAAGCTTTTCAAGTGGTGTAATAACTGGTTTTAAAGTATCATCGATAACCTTTTCAAAATCATCTCTTTCCTTTTTTAATAAAGAGTATTTTTTTTTAATAGCCTCACGTGCTCGTAAGAGCTCGCTAAGAACATTTTTTTCTTTCTTAAAGTCAGGCATGCTGACAAGATGCTGTCTACAATCGAACTGCAAAGATTAAGATTTATACTTCCTTTTTAATGGCAAAACAGTCAAATCCTTTTCTATATCTACCATCATTCATTGCTCTATCTTTGTCAATAACAACAAATCCATACTTGTCATTCTTCCAGCATTCAGTACAAAGATTTCGAAATTCATTTAAGAGCATGACGAAGCTGTCCGTCTTCTAATAATATTTCCAATCTTAACTTATGAATAAACGATGCGTTTAATCAAGTTTCTTTGCTACAAAGAAAAAATTTGTAAGATTAAACTCTAGTGCGGACAACTCAAGAAATCCACCAAAATATTATAGATACAAAGTTATAATAAAAACTTTCAATATGTCGTATTTTAAGGTTAGGTTTGTCGAGTTTGATATCTAATTTCCAATCCGAGCTCATAAGAAAATAACAAGTCCAAATGATTTTTTATTTTAACAAAAATTATTGTATAAATATAGCTTTAGTGCGGACAAGTCATTATATTTGTTTAATTTAAGAATTTAAAAAGATATTGATAAAATAAAAAATTCAAAACTCGATTGCTGCAGCTCCGACATCCCGTTAAAGTTAAGTCAGTATTCACATGGTCTTCACAGATATGTTTAAGATTAACATCATCTTGACGATAAATTACCATCAAATTAATATTGTCCCTGATGAGATGTTTCGGTATATGAGCATATGACTGACATAAATAAAAGCTATCTACACTTTTGTGTCTCCCCATACAGAAAAAAGCTCTGACGTTATCCTGCTTCTCACAAGCCACATTGTCAAAAATCATAATTGAATTAGGTAGGGCTTCATCTGGAGACACTACAGATGCATGTTCACTGAACGGTAGATATGATATACCTTCAATTGGCTCTAAAACTTTTTGAAGAAATTGGTATTTCGGTTGATTTAAGGATTTAGAGTATACATACAAATTTTCAAATCTAAGACCATTAGGGTGTGTAATTAGAGCCAATAAACTATTAGTTTTTCCACAGTTCGATGGGCCACAGAATACTGCTCGTATATTATCTGGAAGTAACTCCCAATGTCGCTTTTTTCTTTTCGTTTTCTCAAAATCAAAGTTGGCGACGGGAAGTTTGACGTTCTGCTCAGTAAAATCCATGTTTACGTAACAAAGTCAAATCTAAGATAAACCTTTTCAAAATATAAACGCTTGTTTTATATTTGGATCATTAGTTGTAAATCAGCACTCGAAGAGAGATGCTCGTACGCAAATCACAGAAGCACCCTAAGGGCAAAGGGTTACTTGATAAAGTAATCAATAACTTACCTATTGAAATGCATATTCCTGGATATCAATATTGTGGTCCCGGAACAAAACTGAAAAAGCGTCTAAAAAGAGGTGATGCAGGTATCAATCCACTTGATCAAGCATGCAAAGAACATGACATATCTTATTCTGATAAAAATGCTGATCGAAAAGTAGCTGACATGAAGCTCGCTGATAAAGCTTGGCAGCGTGTTAGAGCCAAAGATGCAAGTCTTAGCGAAAAAGCAACTGCTTTTGTTGTTGCAAATGCTATGAAATTAAAAGGAAAGACAGGAATGGGTGTAAAATTGAGTAAATTAGTAACTGCAAGTAAAAAATCATTAAAACCAAGTAAACATTCTCGCAAAGTTATACAGTCCGCCTTAAAAGGTGCACGTGAAGCTCTCAAGATCGTTGGCGGTGAGAAAAAAATTATCATTCCACGTATTCTACCTGTTCCATCAAAAATAGGTGGCGCTCTGCCTTTTCTCATACCATTGTTCGCAGCACTAAGTGCAACTGGTGCTCTGGCTGGAGGAGCTGCTGGAATAGCTAAAGCAGTAAATGAGGCTAAAGCTGCACAGAAAAATTATGAAGAAAGTAAGAGACATAATAAAACTATGGAAGCTATTGCTCTAGGAGAAGGTCTCTATCTTAAACCATATAAAACTGGAATGGGATTATTTATGAAACCTCATATCGGTCATGGTCAAGTTAAAAAAAAAAAGAAAACTTCGATTTAACTTTGCCAAATCGTGCACTGACTGACTATGATCTTATAAAGTATGCTCGTATGATGCAAATCCCATATTTTCGAGGTGTTTTCATGAGAAATAATCTACCTTCTGATGGCCCATGACATAACGAATCTGCTATAGTTAACTTAGATGATTTTCAAAACAAAGGCACTCACTGGGTATGTTATCGAAAACGAGGTTCTGAAGTGAGTTATTTTGATAGTTTTGGTGATCTTAAACCCCCTATAGATCTCATGTTATATTTTAACGTGAAAGAAGTGAAATACAACTATAAAAGATATCAGAATTTTGACTCATTTATTTGTGGTCATCTTTGTCTTCAATTCTTGTGTGAAAGACTATAAAAGAAGAGTTATCAGACAAGCACGATCATTCTTTTTCAAACAGTCATGGAAGATAGTTTCACTTTGAGTCTTTCAGGCAAATCTTCTATCTTAGAAGTTCAATATTTTCCTTTAATAGAACTACCACAGCATAAGAATTTTGTTTTGGGTTTAGTTGAACTTTTAACACTCAACTCGATTCCCAATGTTGACGATTCGAATAATAAACTTTATATAAACGGAGAGAAAATTATTAGTATTCCTACTGGCAGTTATGAAATTGATGCTATTAATCAAGTTTTGCAAAAAGATCTAAAATCTAAAGGAATCAAGTTTTCCTTAAAAGCTAACAACAATACTCTCAGAAGTGAAATTTATTGCAGCCATCAGATAGATCTTAGACCTCAGGATTCAATAGGCAGTCTTCTCGGTGTCACTCGTCGCGTTCTTCATGAAGACACTTATCACAGCTCTGATTTACCTGTGAAGATATTGAAAATAAACGCACTCAGGGTAGAGTGTAATATTACTACAGGTGCTTACATCAACGACAAAAAAGTTCACACGATCCATGAGTTTTTCCCAAAAGTTCCTCCAGGATATAAAATCATAGAAGTTCCATCGCATGTCATATATTTACCACTCAATGTTAAGAGTATAGATCACCTTTAAATCCCAATCGTTGATCAAGACGGAAATTTAGTGAATTTCCGAGGAGAGGAAATTACTATTAGACTTCACATAAAATCTGTATAATGGGAATCGTTTACAATCCAAGTGTGCATATAAGTCAGCCATCATGTCAACCCACCATCAGTCGTCCAAAGGTACTCAAACCGTTAACACAGAAGAGCATCCAGTTTCTCAAAAGCATAGGTCTCAAAGTACGTGGAAAAAGATAAATTGTATCATTCTCTGCTGCTTTCAGAAAAATGGACGAAATTCTAAGCATTCAATCAGGTGTCGCATTCGATGAGTCTATTGCTCATTATGAGGTTCACGCACATCAACCATACTCCACATTAAGTTTCAATAACAGTGATGAAATCCGTATTTCTATTCAGCATCAAGATTTATGCCTCTTACCATCATGTAGTTACATCCATGTATGTGGAAAATTACAAAAACCAGATGGACAAGCACTAACTAAAACTAATTTCGTTAACAATGGCATTTGTCATCTGTTTGATGAAATCCGATATGAACTTAATGCTGTAGAGATAGATAAAAGTAAAAATGTTGGTCTGCATAGTCTCATGAAGGGATGCACTTCATTTAATCCAAATCAGACTCTAACATTAGAAAATGCAGGCTGGCTTGGTGTTGAAGAAGGAAACAAAAGAATTGTAGATGATCATGGAAATTTTGACGTTTCTATCCCTCTAAGTATGATTTTAGGCTTCGCAGAAGATTACAAGAAAATTGTTGTTAATATGAAGCATGAACTCATTCTCACAAGATCAAGAAATGACCTGAATGCTATAGTACAGGAAGGTACTGTAGCCAACAATGCAACCACATATGAACCTTATCAAATAAAAATATCAAAGATAGAGTGGTTAATGCCATATGTTATTGCATCAGATAAACAAAAAATCCAGCTGTTAAATTTCATTGGCAAAGATAATCCTATTTCTATGAGTTTTCGGTCATGGGATTTATTTGAATATCCTCTTCTTCCAACCACAAATAAACACGTCTGGACGGTAAAAACTTCAAACCAATTGGAGAAACCACGTTTCGTGATTCTTGGATTACAATCGGGAAAAAAAGGTTCAAGACCTAAAAATGCCAGTCGCTTTGACCACTGTAATATTAGTAATGTGAGACTTTTCTTGAATTCGCAATATTATCCGTACAACAATCTCAATCTTGACATATCTAAGAATCAATTTGCTATTCTATATGATATGTATGCTAATTTTCAGAAAAGCTATTACGGAAGAGATTCACAACCATTGTTGACAAAGTCTCAGTTTATCAACTTTGAACCACTCATAGTTATTGACTGCTCAAGACAAAACGAATCTCTAAAGAGCGCTTCTGTCGATGTACGTCTAGAATTTGAGTCTCAAACTGACTTTCCAGCTAATACTTCAGCTTATTGCATGATCTTACACGATCGCATCGTTCAGTACAATCCTATTAGTGGAGATGTTCGGAAGCTTGTCTGAATTATCTTCACTTTTACGTAAAAAAATTAATATTTCGAAATGGAATATGCGGTAGACATGATTGGTTTTAAGCAAATGGGTGGTGAATATGTTCTAAAGGAAATAGCAATCATTCCTCTCAACGACAGTGGTGATCCCATTGTTCATCTATTCAAAAAACCTTTTTCATGGAAAAGGCTCTCTGACGAATTGCAAGAAGAAAACATTCGACTCAAACATAATCATGGAATAGCTTGGAACACTGATGGACTAGATTACTCTCAAATTGCAAACTTACTCCGTGAACATTTACATGATGCTACAAAAATTTTTGTTATTAATGAATTCAAACGAAAATGGTTGCTAAGATTCAAATTTCCCGTTTATAACATCAATGAATACGGATACCCATTAAACCCATCTTTCAAATGCGTTACTGTGTGTACAAACCATAATCCAATTCATAAGACTGTCTGTGCACTACACAATGTCAAACTCATGAAATTATTCTATCTTTCACAAAACCATTTGTAAGAAAAAAAAAAAGTAGAAAAAGTAGAAAACGCTATAGGCATACTAGTTCACATTCGGATTCTAAAACACTTGGGCTGTGCTAGAATCCGTACAGGTTCTAACACACCTTGGGCTGTGCTAGAATCCGGGTGGGCCAGAATGCCTATAGCCTATCTACCGCAGTACACATGAGTTTGGGGTTACTGGGAAGAATTAGGATGATTGCTTCCGTTAGGTGGTGTTTGAGTGATAACCCAAAACAATACATTTAGTATATCTGTATATTCCTGTTTATAGTAATGAATTGTATATATTTAGATATACTGTAGAAGAATATATGCATAGTTTTATGGATTATGATACGAGTTTCACCTGGCGGGATATTCATACGGATTTTTATTAGTATAATGGGTTTTTAAGGTCTCTGGGAGCGCTTTAATGTGAAAATTGGAAAATTCCGAGTTATTCTTGATATCTTACAGCCCAGAGTGTCTCCAAAAATAAAATTTTACTTAAAAATATTGCAATGAAAGTGTAGGATTCTAGAGTTAGGCCGTAAATAGGCAAAAATACGCAAAAAACCGTTTTTTTTTCTTTTTGACTCTCTCATATGCGATCTCATATACGATCTCATGTGAAATGTCACATGAGATTTCATATGATTTTTTGGTACGGAAACTTATATGAGATTTCACATGAGATCTCATATAAGATCGCATATATGTAAAAAAAAATTTTCAATTCAAATATATGAGAGATTCTATGTGAGATCACATATGAGACCGCATATGAGATCGCATATGAGATCTCATATATTCGTTGAATTATTAAAATAAAATGAAATATATGTGATATCTCACGAGATGCCATATACGTTTTTTTGGATTTTAAAAATAAAACAAAATATACGTGAGAGTTCATATGTGATCTTATATGAGATCTCACATATATTTTATTTTATTTTTAAAATTAAAAAAAATATATGGGATCTCATGTGTGATCTCACATGAGATCTCACATATATTTATTTCATTTTTAAAATCCAACGAATATATATGAGATCTCATACGCGATCTCGTAGGCGATCTTATATAGGATGTCTCATATATTTTATTTAAATTAAAAATTTTTTAAAATATATGAGATCTTATGTGAGATTTCATATGAGTTTGCGTTTCAAAAACTCATATGAAATCTCATGTGACATCCTAGACAAACTGAACACATGCATTCAGTGCACGGGGTAGCTTAAGATTTTTACATTGGTAGAGGTCATCATATAACATACAGGCGTAATAAAAGATGGGAAAAATGAGTGACTTAACGAGACATTTCTTAAAGATCCTAGAAAGCGATTTTCTGTAAAATTTCAGAGTGCCACGCACTCTGCGAACAATTGAAGAGACTTGTTTCTCCCAGTTAAGGGTTTCTCCTGAACAAATACCCAGACTATTCTACAAATAACATTGCCTTGAAAAAACAAAAGACACCAGGAAGATCATTTATAAATATTGAGAACAACAGAGGGCTCAAGATGCTTTGCTGAAGTACTCCTGTGTCAAGCTTGACCTACTCATTCTGAAATGTTTGATTATCTGCTTTGATCGTCTGGGTTCTGTCAGTTAAATAGGTTGCAAACCACAAAATCGCTTCATGCGAGCAGTTTATGCGTCTCAACTGTTTGAACAAGAATTTATGCGACACTAAGTAAAAAGCCTTTGAAAAGTCAAACAGAAGGAGTGCAGTGACCTTTCTCCTGTCTATAGCCACTTGTGCGTCCTCTAGAATACTAAGAAGAGCAGTTCGTATACTATGACCAGGGTGATAGCCCGCCTGATGCTCACCTAGTAGATTATTCGCGTTCAAAAAGCGTAACAATTGCTCATGAACCACTCGTTTTAGTAACTTTTAAGGTTCACACAACCTAGCTATTGGTCGAGTTAGCCCAGCGATCTCTACAATTTTAAATTTTGCCAGTGGTAACAAATAGTCTTTTTTCCAATCAGCTGGAAAAGGAGAACACTTGAAAGATAAGTCAATTATTGTCGTTAACGGTTCAGCAAATGAAGCAGAAGGCAGACTCGTGATATAAATGGTAATCCTATCTGGACCCGATGAGTTTGACCTTACAGCAGCAATAAGACTCCTGATTTTATCGGTATCAACATCGTAGGACCTGAACACTGGTTATGAATCTGTGTGTGGAATACTGAGAATCTCCACAACATCGGCGCAAGTGAGAGCTAATTTGTTTTTAAATACCAAAGAGTAATGACTAAGAAGAGTCTTTGATAAAAAATAATGCAATTTGTGTAGTGTAGATCATTTAGACTATTGGTCTCATTATTTATTGATTTCATTTGCATATGCTCCATTTTAGCAGAATCAAGGCTGTTAGAAATTCTGCTCCTGAATAATCCACTAGCGAAGTATTCCTTGCTCCTAACGTAGTTCGGTTAAATTTTCAGATGTTTTATTGCAATATATAAATTAGCAAATTTTTAAGTAAAAAAAAATAGTCTAAGCTTATCAATGTTCATATTTTAGTTTGATACTATATTTTATGTATTTTTTTCTAGGCTTAAATGATGATATAGTTATGGTTTAACCTATATTTATATGTGTGCCTTTGTATGTTTACCTATGTATGTTTATATGTATATGTAAAAAAATCGCAAAAGATATGTGTTAGATAGAAAAAAATGTTAATGTTTTACTTTAATATAATTTTTTTCTTTTTTTAAAGATTAATATGTAAAGGATATTGTCCTCTATATGATTAACCTTTTTCCATGGTGAAGTCGAGCGAGACCCCGCCCGGTACCTGTTTAACACATTACATAAGGCTAGACTGTCAGACCCACCATACCGAAAACTTTGACTACCGATGGATGGTCAGCCACTTTTGTGACCAACAATCAACCGATACCCAATGAGGTCGGATTTTTAAGAGTCACGATATAAATGGTACGTACACTAATTTTCTTTTAAAAAAAAAGTTAGAGGTACTTGGCCAGGATTCGAACCCATGCCCTCCGCGTTGAAGGCAAGAGCTCTATCCATTACGCCACTGCGCTCTCTACTTTAATATAATAGTAGTTATATTTGTTAACCAAAGAATTTTTTGTTATATTAATTTTTACTCAAATTAATGATTTAATGCAAAAGTACATTATTTTTATGACAATGACAATTTTTGACTGTTTAAATGAAATTTTATTTTATTTAAAAATATTGTACTAAACTAACTCTAATGCGAACGAAGCATTATATTTGTTAAATTCATTAATTTAAAATAATATTAGAAAATTAAAAAATACAAGACTTGATTGTTTTAGCTTCGACATCCCGTTAATAGGCGGTTGGAACCAATCCGATGACTTTGGTGCTTATTATAAACTGTTATGATAATTTATCTACTCATTCAAGCAGCTAAAATATAGTCATTTTCTCTAGTTATTTATATGAAGAATAATTTTTAAAAACTAAAGCGAAAAAAATATTCAAAACATTGTTGTGAAGCGGGATACGTCAATCAAACATTTTTCGCATGCAAACAGCTGCCGCATCGACGGTTAAATGGTGTTTCCTACTAAACGACAATATTTTAAAAATCTTTTTCGCTTTAACTATCTTAATTTATTATTTAAATATATAGCTGGGAAAAATGTCTGTACTTTAACAATGTAAATAAGTCAATAAATTATTTTTTTAAACTCCGTGCGCAGAGCTCGATTTTGCACACAAATCACATAGTAAAACGTGCGAAAATTGAGCTTCTTACACGTCGTGGCAGAAAATACAGTTCAATACTTGTAATTTTTTCTTCTGTCTAGCAGCTAGTCAAGTCTAGGCTCTAATTATAATAGAATTATGTCATAAATCATATGTGTGTATGTGTGAATATGTATGTATGTGTATGTGTGTATGTGTATGAGTGTATTTCTATGTGTGTATGCATATGTGTGTATTCGTATGTGAGTATGTGTATGTGTGTATGTGTGAGGGTGTATAAGTGTACGTGTATATGTATGCGTGTATATGTATGTGTGTGTATGCGTGTGTATATGTGTATTTGTATGAGCGTATGTCTATGAGAGTACATGGATGTCTATATATATATATATATATATATATATATATATATATATATATATATATATATATATATATATATATATATATATATATATATATATAGGGTGGCGCTTATTTCCCAAAATGCTTGAATATCGTCTCCCGTCCCGGGGATCGGTTGTTACTATCCAAAAACTATAAATGAATCCAAAAAATCCGGTATAGAAAGTTTTAAACACGTTTCAATTTTAAAAAAACGCTTTTTTCTCATTTTTTCCAAATTTTTCGTACTTTGATGCTCTAATTCTTTTCTAAATTATTTTTGGGACTTTTTGCGCGTATAAATCGTTTCTGTCAGTAAAAAAAATATCCTCCATAGTGCTTTAGAAACAAAATAATTTGTTTTCACCGAGATGTAGCTTGTTAATTCAGTAAAAAATTTTTAAAAAAGTACTTTTTTTTCGTGTTTTCAATTTTATAGATAGGTTCTCGTCACTAGAAGTGCAAATGAGTTTTACTATGCAAAAGTAGAGTTGAAAACCTTTAATTTCATTTTTTATACAAGTTTCCAAGTGCTTTCATTACCGAGATCTGATCATTCAAAGTTGGTACGAAAATCGAAATATAAAATCTATGAATCGAGTGAGAACCGTAGAGATATTTATAGAAAACAGAGGATTCATAGGTAATGAGAGTCATGTTAATAGATAATGTTTACAGAAAAAAATAGAAGATACATGATCTCTCGCTGTCTTCGTTTGCTTGCGCATGCGCATAAACTTTACTGGATTACAAACAGCGATAAACGAATGTAAATAATTATATTATTCCGATTGTTGCAGTAAAAAGTATATTTAAACGCTTCATTCTTACATTCTACCTTTCAAGACATAATATTTAGCTGTTTACTTCTAATCCTCTATACTATAATTTGAGAAAAACGTGCCTAAACAGAGACAGAAAGAGATTTCATATCTTCCTTCTCCTGGACATTTCTCGAACGTGGCCCTCCATGTATTTCCCACTATATGTATAAGAACTATTTCTTACTCGATCGCAACGCTGGCCTTGCGGTCACTTTTAAAAGTCTAGGTTGCCTGTTTCCGTTATAACTAAAGTTGGCATTCACAGACCCAACTCAAGCGATGGTGCTACTTGAGTATCAATGTTACTCAAGTAATATTGATACTTGTAACTAAACTACAATTCATAAATGTTACTCGAGTAACATTGATACTCAAATAACATAGTTGCTTGTGTTGGGTCTATGAATTCCAACTTAAGACCCTAGACTCTCTCACTAGCAGAAGCAGTATTTAGTGTGTATGGTTGTACCATAAAGTAAACATGTAAAATTAACTGTCTTGATAATTTGAAATACAGTAGTTTGTTTTATCAGAGAATAGAAAAATAGAAATACTTCACTAAACATTTCATTATTACATAAAAGTAAATATATTTTTTTATGAATTAATGATTTTTTAAGTTTATATATGTTCAGAAATAAGTTTCAAGTAATTGCCTATGTGTTAGATATAAGTTTGATAATCTTTTGTGTCATATGCGCTCCAGTATTTTATTGCTTTATTTCAAAAGTACAAAAAGACTATAATTATTAGTTCGCTTTTTATTTATATTATATTTTGATAATGTAATTTAGATAGACATGATTTCAATCCATGTACTACTGTATTTACATTTATAAATTAATTTAACTTTGTCATATCAAGCTTAGTGTCACTTTATAAGATAGATTTTTATAGCTCCAAGCAAAAAAATTTCTTGATTATAATATATATCAGCAATCTTGTCTGTTCTCTAGAAAAGAATAAAATGATATGTTTGGCGGTACTTAATATAGTATTCATCTAACCAGCAGAGATTTTAATATAATTTAATACAAATAGTTTCTTATACGTATGAAATATAATATTTAATATTATTAAGCACTTTGAGAAATAAAAATTCTATAAAATTGTGAACTTACCCAAGCGTCGACAATGCAATTGCTAATAAAATTATCTAATAATTTGATTAATGTTTTAATATTATTGAATAAAATCATTCAAATTATAATGAATGATTTTATTCAATAATATTAAAACATTAATCAAATTATTAGATAATTTTATTAGCAATTGCATTGTCGACGCTTGGTAAGTTCACAATTTTATTGAATTTTTATTTCTCAAAGTGCTTAATAATATTAAATATTATATTTCATACGTATAAGAAACTATTTGTATTAAATTATATTAAAATCAAAGCTAATTAAAGTGCTTTGAGTAAATATAATATATGCAACATATAAAGATTTTGATGTTAGTGCTTTAAAATCAATAAAACTAAAAAAATATATGATGCCTTATATTTCATGAAGAACTTATCGTTAGACTCTAAGACCTTAAGGTCTAATGTTGACTTGTTTTTGAATTATAACATACATGTTTTCTGAAATTTTCTTCTTTTGTTGTACTGCAACATCAAACTTTTTATTTTAAATGTTTTATATTGATTCAAAGCAAATAATTTTGCTTTGATTTACTTGAAATCATCTGAAATTGTTAATATATAATTATAAAATATAATATTTTATCAAATAAAATACCATTAGAAGTGAAAATTTAATTAAATTTTCAACTTAAATCGGAGTTGATGGTTTGATTATTGATGAAATTATCTAGGAACTTAAATGATATTTTTGTATGATTAAATGTTATTACTCACTTTTTTCCTACAATTTTTCAATGATTTATTACACTATAAATCTTATAAGCCTGATTTATAGTGGAACAAATCATTAAAAAATTATGGAAAAAAAGTGAATGATAATATTTAATTATACAAAAATATTATTCAAATTCTTAGATAATTTTATTGATAATGAAACGATCGACTTCGATGTAAGTTGAAAATTTAATTAAATTTTTACCTTTAATGGTATTTTATTTAATAAAATATTTTATTTTATAATTATATATCAACGATTTTAGCTGATTTCAAGTAAATTAAAGCAAAATTATTTGCTTTGAATAAATATAAAATATTTAAAATAAAAAGTTTGATGTTGCAGTACAACGAAAGGAGAAAATTTCAGAAGACATGTTATATTTCAAAAACAAGTCAGCATTAGGCCTTAAGGTTCTGGATTTTTCTTAGATATATCGAACAGAAACTAACAACGAAATTTCATTAAAATCTGATATCCGGAGCTATCTATCTACTAATTTTAATAAATGTTTTCTTAATCAATGTTTCTGGTCTAACTTATAAATTTAAAAACTCAGAATGAGAAAATTTATTTCTTGAACATTATCTTATGTACGGATATTTCATAAATATTTAATTCAAATTACGCTTTGACTTGAGATCGTGTTTATTATCAATCAAGTAGCATTTTTTATTAAAAATCTAATATTCTCATGGATATAAAGGATACAATATAATTGCACAAGACAATCATGAAAAACAAAACTTAAATTTTATTATTTTGGCTTAAAACAAACTTGACCAAATTTTTTTTGAAAAATATTTATTGTATCTGCTAAATTTAGAACTAAATTTCTAGCCACACGAGTTTTTTTATAACAATTTTCTTTTAACGCTTAATTATTTTAACGACGTGATTATTTGTTTCACAGGCTGTCCATTATAGGTGACATCAACCAATTGTAAACTTATAAGATTTTGACAGTTTTCATTAGAAAGAAAAATGGCGTCTGATCAACAGAATTTAGAGTTATCTGATATAACAAATAACTTGATTTCTGAATTCGATGACAGATATTTACCATCTAATTTAGTTGTTCTTAAAAGACTACTGTACAAGACTCAAATTGAAAAATCCAAATTAGCTGATGCTGTTCGGATTGTAATCAGAGAAATTTTAGGTATATGGGAAGAATCATCCATAAAAGTAAAAAGAATCGATCATTGCATCGAAAAATAAAAAAATCTATACCAGTCTTATACACAAATAAGAAAATTTCAGAATAAGCCGAGTGCAAAAGTCACTGAATTTCTTGAAAAAATGGCTACTAAAATAAGAAATATTGTCAAATAAGATGTTGGCATGAGATTTCATTTGAAATCTCATTTGAGGTCTCATTTGAGATTTTTCAGTAAGGTGATTAATATGTCGAAAACTATTCTTACTTTTACTTTCGTCATTCAAGAATGTCTTCATTCATTTTAGTTACACATTTGATTATATTTGTTTTTAGGATCAAAAGCTCTGTTATTGCTTCGAACAGAGCAATCATCTAGTGAAGAAACCTCTTCAAGCTCGCAAAGATCTAATATAGTTTATACTGCAAAAGAAAGGAACTATGAAAAAAAAATGAAAGAGGTTCTATTAATGTGATGTCTCCAGCGGTCGTGGCAGCTTTTGACAAAGCTAAAGTTTCTGACAGAGATGCTGTTTTCATAACCGGTCTTATTGCTAATGAATTGAACATTGATCTTGATACTTTAATCCTCAATCGTAAATCTATCAATATTGCAAGAGCTGAAATAAGAAAGCACGAATATGAAAAAATGAAGTAATTGATTGAAAATACTCGTATGGATTTTTTAATAGTTCACTGGGATGGTAAACTTATTCCAGATGATATAACTTGCAAGAAGGTTGATACATTGCCAATTTTAGTATCCAGCGATAAATTTACAAAACTCATCAATGTGCCAGCATTGCAAGATCAAAAAGCAAGTACGTTAGCTTCAGCAGTTTATGCATCTTTGAAAGATTGGGGATTAATAGAATTAACAAATGCAATCTGCTATGACACAACAAATGTGAATTCAGGATGCAAAAGCGGAACAGCGATGCTTTTAGAAGATTTAATGGAAAAAGATTTGCTCCATTTAGCTTGTCGTCATCATGTTTTTGAGCTTTTATTAAGAGCAGCATTTGAAGTGAAATTTCCTGGCACTAGTGGTCCAGATATGCCGATGTTTAGAAGATTTAGAGAGCAATGGTCTAATTTTGATTTGAATTCTTTTGAAAATGGACTACCCGGACTAGAAATATCTTTGAAGGATAAAGTTCCTGATGCGATTCAAAATATAAAAGAATTTTTAACAGAAGAGCAGCCTAGAAATGATTACAAAGAATCATTAGAGCTCTGTTTAATTTTCTTGGGCGTTGACGAAACCATAACTTTTAAAAAGCCAGGAGCAATTCACCATGCTCGCTGGATGGCTAAAGCTATCTACACAATAAAAATGTATTTATTCAGAAAATCTTTCAAAATGAGTAAGGGCGACGAAGCTAAATTATATGCTGTATGTAAATTCATTGTATTCAAATATCTCGATCCATGGTACACCGCTCCTTTAGCTATTTCCGCTCCAAACAAAGATTTAAAATTAATAAAATCATTAATTGATTTCAAAGATATCGACAAAAGCATATCAGATGCTACTTTACATAAATTTAGAAACCATTTATGGTACTTGTCACCAGAACTCACTATTCTTTCACTTTTCGATAATGATGTTGATATCAGTACCAAACGAAGAATAATTGAATCACTCAAAAACAAACCTTCAAATGACGATATTTTGAAAAAATTTTATCCATCTGATGAGGGCATTCGATCATTGTACAACAAAACACTTGATTATTTCACAAATAGTCAAAGTTTGAATTTTTTTAGTAGGTTTAATTTAGATAAAACATTTTTAAAACAGGATTGTACTTTATGGGAAAAGAATCCTTCTTACTTAGAGTGCCGTGAAAAATTAAAACATCTTGTTGTAGTGAATGACTGCGCTGAAAGAGCGATTCACTTAGCTGAAGAATATATCAATACTCGATCTCGTGATGCAGATCAAAAACAGTATTTACTCCAGTTTATTGATGAAAGTAGAAAAAATTTATTAGCCAGTGCTGATGAAAAAAAATTGATTAAGAAACTGAGAACAGAGTGATGTAAGAAATGAATAAAATGTATTTATAACATATTATATATTTTTGTTTACTATATTTTTTTAAATATATTGTTTGCTTTTATTAGAAATTTTAATTGTGTAATATTAACTTACAAGGAGAGTGTTTCATCTTCAGGTCACCGATTGGGCTCAAATTTGGGGAATGTTTTCTAGATGCAGAAATATGAAGAAAGCCAAAATTTTAGAGGCCAACGCTCAAAATTTCTCTAGTTACAGGCCATTGAAGAAAATCACGAAACAAGTTACTAGATTTTCAAACGCTTATAGTTCCACAGCATTGTTAGCTAGAAGCTTGTACCTTTTTTTAAATGAAAGCTAAGCTCAAATCCTTTCGAAATGGCACCTATAGTATCTCAAAATATTATTTTCTTCCAAAGTTAGAGCGCAATGAAGATTTGATCTTAATTTTCTGTTTAAAACATTAATTAATAATAAAAGCTGAAATTAGGTCTAATCTTCATTGCGCTCTAACTTTGGGAAAAAATAATATTTTGGGATGCCTTAGGTGCTATTTCGAAAGGATTTGAGCTCAGCTTTCATTCAAAAAAGGTATAAGCTTTTAGCTAACAATGCTGAGGAACTATAAGCATTTGAAAATCTAGTAACTTTTTTCGTGATTTTCTTCAATGGCCTATAACTAGAGAAATTTTGAGCGTTGGCCTCTAAAATTTTGGCTTTCTCCATGTTTCTGCATCCAGAAAACATTTCCCAAATTTGAGCCCAATCGGTGACCCAAAGGTGAAACACTCTCCTTGTTAGATCTTTTCACAAACGAAATAAAGTAGTTAGTTCACAGATTTCATACTTCGATTTTTGTACCAACTTTGAATGATCATATCTCGGTAATGAAAGCACTTGGAAACTTGTATAAAAAATGAAATTAAAGGTTTTCAACTCTACTTTTGCATAGTAAAACTCATTTGCACTTCTAGTGACGAAAACCCATCTATAAAATTGAAAACACGAAAAAAAGTACTTTTTTTTAAATTTTTTACTGAATTAACAAGCTACATCTCGGTGAAAACAAATTATTTTGCTTCTAAAGCACTATGGAGGATATTTTTTTCACTGACAGAAATAATTTATATGCGCACAAAGTCCCAAAAATAATTTAGAAAAGAATTAGAGCATCAAAGTACAAAAAATTTGGAAAAAATGAGAAAAAAGCGTTTTTTCAAAATGGAAACGTGTTTAAAACTTTCTATACCGGATTTTTTGGATTCATTTATAGTTTTTGGATAGTAACAACCGATCCCCGGGACGGGAGACGATATTCAAGCATTTTGGGAAATAAGCGCCACCCTAATATATATATATACATTAGTTATATACGTAACTTGGGAGTACAAAGAATTCTGAATCCAGGCTTGACCAAAGCAGTTTGATATGCACAAACTGTCGTAAAGAACTTCGAGACTTTACTTCAGAGGATATTCAATCTGAATTACAAAATCAAGAGACTCAATCGTCGAGCACCTCAAGTTATACTGCTAGTGAACACATCAACGAAACGATCAACGACATTTTAGTACCATTAGGAATATCTCCTGTTCAAAGAAAATTGTAATTAATGTGAATTTACATTTAAAAATATTCTTAAATATGGTCAACGAGTTTATCTAATTGACATTCGGCGACGTGTTTACCATTGCCAACAATTGGGCATATGAATATTATTTTTTCTTATACCCCCGCCGAAAGTACCACTTTTTTACGAAAAATTCTTTAACGAAAACAGCACTTTTTTGCTCTAGGGAAAACATGAATGGCGCCAGTGTAGCGGCGCAGCAATATCAAGAAAGTAGTCCCAAGCTCACTCTGTCTTTCTCACTCTCCCGAACATATGTAGCAACGTATACGTTATATACAGCGAAAAATTTAACCTCACTATTTATCTGTTTCTTCTTCTCTCTTTTATATAGATTATTAAAATTTTTTATCGACGATGAAGCATGAAATTACATAAACATTTTTATATGTATTACAAATATTATTGACAAAAATGTTAACTTAATTATTTTACTTTTTAATGCACATACAAATTTATAAAATTTAAACAGAACTAACGATAAGTTCATTAATATTTTAAGAAATTGTCATTATTTTTTTTGTAATATTTCAATATCATGTACGTAGTTTTATTGGTTTATTGTATATTAACTTATGTGAATATTTTAATTTATAAATATTAAACGATTTAAATCATTAACTCCAAAGAAAATTAGATTAGCCACGATATTGCATCAAGTAAGTCTGTATTTTTAACTATAAAAAATTAAGTTTTATTTGATTATGTACAATTTAAATATAAAATTAATGTTTTATAATCCTTAAATTATTGAAATCCAATGAAAACATTGCATTTGCATTTACGAAACTTTTTATTAAATTTGTTTAAGAAATTAAGATTAAGTTATGAAAAGAACTAATTATTTATATTTACAAACAAAATAGCATCTGAACTTTTGTAGATTCCATTTGAATTATGAAATAAAATCTGATTTAGTCTAAAAGAATAGTTACGAATTCAAACTGACTTAACTCTATGCTCAACGCGTTAAAAGAAATAAAGCGAACAAGACGATCTGATTTCTTTTTGGTATCAAAGGTTTGTCCGTAGCGTCATCACATAAGAATCAAAGGCGTTTTGCGGTCATACGCGCTCACAAAGTAGTTCCTTCATTTCCAATAAACGCCAAAATGAAAAAAAAAACATGTCGAGAACTTTTGGCACGGGTATAAGAAAATATCGTATGCTCCACACGGGTCGATAACACGACTTCTTTTCATGGGTGAGATGACCCATGAAAAAAAGTCATTTTTTCGCCCCTAGTGGTGTAATATACTATACATGAATTATACTAATTATTTATTCTAACTTTCAAAGAAATGCTCAAAATTGGTATACATCAGCGAAATTAGATGAGATTCAAGAAGGTGTAAGGAAAAAGTTTAAAACAGAATTCGATATTAATCCTGTAACAAAAACTGATGAAATTATTCATAACTTTTGTGAAATAATTAGCAATTAGAAAAAAGCTATTGACAAAGGGCCTGACAAGTATTTTTATTTTCAGTTTCGATAATACTTTTTAATTATTTTGTTACTTCTTATTTACTAATAAAATTATTCTAGGTTGCAAAAAGTAAAATTTCTTAAATTATTGCCCTCTAGATGGTCAATCAACAAAATTTCTCAAGAATTTAGTGTTTCAAAACGACTAGTTGAGAACTCGAAAGCTAAACAAAATGAAAAATCTAGGATGGAATCTGAAAACCCTGGGAATAAAAATTTTGATGACAGTATTAAAGAAAAAGTAATTGAATTTTATGAAAGCGAAGAAAATTTAAAGCAACTTCCAGGAAAAAAGGATTTTAACTCAGTTCTACAGGACGATGAAACAAGAAAACATTTACAAAAAAAATTAATTTCATGCAATTTGTCAGAGCTTTACGCACTATATAAAAATCGATGTCCTGATCATAAAATAAGTTTCTCAAAATTTTCAACATTACGCCCAAAACACTAATAGTCCAGTAGAATTAGCTCGAAAAACCTTAAAATTTGACTTAATTAGTAACAGGTAACTGAAGTGAAAAATGAGTTTATTAGGTCAAAAGATATTAAAATTTAGAAAGACCCTCAAAATTTGGGCTGGCATATTTTTTTAAACAACGTTTTTATGTAAAAAATTGTGAAAAATCGATGTTTTTTGGATCTAGCGCTTTTCGTTTTTTAATAGGGTATATGAAATTTATAATACTTATAAAGGTCTTCAAGTCGAATAGTTTAAGCCCTATCACTAAAAAATTGTGAAAAATCGATGTTTTTTGGATCTAGCGCTTTTCGTTTTTTAATAGGGTATATGAAATTTATAATACTTATAAAGGTCTTCAAGTCGAATAGTTTAAGCCCTATCACATTAAATTTCGTTAATAATTTATTTAAATAATCGCAAAAATATAGTCAAAAATCGTTAAATGTTCAATAATTTTTTATTTCATAAAAAAAGAGGTACATGCTTGTAACTTTGTAAAAAGTTGCCTTCTATCATCCTTAAGTTTCCATAATTTTTTCAGCAAAAAATATTAATTTGTTTATGAGATATTCAATTTGTTCACTAAAAAGAGGTAAAATGTAGGCCTCAAATGGACCCTATTGCGGTCGTTTTAGAAAGAAATGACCATTGTTATTTATGCTCTTTGACACTTATATTTAGTGAAAATAAAAAGTTTGATTGGCATTTTAATTATTTTCGCTGTTTAAATGGCGATCGAAAAAAAAAATTTTTTTTTCCTAATTGTTTTTTAAATTTATATATGAAAAAATAAAAATATTTAAATGCAACTTTTTTATTCTTGTTGCTTAAATTTTAACGCTTATTTTAAAAAAAAAACGTTATTCTGTGATAATTAGGAGCTGAGATAATTTTTTTTTTTTTAAATTCGCCATTTGTTTATTTACAAAGATTAAGGAATGAAATTTTAATGACAGATCCTTTAATACTTGAACTTTGATATAAGATCATTTCTGATATTAAAATCAGTTTTTTAAAACCTTAAAGATTGTCTTTAAGTATGTATAGTTTCAATTCTTTTTGAAGAGGGGAGGAACGCGTCATCTTTCGCAAGCACAGAAAAAATTTTTTCGATTACTTCAAATTTGTCTTGTGAAAAAATTTTCTATATCTCAGTGAAATATTAACCGATTTTGATGTTTCTTTTTTTAATCTGGGGTAGCGCGAGATAATATTAACAGTCGTTATACTTGTTTAATGATATAAATAAATTAATTTGTTATAAACAATAACAAAATATATATGCATATTTTTTTTCATTTTTTATATACTTGTCATGTTTATTTTTATAATTTAATAAATAAGTTTCATTTCTTTTATGAAAAAATTAGATTATTATCTTTTTTACAGGCTAATAATTAATACAAACATTGATCTTATCATAAAAATCCTGACATTATTAAAAAAAAGCAGGATGTCTATGATAAGGATTTTTATGATAAGTGCAATGTTTGTATCAATTATTAGCCTGTAAAAAAGATAATAATCTAATTTTTTCATAAAAGAAATGAAACTTATTTATTAAATTATAAAAATAAACATGACAAGTATATAAAAAATGAAAAAAAATATGCATATATTTTTTGTTATTGTTTATAACAAATTAATTTATTTATATCATTAAATAAGTATAACGACTGTTAATATTATCTCGCGCTTCTCCAGATTAAAAAAAGAAACATCAAAATCGGTTAATATTTCACTGAGATATAGAAAATTTTTTCACAAGACAAATTTGAAGTAATCGAAAAAATTTTTTCTGTACTTGCGAAAGATGACGCGTTCCTCCCCTCTTCAAAAAGAATTGAAACTATACATACTTAAAGACAATCTTTTAAGGTTTTAAAAAACTGATTTTAATATCAGAAATGATCTTATATCAAAGTTCAAGTATTAAAGGATCTGTCATTAAAGTTTCATTCCTTAATCTTTGTAAATAAACAAATGGCGAATTTAAAAAAAAAAAAATTATCTCAGCTCCTAATTATCACAGAATAACGTTTTTTTTTTTTAAAATAAGCGTTAAAATTTAAGCAACAAGAATAAAAAAGTTGCATTTAAATATTTTTATTTTTTCATATATAAATTTAAAAAACAATTAGGAAAAAAAAATTTTTTTTTTCGATCGCCATTTAAACAGCGAAAATAATTAAAATGCCAATCAAACTTTTTATTTTCACTAAATATAAGTGTCAAAGAGCATAAATAACAATGGTCATTTCTTTCTAAAACGACCGCAATAGGGTCCATTTGAGGCCTACATTTTACCTCTTTTTAGTGAACAAATTGAATATCTCATAAACAAATTAATATTTTTTGCTGAAAAAATTATGGAAACTTAAGGATGATAGAAGGCAACTTTTTACAAAGTTACAAGCATGTACCTCTTTTTTTTATGAAATAAAAAATTATTGAACATTTAACGATTTTTGACTATATTTTTGCGATTATTTAAATAAATTATTAACGAAATTTAATGTAATAGGGCTTAAACTATTCGACTAGAAGACCTTTATAAGTATTATAAATTTCTTATACCCTATTAAAAAACGAAAAGCGCTAGATCCAAAAAACATCGATTTTCCACAATTTTTTACATAAAAACGTTGTTTAAAAAAATATGCCAGCCCGAATTTTGAGGGTCTTTCTAAATTTTAATATCTTTTGACCTAATGAACTCATTTTTCACTTCAGTTGCCTGTTACTAATTAAGTCATGCAAAAAGTCTAATTCTACTGGACTATAAGTACTAGCTGGTAGCAGTGGTACGCATACAATGTGTACATGCAGTATTCATGAAAATGTAAAACTTATGTTACAAGGTCAGTATTTTAAAGGAAAATCGTGACATTGAAATATTTAAAATATTTTACAAATATTAAACTACAATTTTTTTCAGGGTGTGATTTTAAAAAATTGTTCAAAAACAGTGAGTGGCTAAATGAAGAGAGGCCAAGCCATAAACATTCACTTGATAAAATAATTTGCGAAAATCCTACAAATTTTTGCTACGAACGTACGTGTGAAATTCGTAAAAATACCAATGAGATTCGGGAAAAATTCGAAAAAGCTTTTGAAGAAAATGGAATTGAAGATGTTGAGTATAAAATCTGGGCGAGCACAGATCGGTGTACTTTATTTGCAGTTGAAAATGATATTTTCGATTTTTTAGATATACTTTTTAAAAATTTAGAAAAACTTGTGGCTTATGATTTTATTACTGCAAATCAAAGTAGATTTTTAATTGATTTAAAAGAGTATTTATTACCAGGTGAATTCATTGTTATTATGGACTTTGCCGAAAATTATACATTTGCTATACAAGATGCTATTCAAGCCTTTCACTGGAATAATGATCAAGCCACTTTGTTTCTTGCAATGGTCTGCTTTAAAGAAAATAATGAACTAGAACATGTTTGCTTCCTATTGATATCTAACTGTTTAAAACATGATTCTATCTCAGTTTATATGTTTCAAAAACAATTGATCCAGGGTTTAAAAAAAAAATTTCAAAGAATAGATAAAATACATACTATGTCTGATGAAGCACCTCAACAATTTAAAAATAAAAAAGCTTTTGCGAATTTATGTTACTATTACACAGATTATAATATCAAAGCTGAATGGCATTTTTTCCTAATAGCTCACGGTAAAGGGCCTTGTGACGGTATCGCTGGCAGTATTGAGCGACTCGCTTATAAAGCAAGCCTACAAAAAGGTATAAAAAAGCCCATTTGAATCCAAAAGACCTTTTTGAACGGGCGCAGGACACAATAAAAAATATAAATTTTATCTACTTAGATGATAAGATTTATAAAGATACCCTAGTGGAAATCAGTTTTGCTAATAACAGCAAACAACTACTAATAATTGTTATAAATAGTTTAGTTTGAGACAGAAGTAGCGGTTATTTGCAGTTAATAGTAATTATTTGCAGTTATAAACAGTTATTAACATTTATAAGCACAACAATTTTGTACAATACAATTTTTAAAAATTAAGATAATAGTAACAGTTATTTGCAGTTATTATTTTATTTTTGTAGTTATTTACCGTTATATGCGGGTTCTTGCAGTTATTTGCAATTATTTTCTGATTTTTTTAGTTATTTGCAGAAACTTGCAGTTATTTATAGTTAATAATAGTTATTCATAAAAATTTATTGTCTTGGAAATGTTTTCCTATACATAAAAAATTAAAAAATTTTTTAAAAACCGTATAATTGTAAATAACTGTAAATAATTGCAAGAAATTACAAATAGCCATAAATAAACGCAAATAACTGCTAATAACTGTTAATGAAATAGCAAATAACTGCTTATGAATGCTAATAATTGCTAATAACTGTTAATAACTGATGATAACTGCTATTAACTGTAAATAACCGCTATTTCTGTCTTAAACTAAACTATTTATAACAGTTATTAGCAGCTTTTAGCAATTATTTGCAGTTATTAGCAATTATTTTTAATTATTAATAGTTATTAGCAAAACCGATTTCCACTAGGGTGCAGAATTAGTTTTAAATGAAAGATTCAGTGAGTGTGCAACTGTAAAGGGGACTTTGACTTATCACACAGTAATAACGATAGTTGAAGAAATAGAATATGCGTATCTGAAAAAATTTTCTTCTTCTAATATTTGTAAAAAGGCAAAAATTCTTAAATAATTATAGTTATAAAAATAGTTATTGTAATAATAATGATAAAAATAAAATTAATTTTATATAAAAATATAATGTTTAAATAATTGATTGATTGAAGGTCCGGATGCAAGAAGGGGGTATGCGCTCGAAACCTGTAAAAGAGTTGGCCCCTCGCGAGTGAAGCAGCCTAATAAAAAAATTTTAACAATTGTTTTTTTTAAATACTGCCATATAGAGAATAAAAAAACACAACTTTTTTATAAGTAAAGTTTTTTTACTAAATGTTTACTTTCAAAGAAAAGAATTAAAAACTGACTTGTACAAAAAGTAATTTTTAATGAGTTTTTAAAACATAAATCGCTGTATCTCAGCCAAATATGTTCGGATCGTTCTGAAATTATGTACACATACGGCGAATACTCTAGCGCTAGCAATAAGATCATCAAAAGCGATAAAATTAATAATTTATTTATAACAATTTAATTAAAAAGTGATAAAGAGCATTTATTGACATACATTAACTTCAGTGACAAAAAGTATCGAGGGGAGTTTAAGCCTCGAAAAACTTCCAGCGAGAGATTTGTTCCTTAATATTCAAGGAAGTTTTTTGGAAAGTTTCAGATTTTTCCATTCATAAATGACTGATTTAGAGCGATTTTTGTAACGTAGCTCGAAAAGTCGCGAGCGCGACAGCGCGTAAGATATCATTGAGTACCTCAAAAGTAAACTAAGCGGATGAATTGATAACACTGAAAGTAAAAGTTATGAATGATTCAATAAATATTTAGATATTTCTACAATATGTACTAATGAAATATATTTTTTCAATAATAAACTTTGAATAACTAAAACAGTTGTTCTGCAAAACATTCGATATTCTTTTGTTTTCATTCTGCTAAATTCATTGTTATCATTTATTATTAACAGATCATTGCAATGTATAAATTTTGGATCAATATAATGATTCAAAACATAAATTTGTATAAAATATATGTATTATTATACAAATAATTAAATTATTTATATTTCGCTAAGATTTTAAGTTGCGTGAACTTAACACGCTAATAATATCTAAAACAAGATGAAAAGAACAATAAAACTTATTAAAAAGAAAGTGAAAATTGTATTTTATTAATAAATGCTATATATTTTATTAGTATATATTGCAGAAATATCTAAATATTTATTGAATCATTCATAACTTTTACTTTCAGTGTTATCAATTAATCCGCTTAGTTTACTTTTGAGGTACTCAATGATATCTTACGCGCTGTCGCGCGCGCGACTTTACGAGCTACATTACAAAAATCGCTCTAAAGCAGTCATTTATAAATGAAAAAATCTGAAACTTTCCAAAAAACTTCCTTGAATATTAAGGAACAAATCTCTCGCTGGAAGTTTTTCGAGGCTTAAACTTCCCTCGATACTTTTTGTCACTGAAGTTAATGTATGTCAGTAGTTATAGGGGCATCATAGACCGTCAAAACAAACCCCCACTCCACCACCTCAAAGGTAATTGACCCAAGGATCATTAACCTTTGAGAAGATGGTGTGAAGGATGTTCTGACAGAACATAGTGCCCCATAATAATAATTAAATGAAAAACGCTGCCAAGTGCTTTCGCGCAATGCTTTATCATAGAGCGCATTGAGTTAGAGTATTTTTATTTTATTTTTTTAAATATGATTTTAATATAAATGTCCCTATCCTCTGTATTGAAGGCTGTCTTAATACCTACCAAAACTATATGAATTTTACTCTTTCTTACTTTTGCCATTTGCATAATGTGATTTTATGATGCTCTAAAATTAAAAATGCGTTTATAAAATTAATTTTTCCAAGCTTGTCTTCTTAACACTATAACCAATAACTTGCATACACATTTTAGAACATTTTCATCGAATAGTTTATAAAAAATACCAAATAATTGAAAAATAAACATTATTTTAAAATTTTCAAAACGCTTTAACGTTACAACTACGCTATGAAAACCAGTTTTCAAAAGTTCATTTTATTTAGGCAATCGTAAATAATTTCTATACATAATTTTAAGCTACTTCATCGAGTAGTTTACGTAAAATACCAAAAAATAAGTGAAATTCTATTCAAAATTTACAAAATGCTCTAAAATTAAAACTGCGCTAAGAAAATAAGTTTTTCCAAGCTTGCTTTAATTAGGCAATAACAAATAATTTGTATGAAAATTTTTGAGCAAATCTATTGAATGGCTTTTGTGTAATAGAAAAAAAATGAAATATGAACATTTTTTCCAAAATTTTCAAAATGCTCTAAAATTAAAACTGCGCTAAGAAAATAAGTTTTCCAAAGCTTGATTTATTCAGATAATAGTGAATAATTTGCATAAAAATTTTTGAGCAAGTTTATCGAGTGATTTTTGTGCAATAGAAAAGAAATTAAAAATAAAAAATTTTTTCAAAATTTTCAAAATGCTCTAAAATTAAATGTGCGCTAAGAAAATTGAAGAAAATTAGTTTTCAAAAGTTCATTTTATTTTGACAATCATAAATAATTCCCATACATAATTTGAAGCTCCTTCATCGAGTAGTTTACGTAAAATATAAAAATAATTAGAAAAATTTTATTCAAAATTTTCAAAATGCTCTAAAATTAAAACTGCACTAAGAAAATAAGTTTTTCAAAGCTTGTTTTATTTAGGCCATTGCAAATGATTTCCATAAAAATTTTCGAGCAAATCTATCGAATGGTTTTTGTGTAATAGAAAAAAAATGAAAAATAGAGATTTTTTCCAAAATTTTCAAAATGCTCTAAAATTAAAACTACGCTAAGAAAATAAGTGTTCCAAAGCTTGTTTTCTTTAGACAATAGCGAATAACTTGCATACAAATTTAGAAGCAAATCTATCGAATGGTTGTCGTAAAATAAAAAATAAATGAAAAAAAAAATTTTTTTTCAAAATTTTCAAAATGCTCTAAAATTAAAAGTGCGGTGAGAAAATCAGTTGGTAAAAGTTTTTCTTCTTTTAGCAGTCGCAAATAATGTTCATACAAATTTTCAAGAAAATTCTTCGAGTAGTTTACGTAAAATATCAAAAAAATGAAAAATTAAAATTTTTTTTAAATTCTTAAAATGGCTCTAAAAAAAAGCTGAGCTAAGGAGATCAATTTTCAATAGCTTCCCCCCCAGTTAGACAAAAAAATAAACTGCATACAAAATTTGAAGTTAATCCATCGAGTAGTTCTCGAGATCTTATTGGCGTACTGAATACATACACACACACATACACATACACACACACACACATACATACAGACATTTTCTGGAAACCACTTTTTTCGACTCCCTGAGTCTAAATATGTACAAATTAATGAAAAAATAGAAAAAATTTTTTTCTACCGATACAATGCTTTCTCTATGAGAAAGCAAAAAGAATTAAATATTAAAAATTTTTTATTTTCACATTTTATATATATATATATATATATATATATAAAACACTTAACTAAATTAATTAATGTAAATATTTTATTTTACATGCACATATACACCATACACACACATTGCGACTTACAAATTTTAATACGCTGAATCAGCTTAGAATAGTATATACATATAATTACTTAAAGTCTCTAAAAAAGTTTTTAAAATTTATCAGAATTAATTAAAAGTTTTAATATATATATAAAAACACGTAAACACTTAACCAAATTCACACAAATATTTTTTATGTATATATATATATATATATATATATATATATATATATATATATATATATATATATATATATATATATAATGTATTTTGAATTAATTCTGATAAATTTTAAAAACTTTTTTAGAGACTTTAAGTGATTATATATATGTATATATATACTATTCTAAACTGATGAAGCATATTAAAATTTGCAAGTCGCAATGTGTGTATATATGTACGTAAAAATGAAATATTCACATTAATTAATTTAGTTAAGTGTTTAAGTATTTATATATATATATATATATATATATATATATATATATATATATATATATATATATATATATATATATGGGACGTTTCATGTCAACTCGACTGACAAAAAAATAGAATTTGCTGCAAATCCGTGAAGAGGTTCCATTTGATACCCAAAATATAGAAAAAATTTTTTAGAGGCATAGGTCAAAGAGATTACGAGTAATAAGTAATAGAATATTGTGATTTTTCAAATTTTTTTGTTAAATTACCAACTTAATTATTTTTTTCCTCAGAAACTAAAGATTTTAGAGATTCACTTATAAATATATTTATTGTTGCAAATAATGAGTAGAATCTACACAAATTTTTTTTAATCTCAGAATTGCTGTCTTCTGATTGGTTCATTTTGTACTTTCATGTAATTTTGAATTTCTGGTGTTTGACCAGGTTGATTTCACTCAGGTTGCACTATGTTATGTCTTTTTATAATATCTTGAAGTGAGCTTTGTCTCATCTTAGGCATAGAACTGAGAGAAGAGCTATAGAACTTTGAATATTAAAAAATAAAATAGAATTTTCAATTTAAAACATATATACTATGGATTTGGTTCTTCGATTATAGATAATGCAATATACGAACAAATGATTTTTAAATATCTTAAAAGAGATCTATTTTTAAATAATTTAAGTATTAATTTAGAATCTGAATTGAAATATCAACTGTTCATTATTTAGACATCCTCAAAATACACTCACAACCAAAACATATTTATGTACTTCAATAAATTGTTATTATGATTTTAAATATTTAAAATAAGATGAGTTTATAAATATATAATACATATGTATTGAAAAATTATTTAAATACGTATTATACATTTAGGAATAATTATTTATATAATAGTTTTATGTAATCTAATAAATTAAGATTTTTATAAATATTAAATATTAAAATATTCAGATCCTTTTTCTTATTTGATTTCGATAACTATAAATTCCAATAATTGATTAAAATAATATTACAGAATTATATTACCGTTAAATTGAAAATTAGAAACGTGTTATAAGTAGAAAATGATTTTAATACTTACATGTTATGTCTCATTATATCTGTAATGTTACATAAAATGAAAGTTTATATGTACACCCACACAGCATAAAAGAATTTTGAAATAATTTCATGAAATATTACAAGTAATAATACGTTGAAAGCATTCAAAAAGAACTTAAAAAGATAACTATATTCTTTTGAAAAGAATTTATGAAATAATACACAGGAAGATTACAAAGTCTTTACAAAAATAATACCAAAAAGGAAACGAAAGTTAAGACATGAAATATTACACGAATCCTTACTGAAAGGACTTTGAGAGGACTTCTTGAAAGGAAACAAGAAAGAACTCACAAATCTTACAAAGGTTCTAATCATAAAATAATTTAGAAAGATTTTCGGAATGATCTAAGGTATTCTTTCAGCGAATCATTTCAAGATTCATTCAAAAAGGTTTCATGAAATAATTCATGCAATATTTTGGTAAAGTCTCAAGAAATCATACATGAAATAATTTTGAAATCTTTTTGAAATATTTCATGAAATAACTTATGATGAGAATAAAAGTTATTACATGAATCCTTACTAAAAGGACTTTGAAAAGACTTCTTGAAAGGAAACAAGAAAGAACTCAGAACTTTTTCAAAGGTTCCAGTCGTAAAATAATTCAGAAAAATTTTCGAAATAATCTAAGTTATTCTTTCACCGAATAATTTCAATATTCTTCCAAAAAGCTTTAACGTAATAATTTCATGTAAGATTTTCGTAAAATCTCACTAATCCTCACATGAAATAATTTTAAAATCTTTTTGAAATAATTCATGGAAGAACTTATCATGACGAAAAAGTTATTACATGAATCTTTACTGAAAGTACTTTGAAAAGACTTCTTGAAAGAAAACAAGAAATAACTCAGAAATCTTACGAAGATTCTAATCATAAAATAATTTAGAAAGATTTTTGGAATGATCTAAGGTATTCTTTCAGCGAATCATTTCAAGATTCATTCAAAAAGCTTTTATGAAATAATTCATGCAAAGTCCCAAGAAATCATACATGAAATAATTTTTAAATTTTTTTAATTTATTCATGAAATAACTTATGATGAAAATAAAAGTTATTACATAAATCCTTACTGAAAGGACTTTGAAAAGACTTCTTGAAAGGAAACAAGAAAGAACTCAGAAATCTTTCGAAGTTTCCAGTCGTAAAATAATTTAGAAAGATTTTCGGAATGATCTAAGGTATTCTTTCAGCGAATCATTTCAAGATTCATTCAAAAAGCATTCATGAAATAATTCATGCAATATTTTGGTAAAGTCTCAAGAAATCATACATGAAATAATTTTGAAATCTTTTTGAAATATTTCATGAAATAACTTATGATGAGAATAAAAGTTATTACATGAATCCTTACTAAAAGGACTTTGAAAAAACTTCTTGAAAGGAAACAAGAAAGAACTCAGAAATCTTTCGAAAGTTCTAGTTGTAAAATAATTCAGAAAGATTTTCGAATTAATCTAGGTTATTCTTTCACCGAATAATTTCAATATTCTTTCAAAAAGCTTTAACGTAATAATTCCATGTAAGATTTTCGTAAAATCTCACGAATCCTTACATGAAATAATTTTAAAATCTTTTTGAGATAATTCATGAAAGAACTTATCATGACAAAAAAGTTATTACATGAAATAATTTTGAAATCTTTTTGAAATAATTCATGAAAGAATTTATCATGACGAGAATAAAAGTTATTACATGAATCCTTACTGAATGGACTTTGAAAGGACTTTTTGAAAGAAAACGTGAAATATAACAGAATCATTTAGAAATATTTTCGGGGTTAGTTTATAATTTATCCGCTTGATGGCGGTATATCTTACTCTCGCAAGCGGTAAGAGTGCTTCCCGTTTCATATATAAGGAAAATAAGAATCTAAAATGGAAACTATAAATTGTTATGCGTGCGATGGCTGTGTTATGATAACTTCGATTTTAACCGCTGTGAAACTATTCGTAATCCTATAAATTATTATATCATCATATCCGTTATATATATATATATATATGTGTGTGTGTGTGTGTGTGTGTGTGTGTATGTGCGTATGTATTAGTTCTAAATTGATTCTTAAATAATACAGTAAAGAATAAAGTTTCTACAACTTTACACGTCTCTCAACTAAAGATATATGAAAAGATTAATGCATTTTTACTAAAAGAATTCATGGATCCTTACAGAATTCTTTCATTGAAAGGATTCTGTAATGATTCTATGTCCGGGGTATATTCCTTTTGGAAATAATACAATGAAATATTTTAAAAATATTTCATATCATTCTTACAGAATCCTTTCAATGGAAGATGTAGGAAAAGATTCACGAATTATTACCAAAAGAATTCATAGATCCTTACAGAATTCTTTCATTGAAAGGATTCTGTAATGATTCTATGTCCGGGGTATATTCCTTTTAGAAATAATACAATGAAATATTTTAAAAATATTTCTTATCATTCTTACAGAATCCTTTCAATGGAAGATGTATGAAAAGATTTACGAATTATTACCAAAAGAATTCATGGATCCTTACAGAATTCTTTCATTGAAAAGATTTTGAAATGTCTTGTGAAAATTCTTCATCAAATATTTTTTTGTATTATTTTTAAAAGAATAATACCTCGGACATTGAATTATTTCAGAATCCTTTCAGTGACATATTTCTGAAAGATTGTAGTCCTTTCATGAATCCTTTCAGAATCCTTTTAAAGTCCTTTCATTTTTAAATAAATGATAAAAAAAAGATAACAAGAAATAATACAATTTTGTTATTGAAATTTAACGTTAATTTATAAAGAAAAAAATTGAAAAATCTTGTGTTAAAAATTATGGTAAGATCTCATAGTTTTATTACCGTTATTATATACTTGGCATTTATTTTGTGATTTCATGAAATTCTAATGTCAAGGTTTGATTTTATTACTAAAAATAGTTTATAATCTGTTAAAGACATCAAAATGTTTAAAATCATTAGTTAAAATAAATCGCCAAGCATACTTGCCCACTATATATCTTTTTAAAGGTAAACTTTTTAAAGTATTCAATTTTGAAATATACATACAAATCTGTTTATTTCTTCACCCTCATAATTTTGAACTTTTTTGTTTAAATTTTTATTAATATAAATAATTGAATATTGTAAAAAATTTTACTCCTTTCTTATTATACAAGGTACATTTATTTTTTTAATATTCAAAGTTAATTTTCATTTTTGAAACAATAATTGTACTTCTTTTTTCATACTTTGTTTGATATAAAGATAATTTTAAGCAGATATAAATATGTAATTGATTGAACATACTTGACAAATAATCTTATAATAATTATAAATGTCAAATGCTTAAAATAAAGCATGAAAAAATTTAAAAATCATGTTTGATCATTGATTTCTTATGTTCATTAAAGTATAATGTGTATTAGTTAATATTTTTTAATAAAAAAATAATACAATTTTGGTTTGTTTAAATATAATTATAGTAACGCAAGTTTTAATTTTACTTTGTAATAATTATTACAAAAATATAAAAATCTCATATGAAGAATGAATTATACTTATAAAGTATAAAATTATTTTAAATCTAAATTTCAGTTTTAACTTTAAAATATAACTTAAAAAGAAATCAACAAATTCCTTAAAAAAATAATAACATGTTACATTTTTAATCAGTTTAGAATTTGCTCTGTCAATGATTTGCAGCTTAGATGTAGATTCCATATTTTAATCTCATCAAGATTTTATCATTCCAAGACATTTCACAGTTTTTTAGTTTGTTATCACAAGTGATATTCTTTATTTATTTATATCGATTGATACAATCTTCTAAATAATTTTTTAAACTGGAATACTGTGATTTTCTCGTACCTTTTTGAACAAGCTTTTTTAAATAAAGATTATCTAAAAATAAAATTTTCATACATTGAGAGTTATTAAAATTTATAATTTAAAGTATTTACTTTTAGCTCCATATAATTCCAAAGCTCTTGCAACAACATAAAAATTATGTTCACTATGAGCTTCAACGCTCATTGTAAGCCATCTATCTGATGTTTCTTGACAAGCAAGTCTTAAGAATGGTCGTTTAAAGAATTTTCCAATATCTACATCAACACTTTCAATAGCTTGTTTAAATTTTTTTTACAATGGAAAATAATTAAAATACTCTTTCTCGTCACTTTCTTTAATTTTGTGTTTTTAAGATTTAATTTATGATAACAACAAGATACTAAAATAAGAAGATGGCCCATTTTCATCTCTAAATATATTTGAGATTTATATGCACTTAGATCACCACAAGCAGAAAAACTAATTAGACAAACATTTTCTATTTCTTCAAATTTATGATAACAACAAGATACTAAAATAAGAAGATGGACCATTTTTACCTTCAAATATATTTGAGGTGCATACGCACTTAGATCACCACAAGCGTGAATACTAATTAGATAAACATTTTTCCTATTTCTCCAAATTCTTTTTCTATAATTAATTCTATGTTTCTTGGAACTTTTGTGTTTATGTTATAACATATATATTTCACAGGAGGTAATGAATCAGAAAACATAGTTCTTTGTCAAAGATTTGCAGTTTCAACATTTTGAGAATTTTAGTTACTGGCATTTTATACAACCATGGAATTTTTCTTAAGAATAAGATTGCTTCTTTAAAATATTGAAAATATGATATTTCATTGCTACACATTCTGTAATTATATAAACTATCAATTTCCATTGTATACTAATATTGCAACATTTTATAATTATAAAACTAACAATTATTAGAAAATAAATTTTTTAGAAACTTAATTTATTAAACAATAAATATTTTACATAGTTATTAAAATACTTGTTTATAATTATTTTAATAGTTTAGAATCAAAAGATTCTTTGACTTATTCATTTTTATGATAATTTTATGATAAAAGTTATTTCAGTAAAAAAGTAAATAAAGGTGAAAATGCAGATGAAAATTAATAATGATAAAGTAACAACAAGTTACATAAATTTAAATAGTAATAACAATTACAGAAATTAAAAAAAAAAAATTATGGTATTCATTAAATTATGTTGAATCTTATAAAAACAAAAATAAAATAATTTTATAAAGATTCAGCAATAAAAAAATATTAAAAAATATTTTTCAATTGCAAGGTTAAATACGAAAACATAACGTATAAAAGGCTTAGAGCGCTCGATTGCTTCGCCTACTTGCCATCGGGGCGGCTGCTCTACAAAATTGCACAGCTCTGTATCACAGAGACAGAAGATATGAAATCAATGTGCTGAACAAAGATAGCATATATCGATACACTAAGTATATCGCTCAGGAGCAGCCCCCCGGGGCGCTACCGCGCTTGATTAAAATCTTTACCCTAGCTAAATTTAAACATATTTTTTTAAATTTATAAACGTTACTCAAGTAACATCGATACGTCAGTAACACCGTAATTCGAGTTGAGTTATTGCCCACACAGCATGAAAGGTTGCTGCAAGGTTTCAGTAATAAAATTCTTATTACTGAAACCTTGCAGCAATCTTTCATGCTGTGTAGGTGCTTGAGTTTAAATTCCAACCTAAGGCCTGAATTTGTAGTCGTTGCTCAAACTCAAGCATTGAGTATGCTCCATTCTCAAACATCGTTCTGTCTTTGTCTCTCTTATAATAAAATCTCATTCCGTCTTTCAGGTTCGAATTCATAGACCCAACTCAGGTAAAGATTCGTTACTCAAATCTCATTCTGTCTCTGCTTCTCTCATGATAACAAAAAAAGACACAGGATGTAACCAGTACTTCAGTTTTGTTTATGAATTTAATCCTCAATGTTTGAGTTTGAACAACGACTATAAATTCGGACCTCAGGCAGAAAGTTGTAGTCGTTACTCAGTTCTCAGTTTACATGAATCAAACATCATTCCGTCTTATTTTTCTCATGATGAGAAAACAGACAGATGACACAATCATTACTTGAGTTACTTCCATACGTTCGAATCTAATCATTTTTCGTTTAAGTATTTTATGGGATAATAATGAGTTTAATCAATCAGAGAGGTTATTTCTTTAGGATTAGAGATACATAAATTATTCTCTTACTTATGTAGTATAGATGTATAGCACCACCAACCGTATAACGTACTACATGTATGTATGTGCGTGATCGCGATGTCCCAAGGGGGTCGCTCTAGAAAATTGCACAACTCTGTATCACAGAGACAGAAGATATAAAATCAATGTGCTGAACAAAGATAGCATACATCGATACACTAAATTTATTGTTTCGGAGCAATTCTCCAGTCCCCAGTCCCGACCGAGCTTCCATTCTCTTATGTTTGATTTCGTACTCAGAATTTGTCACTTTATGGTTTTTCATGCTCGAGTTTACAACAATAACATCGATGTTTAATTTTTATCAATCAATTATAATAAATATAATATAACAAAATATTTAAATATTGAAATGGGATTTTCAAGTAAATTAGTGAGTTATAATAAATGTTGTAATCCTTATAAATTGAAGAATCATCGAAAAACTAAGTCATTACAGAAAGTGTCAGAAAATATTAAAAAAGTTTTGATTAATGTTACATTAGATGAAAGAATATGTTCGACATGGAGAAAACGTGCTTATAAAGATTATAATGACCTGCAATGTTGGTGTTCATCTATTGAATATTTTATGAAAATTATTTTTTATAATTAATTAATATCTTTTCTATAAATCTTGCATGCAATTATTTAATTCTAGGCATAATATTATTGGCAAAAAAAACTTATTTACAAAACTTTTGTTGAATGTTCAATATTTAGGTTATAGTTGCTTCTGTTTTATGTAAATTTTGCATGCTATTTATTTTAGATGTAATAAAAATGGTAAAGTTTAATTCACACAATTTCTATTTAAGGTAGTTGTCGACTCCTTACATCATAAAAAACTGTTTATTATAAAATGCTTTAAAATTTAATTCACAACTTCAATATAATTTCACAAATAAATATTTAAAATTTTATAACCTCCAGCGGTTTCAAAAGTAAGATATAAAACTGAAATTTTCATTTTATATAATAAATATCATTAAAATTACAAATTTAGAATATTATATTATGATTATGAAACCGTTAATCGTTCTAAAAATTTAACTATTTATTTATAAAGTTATATTGACGTTATAACCAAATTTCAACGCATTTTATAATAAATAATTTTTTATGATGTAATGGGTCGTCAACTACTTTCAAGATTATCTTTTATATAAATTTTGCATGCAATTATTTTATTCCAAATGTAATATTATTTGCAAAAAAATCTTATTTACAAAACTTTTGTTGAATGTTTAATATTTAAGTTATAGTTGCTTCTGTTTTATGTTAATTTTGCATGTTATTACTTTATTTTAAAACAAAAATTTACTTGATTTTATAACGAATATTATAATAGCAAAGAAGTGTAACTTACAAAAATCCTATTGAAAGTTTAATATGTAGATAACCGTTAATCGCAAATATCAACTAAAATATATAAATTTTAAATATTCTCACAAAATTAAAAATATTTATTCAGAGTATTAGTATTTAAAACATTTAATTCTTCCTATAAGATGCATCACATAAATAGCTCTTATTGTAGTTTCATTATGTGTTTTTCAACAATCATTATTTTGTAGTAGCTTTCTAGTTCTGTAAAACTTAAGATGCGTTAAAAATTTAAATGACATTTATTGAATTATGTATTTTAATTTTTTGAATTTGCTTTTATAATGTTAGCCTCTACGCCTTGTAGAAGCTACACTGTCGAGTTGATATTCGAGAAAGGAGCAGGTTGATGGTAGGTGCTCGAAAGAAAGAAAGAGATTTCTTTTATTATAATAGAATGTGCGTTTATTACCTGAGGATGACAGGCTACTTATCTTATGAGAAGTCAAGAACGCTCTTATGACTCACTCCGCTCTCGCGTAACACATAGCTTTTAGTCGCTTGCTTGCGCACCGCAGTTTGCGCGTGACACTTACATGCCTACTTACTCACACACACACACTCTCTATGCCTGTGTACCCACAGTACTCCCCCCTAAATAACCATCCATGGTTATTTACATCAAACGGAATTAATTTTTATTTTACATAACAGTGGGTACTTTTTATTTTACATATGATCTCTTTTACACACACATTTTTTTTGTATATAATTACTCGCGCAATTACATTTGTTCTTATGCGATTATTTTCGCCCATACAATTCACACATGCGGTCATTCCATACCTACATTTCTACATGCGTTTACATGCTCGTTTTTACTTTACAATTTATATGCGTTTATTCTCACACATGCACTTGTATGCTTATGTTATTTTACATTTTGTGTAATTACTCACGCAATTACTCATGCTACACCTTTACATAATTGCATTTATACATACGTAGTTCTAATTACGTTTACATCAGTATACATTATTTACATAACTTTTTGACTTCTCTTTACATATGCACATACAATTACTCTTTTACATACTTCTATAACTAGAAAATAACTTACTGTCTAAAAATCTTATCCTAACATGTACATTATTTACAATTGTGGCTTCTTCTTGCCAGGATTCATTGGCATGTTATATAAGAATAAGTCCAGCACGGGGTCATCACCGATGAAGAGCGATGGTTTCTTGAACTCGTGTTCTTGTGCGTTCTTCATCGCGTTCTTCTCACCGGCTCTGCTAGTAGCATTAATCTTACCCATATATTGCTGCGTATATGGATCTATGAACTCATACAGATAAAACTCCGCTAATCTGTACTCAGCTTTCCTTGTGAGATCATGCGTCTCATTGATTTTATATAATAGGCCTCTGGCCAATTCTTCTAAGAAAAACATTCTGGCTCGGCTGACGGTACTCTTTAGCGATACAAATATCAGAGGAGAGCCCAATCAGCTCACCTATATATAAAAAAAAAAACATTATTAATATAACGCATTACAATATTGCCTAAAATTAATCACATTTCTCTTTAAAGTGAGACACTGTTGTACAAAATATAACTTTCTTAATACCCTTCTCATTCTTTTTACAATTATTTTTTTATTTAACATTATGCTATCTATTTTTCTACGCCTTAAAATGTTAGGTATAAACCTCTCTCTCTTTTTACTATTTTCCCTATCTTTTTCGCTACCTATCGTTTCGTGCTCTACCCTGTTACCGGTTTCTATTTCTTTGTCATTTGTTACGTTACCTGTTTCATTACACGTATCCGTAATGTCTACTTGCTCATTATTGAGCTCGTCGAATTCGCTATTATCCGCCTCGTTATGGTTATATTCTGGTACCTCCTGTGTCGGGTTACCTTCGTCCAATGCTTCATATTCCTAACCATTTGCAGGTGGTACTTCGTCATGAATCTGAGCTTCCGTTACTATGACGTTTTCTTCCTATATTCTATTACTATTCTCGCTCAGTTCTCTGTTGCTACTATTCATTTGGCTACTACTCTGAGGTGCCACTCCCCTGCCTACTTCGCTTTCTTGTGGCTCAATTTCATTAGCTAGAAAATAGGCTGGTTTCAACCTTTCTACATTTACCGTTACGTCTTTATCTCCTTTCCTTATGACTTAATTACGGCCATTTTCATGCCTAGAGACGACCTTATATGGCCCTGAATACGGTTGCACAAGAGGTGGTTTAACTGCTTTTATCTTTTCTAACACATGAGTACAGTTTGCCAAATCCTTGAATACAAATGTTTTCCCTGAGTGGTTATGTACCACAGGTATGGGTTTGACCTGCCTTATATACTCTCTAAACTCTGCCAAAAATAAATCTGTCTCTCTGAACTCGCGCATGTCACCTGGTATGGTGAGCGTTGTTCCGTAAAGAAATTCCGCTGGGCTGGCCTCCGTGTCTTTTCTTAAACGCGTTCTTAACTCTAATAAAACAGTCGGGAGGGTTCTAGTCCAATCCCGACCTTCCATATGGCACATCAATGCTGCCTTAAGATCACGGTGCCATCGCTCAACCATGCCGTTCGCGGCTGGATGGTATGCCGTAGTACGTATTCTCTTACATCCTATCAGCTGCAGTAGTGCCTGAAACATGCCGGACTCAAACTGTCTGCCTTGATCTGTAGTGATGATGACAGGTGCACCAAAACGAGACACCCACGTGTCATCAAAAGCGCGTGCGACAGAAGGAGCCGATGCATCGTGTACGGGCACCGCCTCCGGCCACCTAGTATACCTGTCTATCATGGTCACAAGATATCTGTAACCCTCGCTAGGCGGCAACGGACCAACTAAGTCGACATGCACTTGGGCGAACCGTCCATCTGGTTCGCTAAACTTCATAGGTAAAAACTTGTTTTTCCTAGTAACTTTCGATCGTTGGCACTCCATGCATGCTCTGCACCAAGATGTTATCTGTCTGTTCATATTTGGCCATACGTACTGCTTTCTTATCATCTTACTAGTTGACCTAGCAGATGGATGTGCTTTGCTGTGGAAGAGTTCAAAGATGACTGCTCTCAGCGCCTCCGGTATATACGGCCTGAGGGAGTCTTGTGCTATTTCGCAATAAAATGGCGTGTTTTCTACACCATATTGCAATTTTACCAGCTTAAGTTGATGCTGCGGATTACTTATTATGTCCTGCAGCTGTTAATCTTCCCTTTGTTGTCTAGCTATTTCATCTAGTGAGAATATTGTCGGAAATCGGAAGTCATCAACTCTCGATAGTGCATCAGCCACCACGTTATTCTCTCCTGGTAAATAGCATATTTTCACGTTATATTCTGCAATATACGTCAACTTCCTTGCTTGCAGTGCTGCGCAACTATCTAAGCTTTTGCCCAGCGCATACACCAATGGTTTATGGTCTGTGTATACCGTAAACTCTCTACTTTCCAAGTAGTAACCAAAATATTTGATAGCCTCGTAAATAGCCATCAATTCACGATCGTACGTGCCGTAATTCGATTGTGCGGGGGTAAATTTTTTTGAAAAGAGAGCCAGCGGCTTCCACTCATTTCCTATTCTCTGTTCTAACGCTGCACCCATCGCGAAATTCGGCGCATCCGTAACTAACCTAATCTCCGCATTCTTAGCCGGAAATGCAAGATACGCAATATTCGCTAATTCTTCTTTTATTGTCTTGAATGCTCGTTCTGCTTCTTCGGTCCATTCCACGGGTCTTTTATCCTTTTTCTTAATATCCTTTATCATAGCTACTAGGTGTCTCTGTACCTCCGCGGCTCTTGGTATGCTTTTTCTGTAAAAGTTTACCATTCCCAGAAATCGACGCATCTCGTCTTTTGTCTGGGGCTTCTTAAAGGCTTGGATCGCCTCGACCTTAGATGGATCTGATTTGAATCCATTTCTGTCGATGAGATGGCCCAAGAAGATAAGTTTATCGACTCCAAACTGACATTTGTCTATGTTCAGTTTGAGGTGGAACTTCCCCAACCTCTCTAGGACGACCTTAAGATGTTCTTGGTGCTCCTCGTCTGATGAAGATGCAACCAAGATATCATCCACGAATGCGAACACAAAGTCCAGGTCGCCCGCGGCCTGGTTTATGTATCGCTGAAATGTCTGCGCCGCATTTCATCACTAGGAACTCATAAAGCCCGAATGGAGTCGTCACCGCTGTCTTTGGTACATCCTCTGGGAAAATAGGAATCTGCAGGAATGCCTTTTCCAAGTCGAGTGCGGAAAAAATAGTTTTTTCTTCTAAATTATATGCGAAGTCCTGGAGATTGGGAATTGGGTACTTATCTGGCACCATGACTGTGTTCAACTTTCTATAGTCGCCACAGATCCTCCACTCACCATTTTTCTTGGGGACCATATGGATAGGTGCAGCCCAAGGGCTTTTTGAAGGTTGGCAAATGCCTTCCTTACACCACATCTTAAACTCCTGCTTTGTCGTCTGCAGCTTATCAGGTGCCAATCTGCGCGGTTTCTGCGCTACTGGCAGTCCCACTGTGGTGATGTGATGGTACACATCTATTTTTCTTTTAATTTTCGGCTTTTCAAGCCCAAGCACCGATGGAAATTCTTTTATTATATGTGCGTACCTATTCCTTGGGTCTATTAACGACACTTGCCTATACGTTACTTTCTTTGCCGTGCCTGCGACTGACTCACCCGTTTTTGCATCCACGAGCTCCCGTCGGGTCAGATCTGGGAGTAAATGGTAGTGCTGAATGACGTCGCCACCTAGTATCGCATATGGTACGTCTGCTACAATGAACGTCCATTTGATCTTATTCTTAAATACGAAGTCTAATTCCCTATATATTACACCATATGTGTTTATTTGCGTATTATTTGCTGCGTATAATTTAACGCGCGTTGCTTTCTTTTTACTATTCTTTCCTTTCGGAACTAACGATACTTCCGCACCCGTATCTACCAAAAAGGTTTCGTTTACTAATTTATCTATGACGTGGAGGCGTATTCCTTCCGTGTCCGACGAGGTTGCCCCCTCTACCCGCCGGTTCGAGAGTTTAAATGTTTTCTATCTCTACTTTTACTTCGCGTTTAGTTCTTTTCTTTTCCAACGCTATTGCTTCTTGCTACTCCGCGGTTGGGTGATTTAGACCCTTGCCTTTTTCTATCAATAGTAGGTGGAACGGACTCCTGCCTCTTCTCGTAATTAATCCAATCACAGGGCTCTAAACATTTATACGCGTTTTTGCCGTATTTCGCATGGTATACACAATAACGTTTACTGTTATTTCGATTGTTGGTTCGCGAGCGTCCTCTGCCTCTAAACTCGTTCCCTACTTTACCGAGCGTCTTTTTAATAACTGCTTCGATATGAGCTTTAATACCTACATTATCCGTGTACGGTCTATTATTTTCTTTTTTACCATGATTTACTATGTTAACCATTTTACCGACCTTTTCTTCGCATTTATTCCTATATATTTCATCCGCGTTTTTTACCACGATTCCTTCGTTTCTTAAATTTATTTCTCCCACCAGGTGCGATTTAATGCAGGGTGGAAGATTTTATTTCCATACCCTTAAGATAACCTCGCGTTCTATTATACCGTCTGCCACGTCGAGCAATTCTCTTAAATATTCCGATGGCTTTTCTCCGTACGCTCGACATTTTCTGAATAGTTTATTAAACCTCTCTTCTTGTGACTGTCCATAAGTCTCCATGAGGTATTTATTCAACCCGTTATATCTATTTTCCGGCTTTAATGTTTTTACTAAATTCGATGTTTCGCGAATTACGTCACTCTCTAAATTATTTATGAGTAATACGAACGCTACGCTCTCGTCCGTAACATTTTGCATTTTAGCCTGGGCTTCAAATAAGTCAAACCACGTGTCCGGATTATGCTTCCAGAAGGGAAAATTAATTTGACGGTTTTGCATGAGGTTACTGGGTACTACTATGTTAGCGCGTTGTCCACCTAACCTAAAATTATTTTGCGCGTCGTCAGTATTCTCTTTATTTGCGTGCGTCGGTATTTGCTCGTTGTCATGCACATCGTGTGCTTCTAACCATTCTCCCGGTTTATTTCGGTCTAAATCGAGCATTTTTATTCTTTTTATTAAAAATCCCATATTTGTTTCATAATGTTTCTTTATTTCTAATAACTGTTTTTTATAATAATCTTCTACTTTTCTCGTACCGCTCGCTCCTAGTATACTACTACTATTCATTGTCTCTTGATCCGCAAGAGCTCTGTTATTATATACCTGATTTCTGAACGCGTCTCGTTCTCTATTATTAGGTGTGCTATTATATATACTAGCTACGGCGTCGTCAGTTCCGCCATTTACGTTCTGTAGCGTATTCTCGGTAGCCATTTTGTGATTCGAAGTTTTATACAATACAAAACAATCCTCGCTATAAATTTTAACCGACCTTGATCGATATTACTCAGTCTTACGTTGACTAGATTTAATAAATACAACACGCAATAAATAAATAATTAAATTAACAAGACATTAAAATAAATAAATAAATAGCTTACACGATCGATCAAATAAATGTTCACGATAATACAAATAAATAAACATATAATACACGTTACACGACCGTTAAAATAAATAATCACGAAACACAATGTTTAAATACGTAAATAAACAATTGCTTAAAATTATCGACCAAGGTTGATTGCGATAGGTGTAAAAGGCCTACGCAAAATACAACATCAATAAAATCACAGAAAACTATTTACAATTTTAAAAATCGCCGTTAATTCGTCCCATGTGTGCGGGCAATACAATTCTTATTTATTTTTCGCGTCTTTACCGGCATGCGCGACCTCCGCATGACCCCTTGAGAACACCTAAGAGCTACACAAATGTAAGGGTTAGAATGTATCTCTCAAGGTCATACATCGGCCCATAACATGCCAGCAATCATACTTTTAACTCTTTGTTCGTTATACTTACGAAAATTTTTGTTCCTCACGCGCACACGCGACTCACCCACGAATCACCTATATCTAACCTTAAAATAACCGTCGCGTCTCGACTTTTCTACGCGTTTCTCGCTAACCGCTTTACTTTACCCGCACAACGGAATCACTTCTTTGCTTTTGCACCTTTATTTTCTTCTTACTCTGTTTTTTTTCTTCGTTATAAACAGTTTTACCCTTTTCTAATTTTTTTTTTTACTTATATTCGCGTCTTTGCACAGATTTTCTTATTTCTTATTTCCTTACGTATAACTTCCCCCTTTTTTCACTATGAAGGAAGAGAGAGAGAGAGATTTCCTATACTCTCCCCAGTCTGCACGTTCTATCTCTTATTACGAAAAAAAAAAAAAAAATTTATAAAAGGCATATGACTGCCGGCAACCGACGCAGCCACGACTTGCAGGACAAAGAGACGAACGAATTCGATGGTTTGCACCACGCGCCGAGTCTACACCGGCACCAACCGTCCCCTTAAGAATATTAAAACCATTAAAAGAAAAAAAATATCCACTATTCTCTCTCCCACGTGCAGCTGGAGAAAGCCAATCTCTCACTTACTGTGCTATATCTATTCTGTTAGTACATGTATGTATATATATATATATATATATATCTTTCCGAGCGAACAATTACTTTACTTTATGTTAATACTATATATGTAGAAAAGAAAAATAATCTCTGCTGTAATTTTTAAGATAAATTTTTGTTCGTTAAGATTCAATATATATTATAAAATTTTTGTTTTTACTTTAAGATAAGTATTTACAACGCGCTCGCGAAATTCTAATTCTAACCTTTAAAATGTATTTCCGGCGAGACGATAGCAACCTTCGTTTGGACCCTTGCTGGCCAACGACTTTTGCTCAGGCGTCCTGCTAGCTGCTGCGTTGTCCTGTCTCTCCTAACGGTTGTCGGGGTCACCAATGTTAGCCTCTACGCCTTGTAGAAGCTATGCTGTCGAGTTGATATTCGAGAAAGGAGCAGGTTGATGGTAGGTGCTCGAAAGAAAGAAAGAGATTTCTTTTATTATAATAGAATGTGCGTTTATTACCTGAGGATGACAGGCTACTTATCTTATGAGAAGTCAAGAACGCTCTTATGACTCTCTACGCTCTCGCGAAACACATAGCTTACGCTTTTAGTCGCTTGCTTGCGCATCGCAGGTTGCGCGTGACACTTAGATGCCTACTTACTCACACACACACACTCTCTATGCCTGTGTACCCACAATAATATCTTTCTCGCATGTTTCTTATTTAGTATTTTCTTGTCTGTAAAGTTTCTAATATAAACTTATTCTTGCTGTGCTATTCTATTCCTTGCAGTAATGGAAGTAGATAGTTTACAAAGTCCATCTTCAGTAGGGGCTGTATCTGGATTTAGTAATGATTGCATTAACAATGATTTGGATGATATTTTAGATGAGCTGAGAATGGATTACTCTTGTGCAGCAATTGCTTTACCACCACATATTATCAATGATTCTATTGGATTACTAAAGAACTTGAAAGTAATTTTCCATGATCCATCAACGTCAAGAGATAATCAAATAAAAATTATTACAGTGTTGCCAATCACATGGAGTTATACTCAAATAAAACTATATTTTGATGCTTCTTATCATATGATCAAATATGCTCGTAGTCTTATCGAAGACAAGGGGATTTCGTCATCACCTTATCACAAAATAGGTATTTACTTTAGTATTTGTATGTAATTTCAATTTTCTTTTAATATTTTAATTTATAAATATCGAATAATAATTTTATGGTAAGAGAAGCAAATGCAAAATATAAGGAAAATTCTTTTTCGAATTTTTTAAATCTGTTAAGTTTTGGTATCTTTAAAGTTATTGTGTTTAAATGAAATTAAAACATTAAATATTACCTAATATTGGCATTTAAAATATTTCTTTATTATACTTTAGAAATAATATAAGATGTGCTTCTAATATATTGATAACATTTACATTATTTTTTTTTATTTTAACTATTTAAAATAAAATATTTTTAAGTGTCTATAATCAAATTAACCATGTTAACTAAATAGGTATTAAAAATGTTTTAAACAAACAAAAGCTGTTTATAATGAATAATATCATGAATATTTCGTTTTACATAAAATATTTTCTGCTTAGGTAAATCTATATCTTGTGATATAATCTCTTCAGTTACGAACTTTTATTTAAGGAGATGTAAAACGGACACTACACCTGTACTTATAGATATTAGCTTCCTTTCCATTTCATTGCTGAATTTCCAGAAAAGAAATGCATTAGCTTGTAGTGTGTACCATGATGATTATTTAGATAAATTTTCAAAAAATTCATTCATAAGTTTTTAAGATATTTGGATTTCTGTACAAAATTGAAAAATGTTAATAAATAATTTTGGAACCCAAAATTCTCAATAACTAATGAATGAATTCATTTAAAAATTTAACCGAATAATCTTCATGGTAGATACTACAAGCTAATGCATTTTTTATTGAAAATTTTGCAATAAGATGTAAAGATAATGAAGATTTATGAGTACAGGTGTAGTGTCCATTTTACATCCCCTTAAGAGATGATATAACTTGGACTATGTCTGGCATGAAGGATGTAATATGTACAAGAAATAGTGATGGATGTAAAGAAAAACTTCAAAAGCGACTGATTCTGTTGAGTTTAACGGAATTATATCAGCTTTATAAATTGGAATTTCCAGAGAATAAAATTGGTCTCACAAAATTTACTATGTTGCGTCCTAAAAACTGTGTGTTAGCAGGAAGAAGTGGGACTCACAGCGTGTGTGTCTGTTCTTATCATCAAAATGTAAAGTTGATGATTTTAGGTACTTTAATTTATTATGATCATATATCTTAATATAAATAATAGTACTTCCAATTTTGAAGGCTTATTTTTTTTACAGATAGTCATTTATCTAATTTTACAAAAAATGAAGAACAGAAAATAACATCATATGTAGATTGTTTTGATTTTTTAATTTGTGAATCACCATCTGACTTGTGTTATTTAAACAACTGCGAGAAATGTCCAGGATCTATCAATCTAGAGAAATTCTTATTAAAAGTGTTTGAAGATAATTACGTCACCTCGATTTCTTTCAAGCAGTGGATTAATAATCCACAAACAACTTTAAAAACTTTAATCAAGGAAACGCCTGAATTTGTAAAATATTTTTGTGAAAACGTAAAAGGATTACTTCCTCATGCAACAATAGCATCCAAACAATCTTCATATTCAAGAAAATTAAAGGATCATCTGGAACCACATGAATTTCAAATAATTGTGGACTTTGCCGAAAATTACGCATTCACGATTCAAGATGCTGCTCCTGGTTTCCATTGGAATAACGCCCAAGCTACAATCTATAATGTCGTAATTTATTACAAAGAAAATGAAATCACAAAACATAAAAGTTTGGTTATAATTTCTGATTGCTTAATTCATGATGCTGCAGCAGTTTATTCGTTCCATAAAATAATTCAGAATTTTTTGAATGATGAATTTTCTTCCATAAAAAAGATTTATTATTTCTCTGACGGTGCCCCCCAACAGTATAAGAATTTCAAAAATGTTATTAATTGAGCTCATCATAAAATGGATTTTGGATCAGACGCTGAATGGCATTTTTATCCCACAGCCCATGGGAAAGGTCCATGTGATGGTCTTGGGGCAACAGTAAAAAAGAAGCTCTTAGAGCAAGCCTATAGAGATCAACAATTGAGCCAATTTTGACAAGTGAAGATCTATTTCATTGGCTAAGCACAACTGAAAGAATGCCAAATATAACCTTCAAATATTCTATCCAGAAAAATTATGATCAAACTAAAAAATTTTTAGCCAAACGGTTTCACAATAACAGACGGGTACAACATCTTCAGGACCAGCACTGTTTGATTCCAATTGATGGTACCATAAGAGCAAAACTATATTCTGATTATAATTTTTATACAGACACTGTTATTTTATAATTTTTCTGTCTTCGACCAATGTAAAGAAAAGTTATTGTTATTTGCTTAATTTTGATTGAATTATATATTTAAGGATAAAAATAAATATTATTATCAAATAACATTTTCCTAAATAAAACATACTTCATATTGTTTAAAGTTAGGATGTTATAAGATTAAAGTATTGGTCATTATTATAGTTTTTATTTTGATTATTAAATATTTTATGATAATGATGATGGTCATGATAATAATTATTATTATTTTTATTATGATTAATATTTTCTAGTAACTGAAATAATTAAGATGCAGCAGAGTAGCTTTAAATATTGGTTTAGATTATCATTCTTAATTACCTTATACTATTAGTCATTGCTATATGTTTATTTTTAATTATAGTATAATTAATGACAAAAATAATAATAATCATCACTACATAACATTCTTCTAAAAGGAAAAGACTTTTGATATTCTTATTTTGAGTAATGATTGTAAAAATAGAACTAATCATCGCTCTATCATATTTTCATTTAATATAATTATTTTTTTTAAGTTGAAAAGTATTTAAAAATTAAAATGTCACTAGAATGGAAATAAAATGAAAAAGTACTTGTCAACAGTTTGACAATCCACGAATACAAAATTTTTTAATTTTGTAATATTTTATAATGAATAAATTTTATGCATCTTGAATTTATTTAATTTAATTTCTTTTATTTCCAGATATATGATATAAATATCAATTCCTAAATATATTTTTGAATTTTCTCAATGCATAGTCTATTTGCAAAATTAAAATGTCACTAGAATGAGGATGAAATCAAAAAATACTTGCCAAATGTTCCACTATCTATAAATAAAACATTCTTTGAATTCGTAATAAATTTTTATATTAAATCAATTTCATGCCTATAGAATTTATTTTACTTCATTTCTTTTACTTCTAGATATATGATATAAATATTAATTCTAAATAAATAATATGTATTAAATAAGTTTTTTAACACATATTTAAAGTCATTATAATAAAAATTTATTGAAACACATAAATATGTTTTAGTTACGAGTGTATTTTGAGGATATCTAAATAATGAACAGTTGATAATTTAATTCAGATTCTAAATTAATAATTAAATTATTAAGAAATAGATCTCTTTTAGGACATTGAAAAATCATTTGTTCGTATATTGCATTATCTATAAGCAAAGAACCAAATCCACAGTATATATGTTTTAAATTGAAAATTCTATTTTATTTTTTAATATTCAAAGTTCTATAGCTCTTCTCTCAGTTTCATGCCGAAGATGAGACAAAGCTCACTTCAAGATATTATAAAAAGACATAACATAGTGCAACCTGAGTGAAATCAACCTGGTCGAACACCAGAAATTCAAAATTACGTGAAAGTACAAAATGAACCAATCAGAAGACAGCAATTCTGAGATTTAAAAAAGTTTGTGTAGATTCTACTCATCATTTGCAACAATAAATATATTTATAAGTGAATCTATAAAATCCTTAGTTTCTGAGGAAAAAAATAATTAAGTTGGTAATTTAACCAAAAAATTTGAAAAATCACAATATTCTATTACTTATTACTCGTAATCCCTTTGACCTATGCCTCTAAAAATTTTTTTGTATATTTTGGGTATCAAATGGAACCTCTTCACGGATTTTCAGCAAATTCTATTTTTTTGTCAGTCGAGTTGACATGAAACGTCCCATATATATATATATATATATATATATATAACACTTAAACACTTTAAAAAATTCACACAAATATATCATCATCCTGGCAATGGATGACGTCCAATGCGCACTCAGGACACAACCACAAGCCACAGGCTTTGCATCTCTTCCACAGCCTCATACCTTCACGGTAAAACCGCTTCGCGCAACCCCAGCATCTATTCTGGTTTCGTCGCGGCCTATCGACTGCTGGGTCAGGACGACGATGCCTCCGCGGTATGATGCGTTCTTGCTCCCGTCTTTCTTCCCTCATTCTTCTTAAACGGTGTTACGACCGGACTAGGTTCGGTCGTTGAGTTCTTAACAAAAATTATTTATTTTCGCTGGGAACCAGTCTACCGTCCCAGGACTTACCTTGTCCCTTGCTGATGTATTGATTTTAATAATAACTCGTTGGAATACTCACAAATATAATTCTTAAATTGATTTTTCTTGATCTTTATTGATTGTAGAAATTAAATTGGATCTAATTTTGATCAGAATTTATGTTTCTCAACATTTATTTATCTGTATAATAATTAACGTAACTTTCACTTGAGCGTAACTGATGGTCACGCTTCCTTAGCACAACAGGAATCACGTATTCCTGAAACGTAACCGAAGTGACGCCCAAGATCGTAACCAAAGTGACGCTCAATAGCGTAACCAAAGTGACACTCCAGAGCGTAACCAAAGTGACGCCCGAAACGTAACCCAAGTGACACCAAAAACGTAACTCAAGTGACACTCAAGAACGTAATCAAAGTGACACTTAAGAACGTAACCAAAGTGACACTCAAGAACGTAACCAAAGTGACACTTCAAGCGTAACCAAAACTTCGAATTTCTAAAATAGATGAAATGATAATATAACGATAATTACCCCCAAAATTCGTATTTAATTAAATGTTATGATCAATGCCTCAATAATAATATTAACAAAACTTGTGCATATTCACGAGTTATTATTTTTTTTTTTGAATATTGTTATGCATAAATATATATATATATATATATATATATAGACATTTAAGTTATAAGAGAAAAGGGATTATATATATTTTCATAAATTAAATGATTCACAAACTTTATTTTAATTAGTTTTTATTTAATTAAATATTTGTCTTATATCTTACTGTTGGTTCTTATTCTAAATAATAGTCTCACAACAATTATCTTTAATTTTTATGAAGGAAAATAGTTATATGATCTTATATCAATTTCTAAGTATTAACTAAGATTATTTATATAATTTTTCTATTCTTACTTGCTGATTTATGCTTTAATTTTTATTAGGTTAATTTATAAATTTCGTTGGTATGAATAACTCACAAAATTAGGAGAGAAAGAGAAGAAATTGACTCCAATTCGATAGTCCTGACGTTTCTATACTCAGACTCCTTAAACTACACGGTGAGAAAGTCCGTGGCAAGAATGATTGGTTCCTTCCCCTATTGCTTGAACACAGGTTATATTCTGGTCAGCGGCACAATTGTCTCTCAAGATAATTTATTTATAGAATTTGTGTTGAACGAATTTTCCTTTTTCTTTCAAGGTAAGGTTCCACAGATTCTGATATCACACAAGAATAATTATTTTAATATTATTAATAAATTAGGCTTCTAGGCTAATTATTAATATGGTTTAAATTTCTAAACCTTAAAAATTTATAACTTATTTTTCTAACACTGATTCTAATTTCTCAGTGGACCAGCAGAGCCGACTATTGCGGGTGCTGTCTTATTATGACAAAAGGCGACTTGCTAGACCTCCAGGTTGTTTTTATAACCTTGTGTCCGGGCAATTGGAGATGGTTCGTCCAATCAAACTTCGACGTGTATTTGAATTCGTCAAGAAAATCGTCAAGAAGTTCGTTAGCCTGCTTGCTAATGAAATTCCTAATTTATTTCCTTCTCTGTCTCTCCTTCACACTTTCGTACAATTGAGAGTTTTCGCAATAAAAATGTTGATAAGTGCTGACTCGGTACATCGCATGGAACTGATTTTGAATCAAAGCTTTGAAATAGTTGAAACTTAGTTTTTATAATTTACTATCGTCGTTTTAAAAATAAAAAAATGTTTTAATAATTTCTAATTAAATTTAAGGGTAGTTCCATGGGATGTAACACCTTCCCCCTCAGGTCGATTGTCGTCCCGACAATCAGCATAAGAGTCGCAGAATAGACCGAGTTAAGCAGCTGATTTGTGAATAACATGTTAGATAATACAATTGATTTTAATTCGTGATAAGATACATTAATTTTGCAGTATATTTGGTTAGTTACGTGAATAAATTGTTGGTATACTTGTTAGAGTTAAATTATTCATTGAGAGGTTTTGATATGGTATAGTTAACTAACAGTAATGAAAGTATAGAATTTGGTAGCGTGTAACAAAAATTGGTGTACTAAAAAAATTTTGTAAAATTGTGTATGCAATATTTTGTTGTGTTACTACGCATAATAATGTAAGGAATTACAAATCATATAAATCGGAATTCAGACAATTAAAATACAATAATAATAGTAATAATAATTTATGTGATTAAGGTGTGTCATACTATCTTAGATGTTATTTAAAAAAAAATTGGATGAAAATTCAGATGAAAATGATAGATGATACAAAAATAAATTTTTACATAAGGTTTTCGAATTTAAGGATTTCTTGCTCTTAGAAGGAGATGTTTTGTCTTAGAAAAAACTGTAAAACTTATATGCAACATAACCTTAATATATTGAAGTGAAGTCACTGATTTGTCTGTGATTGTAGATTCCTTTTAGACTTTGATCTAAAACTATCGTAACACAATTATTAAACAATCATTCACTGTGGTTTTTCTTCTTTAAGTTCTATTCTAATACAGATGTGTTGATGTTGGTTCCAAAATCCCATCAATTTGGTATAATTTGTTTATTAATTTTTCTATGGTGTCGCACTCTTGATATGCTTGTAGATCCTCGCCATAGATTTTTTTTGTTTGTTTTATTGATAGCTATGAATTATTGTAAAATGTGTTGTTGGAACGTGATGTTGCTTGTACGATGTTCATGAATTTTTATTGTATACAATAATATTAGATAAAATATTTTCTCGATACTATGTAGTGAATTAAATGTATAATGCCGATTTTTGAAGGAAAGGAAAAAAACTTTATTTTTGTATAATTACTAATTACTTTTGATCGTGTGGTAAAAATTTTCTCGTTACCTTGTATGCGATTATAAATTTATTATTTTAGATAAAAATTTTTAATTGAATTGTTTTCTTATTAATCTTATATATATATTATAAATTTAAATGTACATATTCATCGACGCAAACATATTTGTGCATAAAATCAGAACTTACACTTAATTTGTCGATTAGGATGAACAAATCGGCAAATAGATACGCGCAAATAAATGAGAGAGAAAAAAAAATCTAGAATTTAATTCGTTTTGACATAATTATACATTTTTTTGTGTTTTGTTTTTAATTTATTGTTTGCTTATCTACGAAATTATTTCAATTTTTAACTATTTTATGTATTAAAATAAATATTGGAAGTCGGTGAAATTTTTATGATTTTTTTTTTTTTTTGTATGCTATATAAAGGTTGAAAATTTTTCTTATATCCATTTACCAATTTATTAACATAATACTTCTTATTTGAACAACTATTTATTTAATTATTTCAAACGAAGGAAAATTGTTGTTTTATGAAAATAGTTAGCAATATATATATATATATATTTTTTTTTAAGTTTCTTATGTTTCCATTTTAATAAAATTGGTATTTCAAATATGTTAAAGTTTCATAAAATATTTTGTTAAGTCAGTGATATTCCATTTATAGTATTATATTTCCTATACGTATGTAAATACAATTATCTTATAGAAAATATACATATATAATTAGTTTTCTTATAATTACTTTTCTTCAATTAATATGCAGTTTTTATATAGTATTTACTTGAACAAAGGCAATTTTTGAACTCAATGTTTCAGTTTGTTATTACTTCAAAAATAAAAAAAATGAGATAGTAATAATATTATTTAACAGCATGTTTACTTAATTAGTTTTAATATCAGATTAATTATTTTATATTGTAGACTTCAAGAAGTAAAATTGACAATAAAATTACGAATTTTTGCTTTTATAAATAAAAAGATGTTGTTTAACAATAATTAGTATCATTACTTTATGTTAAGTAATTAGGTTGATTTAGGATTGAAGGTTATATTATTTAAACTTATGCAAATAATTTTCGCCTTAATAAATATTGTTTTCGATTCTTTATAGAATAAATATGATCTTTTTTTTTGTGAATGAGTCTTGCAAATTTTTTTTTTTTTTTTTTTTTTTTAATTTAAGATCCATTGAATGCAATAAAAAAAAAACATTTTTTTTTTGTAATAAAATAATTTGTAAATGAAATTGTTAGTTGTTTTTATAAAGATCTTATAATAATATTTGATGCGGCCTTTATATTGGAATTTGCCGAATTGCAAAAATTGGTACAAATATGTAGTTTCGGCACTATACCATATGTTGTTATTAATAAAAAATACTAGAGCTTGTAGTATTTGTAAAGAAGTATATGCATAAATACATCATATATTTGGTGCATTGTGTTATTAATAGATAATGTATTAATTAATTGGATTTTTTTAAAAGGGAGAAATAGAGAAAACTAAGATAGTACTTAGGAGCTATTAACGGGAATAAATGCTAGATAATATATACTCATCGGTAGTGAAGATGACACTTTGAAAATTGCTGATTCAAAAATAATTTATTATAGTCAATCAAGCATATGTCGAGACAGCAATGCTAACGTAAAATTTAAAACTATATTTGACTAAAGTTGGAAATAAAAGAATAGTATAGGAATATTATAGTAAAGCTCTTGTACATAAGCATAGGTACCAAACCAGATATAACATATAACGTGGACTATTTAAAATTATTCTAAAATTGATACGAGGAGGTACATTATAAGAATAAAATAAAATTTTATTTCAAGACATACAAAATATAGCATATAAATGTGCTATATTAGATTGTATAGTAATATTATGATTTAGGAACAGTAACAAAAGTAATTTATGTAAAAGGCTGTTATGTGATACCTTTAATTCAAGGATAGAAAAACTCATTGAAATAGATATAGCAGTTAAAAAACAATCGGATTATTAGGTTATTATAACAATCAGAGAATTACGAAAAAGGTATAATTAATGTTGTAAAAATTGACTCTGAGAGATATTCATGAGAAATATTTACTGAGAGTTAAAATAAAATTAAGGTTTTAACAAATAGGAATGAATTAGGATTCATGTAGTTATATTGAGAAAAGATAAATAAAACGTGCGAATAACAAAAAATAATTTAAGGAGACGTGTTTAAGCATAGAGGTTGTATAATTGATTGATTATTAGTACCTTTCGCTCTTATGTGTGTATACACATACATTAAGTGTTAATATTCCAATAAGAAAGGAGAAATGAAAAAAAAACTAAATAAAAGACAATTTTAATAGTAATGAGAGAAGTTATTATTGAACGCGGAATGTAAAATGTAGATATTAGCTTTCCAGTAAAAATGATGAATAGATAATAATGGGTTTCTATTAAAATATCTATTATTCAGAAAGAAATGGGAGTAACAGAAAAATTTTAAAATTTCGAGGGACACGAAGGGTTTAGTAATATTAGTAACTGTTAGAGATGAGTAGGACAATTTAAGAGTGGTTTTACTTAATTCAAGAATTAATAATCGTTTTTAATTAGTGTTATTATAAAGCCCTTTTAATAAATTTTGAATGTATATTTATTTAGTTAGTAAATGGTTTAAGACTACAAGTAGTGATTCCAAAAAAAAAAATGAATTTCCATGAGAGCAGCATGAGACTTTTAACGTAATAAAACGTTTTAAGATATAAATAAAAATGAGCTCACTTACGAGATTTGTTTCTATATGAATTGATGTTTGGTTAATAATAATTCTTCAATCACAGGCCATACAACTGATGTTGTATTCATGGATCTCTTGCAGTTCTATGTGATTTATACTTTTCTTCAGTAAGAGAGATCCCCTTTTGTTTTTGTGAGCCATTCGTATGATATCATTTGTTCCTTTTAGTACAAGATTCTTTTTGTCTGATTTTGTCTTGTTTTTAATCGACAATGAAGTGTTGATACACGTTATTATTCAAGTATTCAATTTTGCGTTTACCTTCCCCCTCAGGTTTTTGGTCCGATCTTGAAGAGATTTATGTACAACCTTTTAGACTGATTTCCGAAATCATACGAAGAATTTTATATAATTCTGGGCTGGCGTTTATTAATTTTTGTGATTTTTCGGAGGCCGTGGGTTCGGCCTGTCCGGACTCGGTATGTTTTAGATGTTTATGTTAAGGAGGATAATAAGGATACTAGAAATTGTTGATTTTCAAGTGGGTAGGGCTTAGTGAATTCAGGTTAATATACGGAAAATCGATGTCATTAAAATCTCGATAGTTGGCCATGTTTTAACAGTGTGATTCTAAATAATTTCTATTCATGCATTTCTTCGTTTCCTTTTACACCATCTTCCTATTCATTAATTTTGGAAGTGGTTATTTAAAATAATTAAATATTTTTCTTTAACGGCTAGAGTTTTCATTACCTCTCGCTTATTCGTCATGATGGAAGTTTATCGATTATTATTTGTAGTTTCAATTGTCTTAACTAGGAGGTTAATCTTAGTTATTAATTTATTATGTGTGTTATATTCTATTGTTATATTATATAAGGACATAAAAGTATTTTTTTTTTTTTTTTCAAAGGGAGTTATTTGTATTATATTAAATTGTATGTAAATTACGTAAGATATTAAAGGTAGATAGGAGGCATATATAGAATACAAATACATATATTGGATATACATATATATGTGTGTATCCTAGTGACTTCATATATTAGGTAAGAGTAATATAATATTAATTGAATTGATAATTATTCGTTAAATGATTTTAAAATTAGATTTTTAATAATTTATCTAGCATAGAATGTTCCCAGTACGGAAATTTTAAATAAGATTGTTGGAATTGAATTTCGTTATTGTCTAATTATAATTGAGTTATAGCTAAGGTTTAGCAAAAATGACAACTAATAATTAGACGGTTGATCCAGTGAATGAACACGATGGTATTTAAATTTATATTTTAATTTTTCTAATTTATTATAGTAGTTAATAAAAAGCTTGTATAAAGGCAATATACAAATGTAAATACAAATTTCACACAAAAAAAGGCAATTTTGTAAGAAAAATTAGGTTAAAGTACTATAAAAATTTTAATTTTTAAAGAAAATTAACTTTCAATTTCCACCATAAGTATATATAAACAATACTTCTCATATAGTATTTTATATACGCAATATAAACTTTATTCTAAAATATCAAAAATTAATATAAGTTAACTACTTATAGAAATATTGATTTGTTGTATTAATATTTAAGTATTACTGTTCGCGCATTATAATGCGATCTAAGTCGTAACTAAAGTATATATAGATGAATCCTCATGAAATCAATCATCATACGAAACTTAAGTAAGTAATACTCACATATGTTTCGTTTTATATATCAGGATATATTAAACCAAATAATTTAATTAAGAATAGTTAGATTATTTAAATCGAGATTAATGTTATTAGAAGTCAATAATATATTTTAAATAATATGGGATTAAAAATGAAGTTAACCTTAATTTATGAAGCCATAATCCTTCAACGAAAATTAAGTTATGAATTTTCAATATGCCAATGGAAACATTTCAGTAGAAATGGCTATTCTCCAATCACACGTCATACGATTGGGGTTGTATTTTATGGATAGTAAAATAAGAAGTATCTTTGTTAAACCAGTTAGTGATGGCTGGTCTTTTAATATTCTACGGTATTTTTCTTTACTTTGTGTTATAAGAGTTTCTTCATCGTTCATACTTCCTTTTGACAAGAGAGGTTCGTCTCCTTGAAGGTCTATCAAAGATATAAAACTTTTCGTTTCTCTTGGCAGCAGGTTAGGTTTATTTGTCTTGTTGTTTGTAAAATTGATATAGAGAGGTTGATGGTAGTTTTTATCAGGAGGCTCATTTTTATTTTCTATACCTTCCCCCTCAAGTTTTTGGTCCAACCTTAAATAATTTTTAAGGCTGTTCCCTTGGTTTATTTGCATGTACGAAGATTTTAGTATTTTGCGAATCGGGTTTGGTCTTTCTAATGAATTTGATAATCTTTTAAAGGCCGTGGGTTCGGCTTGTCCGGACCCGGCATATTTCTCCTTATAGATTGATTTAGAATCTATGTGATTATTTCCTTGACCTTTAAATGAAATTCTGGTTATTATTGATTTAAACTGCAGTTTAATTAATTTACGTTTACGGATGTTAATTGATCTAATTTTAATTTTATTAAGTTTATTTTTAGTTTTAATTATTCTTTTAATAGTAAAAGATTTTATAATTCTGGTCGGAAATTTTTGGTTGACATCTTTGTATTTAAAAAATTTTTTTAATTTATTATGTGTTTTCAGGCCAACTTTTAAGCATGCGCTAAATTTTGAATTAGTTGAAATTTTTAATTTTTCTAATGTTTGAGGTTGCATGAATTGGATAGTAGTATCATCGACAACATTTGCGTAATGTACTTCTGCGCTCTTCAGATCTTCTGTTTCAGTAATGTTTTCTATACGTTCAAAATCACGATCAGATACATGAAATATTTCCGTTGTTTCATATTGTATCTGAGATTCTTGTGCAGACTTTACTATAAATGCATCGTTTAATAAATTAGCTGATTTTTTGTTGATTACCTTATAATTATTTAGTTTTTCTGAATAATATGTCAGGGCTTTCTGTTCTTTTGAATCAGAGCAATTGCAGAAAGTTTCTATGTCTTCATAATTCAATTGGGATTCGTGCGTAAAATTTATTTGTGGTTTTATTATCTTTACCTTTCTTCGTTTGGTATCGGTGTCAGTTTGTGTTACACAAGAATTTCGGTTTTTAATTTCTCCCATGCGCTTGTTATCAAACTGCAATTGGGTTCCTTCGTCGGGATTTCCGAAGTAAGTATTCATGGAGAAATAAGATCCTCCGTCGAGTTCGTCTAGAAGTTCTTTCGTTATATCCTTATAACTCTCCTGTTCTTCTTCGGTTGCTAATGATTTCCTCATAGTAGATTGAAAGTGAGGATTAAGCATTTCATCTTCTGATGAGGAAGATGAATCTATAGATTGACGTTTTAGAAAGATCACTGTTTTCGTAGGGAGATAGTCTGAGGCCGTGGGTTCAGCCGGTCTATGCTCATCTACGTTATCCTTTTGTAATGGTAATTCCGAGTTTTTGCTTCCTTGATCCATTTTTGATTCTGTTTCAGTATCAGAAGGTTTAGCCTCCTTGGTTAAAAGAGAAGGCATAATTGATCGATCCTTCTTTACCTTTCTTCGGCGGATTGACACGATTACCTCTCCAGTGTCAGCGTCTATTACGACAGGTTCTGTTCGGCCCTTAATTTCCTTCATACGTTGGTAATTTTTTAATTTCTTTTTATCGATGAAACAAAATTGGTTTTCTATTCGGTATGCATCGAACAAGTCCTTCGGGTCTGCTTTTGAAACCTTGTCCTTCAAGTCTGTCGACAGTTCACCTATATAAACGTTCATTGTAATTTTTCGTATTCGGTTCAATATGTGGGTTTTAAAAATAGATTGAGAGTATTTAGGATTATAGTAGGTAGAGTAAGCTTCATTCTCAATGTCACTAAGCCCTTGGAAAAATTTTGAAAGATCCTTTTGTAATTGATTGTAATATACACAATCTGTTATTTCATCACAAAAATTTCCAAATATGTTTGGGTATCGAAAACATTCTTTCAGGTAATTTTCTAAGTCATTTGTAGAATCGAATATTAAGCCGTTAATCGCTAAAAGGGCATCTCCGCGAAAGTTAGATGTAATAACATCAAGTAATATTTTATCCGCAAAATCAGGTATATCAGAGCGGATCCTTTTTATCGAATTCATATAGTGTTCTAAATCGCGGTAGTGGCGAAACTTAGAGATTTTTAGTCTTCTTATAAGAAATTCTATTCTACGTCTCCAATATGTCTTTGCCTTTATATAATCTTCATCTTCAGTATCATCAGAATCAGAGGAACTTTCCCCTTCGTGAAATATGTTCTCTCGACATCGTTCCATTGTTGTTATGTTATTCAGCAGATTATAATGTAATAATAATAATTTCAATTTTTAAATGCGGTAGCGTAAATTAACTTGACCATTATTCCATGTATAGTTAATTTGATATATTATGTGAAATAAATGTTTTTATTAATTGAAATTTTGAAATTCATAATATTTCATCGTGAATTATTTATCTGGTTATATTTAGTGCTTCAGAATCCGACTACTTTATAGTAGTACAAGTTTTATAATTATAAATTTAATTTTAAACTATATATAACTAGTTATTCCTCTATATAACAATTATATATGGCGCAATATGAATTTTATGAAGTGTTATTTATTTTTGATTAACCAAAAGTGAATTATGATTTATAAAATTTATATAAGCAAGTGACAAGTCTTACTGGTTCCCCACCAGGGATGCCATTTGTTACGACCGGACTAGGTTCGGTCGTTGAGTTCTTAACAAAAATTATTTATTTTCGCTGGGAACCAGTCTACCGTCCCAGGACTTACCTTGTCCCTTGCTGATGTATTGATTTTAATAATAACTCGTTGGAATACTCACAAATATAATTCTTAAATTGATTTTTCTTGATCTTTATTGATTGTAGAAATTAAATTGGATCTAATTTTGATCAGAATTTATGTTTCTCAACATTTATTTATCTGTATAATAATTAACGTAACTTTCACTTGAGCGTAACTGATGGTCACGCTTCCTTAGCACAACAGGAATCACGTATTCCTGAAACGTAACCGAAGTGACGCCCAAGATCGTAACCAAAGTGACGCTCAATAGCGTAACCAAAGTGACACTCCAGAGCGTAACCAAAGTGACGCCCGAAACGTAACCCAAGTGACACCAAAAACGTAACTCAAGTGACACTCAAGAACGTAATCAAAGTGACACTTAAGAACGTAACCAAAGTGACACTCAAGAACGTAACCAAAGTGACACTTCAAGCGTAACCAAAACTTCGAATTTCTAAAATAGATGAAATGATAATATAACGATAATTACCCCCAAAATTCGTATTTAATTAAATGTTATGATCAATGCCTCAATAATAATATTAACAAAACTTGTGCATATTCACGAGTTATTATTTTTTTTTTTGAATATTGTTATGCATAAATATATATATATATATATATATATATATATATATAGACATTTAAGTTATAAGAGAAAAGGGATTATATATATTTTCATAAATTAAATGATTCACAAACTTTATTTTAATTAGTTTTTATTTAATTAAATATTTGTCTTATATCTTACTGTTGGTTCTTATTCTAAATAATAGTCTCACAACAATTATCTTTAATTTTTATGAAGGAAAATAGTTATATGATCTTATATCAATTTCTAAGTATTAACTAAGATTATTTATATAATTTTTCTATTCTTACTTGCTGATTTATGCTTTAATTTTTATTAGGTTAATTTATAAATTTCGTTGGTATGAATAACTCACAAAATTAGGAGAGAAAGAGAAGAAATTGACTCCAATTCGATAGTCCTGACGTTTCTATACTCAGACTCCTTAAACTACACGGTGAGAAAGTCCGTGGCAAGAATGATTGGTTCCTTCCCCTATTGCTTGAACACAGGTTATATTCTGGTCAGCGGCACAATTGTCTCTCAAGATAATTTATTTATAGAATTTGTGTTGAACGAATTTTCCTTTTTCTTTCAAGGTAAGGTTCCACAGATTCTGATATCACACAAGAATAATTATTTTAATATTATTAATAAATTAGGCTTCTAGGCTAATTATTAATATGGTTTAAATTTCTAAACCTTAAAAATTTATAACTTATTTTTCTAACACTGATTCTAATTTCTCAGTGGACCAGCAGAGCCGACTATTGCGGGTGCTGTCTTATTATGACAAAAGGCGACTTGCTAGACCTCCAGGTTGTTTTTATAACCTTGTGTCCGGGCAATTGGAGATGGTTCGTCCAATCAAACTTCGACGTGTATTTGAATTCGTCAAGAAAATCGTCAAGAAGTTCGTTAGCCTGCTTGCTAATGAAATTCCTAATTTATTTCCTTCTCTGTCTCTCCTTCACACTTTCGTACAATTGAGAGTTTTCGCAATAAAAATGTTGATAAGTGCTGACTCGGTACATCGCATGGAACTGATTTTGAATCAAAGCTTTGAAATAGTTGAAACTTAGTTTTTATAATTTACTATCGTCGTTTTAAAAATAAAAAAATGTTTTAATAATTTCTAATTAAATTTAAGGGTAGTTCCATGGGATGTAACAACGGCTTTGGATTCGTCGCACCAATCGGCCTCCTTTAAGTCGTAGTTTTTCCATTTTTTTTTAATAAAAAAGTCTCACTATGTCTAATAAATTGTGTTGTCGAGACTCCTCGACCCGATTGCGCCTATAGAGTTCAATGAGATCTTCGGGTTCTACCTCTTCGGGCTCTACCTCTTCGGGCTCTACCTCTTCTGGCATTTCCTATTCTTCCTCCACGATGTTTTGTGAAGAGATGTAATCGGGGTTCTCCCTTTGTATGGTCTCTGCAGCTGACCAGTACCCCGAATCTACAAATTCTGCATCTTCTTGATTTTCATCATTAACAACCTGGTGCCATTGATGTTGTTGTCGTTGTTCTTCTTAAAGCTGTTGTTGCTCTTGCTGTTGCGGCTTATCTTCTTCAACAGCTTGATGCTCCATGTTAGCATCATTAAGAACAAACCACTGATTATCAAATAAATTGGGTTGCCCCAAGTTAATATAATTGACAAGTGGTGCTATATTTATTACAACAGGCACCTTCATCGGTACATCATCCTCGGGGATGACCGGCACTTGCACGTTAATGTTAAATATTTTTTATTATCACTAAAATCTGAATTATATTGTCAGAAGAACTACAAAGGAGCTGTCGACGAGGACTGATCGCGGCCCCAAGTCCACGATCATAAAAAGTATAATTCCCACCCCAAAGACTCTTAAAATTTTAAAATATTTCTGAAGTTCACACAGTAAAATTAATAATTTAACACTTTTATCCTCGTAGAAAAGATTCGAACTGCAGTTTTAAGAATCATATTCTACAGTAAAGTTAAAATCATCAGCATTAAATTCGATATTTTTAATTTCTAAATCTCATTTTCACGATAAAAGTTAAAATTAAGATTTAAATTACAAATTTAAAACGCAAAAATTGATATTAGAGAAAACACATGATACCCCAATCTATAGAAAAAGTTTTTATTCTATCACTAACTCGGGTTTACACTGATGATTTGTCTAAAATAACCCTAACGTAGTGTGAGGAAAGAATTTAATAAAAAAAACCCAAGGTCGCTGATTTTGTAAAATTACAAAATCTGTATCTGTGGTTTACAAGAATAAACTCACAAGACTTTAAAATGAATTTAATTCGCATATTGACTTGAAAATAATGATAAAATTTAAAACATTACACGTAATAAAGCTATTACGTTTAATTGAATTTAATTTTAAAAATCTATTAACTATCGGTTATTAACGATATTAAAATGATAAAAAGTATAACATTAGATAGACAGTAAAGTTCTTTTGCATTTAAAATAAATTTAAATTTATAAAAACCAATAATTATCGGGAATTAACGATATTAAAATGATAAAAAAGTATCAGGAGAATAGAAGTCAAAAAAGAGTATAACATGACTCACGCCTCGTAAACGGTGAAAATATGGACGAACGTTTCGAGAGAACCGCGCGAATATCCGAAAAGATAAGAAGCCACGGTTATCAACTAATAGGAAAGTGGGAATGTGATTTTGATCATGAGTACTTACAGAACGAAAGTATGAAGATGTATATCGATAATAAGACGCGAAATTGGCATGAACCATTGAATCCTCAAAAAGCATTTTTCGGTGGTCGTAGGGGTAACACAGTCAAAATTTACGATGCAAAAGAGGGTGAGAAAATAAAATACGTGGACATGTGTTCATTATATCCATATATCTGTAAATACGGTCAATATTCCGTTGGTCATCCAACTCTTTACGTAGATGAAGATGAGTGTCGCTCTCTGGTGGGTCAAACAAATAATATAAGTCACATTGAAGGTCTTATTAAATGCGAAGTATTGCCGCTGCGAAATATATATCATGCTGTACTACCCGTTAAAATACATAATAAGCTTTTGTTTCTACTGTGTCGAACATGTGCCGAATCAATGTATATCGCAGATTGTGACCATGAAAATCCTGATGATCGAGTTTTTATCGGTACGTGGGTTGCTGACGAGTTGAAAAAAGCTGTTAAGATGGGCTATATCATCAAAAAAATATTTGGAATATAGTCTTATAAAATTACTCAGTACAACAAAGCCACGGGTCAGGCTGGTCTATTTCCAACTTATATCGATAAATTTTTCGCTGAGAAAACGTACGCGTCGGGTTACCCTTCGGAATGTGCCGACAGTGATGAAAACGCGATTGCTCGATATATTGAGGAATTTGTGCAAAAAGAGGGCATTAAATTAGACAAAAATCGAATAAAATATAACGTTGGTCTGAGATCTGTAGCAAAACTCCGTTTGAATTCATTATGGGATGAATTTGGTCAACGAGAAAATATGCCAAAGACTGAAGTGATAGATGATCCACAGAGATTGTTTGAATTACTCTGCAGTGTCGAGACCGAGATCGACTTAATTTTACCGATTAATGAGACGACAATTTATGTAAGTTGGCACAACAAAAAATCGGCTGTTGGGCCATCACCATTATGCAACGTTGACGTAGCCACTTATGCCACAGCCTTGGCGCGTTTAAAACTCTACGAAGAATTGCAACCGCTGGGTGAACGTGTATTGTATGTTGATACTGATTCTATTGTGTATGTAAGTTGCGTGGGTGAGTACGATGCGAAAACAGGGCCGTTCTTGGGTGACTTAAACGACGAATTGGCCTGTTATGGTCTTGGCACAAGCATCACATCATTTATCTCTGGAGGACCCAAATTTTACAGATATAAATATTTGACACCAGATGGCGTTGAAGGATGTGTTTGCAAAATCAAGGGTATAAGACTTAATTCGTCAGTGAGTCAGAAAATAAACTTTGATTCCATACGAGATCTTATTACTGGTAAAATACCGCCACATTTTGCAAACTATGACGATATTAGACGCACACGGTTCCACAATGTTGTAACATGACCTGAATGTAAAATATGCGAGCCCGTGTACTCAAAGAGACGATTCGTGAATAACGAGATTAGCTATCCATACGGTTATAAATCTAATTAAAAATAAATTATTGTAAATATATTATTACTAAAGCAAATATATGATATAGGATAAAGAAAGAATTAAAACACAAACTATTTTGAAATAAATTTTTATGTTTTATAAAAATGTAAAACGAAAAATGAATTTATTTTCTATTAATTAAGTAGTCATCAATTTTTTTCAAAAGCACAGGTTCCAGAATAATCCGCATCCTTTACACTCTCATTCTGAATCTTTCTCTATCACGAGCCGCTTGCTCCAACTCTCCACGTCGCGCTGTACGACTTGCATAGTCCCACACGCGTATCACACTCTTTTCTATAAAATTGTTGAGAATCAAAAATTTAAATCTGATTAATTCTTTGATGAAAATTTATTACCTTTTTCAATTTCTTGGCTATTGCTCACGATAGCAGCACTTGCTTAAGACTAACCAGCACTGACCGTTTACCAACACATTTAATTTTATACTATGAATGGTGGTAGTGGTGGGGGTATTAATTATAAGTAGGAGATTAATACTTATTTGGCTCTTTCAGCCATATGGCTGGAGAGCGAAATAATACTAGCGTCAGCCAGCTATATGGCTATTCAGCCAAACGATACTGCTCGAACACGCGCGCGCGCCGCCGCCGCCGCCCCCACTCTTGATCATCACTCTTTATGATCGTATATGTAGAGTGGTTGGAGGATTTGATAAGGTTAGTAATAGAAGTTTAGCAGCAGCGGTAACATGGACGTTTGCAGGTGGGTGCATCCGTGGACTTTGATGATTTGTGGACCCAGCTCGTGTGGTAAAACAGTATTTGTTAATGATTTTTTGCATCACATCAATCGCATGGGTGATACAAAATTCGAGTGTATACTCTTGTACTATACCGAGTGACAGCCAATTTACAAGGAGTTGGCCGAGGGTATCGAATTTCACGGAGGTTTACTAAAGAGCGAAGACTATGCCAATGATCCACAAGCAAAACTCTTGATTTTCGACTATCTGATGAGAGAATCATCCAACAGAGGTGTAGTAAATCTCTTTACCAAAGGCAGTCATCACAATAACTTGAGCGTCATCTTTATCTCGCAAAATATCTTTCATCAAGTTCAGCGAGAAATTTCTTTAGACTCTAATTACATCCTGGTATTTAAAAATCCGCGCGATCGAGCGCAAATAAATAATCTGGCGCGTCAAGTCTGTCCCGAGAAGCCTCGTTTTTTGCAAGAGGCATATCTCAATGCCACAGCACAGACACACAACTATTTATTCATAGATCTGAAGCAGGGTACGCCTGAACACGTGAGATTTTGTACTTACATATTTCCGTTTGACAAACATCAGTACGTTTATGTGCCTCGTTGCACACCCATAAAAGCTGGTGCTCGCTCGAATAATGTATCAGTCGTGCGATTGTAATGGAGCCAGTAAGACATAGTCGTAGCAGACCAATTCCAGAAGAGTACTGGACTCAGCTACATTTTTTGTGTGAAATCGAACTTTATAAACTTAAGGCTATATTACGCGAAGCAAATTCTAAACTTTTAACGTACATTTGCGAGTGTGCTTTGAACATTTTACGTGGAAATATTCCACTCAGCAAGTTTTATAAGAGACAATTGCAAAAATTCGCACTACTGTTGCGAAAACTCGCTAAACCGGGTATTTCGAAGGTAAAAAGGAAATTGGTGGTGAAATCAGCATATTTACTACGGCTAATTGTGAAACCTATTTTATCGGCATGGAGCACGCAAGAAAAATGATTTTAGTACTGCTAGAGTGCTTGGAGCAGCAGCAGCAGCATGACGTAGCAACTACCAATCATTCAACACCACCATCCAGTGTCCAGACACCTGGTACAGCCACGACACGCCTCGATGAGAAAATAAGTAAAATTTTACATTCTGCGGATGATAAGCGCCAAAAATCTTTGCAATATCAGCAAATCTTGCAGCGTTACTTGCATCTAAAAGAGGAGAAGAAGGATGAGAGTAGGGGTATAATCATAGACGTAGAAAGTATAGACTGCGTCTGCTATGCAAAGTTTTTCAGCATATTGCGAGAAGCTAACGTCAGTGCTATCTCTCTTTAAATAGCGTGCATGGCTCTGCCCATTTAGAGAGAGATAGCACTGACATTAGGTTCTCGCAATGAGCTGAAAAACTTTGGATAGCAGACGCAGTCTACCCTTTCTATGTCTATGGGTATAATACAACCAAACGAGGCAACATTATTAGAAACGGAAACGATGATGGGTACAGATAATAATGACGAAATCGACGACAAACAGATTGTCGAGTCGGTACCGCAGAAATTTCGAAGCAATGCTAGACATCTCATTAGATACTTGCGGCAAGCTGGTAATATTAAATGGGATAGTCGTGGTATAATCAAGCTAGATAGCGCTGTTGTCAAGGGTACTAATATTGCCGATTTAAAAAACGAAGCTATGAGAAGTGGAAAAAGGCCGCCACCGTGCGGATACAAACAGTTTGCACGCGTCTTGCGACAAGTTAGTTTACCTCGAGAATTCATTGGTATCGATCAACTGTGGCGTACGATTGCATCTCATAGCCCTGATTCACCGCTGTTATCGTCGTCAAAAAACAGAGGTTATTATTCTTCGACAGCTACTGGTCAAACGAGTGTAAAGGAGAAAGAAGTTGGGAGTGCGAAGAAGCGTAAAAATTGGTAGCGAGTTGGCAGCTACGCCATCAACCCCTGTAAAAAAGAGTCGTTTCGAACAGCTGAAATGGGACCGTATGTGAAAGCATGGAAGAAAGTGATGAAGGGGAAGGAGGAGGAGGAGGAGGAGAGGGAAAGAAAACTGGTACTTTTATAGACCGATTGATTTCAGTTCAGAGAGGAAAAAATCCTCTTGACAATGCCTGTCTAGAGCACGATATTTCATATTCAAATAAAAAAATAACGAATCATATAAAAGCCGACAGACTGCTGGCTGAACGAGCATTTTCACGCATGCTCTCGGAGACTACAGATGGTAATGAAAAGACTGCAGCTGGTATTACTGTTTTGTGCATGATCAGCAAAATTGCGTTTGATAAATTTTTGAAACGCATTAAAAATACATTTAAAAGTCAGCAAAAGAGAGAGAAAAAGCTAGTTTGTAAGAGGGGGAGGAAGAGGAGCAATGAAAAAGAAGGAGAAAAAGAAGAAGGAGGTGAAAAAGCCGGTCGATCTTGAGCATTATTACTATAATCTTTCTGCACCATCAGCGTACGCTGGTGCTCATCTACCGAAACACGCAAAACCCAAAAAATTTTATAACAATACCATTTCCAAATGGTTGGAGAGTCAGGATGCACATACCTTACACAAACTCGTGAGACATCGTTTTCCTTGTCGACATTACAATGTTTTTAGCCCCTTTGAAGTGTGGGAAGCTTACTTGGCAGATTTTAGATCACTTGAAACCTACAATGATGGGTACACCTATATTCTCATTGTCATTGATGTACTTTCAAAGTTTGCCGGGGCAGAGCCTCTTTTCGACAAAACTAGTCGAAGCGTCGCTGTAGCATTAGACAAAATTTTATCACGATGTAATGATAGACATCCTATTTATTTGCAGACTGATAAAGGTAAAGAGTTTATCGGTCGAGGGGTGCTAAAAAAGAAACATATTACCTATCAAGTCGTCAGAGACCCTGATATGAATGAAGTCATTGCTATTTAAGTGAAGCAAAGCCATCTTTATCATCTCAGTGGGCGAGCAAGTTTCATTGCAAACAGTATGGACGTAGTGATTGACGTGCAGTTTTTAAAGGACAACAAAAACCGTTTGATTCCAAAAGAGGTGGCTGTACTTGCTATTCATAAAAACTTTATCATTGGATTGTGGCGCCTCCTTGTAATTTAAGACGCTTACCTAAAAATACTTTGAGACAGAACAATCAGGTGACACTGAATCATCATGGTCTGGAGTAGTACAAAGGTGATATATCGATAAAAAGATTATAAAAAAATTTGGAAGATATTTGCAAGCATTGTCGTGTAATTTCCGTGCGAGGTCAAGAAAAGCTTGAACTACTTTCCAAGCTCACCACCTGTAAGATTAAAAATTCAGAAAAACAAGATTATCCAGCTTTTAGAAATTTAAATTTCAGCAGTGTACAGTGCATGCATCATTACATAAAATTATCTTATTCAAATTACGTGTGTGCTCTAAATAACGTTGCTAATCTGAAACGTTGGCCACTGAAACTTAACCCCAGCGTAAAATCGCTGATTTCGGAAGAATTTTTCGTAATTCTTCGCAATAAATTCGAAAGATATTGTTCAATATCTGATAAGGATCAAGTTTCACGCAGTAGACGTTCATCCAGCGGATCAGTTTCCTCTGATGTGGGTGAAACCTTATGCGTTTGTGCTTAATACGCAAAATTATAACCAGCGTGGTGCGCACTGTGTTGCCATATACGTTGATAAGTATGGCACAGGTGTGTACTTTGATAGTCTTGGTAAGCCACCACAAACTCAACAACATGTACGACATATTCAGCAAATTTGTAAAAAATTTAGATGAAATAATAAACGCTTACAAAGCGAATATTTCAATATTTGTGGTCATCATTGTATCATGTTTCTGTATTATATGTCTACCGGATTGGGTTTCAAGAAATTCTTGGAAAATTTCTCGCAGAATTTGCAAAAAAATGATGCTACAGTAAAGAATTTTATAGAAAAAACAAACTATGCGTAATTTGATACTTGACTGTCTCTAATTGGTTGCACGCCACCTTTTTTACGACATCCCCACCAACTTTTACAGTATAAAAGAAGTGGTATCCACTTGGTCTAGCCGCAGTTGTGTGTGATCGACGGTGACAGCAGTAACAAGCAAGAAAACCTAACCAAGATGGCTCGTCAAAAGAGAAGCCTGGAGCAGACATTTGGTAATGACTTGGCATATTTAATAAAACAAAACAACAAGAAAAATTATTGGCAGCAGGTTCTGCCAATGGTTTACGGGCTGAACAGCTTTTTTGGAAAAATTATCTAGGTAGGCCTGGAAAATATAAGCGGCGAAGGCAAAAAGGAGTTTGCACCCGTAGTACGCTTCTGTGGAGCCACTTTTCAAGGTCTACCTCTGTCACTAGACTGTTGGGAGGCGTTGAAGCAGGAATTTGATAAAATTGAAGATTTTTTCACTTGCTATAATGAGGAATCTATGCTGGATCAGCGGCTATCTATTCCTGGATACACTATCCGTTTTATGATTAGTTTTCACAAGAGAGCTTTTGAATTGGTACCCAATGATGCACAACCAGAAGGAGAGGAGTGTGGTGGACCGCCAAAAATATGGTCAATTTAATCGGTCACTAGTATTTAAATGTGTCACGTTTGAACATTTAAAATATTTATCAAAATATATAGATTATAGAATTAGATATTTAAATACTGTTGCAAAATCTGTAGATTATATATTACGAGAAATGGTTGCAAATATGAAAAATGTATTAGAAAAAAATCAGGAATCTCAATATGTATACTTTACTTCTAGGGATATAAAAACCGCAATGTCTAGTTTTAATGATAATGTTAATGATCTCATCGAATTATTAAAAAAGAATAATCTAGTTTTAGGAAAAGAAGATTTGTTTATAATCATACACGAATTTATTATTTATCATATGTTGTAATGTTTTATTATTAATAATAAATGTTGTTAAACTTTAAAACAAGAGTATTTCATTTACCTCGTTCATTACCAAGTCCTCAACCTTCTTACACACAGTAATATTGCAAACTATATATTTCACGATTTAATATAAAATTTTTATTATTTTAATATTCAAAAGTATTTAGTTGCAAATTAAAATTTTTTTAATTAATATTTTATGATTCAATATAAATTTTAATAATCAAAAAGTATCATGTTGCATATTAAAATATTTAAAATTTTTAAAAATCGATTAAAATATTTTTCATCCCCACTCTAAATTTAGGGGTCAGTGACCCTTTAGTTTATCCTCACTCTAAATTTCTAGGTGGGGGATAAGTGACCCTCCAGTTGTTCGGATACCATGCCTAACAAGCCCCTACTTCACCTTCTCAGAGGTCATTGACCCACCAGTCAGTAACCTTTGGGGTGGTGGAGTGGGGGTTTGTTTTGACGGTCTATCGTGCCCCTATAACTACTTATGTCAATAAGTGCTCTTTATCACTTTCTAATTAAATCGTTATAAATAAATTATTAATTTTATCACTTCTTATGTTGCTAGCGCTAGAGTACTCCTCGTATGTGTACAAAATTTCAGAACGATCCGATCATATTTGGCTGAGATACGGGGATTTATGTTTTAAAAACTCATTAAAAATCACTTTTTGTACAAGTCAGTTTTCAATTTTTTTCTTTGAAAGTAAACATTAAGTAAAAAAACTTTACTTATAAAAAGTTGTGTTTTTTCATTCTCTATATGGCAGTATTTTAAAAAATATCAATTGTTTAATTTTTTTTATTAAGCTGCTTCACTCGCGAAAGGCCAACTCTTTTACAAGTTTCGAGCGCATACCCCCTTATTGCATCGGGCCCTTCAATTTCTCACGTAATTGACTTTTTTATACAGTTAACTATTTAGTGAGAAATTTTTTATGAAGATCAGTGTTGTCAAATGGAAATTTCGACAAAATCGATGCATGTATAGGTGCGCTAAAATCAAAAATCGATTTTTACAGACATTACGTCTTTATTTTTTCAGGCATCAGTTTTTATAAAGCTCTTCTTTTTCAATAGTGTTTTTCATGTAAAATTTGATAAGGAATCGAATGTAAAACTCAATTTGAAAAAAAAAGTTGAGATAGGTGGTGAAAAATTGATTTTTTTGAGAAAAAAGTCATGTTTATGTTATTTAACCCTTTCAGAACGGAATTATTATTTCATCATGAAAAGTTCTGATAACCATTTAGCGATGATAAGTGTTCATTTATTGAGCAATTTTTGCAATAAAAAAAATTTTTTTTTTTTCTTCTTAAGTTTTCTCAGTTTCTATCAAAGATATAATAACTTAGGCCCTCAGTTTGATGTCGGAAATAGTCCACTTCAATCTAATACACATATTTTTTTTACAAAATTTGAAGCCACTTTTGCACAATTTCAAAAAAACCAAAAAATGTCAATGTACATTGTAATGTACATTGGTTCTGAAAGGGTTAACGTCAACTGAGACTTTTTTTAAATATTTTTATCAAAAAACTGAGGAAATTGTACGTAAAAATGTATTTTTTTCAAATTTTTTACGTGAAAAGATTTCCAGTAATATATAATTTTTAAAACATACGATAGCGATGATAAGTGTTCATTTATTGAGCAACTTTTGCGATAAAAAAATTTTTTTTTTTTTTCTTTTTAAGTTTTCTCAGTTTCTATCAAAGATATAATAACTTAGGCCCTCAGTTTGATATCGGAAATAGTCCACTTCAATCTAATACACATATTTTTTTTACAAAATTTGAAGCCACTTTTGCACAATTTCAAAAAAACCAAAAAATGTCAATGTACATTGTAATGTACATTGGTTCTGAAAGGGTTAACGTCGACTGAGACTTTTTTTTAAATATTTTTATCAAAAAACTGAGGAAATTGTACGTAAAAATGTATTTTTTTCAAATTTTTTACGTGAAAAGATTTCCAGTAATATATAATTTTTAAAACATACTTTTTCAATTTTTTAAAAGTTTACAGGGCTGCTAAAGCCGCCATATTAAGTTCTGGGACATAATCGCAGTGGATTCTTCTCTTATCCTACACAAAAAAACGATCTCAAGAGAATAAAAAAAATTAAAAAGACCCAAGGTAAGTAACTGTCACATAATTGGAAAAATGACCCATTTATAAGTGAAAAAGTCGAAAAAGATATGTGCAACAGCGAAAAAAAGGCTTAATGTTTAACTTCAGTATAACAGTAGTAATGTTAGTTAATTGAGATATTTCTCCTTTTGTCTAGGAACTAGTCAAGTCTAGACTCTAATTATAATAGAATTATGTCATAAACCATAAGTGTGTATGTGTATTTGTATGAGTGTATGTATATAAGAGTACGTCAAAGTCAGCTATGAGCATAGGCACGCTCAGGTCATACGGTTCACCTAAGTTGACCAGTCTGAACACATATATAATCCATACGACTCCGGGTTCGTATGGAAAGCTTCCATACGCCACTGAAAGCGTATAGAAACATTTAAACATAGTTAGAGATGAGCCAAAGCGTACGCGATGTCAATACAAATTTAGCTGGGTCTATGGGTATTGAGCCGAATTTGGCCTACGACGACATAAATAAATATATATATATATATATATATATATATATATATATATATATATATATATATATGGAACCAACTGGAAGAGCAGAAAAATAAAAATCTCTGAAACTCTAGGAATATATCCTGCCTGTTACTCAAAATGTGTAAAAAAATTTTCAAGGATTTAGATTGGGAGGATCAAGAGCCATAATTTCTTGAAATTTGGAAATTTTTCAAAATTTTTGGAAAAGTCCCAACTTGATCATTTTTTTCTGAAAATCCTAATATTTCAGAGAGAAATTCATGTGAATACTTCTTGTTGTTAATGGAAAGCAGAGTTAGCATGATTCTTTACAGACCTGAATTTTGAAGTTTCCTATTGGTTCTTATATATATTACATGGTAATTGAAATTACTCATTTCTCCCCATTTCAGAAATTTCTTTTTGCGGGCTTATTTTCTTCTATTTCACGTGAACTTTGAAATGAATTTTTGATCATGTAAGTCAGAGCCATCAATAAGGAGTTAAAACAGTTTAAAATATATATTATCATGTATGATTAATTTTTATATTGAAAATAAATTAGACATGAAAATATATATTTTAAACTGTTATAACTCCTTATTGGTGGCTCTTTCTTACACAGTCAAAAATTTATTTTTAAATTGATAAAAAATAGAAGGAAATAAGCCCACGAAAAGCAATTTCTGAAGTAGCAGACAATGAGTAATTTCAATTACCATGTAATACATGTAAGAACCAATAGAAAACTTCAAAATTTAGCTCTGTGAAAAATAATGCTAACTCTCCTCTCTATCTAGAACAAGAAGAATTCTCATGAATTTCTCTTTGAAACATCAAGATTTTCAGAAAAAAAACATAAAGTTGGTACTTTTCCAAAAATTTTGAAAATTTCCAAATTTCAAGGATCTATGGCTCTTGATCCTTCAAATCTAAATCCTTGAATATTTTTTTACACATTTTGAGTAACAGACAGAATATATTCTCAGAGTTTCAGCAATTTTTATTTTTTTGCTCTTCCAGTTGGTGTAAAATGTCCTATATATATATATATATATATATATATATATATATATATATATATATATTTGGTCAATCCACGTCAAACGGATAATGGCTCTGTCCAAAATTGTAGATCACTAAAAAAGTCGTGCATGGGCTCAAAATTTTCGTCTTACACTTTACTTTCTTTTGCAATGTGGCGATTTTGAAAAATCCAAAATGGCGGCCTTAATATGGCGACTCAAACCTAGAAATTTCATAAAAAATTTTCAAAAATTAATTTTAATTTATTCAAATCTGATTCCACATATCTTTTATATCAGAAATCAATTTAGCGTTCGATTTTACATGAGAATATAGTATTGCACTCAAGGTAAAAAAATTTTGCAATATCATCTGAAGGTCATATCGCGATACAATAGTTATTTCTCGAATCAATCATTGATAAACGTTGATTAGTAAGAAAATGAAGATACTGATAGGTAACTCGAGTCACTAAATCCAAATCTGATATCCGCTTAACCCTACCAGTCTCCATCAAGGTCATTTGAAGGTCAAATTTGATAAGATTAAGACACCTATAAGTTTGACGTGATGCTGGATCCGAATCCGAGACCTGTTGGAGTGTCAAACGACGTAATTACAAAAAAATTTGTTTCAAACTGTGGTTTCTTGGAGGACAAAAATTTTCTTTTAGTCAATATTTGATTAAATTTTACGTAATTACGTCGTTTGACACTCCAACAGACCCCGGTTTCGGATTCAGCGACACGTAAAACTTGAAGGTGTCCTAATGTTATCAAATAATAAAAGATATTCGCGATTTGACCTTCAAATGACTTTCATACAGATCTTGTAGGGTTAAGCAGACATCAGATTTAAATTCAGTAACTCGAGTGATCTATCAGTATCTTCATTTTCTCACTAATCAACATTGATCAATGAGTAATTTGAGGAATAACTATTATTTCCCGATATGACCTTCCGATGACATTGTAAATTTTTTTTACCTCGAGTGCAATACTATATTCCTATGTAAAATTGAACGCTAAATTGATTTCTGATGTAAAAAAATATGTAGGATCTGATTTGAATAAATTAAAATCAATTTTTGAAAATTTCTCATTATATCTCTAGGTTTGAGCCACCATATTGGAGCCGCCATTTTGGATTTTTTAAAATCACCACATTGCAAAAGAAAGTAGAGCGTAAGACGCAAATTTTGAGCTTATATACGATTTTTTTGGTGATCTAGAATTTTGGACAGAGCCATTATCCGTTTGACGTGGATTGACCCATATATATATATAAATAATTGCCGAAAATAATAATTTTTTATCATAATATTATTTTTACAAATTTCATTATTATTTATTTATCATATAACAATTAATTCATAGCATTTTTCATAATTTCTTTAATTTTTCAACTTTTAAAGTAAAAAGGCAGTAAATTAAATCAGTTAATATAAAAGCAATTCTTTTGTGAATATCTTTGGAAGAAGTTCATTAAAAATGAATGAAAATTCTTAAGAGAATTTTCTTTTTCAATAATGGTTTTGACTGAGGAAGATTAATTGATTGTTAAAAGACAGGGATTGTATAGTGGAATTGATTTCATGTTAACTGATATTCATATATTAGAATTTAATAACATTTCCAACTAGTGCACCTCATTCGAAATGCAATTGACTTAACTAATTCAGAGACCACAATATGTTCATTCAATACTGATTGATGGAGAATTTATACAGTTATTATTTATCGAAAATTTAGAAAAGAGTCACCGGATTCGTGTGTATTATAATAATAAGGTAATTCATATATATAGACAGTTTGAATCTTATATATTTACAAGATGAGTATAAGATTTATATAAACAGATTATTTCGAAACAAATCAGAATTAAGCACAGTATTCGAAACAGTACAATCACAAACGAATAATTATGATTGTAGCGTTTTTGCAATGGTTTGTGCTGTTGCAGTACTTTATAATTTAGGTCCATGTTGTTTAAGATATAATGTTTCTCAAATGCGATTACGTTTATAAAGAATTTTCAAAACGCAAAAAATAAAAATGTTTCCAGTTTTACAAAATTATAATAATGCAAAAATTAATTACTATAATCCACCATATATGATAAAAAGGAGTTTTTGTCATGAGCAAGCTCTTAATCAAATACCATTTAATTTAGATTTCGCCGAGCTTGAAATATTATAAAAAAAACTCACAAATGCATTTATTTTTAGAACAAAAAAAGATCATGGAAACGTATCGTAAACAAAAGAATTTGAATCATAAAACAATTTTGATGGAAATTGACAATGACATTTCAGATAGAAATTTTTTAAAACCAGATAATGATATATTGGGAATCGATGACATCCACTTGAATTATAACGATTATAAAATTGGGGCAGTTGAGATTAAATTGAATGAAGAAAATAAGGAATCAAAAGAAATAGATGAAAAAGAAACTTTATTTGTAACAGAACTTAAGAGCTTGACGAAGCGGCCCCCTTCTAATAATATTTCCAATCCTAACTTATGAATAAACGATGCGTTCAATCAAGTTTTTTTGCTACAAAGTAAAAATTTGTAAGATTATACTCCAGTGCGGACAACTTAATAAATCCACCAAAATATTAGACATATAAAGTTATAATAAAAACTTTCAATGTATCGTATTTTAAAGTTAGGTCTATCAAGTTTGATATCTAATTTTCAATCCAAGCTCATAAAAAACTAACAAGTCTAAATGATTTTTTATTTTGATAAAAATCATTGTAGTAATATAGCTTTAGTACGGACAAGTCATTATATTTGTTTAATTTAATAATTTAAAAAGATACTGATATAATAAAAAAAGCAAAACTCAAGTGATGCAGCTCCGACATCCCGTTAATAGGTAAATGGTAACAGCAGAATCACATAAATATAAAAAAATTTCAGAAAAAGACATTATTATGGAAATGCGAGAAACAAAAAAGTAATGATAAATTAGAACTAAGATGTGTTCAAGAAACTTTACGTAAGAAAAAAGCTTATATGAAAATGAAAAAAGGACAACCAAATAAATATAAACAGAAATTAGAAAATACTAACATAACAAAATGGCAATTCAAGGAAACAATGAGTACTGATAAATTTGAACAAATACGTGCAAATTAGGCTTTCCGTAAGAAAGAAGCTTATATAAAAATTAAAGAAAAACAACCAAAAAAATATGAAGAAAAATTAAAAAATGTTAAATGTAAACGATTAAAAATTGAAGATAATAATTATAATGAAAATTATTATAATAATAATAATAATAACAATCATAATATTGTATTAAACGAAGTTATTGATGAAACAATAAAGGGCAAAGTAAAAAAAAATTAAAGAAATTAAATGAAAAAATATTAACTGAAAAAATTAATTTGAAACTAATTGGTTGTATGGCAAATATATATTTCGATGAAAATCTCATATCTGAAAATTACATTGGTTCCATGACAAATACATGTGTTTATTGTGATGCGCAACATTTTGCTTTTTAACATACTAAAAGTAACGATTTCTCCAATTGTTGTCATAAAGGTAAAGTAGAATTGTTAGAAAATCCACCTTACCCAGAACGATTAATGTTTTGAGCAACTAAATTTACGGAAGAAAGTATTGATTTTCGACGAAATGTTAGGTTGTACAATAATGCTTCAGCATTCGCAAGTTTTGATCCCAATTTTGATACATTGCCGAGTAAAGGACCACAAGTTATTAGAATATGTGGACAAATTTATCATAATGTATATGCGTTACATCCTAATAAAGATAAAGCACTTAAATATGGACAATTATATATTTTAGATAATGAAATGGCAACGATTGAACGACATAAGTTTAATACAAACTTAACATTATTAAAACATTCAGATAACTTAATGAGAGATATTAACCTTCATGCTAAAGCCTATAAAATGATGCATGAAGCAGGAGAAGAAGAACTACAACGATGTGCAAAAATCAATTGTCTTCTGAAAACTGTTACTATGCCTATTGTCCGCAATAATAATTTCGATAGAAAATAGATATAATCTACCTACCTGTAATGATGTAGCAATAGTATACGTTGGAGAAGACGATATACCTCCTATTGAACGTGATATCGTCATTTACCCTAAGTCTGATAAACCAATTAGTATACTAAAAATTAGCAAACACACAGATCCTATGACATATTCGCTTATTCATCCTAATGGTGGTTTGGGATGGATGTCAAATATGAAAAATAAAATTGGAAAATCTAATATTAAAAATTTGCAATTTTATAATTATAGATTTAGTGTTAGAAATGAATTTAATCCATTTCTTAATTTAGAAAAATTATCTCAACAGTTCATTGTTGATGCGTTTGTAAAAGTTGAAACCTCCAGATTATATTTCATACGAAATAACCAAAACGTATTAGGAAGTGATTGTTACAAAGATGTTATGGACTATTTACATAACAAAAAAGAATTAGATTATTCAAAAATTGGAAAAATGGTATAATTACTAACAAACTTTACAGGAAGTCCACGATTTTTAAAACAAAATTACATTGATTCAATAACACTTGTAAATTATCATGGTAAACATGACCTTTTTGTAACTATGACTTGTGACCCACATTGGAAAGAAATAACTGAAAACTTGGAAATTTATAAAAATGCAATAGATAGACCAGATATTATAACAAAAGTAGTTTATCAAAAAGTAGAATTCAAAAATTTAGTAATAAAAAAGGGAATATTAGGAAAATGTATTGCATATAGTTATGTAATTGATTTTCAAAAACGAGGATTACCACATATGCATATGTTGTTATTCTTAGATAAAAATGATATATTGGACATTCCCGAAAAAGTTGATAAAATAATAAGTGCAGAAATCCCAAATAGAGATATTTATCTAAAATTATATAGTATTGTTAAACAATTCATGATACACGGTCCCTGTCGTATGCAAAATATAAATTGTCCGTGTATCGATAAAAATACGAAACAATGTACGAAAAATTTTCCAAAAAAATTTAATATTACAACAATAATTAAATCAAATAGGTATCCATTATACAAACGCAAAAATGATGGCGTTGAAATTATTTTTAAAAATAAATTTACAGAAAGAATTGCAGAGAATGGATTCTTTGTTACTTATAATCCTTACTTACTATTGAAATTTAATGCACACATAAACGTAGAAGTTTGTTCCACTGTAAAATGCATTAAATATTTATTCAAATACTGCTATGAAGGTCATGATTGTGCATACATTGAAATACATCAAGTAAATGTTGATTTTAGATCAGAAAATTAAGACACTTTTGAAAATGACAATAGTGAAAATGTTGAATATGAGTATGACGAAATCAAACAATACATTAATACACGATATTTATGTCCACCTGAAGCAATTACACAGATTATTAGAATATCCTTCACATGTTATTCCACATACTATAAAACGTCTAAGCGTTCATGAAGAGAATCAACAAAACGTATTTTTTCAAGAAGGAAAAGAAGAAATGATCATGCAAAAAAATGTTGGAACAACATTAACAGCATATTTTGAATCGAATAGAGAAGATTTCGAAGCACGAAATTACTTATATTCAGAAATACCAAATATTATACATTTGATGAAAAACTGAAAAAGTGGAATAAGAGAAAAAAAAAAAGAAAACCAATACTCAGTAGAATGTACTTAGTAAATCCGAAAGATAGAGAACGTTATTTTATTAGGTTATTACTATTGCATGTTAAAGAAGTCACGTCTTTTGAAGCTTTGCGTACTGTTGATGATGTGATGTACAATCCGTTTTATGAGGCAGCTATGGCAAAATAATTAAATAATAAAGATAAAGAATGGGATAGTTGCTTGGAAGAAGCATCTTCAACAGAATTCCCTCATGCTCTTTGTAAATTATTTGCTTTTATTTGCGTTTTTCATAATCCTATAAGTGCCCGAGATTTATATGAAAAATATAAAGATAAATTTTACCACCCTAAATACGAAAAAAATGTAGGTGAAAATCTTGCATTAAATGTTATTAAAAATAATTTACAAGTCAATGGATTTTCATTAAACGATTTTAATTTACCTAACATAAGCACATTTATAGAAGAAGATAATAATGAAACAATTTTAAATCATAATAATTATATTCTTAATGAATTAGAAATGAAAATAAATTCTATAAATAATAAACAAAGGCAAATATTCGACTCTACACCAAAAAGTTTAAACAACCAAAGTAAAGAAAAATATATTTTTATAGATGGACCGGGTGGAAGTGGAAAAAGTTATTTACTTAACGTTTTAATGGCTTATTTTAAATATCATACCATACATTATTTATGTGTAGCTTTGACAGGTATAGCAGCGGATTCATACGTCGATGGAAGTACCATGCATACAACATTTAAACTACCGTTAAATATAACAGATTGTACAACTTGTAATGTTAAGCCTAATTCTGCAGAAGGCAAACAATGAAAGGAAACACAAATAATTATTTGGGATGAAATATCCATGACTTCAAAATTTGCTTTTGAAGCAGTTGATCGTCTTTTTCAAGATTTATACAATGTAAACCAACCCTTCGGTGGTAAAACTGTAATTATATCAGGAGATTTTGGGTAAACATTACCAATTGTACGACATGATAGCCGTATAAACATTATTGAAAATTCAGTTAAATTTAGTTTATTATGGCAAAATTTTAAGCAAATGAAGTTAAATGAAAACCTGCGAGTTTCGGATAATGATAATAATTTTAAACAATGGTTATTAGACATCGGAGAAGGAAAACGTTGCGATGTTTTTGAAGATGATAATGAAGTAACTGCTATACCAGATAATTTTATCATTAAAGAAAATTTTGTCGAAAAAATATTCGGAAAAACAATAAAAATAGACAATACGAATATAACGAAAAAAGTTATTTTGGCTCCTAAAAATAATGATGTAACTGAAATCAATAATAATGTTTTGAATTTATTGGAAGGAAAGCATGTTGAATATTTGAGTATTGATACTGCTGAAGATGATAACAAATAAAATTTAGATATTATGTTACCTACAGAATTTTTAAATAAGTTAACTCCTAATGGACTTCCACCACATGAATTACATTTAAAAGTAGGAGCTATCATTATACTTTTAAGAAATTTAAATGTCAATAAGGGACTTTGTAATGGAACAACGTTAATAGTAAAAAAAGTGCTTAAATATTCCATTCAAGCGGAATTAGCAACTGGTCAAAACAAAGGTAAATAAGTTTTCATTCCAAGAATAAATTTATCTCCATCTGCGGAAGAAATTCCATTCAATATGCAACGAAAACAGTTTCCTATTAGATTAGGATTTGCAATGACTATTAATAAATTACAAGGACAATATTATGAAAAAGTTGGTGTTTATTTGCCGTCACCAGTTTTCAGTCATGGGCAATTATATGTTGCTCTTTCAAGGACGAAATTTAAAAACAATTTAAAATTATTTTTAGGTGACTACGCTATTGTCAACGGAGAAAATAAAAATGATCAGAACACAATATATACAAAAAACATTATTTATAAAGAGATATTATAGAGAATATGTCAATATGTATCTAATATTTATGTTTTAGATTGTGTTAATAGTTGAACTCGAAATATAATAAAATATATGATTTTAATAAAAATAAATATCAACTGACACTTTCAAAATAATTTAATATGATGTTGAATCAGCTGTATAAAGGACGCGCTGGGCCCAAAAAAATATTAAGTCGAAAAAATTATAAGGCCCAAAAAAATATAAGGCCCAAGAAAGTATTAGGCTCGATAAAATATAAGGCTCAAAAAAATTAAGGCCCAAGAAAATATAAGGCCCAAAAAATATAGAGACCGAAAAAATATTGGGCCAAAAAAAAATTAGGGCTCAAGAAAATATAAGGCCCAAAAAATATGGAGACCAAAAAAATATTGGGCCCAAAAAAATATTAAGTCCAAAAAATTATAAGGCCCAAAAAAATATAAGGCCCAAGAAAGTATAAGGCTTAATAAAATATGAGGCCCAAAAAAAATAAGGCCCAAAAAATATAGAGATCGAAAAAATATTGGGCCCAAAAAAATATTGAGTCCAAAAAATTATAAGGCCCAAGAAAATATTGGGCTCAATAAAATATAAGGCCCAAAAAAAATAAGGCCCAAAAAATATAGAGACCGAAAAAATATTGGGCCCAAAAAAATATTGAGTCAAAAAAAATATTAGGCCAAAAAAAATATTGAGTCCAAAAAATTACAAGGCCCAAGAAAATTATAATGCCCAAGAAAATATAAGGCCCAAGAAAATAAAAGGCCCAAGAAAATATAAGGCCCAAGAAAATATAAGGCCCAAGAAAGACACATTCAAAAAATGCGGAGAACCAGAGAACCGGAGAAAAAAGTGGTTTCAATTTAATATAATATAAGATTTTGTAATAACAAACAAATTTTTTTACTGCGTAGTTTTTGAATAATCAGAGACCTACCAAAAAAAGATAGGTTATATTCTAGATCGCTAGTAGGTCTCTAATTAGTCAAAAACTATGCGGTAAAAAATTTGATTTTTATTACAAAATTCACTTATGATACTAATATCTAGCGGGAGCTGCTATTTTTTTCTTGTTATACCGGATAGTGTTTATATAAATGATGAAAAACGCTATTAGACAAAGACAGATAGTTCGGCCCCTTCTCAATACAGTATATTTTTTAGAATAATTATCATCGTTTACAATATGCTCAGTACAACCTATATCTAAAAGCCAGTTTATCTGATTTTTATCATTACATTTATAATTATTTATTTTTTTTACCTCGTTATGATTATGACCATATGCTGTACCTTCGTTGAATTGCGGTGATCTCTAACAATCTTATTTATTGTGGCCTTCTTTTCCACAGCTTTAGCATTGTCTTTTTGATTATATGCCAAAAGTGCAGACATTTCTTTTACTTTTACTCTCAGATCTTGTCATTTTTTTCTTGTATTTTGGACTTCACATATTCTGCTGTTCTTTACTCTTCTAAGATGACAATTATAAAGTCAACAATAAAGCTATAACTGGGTGACAGTGCTTTAATTAAATATCTTATATTTTTTTTATCATTTTAAGTTCCACCAGCTGCTTTTAACTTATTACAGGCTTGTTCAAAATTTACAAAAAAGTCTTCAACTTTATCATAATTCTTCAATTTTACATCTTCTAATTTACTTCTACACATGATTTATAGAGCTGTAGATTTCTGTCTAGCTTTTTTATCATTTCAATTATTGTTTTACATTTTTTAATGTACTCTAATTGTTTATCTGATATTGAACTAATCCGTACATTTTTTGCCTTTTAATTTGCTTTCTTCTAAGCATCTTGATAATCTATTGCAGTTAATGCTCTTCTTACTAGCTCATCACATTCCTTATATTCTAATTTAATAATCTAAATTCCCAGCTAGAATAATTGCATCCATCAAAAATGGGAACACAAACACCATCAATTTTTACTTGCTAAGCCATTTCTTTTTCTTCCTGTCATTTTATATTTTTATCAATTTCTTTTACTGCACTTAAAACTTTCTTCAATTCTTTGAGGAAAACTTTTCTTAAAAAATTTCTTTCTTTCCTTTGTTTGTCTTAAACACTATATCTATTTATTCGCTTGTTTTTTTCTGCTTATCTATCTAATATGTGCTATGTCTTAACCTCAAAAGAATTTTTTAATCTTACTTTTGGCGACTATGTGGCACTAATTTTAATTCGTTTGCATACAACATATTTTTAGCTTAATTTTCTTCTGTTTCCTTTCATTTGATTAATAATAACTTTTTCTTTTCACTTTTCTATATATTTTCAACTTTTCTTTTGCCTTTTAATTATCTTTATTTACTTTTTTAATAGGCCATGTTTTCCGTTTCACTAACCACGTTTTTCTATTTTATCAAACACGTTTTTTTGTTTTATAAACTAAGCTTTTTATTTTATAAACCATGGGCTGCTGCCGTGTTGTAAAGAGAGTTTAGAGGTTTTATGTTCTGAGATCGAAAAAACAACTCTCAATAATATGAAATTAGTTGATATGTATTATACATCATGTTAAATACAGTGATTATTATCTATCTTGTTGTAAATTACTTATCTCTACTTTATACACACGATTGTAAAGAGCCTGTCCTTATCGCTACATTGCGCTTGCTAAACCCTGTTGAATTGACTATACTTTCTCAATCAAAGCCACTTTTTCTCAGCTGATTTGCTGTATAGTATATATGGTTGAGTTCGCGTTTACCGACGGATAGCGATACGCATATGAATGAGAGATGAAACATTTACATGTTATATCAAACACAATCCTTATAATCAGCATAATTATCATAATCATCATCATCACCATCATTATAATCATATTCAATTAAATCATCATAATCATCATCACCATAATCATAATCACTATCATAATCATCATATTGATGATCATCGTAATCACGATAATTACAATCATTATAGACATAATCATCATAATCATCGCAATCATATTAATCGTGATAATAATAATCATAATCATGATTATCATAATCATCATAATTATCATAATTATCATGATTGTTACGATTGCCATTATCATAATCATAATCATCATGATAATTACGATCGCCATTATCGTAATCATAATCATCAGAGTTAGAATCATCATGGTCAAGACCATCGTGATCATAATCATCATAATAAAAATGAAGATAATCATGATCATCAAAATCATAAGGCTAAATCCATTTCAAATCGAACAGCCTGTATACACTCAAGTCACCAATCACTGCACCGATGAAGTATGTTATTCTACTCTGAAAATAAGGAGACACGTATTTTTTCTTTTTGCTGAAATATCAAAATTGCATAAGATATGCACATTTGAAAATTGCATACAAAACTGAATGTTCAAACTGAAAAAGTTTACAATAACTTCAGAGGACTATCGTTTTACTAATTTTCAATGAGTTTTGGTGACCCTTTTTTTGTTTTATTCTGCTTTAAGCCCTATTCAATTCAGTGCAAAAAATTAAAAAAAAAACTAAAAAATGACTAAGACATATGCATTTTACCAAAAAATGCACTTTTTATGCACATGCCTTTTTCTCAAAAAACCATCTTTTTTTTACTAAAATTTTTTGGGACTGATGGAGGACTAAATTACCTATCTAATGGTACCTGTTTGATCCCGTATTTTTTTGTTTGGAGCGAGAAAACAATTCACAAATTTTATTGTTGAAAAATGCTTGTATATACGTTTAAAAGTCTTAAGCAATCTACTTTCAAACGATATCACATGCTTCGCTTATCATTTGTATACATTTGTATGTATGTTTATACTATCAATAGTGATGTATATATATATATATATATATATATATATATATATATATATATATATGTGTGTGTACATATATAAGTAAATTTGTAATATAGAAATAAATACTTGAAAATTTAAAAAAAAAATTCTATTAGTGTATATCTATATTATGTATGTTTGATGTACATAAAATAGGCGGCCAACTCGCGGACAAATACATCGCGTAACCAAAACAGCATATTGAAACTGTTATATAGAAGCTTGTTATTCTTACAACCGATTTAAAAGGTACTTTTCGGGCTTTTAAAAAAGTAAACAAAACTGTGCAATCAAAATATCCGAAATTTACTCTACTAAAAGAATTTCATGTTCCGATTTTTTCCAAATGCATAAGAAGGTAGTTTATAAGAGCAGTAACTTACGTTTTAGACCGTTGAAAGATTTAGCCATTAATTTGGCACGACTTTATCCAGATTTAAAGATATTGTCATCTACTAATGTATACACGAATCGTTATGAACGCATATAAGAAATGATTTTAAAGGGAATCCTCATACCGACATAGAGTTCTATCTTATCTACATTTAAATTATAAATTTCAATAAAAATTTAACTATCCATGACTGAAATTCGTAGAAGAGGCACATTCTTAACATGCCAAAGAATTTATTGCAACGTTAAAAGACAATGTAAGGGTAAAAATAAAGAGAACTGCTTAATACGATTAACTTTTTAATGTAGTTATAAATAATCGTATTATGCAGTTTTTTTCTTCATTTTCACTTTTATTCTGTCTTTTAACGTTGCAATAAATTCTTTAGAATGTTAAGAGTATGCCTCTTCTATGAATGTTAGTCAAAAATAGTTAATTTTTTATTAAAATACATAATTCAAATGTAGATAAGGTAGATCTCTGTGCCCGTATGAGGACACCCCTTAAGTGATCTTGAGTCTACATCTGAAAATGAAATTACTGAACTTTTTAGTGGAAAAAAAGATGATTTTATTCTAAATACACCAGAACGAATAGAGAAATTAAACGAGAGTTATAATACAGTTATACCTAGATGCGTCTTACCCCTCAAAAGAAAAACTGTAATACCTGAAAATTTAACGGAAAATTACGTAGCAAATTGATGGCTAAATCTTCCAACGGTCTAAAACGTAAATGACTGCTCTTATAAACTACCTCCTTATGCATTTGAAAAAATTCGGGACATGAAATTTTTTTAGAAGAGTAAATTTCGGACATTGTAATTGCACAGTTTGTTTTACTTTTGTCACAAGCCCGAGAAGTACTTTTCAAATCAGTCTTAAGAATAACAAGCTTCTATATAACAGTTTTAATATGCTGTTTTGGTTACGTGATGTATTTGTCCGCGAGTTGGCCGCCTATTTTATGTACATCAAAACATACATAATATAGATATACAAGAATAGAATTATTTTTTTTAATTTTAAGTATTTATTTTTATATTACGAATTTACACACACACACACACACATATATATATATATATATATATATTAGGGGCAAGCCCTCTGCGCGCAAGCACACCAACCCTTATCATGCTTTTATAACTTTAAAAAAATATTCAAGAATTTGCAATTTTTTTAATAACTTGTATTTAAAATACTAAAAAATATTAATTATTCAAAAGTTTTCTTCAGGTTAATCTTCAATGATCTTTTAATGAATCTAATCATCTGTGAAGTCCTGGCTTTACACCTGGACAGAATTAATAATTGAATGTTGTGTGTTATAAGGGCTACGTGTATATATTTTATGATAATATTAAATAAAGAATAAAGTTAGTAATTGATTATAAACGTTTTATTAAATGTTAGTCTCGTAGTAGAAAGACTCTACCAATTAATAATTATTTATATGATTAAACTTTACGATGATTGCAGGATAATTAGGCAATCATAAAAAGATATTATTACTTATTTTTCATCTATTATTAATCTTAAACTTATATGTTATGATATATCGTTATATACAAAAATTAAAATTAGCTGTTACCGAGTTCACTACAAGCTTAAATTCAGTTAAATTCAGCTAATTTTCAGCTATTTCAAAGCTTAAATTTAGCTTAATTTAGTTATTCCCTATCTCATTACAAGCTTAAATCCAGCTAAATTTAACGCTGTAATTTAAGTCCAAAAATGAGGGGCACATTTCTGACGATGACAGCGACGACAGCGGCGATATACTTTCAATAGTATAGAGAGAATATAATATAAATAGATCTAAAATGCAGCTGAAATTTAGCTGAAATCAAACCAAAATTTACTTCAAATTGATTAAAATTAATATAAATTTTAGTTAACTTTTGATTTAATGTAGATAACTTTCAGCTAATTTTTAGTTAACTTTTACCTAATTCTTAGCTAATTTTTAGTCAACTTTTAGCTAATTTTTAGCTAACTCTTAGCTCATTTTTAGCTCATTTTTAGCTTACTCTTAGCTCATTTTTAGCTTATTTTTAACTAACTTTTAGATAACTTTTAGCAAATTTTTAGCTTATTTTCAGCTAACTTTCAGCTTATGTTTAGCTTATTTTTAACCAACTTTTAGATAACTTTTAGCTAATTTTTAGCTAACTCCTAGCTCATTTTTAGCTTACTTTTAACTAACTTTTAGATAACTTTTAGCTAATTTTTAGCTTATTCTTAGCTAACTTTTAACTCATTTTAGCTAACTTTTAGCTTAATGTCAGCTAGATTCTAGCTAAATTCTATCTAACCAAGGACGAATCGAATTCTGATACATAGCGGCAGCGACCGCGGCGAAATCTTTTTATAATATAGAGATATATGTCACTATTGATAGTATATACATACATACACTAAAAGAACTTTTTGTATGCTGTATGCCAAAGCGTGAGGGCGATGTATACTGCAAGTTTACGGAAGTTAGAAAAACAAATGTTGGCGTATTAAAAGCAAACCGATATCAGCCAGCCATGCGCGCGCAACTCATAAGTAACTTTTGGCATTCAAAACCCCAACATATGTATTGCTGTTCGCTGCTGAGTATGAGCGGACTGTATACCTCCTTTCTTGGTTGGCAGTTCGCTAAGACATCTAATCGTGTATAAATGTATAAAAATGATGAGCGAAGCGTGCGACAGCTTTTGAAAGTAGATTGTTTAAGACTTCCGAACGTATATACAAGCATATTTCAACAATAAGATTTGTGAATTGTTTTCTCGCTCTAAACAAAAAGTTACGGGATCAAACAGGTACCATTAGATAGGTAATTTAGTCTTTTACCAACCCAAAAGATTTCAGCAAAAAAAAGATGTTTTTTTTTTGAGAAAAATGCATGTGCATAAAAAGCGCATTTTTTGGTAAAATGCATATATTTCAGTCATTTTTTTTTATTTTTAAAATTTTTGCACTGAATTAAAGAGGGCTCAAAACATTAAAATAAAAAAATGTTTACCAAAATTTATTGAAAATTGGTAAAACGATAGCCCTCTAAAAGTATTGTCAACTTTTTCAGTTGGAACATTTAGTTTTTGTATGCCATTTTCAAATGTGCATATCTTATGCAATTTTGATGTTTCAGCAAAAAAAAATACGTGTCTCCTTATCTTCAGAGTAGAATAACATACTCCATCGGTGCAGCGATTGGTGACTTGAGTGTATACAGGCTGTTCAATTTGAAATAAAATCAGCTATAACCATTATAATTTTAATCATCATAATTGTAATCAGTATAATCATTATCATTATAAACATACTTAATATTATCATTATCAATATCATCATTATCGTTGTCGTCATCGTTGTCGTTGTCATCGCCGTCCTCGTCCTCGTCATCGTCATCGTCATCATCATCATAATGAATTGCAAAATAATAAATTGCATTTCGACTATGGTTATACTTATTAGGAAATATTAATCTAAGAAACAAAAGAAGTGATCGATAGAATTAAAATAAAATTTTCATAGTTTTGAAAATGAAACATTAATATTTTATTAAAAACCATTTATTCAGTTATAGTTCCTTATCATTATCTCTAGTAGATTTTTTCTATTGTAAAAAGATACACTAGATGTAAGAAGGACGTTGACGACGAATGAAGTTCTTCGATATATAGGAGATTATTAGAATTTATTCTTCTTAACCTTTAGATCGCCGGGATTTTGAAAAAATAAAAAGTCGATTTCTCCTATAGAAAAATGTTCTAAGGCCTACTAGGTAGGACCCTATCAAGAGTGGATATGCGCGAGTCAGGAGTGCGCGCCATATGACATAATCCCGGCGGTTTAGAGGTTAATTATATCTATAATTTTATTTAAATTTTAATTAGTAACGTTATTAGAATACAAATTGGAAATCCAACATGGATTCCCAACAAAATATTGAAATACATTAATTAAAAAATTTGCCATTTCTTATGTTTATAATAAAATTTTTCCTCAGAATTTGCAATTACAAGTCTCAATGGAATTCTAATTGAAAATCTAACATGGATTTTCAAATAAGTGCATTTGGAATTCCAATTGGACTTTTTCAACGGGGTATATATATTGACACGTGTTAAAATGTCCTTCAAAATCGAGTTCCTCCATTTACTTAAGAAGTACGCTTTTAGCAGCGTAAATATCCTTCGGTTAAAGTCAAACTTCTTTTTTTAAAAGAATTAACAGTTGGTAGCAGCAATACATATAATATTTCTTTGAATGAGTTACAATAAAAAAAATATAATAAATGTTTGTAGTTTTTAATTATTAGTTTTCGCATATAATATTTTCTTAGTTTCTGATAACAAAGTTATTGTTGATTTGAGTTAAAAATTTTTATTAAAGAGAAGATTTATTGTTATAAGTGAGTATAATTTTCCAGGTATTATAAAATGCAAATTATAAATAAGGTCAAAAATAGCCAATAACATTGAATTATCAAGTATCCTTATCGATCTGATTTTTATGAAAGTGTATCTTTTACGATTACAAACACAATGCTGTTCCCAGTTTTCATCATCATTTGTGCTCAACTTTTCCGCTTCTCTGGCTTGGTGTACACAAAGAGAGAGCGTTACATTTGAATTTTCTTCTAGCTTTGAAATATTTTTTCTTGCATAAGATTATAAAAAAAGTTGCGTCCATTCGGTCTAACGCTCGATTTTTTCAAAGTTATGAGCAGTATTGTCTAGATTTTAAGACATTCAAGAAAAATTTGCATTTGTTTTATAGTTGTACAGTTTTTAAACTACTAGATTTTTACTGTAGCATATTAGAGTTGAGATTAAAACCTTTTGATTAAAAAACGACGTGTTCAAAAAGCTCAAGTTGTTCAAAAGTTGTGAAGGAATGAAAATTAAGTTGAAATTCAGACTGAAATGCTGTATTTATTTTCTTTGAATATTTTTAGTTAAATATTTGCGCATTCCTTTTCCCTTATAACTTTGTAACGACTTGAGCTTTTTGAACACATTTAAATCAAAAGGTTTTAATCTCAACTTTAATATGCAACCAATAAAAGCTTTATAGAATAAAATACAGTTCGAAAACTGTACAATTATAAGACAGCTGGAAATGTCTTAAGAGCAGGCCGAATTCTCTGTCCTTGCCTAATTGAGTTTTTTTGTTATTTACTCAAGTATTAATCGATGTATCTGTAAATTAAAGGTTAAGCGCAATAGATATTATAAATATTTATGCACAAGAAAAAAAAATTCTATTGTATTATTTTTGTGAAAAGTAAGGAACGCAAAAATATTATAAACATAAACTTTTACTTCAGCGTTCCTTACTTTTCTCAAAAACAAATCAGTAGGATTTTTTTTCGTAAGTATAAATATTCATAATAATAATATCTATTGTGCTCAATCTTCGATTTACAAATACATCGATTGATACTTGAGTTAATAACAAAAAACTCAATTAAACAAGGACACCGGATGGCCTGCTCTGAAAATCTAGACAAAACTGCTCATAACTCTGAAAAAATCGAGCACTGGACCGAATGGATGTTGCTGTTATCATGATTTCATGTAAAAAAATATCTCAAAGCTAAAAAAAATCTGAGGCCCGATATTTTGAGATTTTTTTACTATAAGAGTTGACAAGAAATTTCCTATATATATCTTTTTATGCATAATAAAACATAGTCCCATGATTTTTATACAAAAAAATTGATTATAAGAACAACCTATCTACATTTGAATGGAATCAGCTATGCAAAAAAAACACATGCATACTATATTGTACTAAAAAATCTTTAAGATTATATTGAATGAAAATATCCATCCAAATTTTAGAGGATGAAAATTTTTAAATATAAAATTGATTTTAAAATGACGAATTTTAGATATTCAAAATATTCTTTGAATCTTAAACATAAAAAATTACTATAAATATAGTTTGAAAAATTTAGTTCTGGGAAGCCCATATATATAATTGATTGTATTCATACCGATGAGAGGTATATGAAAACCGACGTCCAAGAGATTTACTATTACTTCCAGCAAATGAATTAGTTGATGATGTACTTAATCTTGCTTTATCACCTTTTTCAACGTTAAATCCTTTATTATGGTTTATCACAGCCTTTGACTGTTCAACTATTTTTGAACCACCCGTACGCTTTGTTAATCCTATATTGTTATATAGATGTATATCTTGTAAAGTTACATCCTGTAAACTGTAAGGTGGTGTATGAAAAACTAATTGACCTTCATGCAAAATTGATTGTCCAAAACCTTTTCCTTTTCCAGGTTTGAAAATCCTAAATAAATTCAGTATTAATTCTGATTTTATATGTAGACTTCTAATTAAAATATAACGAGAAAAGAGTCAAAATATGTATTTACATTTTATAAGTTCTTAAAAAATAAATATTAACTTTTTCGAAAATCATATCGTATTTTAAAAACTTGAGATTAATAACATTACCTATAAGCAGCAATGTTGATTCCTTCTTGTAGATCATAACAATTTGGTTTGAAAAATCGTGGTCCATTTTTATTATTACCAAAGAATGCACAACCACCTACGCATCCACATTTAGATATTTTAGAACTAGTATTCTGTGTCCATAGAAACCATAAACGTTTAGTTTTTTCATCATGAATCTTTAAATAATTGTTTTGTATTAAATGCAAATCACGTTCAGGAATAGGAAGAGATATAGCAGCTTCAATCATAATAGGACCCATTGATAATGAACCTACTTCCAACCAAATGTCAGATCCATTACCTAAAATTTAGAAACTTGTTTATAATACTATATTAATAATTTTTTTTATGTACAAATCAACGTGATAATTAATTACTATCATTAATTTGGGATCTACCACTAGATGACGCATTTATGTTACTTGTATTCGTAAAATGACTAGCAGCTGAAACAAATTGACGTACAAGTATTGTTGGTAGTATACCAGTTATTCCAGCTTTAACTTGTTGTCCATGTAAATTACAAGTGGATGAGCGAATTGGTGATATCCATACTTGAGTAGCTGTACCGCTTTCTTGTAGATATAAATCAATAGAATCAATTGCGATTCTAGTCATCCTATACTTGATATTTTCGGAGCTGGGGCACCTATAGCAGAAAAGAAATTAAGGTAAATAAAAGAATGTACAAACTCAATATGAAAATAAGACAAGAGAAAACCTATAGTGTTTGTCAATATCACTATCAGGACATTCTAAAGGTGGGAGACCGTGATGACATTGGTTTGGTAAAAGCGGCGATTTCAAACAATTTTCCGCATTTTTTGCCATTAACAAGAAAGTTTCTAAGGATGTAATTAAATGATGAAGCTGTGGTGTTGTAATTTTTCCACTTAATTTACCGAGTTGAATTTCAATCAACCATGCATACTCCAAAGTTTCTTGATCTAAACTTCTACCTTCACTACTGAACATTGCATGACCTCTTACTTGCAATGCACTTAACATTATATGACCTTGATTTAAATGATTGTCTTTATTTTTTCGTAAAAAATTATCTGATAAAAGCAAAATTGCTGGAGAAAGCAAAAGCTGTAGTTCTGTCTCCCTATATCCTTTTCTCATTTCAAATCCAAAACGTTCTAAAAGAATCATAGGGCATGGCGGATCATTGCTGCTGCAATTTTTTAATAAGTGTCCTTGAATATCATGCATTGTTATTCCAACAGTAACTTCTATAGGTCGATATTCTCTAGAATCAAATGGTTTAATTTTTGTTTCTTCATCTTCAACTGATATTTCAAGAGTGTTATTTTGAATATCACGATCCTTATTTTTTTCTACTTTATTGTTTGTTGTACTTGTTTGAATTTGTTGCATATCTGTAAATATTTGGTGATCGCCAAAAATATTTTCTTTAAGGTGAATAAAATTTTCTATAAGAGATCCATTGAGAAACAATACAGACGGACCTATTTCTAATTCTAGGTTAACTTTATCTGGCTCTAATGTAAGAGGATCAAACTTTTTAACACCTTCTTTGGTCCATTGAAGTCCTGATTTTTTCCTACACCTTGGTATTCTCATAGGTGATAATAAAATTTCTTCTTTTTCTGGTGTCGTTATATTTGCTTGCGGTTGAGGACCCAATGGTGGACAAGGATGATAAGTGTAATTAATACTTAATGCTATAATTGGTACGAACCAACAATCTATCCAACCTGTACTTTTCTGACATACATTACGCCACTTTTTATTTTTATTAAAATCTGAAAGTTGTTTAACCTTTCCATCTCTGCACTGAATTCGTGCATTTTTATCCAAAGCCAAAAGAATATTGCGATTTGTACTAACTTCTGGCAAATAAAATGCTAAATCTAGACTTTCACCTTGAATCCAAAAGCACAAGGGAATAATAGATGGTAAAAATTCAGTAAATGGTAAATCAAAAGATAAATCAAAAATTTCTCCACAAAAAGCAATATGGGAGTTCTCTTGATTTTGGGAAGAACAATCAATCCAATTAAATTCATTGCATAAAGTAATTAATTCAAATTCTTTCAACAATAAATTGAATTTCCATGTATATGGTATAAAATATAGAATATCTGGTCGAGATTTATTAGACCAATCATTAATCATGTCTTGAAAAAAATCTTTATGTGAGTAAACTAAATTAGCTGTAGCTTTACAACCTGTTAAATTTAGGGTCCATTCCTGTTCATCATTCCAAACTATAGGATAAAAAAATTTCACACTAAATTCCAATGTTTCACTTTCTACCAAACTACGGTACTGTAAACTGGTTGTGGCTTCAAGATGTAATAATTGTCCAGTAATTTTAGTTGTGTAGCCATTCTGAAGAACTATCCATGGCATTGTAATCTCTAAATAAGAACCAGGACCAACATTTACATGTACAGCATTAGTTTCTTTATTTTTACTAAATAAAATATCAATAGTAGCTTCATTAAGTGTTGATAAACGTACATCAAATGATTGCACTTGTCTTTTATCACCAGGTATTGGAGCATTTGTAACTTTCAATGGTTGATAATCATTGGGAAAAAAAAATTTAAATAAATGTTCTCTTTGTCGATCAGCCCATGGTCCATAACTAAAATCTGTTCCTTTACCACACTTAATATCAATTCCCCAAATTGGAGGCATTGCTTCAACCATATCACCATTAACTAATCTAATCATTTCTGGGTGTTCAGGAACGATGCCTGGTTCATCCATGTAATAATAAAGTTCCATGTTATTTGAATTCAAAACAACAAACCCTTCACCCATATAACGAGGTGGTTCATCAACCATGCCAGTATATTTAAGACTTGGAGCTAAAATAACTTTGAAGTTTTCTGCTTTACATTTTGTAAAATGCATGAAATGATCATAATGAGAAGCTGCTGGTTTCGTTGAATACACAAAATGAGCTTCCTCTACTGTAATTGATAATGTGGTTGGTACTAAACAATTACCGAAAACTAACCTTCCCTAAAAATTAAATTAATAATTTATTATTTTACAATTCCAAACATTTAAAAATGATAGTATAACAGTAATTTTGTATTTGTTATAAATATATGTTCATAACATATAAGACACCCCTATTGAAAATAAGATTGTACTTGTAGTACATACTAGAAGTGCGTACTTTAAGTACGAACTACAAGTATGTACTATTTTGGAACTTTTAGGATGTACTTTTTTTAAGATGTACCTATGTTATTTGGAAAGTATGTTCTTTAATAAATTTTTCTTTAAAATATTCTCGAAAAGTACATACTTATTTTTTCAAATATGTATTTTTTTCGAAAAATATGTACTTAATATGAAAAGTATATACTTTGGTAATTTTTTTTCCAAACTAATTTTTAAAAAGTATGTACATTTGTAATTTAAATATGTATACTTTTTGTCTAAAAATGTGTATTTAATTTGATAAGTATGTACTTCAGCAATTTTTTCCGTAATTTATTTTTAAAAGTACGTACTTTTTTTTACGAAAAATACTTGATTTGAAAAGTATGTACTTTGATCATTTCTATCAAACTCTACTCTTATAAAATACATATGGGTGAAATTCAAAAAGTTGTCAAAATCATGTTTTTTAAAAACTAAATAAAAATTCTTAAATTTTACTTGATATTTTTTAATATGTTTATTAATACTATAATTAAGAAAAAAACAATAATAGGTGAGCTGTATTTCAATTTTGGAAATATAACATGTGTAAATGTAAATAAACTTATAAAGTGTGACACGAGGACATTTTTTTTTCTTTTGTATACATTAAAAGCGGTTACTTGGCAAGTAATATATAATAACAAATATATTTCACAGTCAATTTAAAGCTCTTAACGCCTACTTTCTTTTCCCGTAGTCCAAATCCTGATTAAATTTTTTTTCGTTAAGAAAATTAGCGTTACACGAAGACATTAGAAAAGGTACGTTTTTTTATGGTTTGATTTAAACATATTTTCTTGCCATATATAAAACCTTTTACATTAATAACTCTATTAATTACTAAAATACATATCAATTTTTATATTTGACGATATTTAGCTTTAATTATTTGACTTCTTAAATGATTTTCACGATAAACTATTAAAAGTGTGACACGAGGACAAAAAAATTGTCGTAACTTTGACGTCAGTTTTGAATACATTTTATTAAGTTATTGTATTTCTACACCCCACCATTAGATTCTTTATTTAAAAATCTTCAGAAATCATTACAGTAAAATTTTAATAACTATGTATTTAGATACTTTTTATTTTGAAAACAAAATACTTGTAGGTTCCGGACGCGTGACACGAGGACATTTTTGTTTATTTTTTTTATTTATTCCTTTGGATTAGTCATTTAATCAGAGTTTTAGTGGTTGAACAAGTTAATTAGGATTGTTACCAGCTAACTGTTGGGTTTAGACACTTACATATTATTTACCTAAAAAGTTATCATGTATAAACACCTATTTTCAATTTTTTGAATTTTACCCATATATGTTTATGAAAAAATACGTACTTTATTTAAAAAAAAATTAGATATTTCATACATTTTTTTTAAATTATTTTTTCAAAAAGTATGTACGTTTTTCGAAAAATTACGTATTTTATGAGAAATGGACGGTCATTTTGTTAAAATTTATAAAATGCGGGTAATTCACTAAAGAAGTATTTATCTTTTTAAAGAAATATGAAATTCTTTTAATAACTGTGTACTTCAATATTTATTTTTTTATAAATTTATTTTAAAAAAGTATTTATTCTACTAAAAAAGCGTATACTTCAATGAATACATTAAATTTGTTTAAGCGAAGTGCGTTCTTCATTGCATAAATATGTACTTAGGAGCAGGTCGAGTAGATCTGTCCTTTTTTAATCAATGAATTGATTTTCTTACAAAAACTAATAATTTTAGCAAAAACTAAAGAGAAAGCCGCGTCTCAAAAAAGCAATATTTTGATTGTTAAGAGCAGGCCGAAGTAGATTTATAAAATTAGAAATGTCAATTAAAATCAATTAATTTATTCCGCTCATGTATAAATAGAAGTAGTCAACTTTAATATAACTCATCAGTATTAAAATTAATAGGAATAAATCAATTTCTGTAGAATAACAAATTATATTGATTTTAAATGTAGAATGAGGTATTAAGACTTTACACTTGAATTCTATAAAACTATATATTTAATTGCAACTAATTGTATTTTATGTGAAATATTTTTGTTGATGATAAAAACTGATGTTTATCGACTTTTATGGCTGAAAATCGAATTAAAAGTGATCGTTTTTTATTGTATTTAATAGCTATATATCATATTTAATAGCAATAAATTCGGTCGATAGCTAAATTAATTCCAATCGATTTCTATCGTATTAAAACGTATTGAACCCTGTTTAAAAGAATCAGGTGAGAAATCATCTGATTTCTCAGGTGATTTATCATGCCAAAATCTCATGTGATGATTTTTTTGTTTTTTACGCATTTCAAACTATTTTTGAAATTTTTTGTAAAACTAGTCAAAATTTTTTCTAAGACCAAACTCTTCAAAAAATTTTCTAAATTCAAAATTTTCAAAAATGTTCGAAAATAATTCTCAATTGACTGAGCATGGTTTGAAATGCGTAAAAACCAAAAAAATCATTACATGAGATTTTGGCATGATAAATCACCTGAAAAATCAGGTGATTTCTCACCTGATTTTTTTTTGTAGGGGAAGTTAATCCTTTTTTATCGAGTTTAATATATAGTTATTAAACTCGATAAAAAGCTATCACTGTTAATTCGATCTTCAGCGATAAAAATCAATTGGTATTTAACTTAGCTATCAACTAAACTTATCCCTAATAAATACGATACAAATCTATCAAACTTGATTAAGAAAGAATTGATTTTATCGCTTCGTTTTCAAAAAAACCTAGAAAAGCTTAAAACATAGAGGTTAGGGTGAACAATTTGGTTTTTCAAAGTTTTCTTGAAAATGAAGCAATAAAATTAATTCTTTCTTATCAAAGAAAACTTTTTTTTATACAAGATGCGGCTTTCTTCATTTTTTGCCCAAGTTAGTTTTTGCAAAGAATTAATCTTTTGATTAGAAAAGGACGGATGTACGTGACCTCCTCTAAAATACATTTTTATAAATCTGTGTACAAAAAGTACGTATTTTTTTTAATAAATACGAACTTGCGAAGAAATCTGCGTTTTTCTAATAAAAATTTTTGAAAAAATTACGTATATTAGAAAAAAAATTTAATATTTAGACAATAAGTTATAAATATGAGATAAAGTATTTTTTAATGTAAATAAAGTTTACTTAATTTTATCTAATTTATAGAGAAATTTTACATAAAACTTACAATAATTATGATTTATATAAACTTTAATGTATAGAAACACTAATCTCTTAATAAATTAATTTATTTTAGTATGAAAATAAATTTGGGAAAGAACAAATCAATCCTCTATTTCTGTAAAGTCGAGTCGAGACTTGTACCATGTACTGCACCTGTACTGAAAAGACAGCGTAAATACAGGCCATACGTATGTTGCAGGGTGAGGGCCGATGTCTTTTCAGTGTGTGACTTTGCGCTGTCCTCTTGTCGTATCGTTCCCGTTTATGCATTTTTATAAAAAGTTCTCTGTTTGTCAGTATTGAGAATTTAATTAGAGAATAAGTGGGGGAAATATGGCGCCAACGAAAGTAGAATTTCATCACTAAAGTCCTACTCTCGTCAACGCCATTTTTCCCTTACTATCTGTCCATTTTAAATCCCAATAGAGAAGAAATCTATTAATTAACTCTCTTTAATTTTTTCCATGATGGAACAACGTTAAAAGGTTATGGTTTATAACTACACCGATAAAAATCCGTTACGCCAATGGTTCCATACCTCCTACAACTATTATTATTCGCGAGGTCGAAACTACAGCGGTCTAAAATATGCGACGCACATTATTAGATAGGTATAGTAACAGAGTAGTTCACTGTAAATACGCTGTAGTTTCGACCTCGCGAACAATAATAGTTGTAGGAGGTATGGAACCATTGGCGTAACGGATTTTTTTCGGTGTAATAAATTCCTAACTAAATTCTATTTATCTAGCTCCATTGTAATATCAGCAGGATAAAAAAAATATATATTTACTTTTTGGAGCAGCAAGCTGATTTCTGTTTTTGTTTTGCCACTTTAACCATTAACATAAAAATCACTTAAATTTCTTCTCTGGAAAAAAATTTTATGTTGATCCAATTAATAATTGCAGTATATTTTACTGCAGTAGAGTAGTAAACGCGTATCGAGGAAGCTTAACTTAACCTGCTGCAGTAGCTTTAGCTGCACAGAGCTGCTGTAAATTCTACAAAGGGTAGTGATTTATATTTAACAGAAATTATCTATAGAATTAACTTATTGTATAACGTTTCATAAATGTATAAATAATACGCTTATGTTGTACCTTAATTTTAACATTTACATAAGTATGCGTATTGGTAAATGCTTTGTTTCAAAATTTTTCATATTGTTATTAGAAAATGAAATCAATGTAAATAAATAAATTAGAAATTTGAGAATGTTTAACATTAATAATAAATGTTATATGTGTATCAAATACAGATGTATGTACAGTTTTGTTAACATTTTAATAAATAAAAAAATTGTGATTTAAATATAAAATTTAACAAATGAGCCTAGAATAATTAAAATTTGCAATATTCTTTAATTATTAAATACTTTCAGTAGTGAATTTTATTTTATAAGAGAATATCAATAAAATTATCAGTATTTAGAAAATGATCCGAAATCAAGGAAATACTGAAATTGACACTGAAACTACACGATTTATTAAACTAATCAAAATACAAAAAGAACGCACGCTTTTTGGGGCGCCAGTCGCGTTGAATGGACGCGACTCAGTTAGTTAGAAAAATTAATAACTCGGCGCACAAGAAACCGCAAAAGCTGAATTGCAGACGAAAAGAAGCCAAAGGGACGAAGAAGCAATAGTACACGCAAAAGGACACAAGCTGTAAATTCGCGCGCGCGGTCGCCGAACACACTCACGCGTGATGCTAATAAAGTCGGATAAAATTTGACTACGAGAATATTAAAGCGACCTAATAATAAATAATACTAAATATTCTTACAATTATATAATATAATGTAAAAACAGAACCACACTAAGACAAACTATACACGTGCACATGAGATAAGTCTATAATTGGCCTTACATCTGTTATAATTTAAGTAGCAGTTTTTACTTGAGTATCTTCTTATTTCTAAGTAACTTTTCACAAGCCAACATGTTTTTCGGTATCCACAAAGTATATATGTCTATCCATAATGCACGGATATAAAATATATAAATAAAGTCGACTCGTTGAGTACTTGCTGTTTCTTCTCTATCGGCTTTGTCGATTGGTAACCCCACCAACAAGTCTACTCGCATGCTCGAAGAACTCGTTTTGCACTTTTTTAATAACTCCGCTGCGCTACAGACATAAATAAAGAAGTTTCATCACTTTCTATTATTAAGTGATTTAAGAAATAAAAAGCATTTAATGAAGTATGTATTAAAAATTTTTATATATGGCTGATTCCATTTCAAATCGAACAGTCAGTATACACTCAAGTCACCAATTACTGCGCTAATGGAGTATGTTATTCTACCCTAAAAATAAGGGTATACGTATTTTTTTATTTTGCTGAAATATCAAAATTGCATACAAAAACTAAATGTTAAAACTGAAAATGTTGAGAATAACTTTAGAGAGCTATCGTTTTACCAATTTCCAATGAATTTTGATAAACCTTATTTTATTTTATTTCGTTTTGAGCCCTCTTCAACTCCGTGCAAGAAATTTAAAAAAAACTAAAAATGACTGAGATATATGCATTTTACCAAAAATGCACTTTTTATGCACATGCATTTTTCTCGAAAAGGCCATTTTTTTTTTGCTGAAATTTTTTTTGCTGATAGAGGACCAAAATACCTATCTAATAGTACTTGTTTGATCCCGGGTTTTTTGGTTTGGAGCTAGAAAAAAATTCACAAATTTTGTTGGTGAAAAATGCTTGTATATACGTTCGGAAGTCTTAAGCAGTCGACATTTAAATATTATCCTTCGTTTAGCATTATCCAGGAACAACGACGTGGACGTAAAAGGATTCTGTTCCCTTCGGGGTGCTTTTTTAGAGTGAGTTCCCCTTGCCTCTCACTGTTGGGATGCGTCAAAAAAATAATTATAGATAATTATTTTTTTTTTTTTTGCGCTTATTATTTTTAGTTTTAAATGTAGTCTCACGACGCTTGGCTTTTTTTTCCTGTTTTTCACTTCATTTAGTGCATGTATAGCTGTCCTGCCAATAAATATATGTGATTTTAATTTCCCAAGTTTTTTTAACCACATATGACTTTTTTGAATTCCATTATATTTAGAAACCCCACTCCATTCAATATTTTTCTTTTTTCTAAATCTTTCAATCTCATTCATTGGTAGTAAAATGATTTTTATTGCATTGGTGTAACTTTGAACCCAATTTATAAAATCGTCAGCATTTTGTATCGATTCTTCATGAACTCTTTTCAAGTTATGTGAAGTAGCATAATGCTTTAGAAGCCCACCTATTCCATCAACGGCTCCTTTCCCATAACCAGTCGCAGAAAATAACCATTTCATTTCATAAAACCAATGTTTGAATTCATGTAGTTGAAAACGATTTTTAAATTGGCTTGGAGCTCCATCTGATATGATAATGACTTTAGTTACTAAATAATTCTTTTTCATAAGATCGATAATTTTATTTATTGCTAGCAGTGCATATGCAGTATCATGCTTTTTGTCGTCACTAACTATCGCAAAACTTTGTGTTATCTCTCCTTGGTAACAGACTGCAGTAAAAATAGAAATTTGGTTATTTACCCAATGATTTCCTTGAACCGCTTTATTATTCATTACAGACCAATTTTCTGCAAAGTCAACGTGGATGATTAACTTAGTAGGATCAGCTTTACCTTCTTCTTTTTCTTTTTTTATAGTTTCACGTTGAATATTTTTTATGTATATATGAGTACTTGCTTTCAATGCGCAGATTGAAAGTTTTTCTTTAAAAACTGTTAAGCTTATTGTTTGTTTAATAAGATTACCATTATCCCACAAAGCAAACGTAATTTCATCTTCACAATTTTGTTTCAGTTTTAACAATTCTAATGTGATACCCGCGCCACCGGGACAATCTTTGCATTCTTGCAAGAAACATGAATCAGATGGTTCAGAACACAACATTGTGTTAGTTATTTCTGAACGAATTGAATCTAATTCGGAATTCTTATCGCCTCTAAAACGAATCAAACTTGTAAGAAACAGTTCAAAATTTTCGCAATGTACACAAAGACAAGCTTCCTTCACAGGGCTAGTTAAGACGAAACTTGGTCTTAGACTATAGAATTTCGATTTTCCTATTTGTAAGTTTGGATTTTCTTTTCTTAATTGACTATATGTTTCTTTTAAGCTTCTAGTAAGAAACCGTTTGACTTTTTTAGTTTTTGTGTTATTAATTTTAACAGTTACGACATCAGATTTATTTGGACTTTGTCTACTACAATTAAAATCATCATTTAAAAAATATTCCATAACGATATTTTTTGTGCTTTCATCAATAGGATGACCAGTATATAAATCTGGCTCCGAATAAACTCCTTTATTTTTCACGAGATTTCTTGATTTATTTATCATATACTCGCTTATATTCGGGAATAGTGAGCAAACTTTTATTTTGCTTAATTTTGAAGGTAGTAGAGTTAGAAGTTTTATTTTCTCCGAAATAGAAGAGCATTTTTCTAAAGCCAATTTAAAATTTTCTAAAAATTCATTCCAATAGTTTTCAGTGGAATTTTCGTCCGATTCTATTGATTCAACTGAAATGCCATACGCATCTTCTAATTTACTTCCAACAGTAGCAGAAAAAGCTGAAATTAAGGATTTTTTCTTTTTAGATACGTAATTTCCTCTAAAATTTTCAGGTATTGCAGTTTTACTTTTTAGGGGTGAGATGCATTCAGGTAAAACTGAATTAATACTCTCGTTTAATTCCTCTATTCGTTCGGGTGTCTTCGGAATAAAATCATCATCTCTTCCGCTAAAAAGTTCAGTGATTTCATTTTCAGATATAGACTCAAGATCACTTAAAATCATTTTTGATATGCGTTTATGGCAATTTTTACATACATTAGTAGATGGCAATATATTTAAATCTGGATAAAGCTGTGCCAAATTAATGGCTAAATCTTCCAACGGTCTAAAACGTGAATTACTGCTCATATAAACTATCATTTTATGCATTTGAAAAAAATCGGGACATGAAATTCTTTTAGAAGAGTAAATTTCGGACATTGTTATTTCACAATTTTGTTGAATTTTTCACAAGCCCGAGAAGCACCTTTCAAAGCAGCCGTAAAAATAACTAGCTTCTATATAACAGTTCTAATATGCTGTTTTGGTTACGCGATGTATTTGTCCGCGAGTTAGCCTCCTATTGTTTGTACATCGAAACATACATAATATAGATATACACGAATAGAAATCTTTTTTTTTCATGTTTAAATATTTATTTTTATATTACGAATTTACACACACACATATATATATATATATATCACTATTGATGCTATATACATGCATACAAATGTAAACAAATGATGAGCCAAGCATACGACAGTGTTTGAATGCAGACTGCTTAAGACTTCCGAACGTATATACAAGCATTTTTCACCAACAAAATTTGTGAATTTTTTTCTCGCTCCAAACCAAAAAACCCGGGATCAAACAAGTACTATTAGATAGGTATTTTGGTCCTCTATCAGCAAAAAAAATTTCAGCAAAAAAAAAATGGCCTTTTCGAGAAAAATGCATGTGCATAAAAAGTGCATTTTTTGGTAAAATGCATATATCTCAGTCATTTTTTAGTTTTTTTTTAAATTTCTTGCACGGAGTTGAAGAGGGCTCAAAACGAAATAAAATAAAATAAGGTTTATCAAAATTCATTGGAAATTGGTAAAACGATAGCTCTCTAAAGTTATTCTCAACATTTTCAGTTTTAACATTTAGTTTTTGTATGCAATTTTCAAAAGTGCATATCTGATGCAATTTTGATATTTCAGCAAAATAAAAAAATACGTATACCCTTATTTTTAGGGTAGAATAACATACTCCATTAGCGCAGTAATTGGTGACTTAAGTGTATACTGACTGTTCGATTTGAAGTGGAATCAGCCATATAATATAAACTAGTTTGAAATACCTAACGTCACTCCTAACATTACTCGGTGTGATGTTATTAAAAAATAGGAAACTTAAGCTTTTTTTTTCAAGAATATTTCACTTCAAATAGTCTATTTTTCACCAAGAGAAAAAAAAGTAAAGAATGTCCTAAATCGTATTTAAATTGTAAGGCACAATTCACAAAAGTCGAAAATTAAGCTCAAATTCATAGGTGACCGTAAGTATCGCGTATAATTTCGAACTCGAGTATCGTTTAGATAATGAATTCAGAAGACATCGGACAACAAAATTTTAAAACGTGTATCAAGTTACGTGTAACATATAACATCATTGAAGAACGGCTATTATATTTAGATTCTTGACCTTAATATATAACTATAAATTTGAAAAAAATGAAATTAAAAATAACCTTTTTACGTGAAACGTACTTAAAAACAAATTTCGTGCTTATTACTAATTGAAATATCTTCACATTTGTATTTTATACATACGAAATACTGAATTTAAATATACAATAATAAGATTAGAATAAAATATCTTGGTTATTTTGAAATTCGAATATTTCAAAATATTAAATCGACTATTTTCAATTACTCGACAATTCTTTTTGCATCAAATGTAAATTCTTAATGAAATATAAATATTGCAAAATGTATGTATCACAAGTAAGGTCATATTATATTCAATTTTATATTAATTTTTTTTTATTTTCATATTGATATTATAATTTATATCTGAATTCTTAATATTGATGAAGAATTATTATTTAAAAAATTTAAATATTATTTTATTAATGACAAGTAATATTTTAAATATAGTTATATTTGTATCAGAACATAACTGAAAATGTCAAACGAATAACATTTTTATCAAAATAAATTTCAACACTATAATTATTAAAATGAAAATTTTTAAACTATTATCCATTGTAATTATTATTTGTGTAATATACATGTATGAATAATGTATTAAATAAATAATCATTTCATTTAATGAAAAGTTAACCCTTTCAGAACCAATGTACATTACAATGTACATTGACATTTTTTGTTTTTTTTTTGAAATTGTGCAAAAGTGGCTTCAAATTTTGTAAAAAAAATATGTGTATTAGATTGAAGTGGACTATTTCCGATCTCAAACTGAGGGCCTAAGTTATTATATCTCTGATAGAAACTGAGAAAACTTGAAAAGACAAAAAAAAAAAATTTTTATCGCAAAAATTGCTTAATAAATGAACACTTATCATCGCTAAATGGTTATCAGAACTTTTCATGATGAAATAATAATTCCGTTCTGAAAGGGTTAAATAAATTTATATATTTATAATTGTATAACATAATTTATTCGACTAAAGTTTTATTCACTTATCATTCAGAAAATAAACTACTTAAATTGATTTCATAAAAATACATTCTTATTTAAAAAATTACTTGTTAAGAATCATTCATAAATAACATTCATGTAACCTTAATTGCATATTCATATGTACGTATTTTCGTATTCATATAAATTGTCATTTATATAAAAATGGTTAATAATTAAATTTATTAATAATAATTTCATTAAAGCAATAATATTTTTATTGAGAGAAACATTAATTTCTAGATTATATATAATGTGTTCATTTGAAAAATTATCATTACATAATACAAAAATATTCTTTTTTGTATCTTTTTAACATAAATTTTATAAAATACAATCTTAAAAAGTTATTTATTTAATATTAAAATTTTTTTAATAGTCAATTATAAAAATAGGAGAATATATGGAATATTTATAAATTTTTTTCATTGTGTCTACAATTATGAATTCCTATTTATGATCTGTCTAGATGGAAGTAAAATTTTCCATAAAAAGGAAACATTTCAAAGAAAATTTACTAATAATTTACAAGACACATTAAGAATGTGGGAAATGAATAATATTCTTTCATATCACTCTAAAATTACTACTATTATATTAAAGTAAAGAATCAAGACTTTTTTTTCTTACGTGAATATCTTTTGCATTATTGTCACATACATACATACATATACACACGTGCACCTTAACCATGCACATACATACATACACATACATACATAAACATACATATATACACACATACACATACACACATATACACGTATCCATACAAATACACTTACTCATATACACATACACACATATACACGTATCCATACACATACACTTACTCATATACACATACACACATATACAATATCCGTCTCTCCGTCTCCATATTTCCTTTCCATCGCTCCGTCTTCGTCTTTCCGTCTCTCCGTCACCATCTCTCCGTCTCCGTCTCTCCGTCTCCATCTCCATTATTACTTTATTATGTTACTTATATATAATCTTATATTATATTACTACCATTATATTAATGTGAAGAATTAGGCCTTTTTTTCTCCCGGTAATATCGTTTACATAATTGTCATATATATATATACACTAACACTCTTGCACCTACACATATGCAAACATACACATATACATACGCACATTCACATGCATACATACACACATACACATACACACATACATATGGGACATCTCACACCAACTAGAAGAGCAAAAAAATAAAAATTGCTGAAACTTCAAGAATATATTCTTTTTGTTACCCAAAATATGTAAAAAACTTTTCAAGGATTTAGATTGGAAGGATCAAAAGCTATAGATCCTTGAAATTTAAAAATTTTTCAAAATTTTTGGAAAAGTCCCAATTTTATCACTTTTTTCTGAAAATTCTGATGTTTTAGAGAGAATTTAATAAGAATATTTCTTGTTATAAATGAAAAAGAGAGTTTGCACGATTTTTTACAAACCTGAATTTTGAAGTTTTTAATTGGTTCTTATATGTATTACATAGTAATTAAACCTACTCATTGTCCACCTCTTCTGAAATTTCTTTTCGAGGGCTTATTTTCTTCCAATTCAGATGAAGTTTGAAATAAATATTACATCATGTAATTCAGGGCCATCAATAAGAAGTTATGACACTTTAAAATATATATTTTTATGTATTATTTATTTTCAATATAAAAAATAACTCATACATGCATGTCCATTGAAATATATATTTTAAAGTGTCATAACTCCTTTATGATGGCTCTAACTTACATAATCAAAAATTTATTTCAAAGTTAATGTAAAATGGATGAAAATAAGCCCTTGAAAAGCAATTTTTGAAGTAACGAAGAATGAGTGATTTCAATTACTATGTAATACATACAAGAACCAATAGAAAACTTCGAAATTCAGGTCCGTAAAAAATCATGCTAACGCTCCTTTTCATTTACAACAAGAAGAATTTCTATGAATTTCTCTCTAAAACATCAGGATTTTGAGGAAAAAAAAAAGTTGGGATTTCAGCTGAAATTTTTAAAAATTTTCAAATTTTAAGGATATATAGCTCTTGATACTTTCAATCTAGATCCTACAAACTTTTTGACATATTTTGGGTAATAAACAGAATATACTCTCAGAGTTTCAGCGATTTTTATATTTTTGCTCTTCCAGTTGGTGTAAAATGTTCCATATACACACATACACATATATGTGTATATATATATATACACATATATATATATGTATATATTTCCATGTACATTTCCACGTAAACATGTCACATAAACACATATGCACTTACACATACAGAACATTCGCCTCTCCATCTCTATCTCTTTGTCTCCGACTCTTCATCTCCGTCGCTCCGTCTCTGTCTCTCCGTCTCCGTGTCTCCGTTATTATTTTATTATATTACTCATTTATAATCTTATATTATATTACGACCATTATATTAATGTGAAGAACTAAGCCTTTTTTTATCCCGAGAATATCATTTGCATAATTGTCATATATATATATATATATACACTCACACATTTATATCTACACCTATGCACATATACACATACGCATACACAAATTTACATGCATACATACACACATACACACATTCATATACACATACATGTATATATATATATGGGGCATTCTTTGTAAATTGGTACCCCCCTTCTCCAAAATTGTAGTGGACCAAAAAAATTGTACAACGGCTTAAAATCTTCCTTTTATCATCTAGTTTCAGATGCAGAGTGGCGTTTTTGAAAATTCATTATGGTGGTACCTATATGGTGGCCAAAACTTGGGAAGTTCGTAAAATTTTTTCGAAATTTCACGATAACTCGCTCAGTTTGGAATAATTCATTTTTCTCTAACTAAAAATGCATAGAGCACAAAATTTTACATACAAATATGGTATTATAGTCAAGGTCAAACCAATTTTTGAAAGTTATTTTTTGCAATTCTTGTTTTGAATTGCTTGGCTATTATTTCGGCTGAAAACGGATCTTGAAACAGTGAGCTCTCACATTCTTGAGATCGCCGATGTTTCGTTTAAGGTTAAACGGAAGTTAAACACCTGAATTCAAATAATATAATTTTTTTTACTTTTCTTCCACTTACAATGCATATGCGGAAATTTTAGATTTGCGTTTTTATAATATTAAACATCTCATAAATGGTATTCTTCTTTGTTAAAATTTTAACCCTGCTCTTCTATATTTTTTTCTTTGTTTAAATAATTTTCTTACTTACAATGCTTACACGAAAACTTTAGATCCTCCTTTTTATAATATTGAACATTTTACAAATTTATTTTATTCGTTTTAATATTATATTTTACACAGCGTGCAGGAATTTTTTTTCGCCATTCTAACCCTAAAATCGCAACTTCGTTGCTCTTTTTTGGCTTTTATGGCGAAAAATACACTACGAAACTAGTATGGAAAGGCTTTTTTACGAAACTGGTTACGACCCTCACCTTTGGCTCAGGCCGTAAACTTCTCGTTTCGTAAATAAAGTCTTATCATACCCGTTATGTAATGTACTATTCCCGCATGCTTTTTTCCGTGTGGGGATTTTTTTCGCCATTCTAACCCTAAAATCTCAACTTTGTTACTCTTTTTTTTGGCTCTCATGGTGCAAAATGCACTACGCAACTAATATGGAAAGGCTTTTTTAGGAATCTCGTTACGTCCCTCACCTTCAACTTAGGCCGTAAACTTCTCGTTTCGTAAATAAAGCCTTTCCATACCCGTTACGTAATGTACTATTTCCGTACACTTTTTTTCGTGCGGGAATAGAACACTTTCCGTACGGAAAATCGTGTGGGAAATCGAACTTTCCGCACGCCGTGCGGAAAAATATTTTACATTTAATTGTTTTAACAAAATATTTATTTTAAACATATTATTTTCTATAGTGAAATTCGCAAATACTCATACGGTCAATTATTTTTATAGATTACTCACCTTTTAATTTATGTCTTATATATAACACTACTACTGCAGGTTACTTTCTTAAGATATTCATTTTATTAAGGTTACACTATCAACATTAGAATATAAGTTTGCAAATTATGAAATCCAAACTTATCTCGACGTGGAATTTTCTGTTCATTCAGAATCAGAAGTAAAAAAAATTATAATATTTCAATTAAGGTGTTTGACCTCCGTTTGACCTTAACCGGAAGATTCTGACATCGTATGGGCATGAGGATCGTAAGTGGCGATCTCAAGAATGTGAGAGCTTACTGTTTCAAGATCCGTTTTTAGCCAAAATAATAGCCAAGCGATTCAAAATAAGGATTGCAAAAAATAATCTTCAAAATGTGGTTTGACCTTGACTATAATACCATATTTCTATGTAAAATTTTATGCTCTATTCATTTTTAGTAAGAAAAAAAAGAGAAATTCAAAACTGAGCAGGTTATCATGAAATTTCAAAAAATTTTTACGAACTTTCCAAGTGTTGGCCCCCATATTGGAGCCACAATATTTAATTTTTGAAAACGTCACTTTGCATCTAAAACTAGATGATAAAAGGAAGATTTTAATTCGTCATGCAATTTTTTTAGTCCACTACAATTTTGGAGAAGGGGGGTACCTATTCACAAACAATGCCCCATGTATATTCCCATGTACATTTTAACATATACATGTCACATAATCACATACACTCATACACATAAACACGTACACAAATAAACATACACATATGCACATACACATACAGAACATTTGTCTCTCCATCTCCATCTTTTTGTTTCCGTCTCTCCATCTCCGTCAGTTTGTCTCTCTGTCTCTGTTTCTTTCTCTCCGTCTCCGTTTTTCCATATCCGTCTCTTCGTCTCTGTCTCTCTATCTCCGTCCCTATATCTATGTCTCTCCATCTCCGTCCCTCCATCTATGTCTCTCTGTTTTCGTCTCTCTGTCTTCTTCTCTCTGTCTCTCTGTGTCCGTCTTTGTCTTTTCGTCACTACTTCTCCGTTTCTACGTCTCCGTTTTTTTATCTCCGTCCCTCTGTATTTAAACAACTTTATGCATATTGGAACTTTGATCAATCCTTTCTTTCCAAATATATAAAAACTAAATTTTAAACAGAACTGCAATATAAAAATTTGTAAATGAATGCAATTTTTATACTTCAACATTGGCTAATTTATACATATTAATATAATATATGGGCAATTTTCAAAAACTTTATTCATTTTGGTCACTCGATCTTTAACAATTCAAAAGTCTATAATACAAGTTTCTGGAGTGCCACACACTTTAATAAGGGCTTAAATTACTAGTTTTTTTAAAGTAGAATATGTAATTAAATTCTGGTATCGATTGGAATATTGCCCTTTACGGTATATAATTTTATACGTCAAAAATGATACTTTTTTAATATTTTTCTACGTGTGTTTCTTGAGCTATAAAAAAAGGTGCATACTTTCGATCATTCTCAAATTTTTAGAGCATAATAAATACGGTATATACGAAAGTTTAAGCCTATCCTGGTACATGTGCCCTTCTTTATAAAGCTGTTTGACTATTTTTAATGTAAGCGTAATTTTCACCTAAAAATTACACCTACATTAAAAATAGTCAAACAGCTTTATAAAGAAGGACACATTTACCAGGATAGTCTTAAACTTTTGTATTCACCGTATTTATTATGCTCTAAAAATTTGAGAATAATCAAAAGTATGCACCTTTTTTTATAGCTCAAGAAACACACATAGAAAAATATAAAAAAAGTATAATTTTTTACGTATAAAATTATATACCGTGAAGGGCAATTTTCCAATCGATACCAAAATTTAATTACATATTCTACTTTAAAAAACTAGTAATTTAAGTCCTTATTGAAGTGTGTGCCACTCCAAAAATTTGTATTATAGACTTTGGAATTGTTAAAAATCGATTGACCAAAATAAATAAAGTTTTTGAAAATTGCCCATATGAAAATTTAACCGAGCGACGTTAGGAGCGAGGTAAATTAAGCTCGTTTGTATTAAATATAATAACTAAAAATTACAATTATTCTATTATGTTGAATTTGTTGTCAAAGTTACATTATATTTTACTTTAAATAATTTATACTTATACAATTTACATAATATTTTATATAAGCTATGAAAATGATAATCACATATTTGAAATTATTTTAAAATATGAATAAAAAATTTACATAATTATTATGATTAATAACTTATAAATTGTATAACGTTTGGCTTTTCTCGGGTAAGCCGTAGCCAACTTGATGACATCGGTCGCATCAGACTTTTACTTTTATCTGAGGGTTGATGCTGGAAGATGGTCGGTCGGTGGTTCAAATGAGCCAAAGTTCAGAACTTATAAACTCAATTGATTTTTACTGAATTTAATAATAAAAGTAAAAGTGAATTTAATAATGGAAATTTAACTTTGCATTAAAATTAAACTGTAATTAATATTTATAAAAAAGGTAAAAAGAATTCACTATTGCATTTAAATAATAATTAAATCAATGAAATAAGAAAGCTCAAAACTAACGGTGATAAACGACGGGGCGGATTTACGGAAAAGGTTTAGCGGCATTGGTAAATGAGCAGAAGTCATGCATTTTTATTATTTTCACAATGAATATTCTTTGCATTAATTGAGTCGAACTTAAAGCTAGTACAAGGTTAATTAATCAATAAACTTAAAAAAAGGTTGGACGGCGGCGAGTAGAGAGAACTGTGCTATAGCGCACCCAGACGGCGCCAAAAAAATTTTCGGTCTCTCTCGACGCCTTTCCCTCGCACGTTATAGACATGAAGGTTCCCCCCTCTTGGCGTTATAGCTTACATCGAATTATATGAATTTACTTTAGAAAAATTTAGTTAAAAGTTTTAAATATTAATAAAAAGTTTTAGAAAAAAGATAAAATATGAATGAAAAAATATTTAAGAAAATTTATGAGAAAATTATGTTAAAAAGTTTTAAAAAATTTTAAATAATATAAAAGAATGTATATGAAAAAATTTTAATATAAAATTCAATTGAATGAATTTTGGTGGGTCGTAGTGTGAAGTAGATGAAAAAGGTTAGGACGGGTATGATACAGGAGATGGATAAAAATACAATTTATTATATGTAATAAAAATAAATTTTCAAATTTATTAACAAATATATAATATTATATTATATTACAAATTTTACAAAAAATAGAATATACAATATTTTACAAATTAATAAATAAAGTAGGCGGTATATAAAATATTTTAAAGAGCTTTTTATACATGTTTAACAATAATAAATATATATATATACAATACGCATACGATCTTACAAATTTTACGAAAATATACAACATTTTTTACAAAATTAATCGAGAAATATACACTATATACAATATTTGAAAGTCGCACATGCTATTATTCTTTGTAACCGAATGGTAAAGACGTACCATTTTGAAAAAAGCGACGTTTAGTTAGAACGACAGAGCATGTTTTTTGTTCGTCCTTTGTAATTATTTTAAAACTTTCCGTATGCTTGATACTACGAAATGATAATTTGATTGTATTAATTTCTTTATTTATTAATTTTTTAACACTATCAAAATTAATATGTGCAGTATTTTGGAAATTCAATCGAGTGCCTTTAATTTTACAGCATTCGAAAGTATTTCCAGATGGTGAAATCCCTTTAAAGGCATAAAAATTTGGGCCACCGCTCAGGTATTCTGAGATATAAGAACCATCTTCATAAGAAGACAGTTCATCGGTCTTTTTCCCTAAGAAATTACCTGTTTTGGGTGTATATTCACCTTGCGTACCGGTTGTGACGAAAATACATGAATCTGTATCGCAATATAATAAACGCTTCCCTAGTTTTTCTAAGTACGAGTATGAAACAAGGCGCGCTTGAGCAGTGGTATAAGCGGCGATTACTACATTAGTATGGCTTGAACTTTTTATAGCGTCATCTTTAAATACCCAATTGATGCATAAAACATTTTTATTAATAAGAAGTAATCCTGTTACTTCTTTATCTTTAGCCATAATAATATTTAAAAGTTCTTGTCTGCTTTTGACAAATTCGGTATGAGGTAAATTATCGCGTTGACCAAATTTACCCCAAAACGAATTTAAGCAGAGCTTTGCCACTGCTCGCAGCCCTGAATTTTTCTCCATTTTATTGTAATCGAGAGAAATTCCTTCCTTTGTTTTATATTCATTTATGTAATTAGTTTTTGATAAGTCGTCTTTACATTCAGACAGCCAACCACTCGCTTCCTGTTTAATTTTAAGAAAACAGTTAATGTAGTCTTTAAAAAGACCGCCATCGCCGTTTTCATCTATATGTGTAATTTGGTATTGCCAAATTACAAAAATATTTAAAATTTTGTACCCTTTTTCTAAGGCGACCTTTATTTCGTCTGAAACCCAGGTACCTAAAAGAGCACGCTCTTTAACATTTTTATGTTTGCAAGATCTAAAATTTTGCTCTTCGCAACACGTTTTACAAAGAGGAAATAATAATTTTTTTCCTGATTTGACCGGTAGAACAGGTATATATAAATTTTGAGGAGGTAAAATTAGACATTTGACAAGTCCATTTACCTCAGCAAATTTTTCATAATTGTTCCCTGTCAGCTGTAAACATTCACCACCACCATAAATTTGTGGATGGCCTGTAGCGAATTCACCTGTTTTACAGATATACGGATATAATAAACATATATCCGTATACCTGATTTTTTCATCGTTTTTTACGTTGTACGAAGTTACAAAATTTTCGGTACGTCCACCAAAGAATGCGTCTCTAGGGTCCGACTTAACGTTGGATAAAAGTGAATGGTTTTTTAAATATAGTGATATTTCAGGTTGCGCTATTTTCATTTTATTGAAATCGCATTCCCAAATCCATTCTACTTTATACCCGCTAGCACGTATTTTCTGTATTTTTTCCAGTGTTTTTTTATAGCATTCGTGCATCGGTCGCCCGAATGAATCTCTCAACTCATAGTTGTGAGCAAAACACTTTTTACACCCGTGAGCATAACATCCTTGAAATTCAAATACTGTTCCTTTGAATTTCGAGGATGAAGCTTCGTTTATATCCACCGGTAAAAAACCATCGACTTTATAGCCCTCTGGTAAAATATATTCCCGCGCTCTTGCCGCGTGAATGATTTTTTTCCCTAAAACATATTCACGCCATAATAACTATTCGTTTGATTTTTTCGAATGGTTATTGGCAAGTCTATAGCCCTTAGTAGGTATAAGGCCGATCGTTCTTTCCTGTAAAAAGTTTTGCCTGTATAGTACAGAGCATGCAGAAGCTATAGTCGTAGCCTGTGAAAAAGGGCATAAATTTCCTTTTTCTAGAAATATATTCCTAAATACAACGCACGCTTGCCGTAAAATATTTACATCCAGGGTACAATATTTTATAATTTCTTTTTGGAAATCGAATTCGTTACATGTTTTTAAATTTTCGTCGTACCACTGATAAAATTTCTCTCTCTCACCAACACTCATTGTATCGAACGAGTAATATTTTGCTGGTGGTAACGGGCCTTTATATTTTTCATTTTCTTTCGTATTAAATAAATGTGGGAAATACCCTTTAACATTACCTTCAGGCAAACCGAATGCCTTTGGTAAATCACTTAATCTCACGTTAAAATAATTTATCGAATCAATAAATCGTGTTTTATGAACAGACATTAAAATAATATTTCTACCGTTTAATATTATTTTAGGTTTGATATTATAATTTTCTTTTAAAATACTGTTAAAAATAAAATGCGCATCAAATGCTTTGGCGTTATGTGCGATGCATATTGTATTTTTAAAAATAGAATTTGGGCGAACAGCTAATTCTATTAAATTTTTAACGGGATTCTCTTTAAATATAAATTCCCGTATACCACAAAAACCGCAATGAGTTGTGAGAGATTCAATATTAATACAATTGTCGCACACTTGTTGTGCTACACATAAATTTACAACATGTAAATTCACGTTAGCACTGTATAGATCGTCTTGCCTCGTCTCGAAATCATAGAATATAAATCTATTTTCCGGCTTATTTTCATTATGCGTGCTTTTTTTAACAGCGAGCGGTTTAATGTAGCACATTTCATTGTAAGTATGTATAATTTTACATCGATTACAATAAAATGTACCACATTTGTGCTCAGGTTTATTTTTTTTTCTATTAATGTTTTTAATCACACATTTATTGCAATTGTATATGACAGAACACACACTACTGTTCCGATCGTAACTTCCGTTTTGTAAATGTCTCGCGTAAAACGCTTGACTCACAAAACTTCTGTTACAAGTGGAACAGATTATATTTCGTTTTCCACACACACATGCTGGTTTGGAAAAACAACAAGCACAAATATCGCTACATTTATGCAAATCTTTTCGCTCGCATGCTTTGTTACATTTTTCGCAAAACTTTGAGAGTCCACCAGCTTGCTGTAAAGATTTTATAAAAGCAAAATGTCCTGGTGGACCCTCAAAGTATAATAAATTAATTTCTTGTGATGTTGGTATATTATTATCGTTATTATTTATAAAAAATTCCGAAATACGTCCTCGTAGGATATTTGTGACATATTATTCGCGAATATATTATTTTTTCTTATAATTAAAGCGATATTTTTTTTTGCGCGAGATATTTTTGAAAAATTTGAATATGTTCCAATGACACCCATTTTCAGGTATATAATTTAGGTCAATTCCAACTTCTTTTGAAATATCAAGTGCACATTTTTTTTGAAAAGCACGTCCTGAATCGATCGTGCTTTTCCAATTTTTTAGAAAATTAGTATTTATTGGGTCGGATCGCAACAATAAATATGCCAATCCGACCGCTATTGCTCGTGGCAAACAAAGATTATCATCATTTTCTATTGTAATGATAGAGCGCTTTCTTTTAGCGGCTTCTTTGTTTAAGGGTTTACCTACATTTCTAGCCCCGCCTTGAATTCCTTTTACTAAGGTAATATCAAGAATTAAATTATTATTGATGTTAAATTCCGCATTGCTTTGAGCAATTTGAAAAATAACATCAAATAATTCTTCGGGGCGAAAATCTCTTACGTATTTTAAACGCATCCAACCGGGTCCACGAGTAAATTCATCGCTCGTACTATACGCCGTAATATAATCGAAGGGATTTTCGGTTATATCTATAATAAATGCGTGTATTTCTGCAATCGCTTCTTGCAGCCACACTAAAGGGTTGGTATTTGGTGGGGGCGTTTCAATACGTATAGTTAGGCGCTCGCCACGTAACGTTGCGAATTCCCACCCGGTTGTCGAGAAATTACAGCAAACTTTTGCGCATTTCTACCACCACCTACCTGATTATATAAATTAACCTCATTTTCTCTATTATTTGCACATGAACAATATTCAAATTCAATATCACTGTCATTCATCACACTATCACCTAATATCGCTTCATTACTTAAAAACGGTGATTCTTCGTTACCATCATTCATACTCTCATCACTTTCTGATATAATTATATTATTTTCGGAATTTAAACATTCACTCTCGCTACTTGTATCGCTAATACTATCATCGCTCTCCGGTATTATTATGTTCTTTATAATTATATTTTATTATTTATATATATTATCACTATCGCTATCGTTAATACTCTCATCGGTCTCGGGTATTATTATATTTTTTCTAATTATATTATTATCAATATATCTATCGCTATCGCTACCGCTATCGCTTATATAATTAACATCTGCTTCGTTGTTGTTGCCGTCATCGTCGCTTTGACTCGAATACACTTGTCTCAGCAATTCTAGGGCGTTAACTATATAAAAATAAAAAGAAACAAAAATAAATCTTTTCATGTCAACTTATTTTTATTATTTTTATTATTTTTAATTTGTAAAATAACGCCTTTTCTTAAAATAAAGCTAAAAATTAATAAAAGAAAAAAGAATTTACGTAGAAAAGTCAATATACAAACGTAAATGTTTGCGTTGAATATACTACTTTTGATACCTTTAAGAGTCGCCCGTATCGTTCTGTCCTTGTCTAATCTAAATTTCCGTTATAAAAAATTAAATATTTATATACAAATGTAAGAGGTGAGGGCTGTAGAGTAAAAAACGAGCAAACGATTCTATTTTATGAAAAAATATGAAATTTCCATCACTTTTCAAGTAAAGTATGAAACGAAAAATTAAGTTGAATTTGACTGTTTTTCGTTTCATACCTTATTTAAAAAATATTGGAAATTTCATATTTTTTCATAAAATAGAATCGTTTGCTCGTTTTTACTCTACAGCTCTTATCTCTTACATTTGCATATAAATATTTAATTTATTATAACGGAAATTTAGATTAGACAAGGACAGAACGATACGGGCGATTCTTAAGAAGATGTAAAATGGATACTACTCATTTACTCATAAATATCGACTATCTCTTCATCTTATTGCAAAATTTTCAGCAAAGAAATTAGCTTGTAGTTTGTACCACAAAGATTATTTAGTTGAATTTTTTTCATAGAAAATTACGGTCCCAATATTGTTTATTCAAAGTTTTCGATTTTGTACCAGAAATCTGAATATCTTGAAACTAATGAATAAATTCATTTTAAAATTTAATTAAATAATCATCATAGAACATACCACAAGCTAATGCATTTCTTTTTTGAAAATTCAACAATAAATGGAAAGAAAGTTAATATTTATAGGTACAGGTGTAGTGTCCGTTCTACATCTCCTTAAAGTATATACATATCTCTCTCTCTTTCATTCAGTTATATCCCGTACTCTTCTCTCATATCCCTACTCCGTTTATGAATGTAAATTTAAGTAGATGTACGCTACCGCTGTTTTTTATTCTATCATACGCTTAATAACCATAATCTATACACTAAATGAATTTTAAATTATTATAAAATCTTCAAATTTTTTTTTTTTACATAAAACATACTATTTATAAAAATTATACAAAGATTTTATATAAAATACGTCATATAAAATTTGAAATATATTACAATAAAAATAATATTTAAAATGTTTAAATTATATTAAAAGAAATTTTAAAAAAATGTATTTTAAATTTACATGACCGTATACATTTATATAAAATCTTTGTGTTAATTTTTAGGGTCCAGACACCCCACGAAAACATTCGGAAACCCGTAGCAATAAAGCTCGTAATTCGTGTAAAGGGAGTTGAAGCGCGTGGTTTTCGTCGTTATTTTTTAGAGTTTCTAATAACCATCTACGTTCGCGCGCACGTGGTGCCCATTGAATGCTTTTTCAATGTTCAGGAATTGCAACACCTAGTTCCTCGTTATTGATTATATCTTAAAAATATTTTTTTGTTATTTAAAAAAAAAAACTCAATATTATAAATAAAATGATTTTTTAAAAAAACTTACGATTGTTGACATCATTGTCCGCACAGCTGTTTTGGTTGAAGCGAGTGGGTACCAGGTTGCCTTGCTCGTTCACGTAGTCAGTCTGGTCGAATGGATTGTGGTGCGGTCGATAATAGAAATCGTTGAGTACTCGCGATCTATCCACAGCTGAAGATGATTCGTCGTTTGGTACTATAAACTGATGATCACGAATTGGCGAAGGATCATGTGGTGGTGGTGCAACATCAAATGGTACGTTGAACCGAATTTTATCTTGTTGTTGTTGTTGGTTTTCTTCTTCTTCTTCTAACACATTTTCTGCTATATCTACGTACGATCTTGTAGATTGATCGAGTGGTTGGCCAGGAAGCCTTCGGCTATAAGGGCCGGGGTTATCCTCTGACCCTCATAGTTAATAGAGTCGTCCGAATTGGGTATCGGACTACTCGCTGCAAACCGTTCACCATTCGCGAAAATGTTCGCGACTTCCTCATCATCTTCGTTCAAACTTTGGTCTGCATTATTCACATTATGGTCACTACCAGCACCACTACCACTCAGCATATTTTCCTCCGAGCCGCTCTCTTCCACACTTTCTTCACTATGTTCCTCCACACTATCTTCTTCAAAATCTCCTCGCAAAAGGGCGAAAAAAGCTAAAAAAAATCACAAATTTATTAGATCACTTTTAAAAAACACAAACACTTATATCACTTTTTTAAATCACATACCGTTGGCTTCATTCAGGCCTGTTATTACTTCTACGAACAGGGGTGAATCACGTAACCCACGATTCACAATAACCGTCCCCGCTATTAAAGATGCGTGCATCGAAGAATAAAATCTGCTCCGATACAAAGATCTGATGTCACACGCCGTGAGATTGGTAAGAAGTCGTCGTAATTCACGACGCAAACCGTTAATCGACATCGCGCAAAATGTCAACCGTCTTCTCGTTAATTGCTCGCCCACGAGCGGCGTACGGTTACAATTATTTACAAATGAATCTGTAGCAACTACACTGTTACGTAAATTACACCACTCTTGACGCGACATTTTTAAATTTGAAATTTTAAGGAATACTTAAAAAGAAAAAAACTTAAAAAATTTCTCGAAGATGAGAAAGAACCTTTCAATACGAGAATTGAAACGTAAATGAAAATATTTCTGTTTCATTTTCTATAGAATACCCACGTTTGTTTTTCAATAAAAAAAAAATACGTTGGTGGGGTCAAAAAAGGAAATGTGACATTTTCACGTGGATGAAAATTTAGCACGTTTTTTTAAAACTTCTGCGCTCTGTATGGGTTAATTTTTATATACACCAAACTCCTAAAAAGCCTAAGTGCAATAAAAAACGGGTTCGGCCCCGAAGTAAAAACTAATAAATACAATGCGAAACGTGGGTGAAAATAGTTGTAAAATGCAATAGAAAGAAGGTTATAGAAGAGAAAGATCTTCTCAGTGGGGCAAATCCTAATAGTTATTATATCTATGACATTTACAATACTCAATACTTTCCTAAAAATAGAAAATGAAATCCCTACTTTTTTTATTTTTAAAGAACGTTTTCTTGAGTGGACCTATGGGTGTGTAGAGAAATTTTGGTATCCCCTTCTTCTTTTCTTATTTACATAAATTTTGTGTATGTGTGCGTATAGTAGTAGGCGGGGCTATGAATTTAAAAAGCCTGGATGAATAAATTTTTTACAGATTAGTTGACAAAACACTTGCGGTGAAACATAGTCATTTACATAATAGTGTTAAAGTTAGAATGGCTCAAATGCAAGTAGAGTTACAATCCTCAGCACGTTGTCGAGTTTATGAGGGTAAACAGGTAAATGGGACATTATGACTACCCAATATTACGAAAAATATAATGGACAGCGTGTTGTTACTATGGGTAATTATGAACTTTTCTTCACAACATCGTATGGTTCAAAGTCTGTGACGATTGAGCAGCGACCATCCTTCGGAGAAATTACAGACCTCTTATCTCAGAGCACGGATATTAACCAGCAAAATAAAAAAGGAAAAATGTTCTTACCTACTATTGTAATGCAGCTCGTTACTTTTGAAGGCGTTAAAACTGTAAGTAAATGTATCAATGCACAAATAGCTCGTCTCGAGGAACATACAAAAAATATAGATTCGTGTGCAACATTTTTAAAGGAATACACGCGTGATATTATTTATCTACGAGTATCATCAGAGACAGCACGAAGAAATATGTTGGATAATTTAAGTGAATTTAAAAATTTTTTAAATGATAACTCTGTTATAGAATTGTTATATCGTAAATTAAAAAAAGATTTACCTAGTGATTTTACAGCAAAATATTATAATATAGTTTTTGAAGAAATGTTAGCATTTTTGATAATACCAACGAAGATAGAAGCTTATAGAAGCGTACTTTAAATGGGCGTACAGGGGCTCAAAATCTAAAGCTTATGTCCTCCAACCGCGTGGTGGCTCTACTAAAATACCATTTATTTCTATATCTATATATACCGATGTTTTCATATATATAGATATACACGTAATGTTAAAGTGTCCTCCAAAAGCTGGACCCCCAAAGTTAACCCAGAAGTACGCTTCTATAAGCGTCTATCTTCGTTGATAATACATATTGCTGAACAAATTCGAAAAGAAATGTTTCCAAATATTGAGGTGTAAGTATTTAAAAAAAATTTTTCAATCCATATAAATTTTTCTAAAAATTATAAAAAAAAAAACTTATTCTAACATTAAAATTTGAAAAAAAAATTGTAAAAATAAAAAAATAAAAATTTAAAAACATTTATTGTAATAATGCGCCGTTATAAAAATGTAATTATATATAATTTTATATACATACGTATGTGTGTGTGTATTATTTCCGAATCAATATACTGTAAAATACATTGCATACAAATATAAATGTAAATAATTATGTTAGTAGTTTACTGCGTTTACGCGCTAGTACACGATTTAAATTCAAGCATTTTTAATGCACTCCAATTTATAAATTGGCAGAAATTACAGTAGATTTGATATCTGCAATATTTTTAAAAGATGCGTAAATGAAAGTATAATGGTACTTTCAAATACGCGTTTTTAAAAGTATTGCAGTTATCAAAACTGCAGTAATTTTCTCCAATTTGCAAAATGGCGGGTGTTAAAAATGCTTGATTATAAATCACGTACTAGCGGGTCGACGGAGCATATGAAGACATTATCTGTAAAAACAAATGTTATAAAATTTTTTAAATGATTGTGTCAATAAATTCTGTAAAAAACATGACTTTTTTTTCTTTAATATACCTGCACTTATACCTTTTCCCTCTTTATCATAATTATTAATTTTAATTTAAAATTAATTTATATAAATAATTTTTATTACATCATTTTTAAATTAATTATTTTAAAATTTTGACATAAATTTTCATAATATTGCATGCAACAATTACAGCTAATACATAGCGGTATTAGCGCCGCGGAGCACGCTAATACCGCTATGTATTAGCACCAGCTGATGTAGGGCGCATGCTCTCGCGTGCTTATTAGCGGTCATAACATAGCTAGTAGATAATTTAGCGTTAGATCGAGCGATACATGCTTATCAGCGGTGAAAGTACACACGCGCTCAAATCAGCTGACATAGCGCGTGTGTATTTACAGCGGTCACGCGCATCCCGGGGCCCTCCCGCGCGATGAATAGCTAGCATAGCTTAAAAATTGTTATTGTGGATACATATTTTCTTTTTAAAATCGTCATCAACTTAGTAAGAATACATCGATTCTAGCGTACACACGCAAATGAGATATTATCGACAAATACTATGGACGTTAGATTTCACCATTCTTTTACAGTTTTATGTGCCGGTCCGACCGGAGCTGGTAAAACTAATTTTATAAAAAGATTTATAAATTATCTCGATAGAATGTGTGACGTAAAATTCGATAGATTAATGTTTTATTACGGTGAATGGCAAGAAACTTATAAGCAATTTAAACCACCATATGGACGAATAGAATTTTTCGAAGGGTTGCCAGATCCTGTAGATTATTCGAGCGATACTACGTGTAAAAAACTTATGATTATTGACGATCTTATGCGTGAAGGCTCAAACGATACAATCACCGATCTATTCACAAAGAGCAGTCATCACAAAAACATAAGCGTCATTTTTATAACGCAGAATCTTTTTCACAAGGGTCAAAGAGATATATCGTTAAATGCTAGCTACCTAATACTCTTTAAAAATCCTCGTGACCGTGCACAAATCTTGTACTTAGCTAGAGAAATTTATCCTGAAGATTCGAAATTTATTCAAGAGATATACTTTGACGCCACTAAAAAAGGATTTTTCTATTTGTACACACCTAAGAAAAAGCGTCGTTAGTTTTATAAATACTTCAGTTTATAAATCGAGATGGCTGCAATAGCATCATCGAATCAAGCGAGCCCCACTAACACTTCAAAAAAGACAAATAGTTGTGGGTGCTTTGGAAATATAAAATTACCCAAACATTTTACAAAAAAGTGTATTGCATTTTTACACGCACTTTGTCACGCAGCGTCAAAGGAACGAGACGCTCTTGTATGCGCTGCAGATAAAAATCTCATAAGGTGCATATGTGAGTGTGCTCTAAATACATTAAAGAGTAGTATTATTCTAAAAAATAAAAATAAAAAACAGCTGTTGAAACATAAAAATATTTTTAAAAAACTCGCTGACAAAGCCGTGACAAGTGTAAAGGATAAAAAAATAAAAAATAACAGTGCGCGAAAGTATAAACAAACTTCTTTTTGCAAAAAGAAAAAGCGTCTAATATTACAAAACGGAAGTGGTTTTTTACCGTTATTGATCACTCCCTTACTGGATTTGCTTACGTCTGCTATTTTTAAAAAATAATATAAACACCCGCTTTTTCACTACTTTAAAAAAAACTAAAATAAATCAGAAAAAAAACAGATTCATAAACATAAGTGTTTTAAGTGCTTTAAGTGGCTGTATGTTAAGACAGAATGTGAACTAAAAACCATAAGTGTCTACAGGATACATAAAAACTTTTTAACGTTAACCATTTCCTGTACTTTTATAGTATAATATAAACATCTGGTCGTTTAAAAATGAAACATCTTGAAAAATAATACATTAAAATAAATATAACAGAAACAGATTAAAAAACATAAGTGTTTTAAGTGTTTTAAGTTTTTCAAGTGTTTTAAGTGGATGGACATAATGTGAATGAAAAATCATAAGTGTATACATGAAACGTAACGTCTTTTTTTATCGTTGCCCATTTCCTGTACTTTTATAGTATAATACGAACATCTGTTTGTTTAAAAATAAAAACATCTTGAAAGAATAGTAAATTTATTTAAATAAAAATTAAAATAAACTTAATTGAAACAGATTGAAAAACATATGTGTTTTAAGTGTTTTAAGTGTTTAAAGTGGGTGGCTGTTGAGAAGGAATGTGAACGAAATACATAAGTGCATACAGGAAACATAAAAACTTTTTAACGTCTCCCATTTCCTGTACTTTTACAGTATAATATATACATCTGTTCGTTTTAAAACATCTTGAAACATCACTAAATTTTTAAATAAAAACTAAAATAAATATAAAAGAAATAGATTGAAAAAAAACATGTGTTTCAAGTGTTTTAAGTGTATTTGAAGTGGAAGGCTTTTAAGACAGAATGTGAACGAAAAAGTAGACACACACACACAAGAAACAAAATTTTTGAAAGACACAAGATAAACAGTGACACTATTTCACATAATGGAACGTGCTCGGAAAATGGTTATAGTTCCACAAGACAGTTTGGATTATGTTGACGGAGCGCAGACTAACGCACAAGATGGTCAAGGAAGTAAAAAAGGCTTAAAACATTTGGAAACACTTAAAAGCATCCAGACACCAGGAGATGAATTTTCACGTCTCGATGAAGAAATGAGCAATGTTTTAACATCTAACGATTTTCCAGACGACCGTGAAAAATGGAAAAACTTTTTACGATTGTTACAGAGATTTTTATTTTTCATAAAAAATACTAGAGTGAAAGCAGATGATTTTCCGAACACAACTTTCACAAAAAACGATGCTCAAATGTCTGACTCGTCTATTTTAGCTCACGTCCCAAAAACATATATAGTTAAAGCAACTCAATTGATAAGTTATTTAAAAATTCACTTATCCGATCGTTTATCTTGGAATAAAAACGGAATCGTTACTGTAGATGGTAATGTCATAAATAATTCAAGTATCATAGATCTGGTTAATGATGTATTAAGAAATAGAAAAAGTTTTAACGCTATCGGTAGAGCACATTTTGCAAATATTTTACGCGCATCTAACGCGCCACGCGCAATCATAGGAAATAAATATTACTGGAAACTCGAATCAGTTGAATCTGTTTCGAGAGATAACGTGACACCACAAACAGCGCCTTTACCAAGCAGCTCCGATAGCGAAATAGAAAGTTCGAATGGTCGTAAAGCAAAAAAACGTAAAATATCATCTCGCGCAAAGGAAAAAGTGAAAGAAAAAAGTAAAATATTACAAAACAATTTAATTACCCCGCAGCAACAACAGCAAAATGGTTTTCTATGAATTTATAACAGAGCAATGAGTAAAAAGTATGAAAAACAATATTTTAACCCAGCTCACGAAGCTGGCTTTTCTGGTGCACGATAACTTTTGCGTTTAAATAAAAGTGACTCGCCTAAACGTATTTTAGAATGGTTGAGTAATCAAGATGCATATACCCTTCATAAACCAATAAGAAAAAAATTTCCTCGCCTACATTATAATGTACACATGATAGATGCAGTTTGGGAATTAGACCTAGTCGATATAAAAACTTTAAAAAATTATAATGATGGGTACTCGTACTTATTAGTAGCTATAGATGTATTTAGTAAATTTGCTTTTGTTCAACCCATGAAGGATAAAACCGCTCAGGCGGTCGTAAAAGCTTTCATTGAAATTTTGTCCCGAGCAAAGGGTCGAATACCCGTATTCTTACAAACTGACCGTGGTAAAGAATTTATAGGTAGTGCTTTTCAAAAATTTTTAAAAACCAAAGGTATCCTATTCGGTATTGCTCCCTTCTCCAGATGTTAAGGCTGCTGTTGTTGAGCGCTTTAACAGAACTTTAAAAGTACGTTTATGGCGATATTTTACATACAGAAATTCATACAGATATATAGATATATTACAGGACCTTGTACGAAATTATAATCATACACCTCAAAGTAGTATAAAAATGATACCGGCTTCTGTTACTATATACAATGCAATACAAGTGCGTGAAAATTTGGAACATTCATGGAAACGCAATGATGGAAAAAACCGAAAAGCACGTAGATTAAAACCTGCTAAATACAAGGTTGGTGACATTGTGCGTATCAGTCGCGCGAAGCATGTTTTTGAAAAAGGTTATGTTCACGGTCGGAGTGAAGAAATTTTCAAAATTTCACGAGTTTCTAAACGTCAAGATATTTACACATACGAATTAATTGATCTAGCAGAAGAAAAAATTCAAGGGTTTTTTTATACCGAAGAATTGACTTTAGTAGGTAAAAATCGTATGAAAACAAAAACTTATAAAATTGAACGTGTTATATGTTCTAGGGGTCAAGGTCAGAAAAAAGAAGTCCTTGTAAAGTGGATAGGATACCCCGAGAAATTTAATTCGTGGATTCTCGAATCCGAGCTCGTTGCAATATGAGTACTTACGAATTTTATCTTGTGCTACCCAGTAACAGTAGCATGAGATACTTTCCCGATAATACAACTACTTGTTTTACCACGCAACTACCTCATGAAATGCGGCTTCACGGTGACTGGTATGTTGGTCTTGCAGAGATTCATATACCCTGCACTATTCCACATTTTTCACATAAAACTAAAGAAACAAAATTGAATTTTTTCTATACTGAAAATGATTTGAAAAAAAAAACAAAAAAAGAACAACTATCAAACTATATGCAATCGATCTACACGAAATACCATACGGTAATTATGAAAATGTAGAACAATTGGTTGAAAGTATAAATAATATTAGCTCTAACATGCGTAATCATTTAAATTTTACACGCTCTTCCAAAGCTTTTGGATATTATGAACTTAAAACTGTGTGTGATACGAACTGCGGGTCAACGCATTATTTAACAATAAGTGAAAAAATTGGTAAAATATTAGGATACGATCCAGGTATAATGAGCACCATAAAATCAGAAGATAAAAACTCTGAAACGAAAACAACAACAACAGTAACACCAGGATTCTCTTATATGCGATTTATAATAGATAATAATGGAGGATCTATAACAGGTAGCAGACCGGCATGCTTGGCGCGTGCTATATATGAGCAGTTATTTGTCTACTCGGACGTTTGTGAACCTTTTACAGTAGGGGACACACAAGCCTCATTACTTAGAATTGTTTCTTTAGACAATGCTAATTACAAATTCGGAACTACAATAGTAAAAAATTTTGCGCCTATTAAATATATACCACTGATGAAAAATGCAATTAACAATATCGTTATTGATATAAGAGACGCACACGGTAGTCCTATAGCATTCGAGTATGGAACTCTCACATTGACACTTCATTTTAAGCGTATTCTTTAAATGTAAGTGTAAAATGAGTCATTATATAGCATATTACGAAAATCAAATCGATAGCGGAAACGGTGTACGCAACGTTTTCGCCGGTTCGCGCTGGCAGCGGGGTTCGGGTCTTGGAAGTTTTTTTTCAGGTCTGGCCAGAACTATTTTACCTTTTGTATCGAAAGGGTTAAGAGCAGTTGGTAAAGAAGCTCTGCGTGGTGGAATAAGAGTACTTGAAGATATAGGCGATAATATTAGTTTCAAAGAATCTATAAAAAGTCGATTTACAGAATCAAAAGATAATTTAAAAGAAAAAGCAAAAAATAAAATTAACGAAATGTTAATGAGCGGATAAGGATATAAAAATCCTGTTTTCAATTCAGCAATACAGTCTTTGAAGCGACATTCAATTGAAAGCATCGCAAACTCATTAGCAAAAAAGAGGAAAAAAAGAAGAAAAAGAAAAAGTGGCAAAAGGAGAAAAAAAACTTCAGCAGGTAATAGAAAAAAGAGACGTCGCTCGAGCGGTGTAATTAAGAGAAAAAAGAAAACCACTGTTCGCCGTCGTAAGAAAAAAATTTCACGCAGACAAAAGTCAAACGATATTTTTAACTAAAAAACATCATGGCTTTTTTACACAGTCATAGTAATGATTGTCTTAAATCAGAGCTGTCATTATTTACTCTCCCACGCACTCAAACATCTATTGAATCAAATGAAATAGTACATTATAAGCCCGTATCATCGTTAAACGACAATGCACCTTTAGAATTTGTAATATCCAGCAGTGGAGAGAGTTACATTGATCTTGCTCATACTATGTTAAGCTTACGCATTCAAATACTACCGAAAGATGCAGAGAATAATGAAAAAGTCGGGCCTGTAAATTATATATTACATAGTTTATTTCAACAAGTAGATGTATTATGTAATAATAAATTAGTATCGCCACCTAATAATGCCTATCCATATCGTGCATATATAGAATCTCTTTTAAATTACGGGCGTGCAGCTAAAGATACTCATTTAACTACCTCTCTGTGGTATACAGACACTGTAGGTAAAATGAATGCAAAACCAGATGCTTTGCAGGCTGAATGTAATAAGGGTCTAATAGAACGTTGTAAACATACTTACGCTAGTAAAATAGTTGATCTATTCGGTCGCCTGCATTGTGATTTAACCAAGATCATCATCTTTTAAATGGCGTAGAAATAAGATTACGATTCGTAAGATCGAAAGACGCTTTTTGTCTTATGGACTCAACGAATGACGCAAATTTCAGTATTCACATCGTTGAGGCTACACTTCTCGTAAGACATGTAAAAATAAGCCCCAATATTCTATTAGCCCATGCTAATGCACTTTCAAAAACAACGGCTAAATATCCCTTGACAAGAGTAGAAGTAGAATCTATAACCATGCCTGCTAGTATTTTAGGTGATACACTTGACAATGTTATATTAGGACAAATACCTAAACGAATAATTTTAGGTTTTGTAGATAATCGAGCATTTAACGGGGATCGTACATTAAACCCATTTAATTTTGAACATTTTAACATAAATTTATTGTCTTCATATATCGACGGTGTAACCGTTCCGAGTAGACCGTTACAACCTATTTTTACTGGTAATAATAAACTTTACGTTGACGCTTATCATACGATTTTCTCTGGAACTGGCATACACTTTGCGAATGAAGGTAACGAGATTACACGTACAAATTATCCTGACGGATACTGCCTTTTCGCTTTTGATTTGACACCCGATTCATCAGCAAATTTTTGCGATCAAATGAATCTCGTTCGTCACGGCTCTATACGCATAGAAGTGCATTTCGAAACAGCTTTCACCAAAACGATAAACTGTATAATTTTCTCGGAATACGATAATGTATTAGAGATCGACTCTTCAAGACAAGTTATAGTTGACTTCAACTCATAAATTTAAAAATAGAATCTCTATAAATAAATTTTTTTTAAAAAAAGGGGGGGAAAAGGGCGGAGCTTAGAGAATAAAAAGACGAGTAGCAACTTAATTTTTTCAAAAGTCAATTTTGTCTGATTAAACGCAGTAGTTTGAAAAAAATTAGTTTACTTACGTGTGCTATACATTTTTAAAACAAAAATGGAGTTAATTATAGATATTTAACCTATTTTCGATAAAGAGTACAAAATTATACCTAAAGAAGTTGCCGTAATGTCTCTTTAAGGAGACGCGTATTTACATTGGATTATAAAGCTACCTCACGAATTCTCACAGCTTAATAGTTATTTACAACGGGCAAATAACTCGTTAACGAAGTTTCTGCACGATATAGAATGATTTGAAGGTGATACAACGCTTAAACATGTGCAGGAAAATTTAAAAGCCTTTATGAAAAGTGCTTCTCATATATACGTTTCCGGTCGACCCAAAGTCGATTTTTTAACGGACATTTTAGGACGAAAAGTAATTAATTTAGATGATTATGAAGTGCCCAGTTTCGCAATGATGAATTCTAAATATAAAGATGAAATTTTAATTTCGTGCGTTTATCATAAAACAAAATCGTGTTTCTGGGTAAAATGTGCAGTGCATAAAGCAGCTTTGTTAAAAAAATGGCTCAACGATCTGAAAATAAAATTCAGAGATTCCATTACAAAAGAAGTTAAAGAAAATAATAAACGACGCACTTTGAACTTTGACAAAGATGAGGATGAAGGTGAAATTCTTGAAATTTTGGAAATATATGCGTGTGAATATCGTAAAAATAATCCAGTATGCGATGACAGCGATGAGGAAAACAATTCAACATCATCTTCATCGACAATATTAAGTACGTTATCAAATTATCTTGCTAAAGATCCCGAAGAAAACAAAGAAAATGAACCATCAAATGTAAAAGATAAAGAAGATAATCAAAATAATACAACTGTTGGATTGAGCCCTATCAAAGAATCACCAAGTAAGAAAGATGAATACATGTCAAATATTACAGGCGATTCAACACCTTCCAACACTAACAGTAGGGGTAGTACCAGCAGATCGAATCCCGCGAATATTGACGAGACCGACAGCATTAGTAATTAATACAGATGAAAGTTATCGGTCTGGAACTCATTGGGTAGCATTATACATAGACAAAGAAGGTATAGGAACCTTTTTCGACAGTTACGGCCAACCACCTCAATCATCGTATTTTCGAAGCGCTTTAAAGAGGAATTGCAGAAAATATACCTGGAATACCAAATGTTTACAACAACCAGAGTCTACAGTTTGCGGTGATTACTGTGTTGTGTTTTTATATTATATGTGTCAATTCAATTCATTACAGAGTTTTTGTATATTATTTACTAATAATTTACAAGAAAACGATACAATAATTTTATACTATTTTAATCAATTAGTTAAAAAAAAATAAAAAAAACATTATTCAATGTAACAAATTAACTCATGTTTTAAATAAAAATATCATAGGCGGTAGTTACTGTATTCAATCTTGTACGACGAAAATGTATTGTTTAAAATAAATTCAAAATTTTTAAAATCTTGTGATTTTTTATTTGTATTTCTAACCCTCTACCCTAATAATAATAAAAAATTTCTTTACAGGATAAACCCAAATTCATAAAAATATATTTTGAAAAGTTACTTTCAAACATAACCAGTAAATTGTATACAATAAATACCAGATGTAAGCATAAACTTTTTTCTCCCACCATCTTTTTACCATTATTATATATATTTCAATGTTTGAATCTTTCTTAAAAAATTTTCTTTTCATTATACTTTCATCTGTAGCCGAGTCAACATCTTAGTAATTTTAAATTTCTTCTCCAAATTTTTCTAAAAAATCATTAAAAATGGAAAATTTTAGACAAACAATGGTAAGTTGTTTTTCTTTTTTTTTTGTAAATAAAATTTATAATTAAGGGGACGCTGTATCTCTCTATCCTTTTCTAATTGAAAAATGTAAATTTTTGGGAAAACTAGTTATTATTGATAGAAATTAAGGGTTGTCCGCAACTTCTATAGTGAAAAACCATATTTTGTCTGATGAGAGCAAATTAATTTTGTTGCTTTTTTTCAAGTAAAGTTTGGCATACTTACAAAATCCTAAATTAGGCTAGAGAATACGTTATTTAAGTATGTCAAACTTTACTTGAAAAAAAAGCAACAAAATTAATTTACTCTCATCAGACAAAATATTGTTTTTCGCTATAGAAGTTGCGGACAACCCTTAATTTCTATCAATAATAACTAGTTTTCCCAAAAATTTACATTTTTTAATTAGAAAAGGATAGAGAGATCCAGCGTCCTCTTAAAATTTAATTTTTGTTTTCTTTTTTTCAGGTACGAAGACGCGTAATGCGCTTACAACGTAGGAAGCTACAGTCAAAAAAATTTAGTCGAAGAAATTAAGGACATTAATAATGCTTTCTGGGTATGTATGTTTTACTTTAAAATATTTTTAAATTTTAAATCATTTTTAAAATATTTATTTTTTTTTTAGAAAACACATTCTGACCAGGATCATCAGCCTAGGCTTCGGGTAAAAACACCCGGAGAAATCAACGCGACATATGACCTAGAGGTATAATTTTATTTTTATTAATTATATTAATGATATCTTTTTTAATTATCATATTCCTTTTTTCTTTTTTCAGATAATCACACCAGGCATACGCATCCATACAATTATACCGGTGACACCTTTGATAAAAACTGTAAGTATTTTGACATACATGTTATGAAATAATATTTTAAAATCATTTCTTAAATATATTTTTCTTTTCTTTGATTTCAGATCACAGCAAACCGTTTACTAAAATTTTATAAAGAAATCGTTGAAAACATCGACGACGAAATCAACAAGCCCTTTTCTGTAAGTTTTGTTTTTTTTAATTGCCTATCATCATCATAAAATAATTAAATATTTATTAAAAATTTTTTTTTTTCATTTTAGGCTGAAGCTCTGGATGAGGAGAAATCCAGGTTTAATAACTTAAAAAAATTCAGCAGAAGATTTATTCACAAACTAAATGCATAAAACATGTAATATTTTGTTTTCAATATATATATATATATATATATATATATATATATAAAGATATTTATTCTGTTTTTATTTTACCCTGTATCATACCCATCCTAACCTTTTTCATCCACTTCACACTACGACCCACCAAAATTCATTCAATTCAATTTTATATTAAAATTTTTTCATATACATTCTTTTATATTTTTTTAAATTTTTTTTAAATTTTTTAACATAATTTTCTCGAAAATTTTCTTAGATATTTTTCATATTTTATCTTTTTCTAAAACTTTTTATTACTTTTTAAAGCTTTTAACTAAATTTTTCTAAAGTAAATTCATATAATTCGATGTAAGCTATAACGCCAAGAGGGGGTAACCAGTACTCTTCGCTGCTGTCCATAAAGCCCAACGCTTACGGGCTGTACGGTAAGTAAGAGAGCGATGTCTATACGCCGATGGATGCTATAGCGCCAAGAGGGGTAAGTATACATCTCTCCGTTGCTCTCTTCAACACTCACAGGCCCCTGTACGGTAAGTTAGAGAGGGGGGCGTCTACAGCTCGATGTGAGCTATAGCGCCGAGAGGGGAAAGAAATCTCTTCGTCACTCTCCTAAGTCCCGGAACCCATGTCCATCTTGCCCGGGGGAGAGAAAACCCATGTCCATCTTGCCCGGGGGAGGGGGAACCTTCATGTCTATAACGCGCGAGGGAAAGGCGGCGAGAGAGACCGAAAATTTTTTTGGCGCCGTCTGGGTGCGCTATAGCACAGTTCTCTCTACTGCGGCGCGCAATTGAGAATAATCAAAATAAACCAAGATTAAATTATACTGTTAGGCAATCGGTATTACTTTTACTGGTGACGCGGTTTAACAAAATTATACTTACCAATAATTCCGATCAGTATCAGTTACAAACTAGAGTAGAGGAAATGTAACTATTCATAGGCTACGCTATTGTCGACGGTTGGCACGGTCGGAATCTACTTTACCGGCGGTAGATAATACGAGCAGTGTTTCGATGACACCCGGTACAGAATTCAGATACAGGTCGGTGTCACGGGAAGACAGGAAAGATAACCTATAAGTCTCAAAGTAAACATGGAGGGAATATGCTAGTCGCGGAATCTCCATCAACTGGCGGAGGACCTACCCTGACCAAGAAGGTGGAGATAAGAGATAGTAAACTATGTATAGGATTTCCCCTTATATAATGTAGCTGAAAAGAAATGTAAACTTAGTCAAGCTAAAACTTAATTTTATTAGAATTCAATTCCACAAGTTGATATATATTGAATATAAAACTTTGATCCATGAATAATTTTCAAAAACTTGATCCGATACTTAAAATTCTTTGAGGGATCGAAAGCTTCATTTCCTAAATTTTTGTACTTGCCGCAAACTTTCTCAGCCAATTTTGAACTGATTATCCTCGAAATTTTCAGAGATCTTGAGTTTATATATCTTAACAAAATAACAGTTTTAATTTGAAAAAAAAATTTGAAAGTCTACTTTATGAAGTTGATAAATATACATATTTTTGTGAATTTCATATAAGTAATTAAATTAAACATTCATGTAAACTTATCTTATCGAAATTCCAGAACTGTTATTATGTGAAGATATACAACTTAAAATCTCTGGTAACTTTGGAGTTAATTAGTTGGAAATTGGCTAAGAAGTCTACGGTAAGTACCAAAATTATTAAAAATCAAGTTTTCAACAACTCAAAAGAATTCAAAATATTAGATAAGGTTTTTTCAAACAATTATTGGATCAAAAATTTATATTTAATATACAGGGTGAGGGAAAAGTATGGAAACCCCTGAAAATTTTACGACTTTTATAGTAAAACAAAACAAACAAAAGGCATAACCTAGGTAATTTTGAAAAAGGAATCCGATGGTGACCTTGGATTTGACTTGAACCTCATTCACAAAGTTATTTCAAGGTCGACCTAATTTTTTAAAATGGGAATCCTTACTTTTCATACCGTAATCGAGAAGCGCGAAAAATTTTATGTCCAGATATGTGTTTAGGTATGAGGTTAACGTGACCTCTAAAGGTCAAATAGAGATCAAAGTATGACTTCTTAAAAATCTCTATAGTTAAGTGGTAAAACAAAACAAACAAAGGGCATACCCTAGGTAACTTAGGTCTCTCATTGTATGAGAGAAAGTCACACACAATATCCTCAAAAATTAAACGTCTGGGCAGGAATGGTAGGTGATACAATAATAGGCCCCTTTTTTATCGAAAGAAATTTGAATGCTGAAAGTTATGAACAACTTTTGCGAAATCAGATTGTTCCAGCTATCCAGGCCTTAAGAGGAGATAATTTTGAAAATACATGGTTTCAGCAAGATGGCGCTCCAGCTTATTACAGTGTCAATGTCAGACAATACCTGAATGTGACATTTTTTGAAAGATGGATAGGTAGAAGAAGTACAGTAGAGTGGGCTCCAAGATCTCTAGAGTTAACACCTTCGGACTATTTTTTGTGGGGGTATTTAAAAGATCGGGTATACAGAAATAATCCAGAAAATCTTGAAAAATTAAGACGTAGAAGAGTTCGAGAAATGAATGCCATTCCACGACCGATGATCCAAGATGCAATTGAATCATTTTACAATAGGATTGGTAACTGTCAGGAAGCAAATGGAGAATCATTTAAACATCTGTTGTGAATTAATTCACGTGAGAGGCAAGAGGAACTCCCTGTAAAAAAGCACCCTGGAGTAAGAGGCAAGGGGAACTTACTGTAGTAAAGCACGTCGAAGTGAAAGGCAAGGGAAACTTACTGTAAAAAAACACTTGGAAGAAATCAGATTCCGTCTGAGTCCATGTCGTTGTTCCTGGGTAGCGCTAAAAGAAGAATTAGGGATTATGCTATCTTCGGACTTGAATTGTTCCCACACGTACAACCTCTCGCTTTTTATATATTATATTTTATATATTATATATATATATATATTTATTTATTTAATAATTTTGTATTTGGAATAGTAATAAAATAAATGTTTTGTTAAATTGCCTTCAAAAGCAGGTCGAGTATATTTGTCCTTTTCTAATCAAAGAATTGATTTTTTTACAAAAACTAATAATTTCAGCAAAAAATGAAGAGAAATCCCTATCTCGTATCAGCAAAAGCAAAATTTTCTTTGATAAGAAAGAATTGAATTTATTGCTTCGTTTTCAAGAAAACCTTGAAAAACTTAAAACATAGAGGTTAGGGTAAACGACTTGGTTTTCCAAGATTCTCTTAAAAAAGAAACAATAAAATTAATTCTTTCTTATAAATGAAAATTTTGCTTTTTTCTGATACAAGATGGGGCTTTCTCTTCATTTTTTGCTGAAATTATTAGTTTATGTAAGAAAATCAATTCTTTGATTAGAGAAGGATAGATATACTCGACCTGCTCTTAAAAATTATAATATATATATATATATATATATATATATATATATATATATATATATATATATCCCATTCTCTGTCAAATCAAAAGACGAAAAATTTCTTTTCGCTAAAAATTGGTGAAATGGTTCTATTCCATATTATGGACCACTCAGAATTGTTATAGATCTTTTTAGTACATATTCATAGAGCTACAAAGCTTCAAAGTTGGGCTAAAACCATATTTTTTACATTTTTGACCAATTTTAGGCTTAAAATACTCAATTGGATTGCGTTTAAAGAATATATTACTGAGTAACTTTTTTGTTCGAACTATTCTAAATTTTAAGAAAAAAGTAGTTCCTAAGTGTTAATGTAGTTATTCGCTGAGCTAAAGTCGTTTGAAACATTGAAATACCACTTTTCAAGGTTTCGAACCATGATCCCATGTCAAAAAAACTCATCAAAGCAGGTAATATATGTATAAATATGGGCTAAAAATTTCAGAGTGTCTAACTCAAGTAATTCAAGTAACGGTTGTATCATCTGTCTTTTTTTATCATGACAGAGACAAAGGCAGAATTAGTTTTGAATAACCATCGTTACTTGAGTTGCGTCTATCGATTTGAGCTTAAGAATTTATCCTCATGGGAGTTTTGAAACTTGTATATATATAGTCACGCCGTTGCCATTATAAATATATAGTTTATAAACAGTATCATGTAAGCAATATAACGTTGTTTTACTTCAATCCAAAAATTAGGTAAACATTCTGTTTAATTATATAAATTGTAGAATATTATATATCTTTAAAATATTTATGTCAGTGAAATTGAAATTATTTAAAGTTTTTGACTGGATGTGTCTATTTTTCTCCATCAAATAAAGTGTCTATAAAACTCATTAAAAAATGGTTAAAGAGATAAATTTTAGATATCCTGATCATAAAATAATCATAGTTGGTGACTCTAATTCACCTAATATGATATGGACTGATGATCCTTTATATGTCAGATTTTTATCAGAGATAAATATATGCAGATTAGGTAAGACAGATGTGGTGTATGGAACCTACTCTCAAGTAGATTATGAACGAGTGTATCCTGAGTTGGATTCTGAGGGTTATTCTCTGAATTTATTATTTGCTCCAAGAGGATGTGTTGTACGTCAAATGTTCAATGACTTTTTTATGAGAACTAATAAACATCACTTAGCGCAACCGTTTAGTATTTCATCATTAAATACGTGTCAGTTTTGTAATAGATTTAATAATGTTATTTTGCATTTTAATTTTTCAAAAATGAATTTCAAGAATTAAAATTGCTTTTTTAATGAAGTAAATTTAAAAAATGGTTTTAATGATATTGATATAGATGTAACTTCTCTTTTGATAAGTTTTATAATAAAATAAATGAAGTTTTATATACAAATGTTTCTCATTTTATGAACCGTCCCAATAAGTAACTGCATTGGTATGATAAGAGATTAGAGGATGCCGTTAGATTGGAAAAATTCAATTATTTTTGGAAAAATATAAATGTCTTCAATTTCAATATTCAGTTTTCAAAAAAAGAGATATTATTGTTCAGCAGTGTGCAAAAAGGGCTTTGATGGTTTGCTTTTTAATTCACAAATAATCATTTCCCATATTTTTACAAGTGTTAGTGATGTTTGTTTAGTATTTATTAAGTGTAATATAATTATATTTTGAAAATAAATAGGATCGCTTAAGGCTTTTTCTTAATTTTGCATTTAAAATGCAAAAGTATAAATCAATTTACGTATTCAAATGTTATTACGGTGTTAGAAATTTTTTATATTATTTTTTATTTACATAAATCATTAATAGGTATTGTTTATTATGTGATTCATAATGTCTGTAAAATAGTGAAGTTCACAAATCTAGGTGAGCTTGAAAGCTTTGTGGAACTCGATACCCTGTTGAAAAAATTCATATCAATTTTTATATGAATTTTCAATATAAAATTTTTATATGAATTATTTATATATTCAATATGCATTTTTATTTCATTTTTAAACATTAAAAAATTTACATAAATAATTCAAATTAAAAATTCATATGAAAAATTTATAAGCAAAATACATATAAAAAATTTATATGAAAAATTCAAATAAATAATAATCATGGTGATCATCTCATTATTTTTAAATGGGAAAAGTATGAAAAAACTTCAAAATCCAACCTGCAATTTTTCATATAAATTTTTTAATATAAAAAAAATAAAACAAAAATATATATTAAATATATTAAAAAATCATATGAATTTTTTCAACAGGGTACTTTAAAACATGGATGAATGTATATCCTGACAGATTTGTTTGAAATAATGGTTAATACTTTCTAATAACTTTTTTTTAGAGTGTGTCTAGGCGGCGAGCAAGCGTACGCTAATTAAGCGTACGCAAATCTCTGTTTATAAACTCTCTTAGCGTACGCTACATTAGCGTACGCTAGATTAGCGCACGATATATTAGCGTACGCTAAATTAGCGCACGCTATATTAGCGCACACTACATTAGCGTACGCTAGATTAGCGCACACTACATTAGCGTACGCTAGATTAGCGCACGCCACATTAGCGTACCCTATATTAGCGCATGCTACATTAGCGTACGCTAGATTTAGCGCACGCTGTATTAGCATACGCTAGATTTGATACACACAAAATATTATCAAGGAAATAATCTCTTTATCCTATGCAAAGCTCGAAAAACTTTTACGTTTACCAATAAAATATTTCTTTAGCTAGCGTAGACTAGCGTACGCTAGATTTGATATACACAAAATGTTATCAAGAAAATAATCCATCTATTTATCGTACGCAAAGCTCGGAAAACTTTTACGTTTACCAATAAAATATTTCTTTAGCTTCGCGTACGAAAAAAGATTGTTCAACGCATGCAAAAGAGATTATTAGTGTACCACAGTGAAAAATAGTTTAAAACTAATAACCCAAAGACCCAAGTACCCCATGAAGGAGTATTTAAGTTTTTAGGTTATTCGTCTTAAACTAATCTAATTATATTTTTTATTTTTCATTAGTTAAATTAAAAAACCAATAACCCAAAGACCCAAATACTCCTCTATGGGGTACTTGGATCTTTGTGTTATTGGTTTTGGATTATTCAAATTTTTTTCTAAATTATTTCTTTGGTTGAATTTAAAGCCAATAACCCTGAGACACAAATACCCGGCTAGGAAGTACTTGGGTCTTTGGGTTATTGGTTTTAAATTTAACTAAAGAAATAATTTGGTGTTAAATTTAAAACCAATAACCTAAAGACCCAAATACTCCCTAGATGGGTATTTGTGTCTTTGGGTTATTGGTTTTGAATTTATTAAAGAAATATAATGCTAAAGTATAAAATGTTATTTTCGCACGCGAAAAAAGTAGAAAATTTTATGTCTGCATGCGAAAGAGGTTTTTATTTTTTGCTTACGAAAAATGAGGGGTAATGTGGTCACATGGTGGGGACACGTTCGCGTACGCGAACCTCACTTTTCGTGCGCGATGATACTCCGCGTAGACAGACTTTAATTTAAAACCAACAACCCAAAGACCTAAATACTCCAAGAGGGATATTTGGATCTTTAGGTTATTGGTTTTAAATTCAACTAAACAAAAAAAAAAAAAAAAAAATTAGAATATATAAAAACCAATAACCTAAATACGCAAATACCCCACTATAAAGTACTTGGGTCTTTGGGTTATCGGTTTTAAATTATTAAAATGATTTTTTTTTATTATTTCTTTAGTTAAATTAAAATCCAATAACCCAAAAATCCGAGTATCCTTCAAAGGGGTATTTGTGTTTTTAGGTTATTGGTTTCATGTTTAACTAAAGAAATAATTAGAAAAATAATTTTAAAAGATATTTTAAAATTTTTTCGTGTGCGAAAGTGCGTGGAAACAAAGTTTTGGAACTTGGAACCGATAATTTCGTTTGCGAACTGACACATCCATTCACATGCGAATTTGGTGACACGCTGATAAACTCTTTCGCGTGCGACTGTGGTACACTAATAATCCCTTTCGCATGCATTGAACAATTTTTTTTCATACGCGAAGCTAAAGAAATATTTTATTGGTAAACGTAAAAGTTTTCCGAGCTTTGCGTACAATAAAGAGATAGATTATTTTCTTGATAACATTTTGTGTATATCAAATCTAGCGTGCGCTAATATAGCGTACGCTAATGTGGCGTGCGCTAATATTGCGTGGGCTAATCTAGTGTACGCTAAATCTAGCATACGCTAATATAGCGTGCGCTAATATAGCGTACGCTAATATAACGTGCGCTAATCTAGCGTACGCTAATGTAGCAAACGCTAATCTAGCGTACGCTAGTGTAGCATACATTAAGAAAGTTTATAAACAAAGATTAGCGTACGCTAGAGTTAGCTTACGCTAAATTAGCGCACGCTTGCTTGCCGCCTAGACACACTCTTTTTTTTATTAGAAGTTATGAATAGTGTGATTCAGGGTGAGTGAGCATTCTATTTATAACAGTACAGATGAATAATATAAATGTGAGTAACAGGTAAATAATCATATTCTTTTATTGACTTAGCACATGATAGATACTGACTTGAATTTTATTTCTCGATACTTGTTGAAATTAAAGTACCTATTGATCTATATTCTTAAGTTCAGTTTTAGAAAATGATTGATTCTAATTCTTGCTGTATTTTTTTAGAAAAGCTCATTATATTCACATTAGTAAATAATATTCTCATTCTATGATAGTTGATTTTCATTTAAATTTTAATTTATCCAATGATGTGACAGCAATAATTGAATCTAATCATGTATAAAAGCTTAGGAGCCATTCGAACAAATAATTAAAATCAGCATGTCATAGACATTGGTATATATTAATATTAAATTAATTGATTCTCATTGTCAGTGATATACGATTAAACTCATGTCAGCTTTGAATGTATTGATATACCATATTTTTTGAGGTTGTAAAAGTCTTAATCACCATAAAATATATTTATCACTTCTACGTTCATACATAACAATCTTCAAAATTATTTTTACTTTAATTATAATAAATGTATACTAAAAATATGGAAATGCACTATCTCAAACAATTATAGGATTCTTTTAACTTATCGTTGATACGATGATTTCATAAATAGACGCATAAAGTCAATTTATTTATTGTCAACTATTATCCCAATTCACAGTTACACAGATTTTGATAATTCTGAAATCGAGTGATCAATTCTATAAAAAAGAGTGAATTAACTAATTTTAATATAACTTGTGTAGTATCATTTTGCAAATTATTTTGTAATAATTTTAAGTTAAAAACTAAAGAAATTCAGCTAAAAACAATGGGTTAACAAGTCTAAGAATAAGTGATTGAATGATTTCAAATTTAGACGATTTCATTATGATTTTAGATTTATTTCAAGTGTAGTCACTTTACCAAAAAATGAAGCGATTTCAAGTAGATTTATGTAATTTCACGAAGTTTATGTCATTACTGGGTATTTGATTTCATTAATTGAAAATTAAACATAAACATTATAAATGAAAAAGTCTAAATTTAAGTATAAATTAAATGCATTGAATAAATTAATTATAAAAAAAAGATAGTCCTACAGTACAGTTTATATAGAAAAAGAAAATTATGTATAATTATGATACTAAGAATGTGAATAATTTTCATGTAATTATTTTAAATTAATTAAGATACTATTTTCAAATCAATAATTTTTAATAAAAAACCGCTTTTATAATACAAAAATAATTACAATCTGAAGTTAAAAATAATTCTTTTTTTTATTGATTACATTTAAGCTCGAAATTAAATTTTTATTCTGTTTAATCGGAGGTGAAATTGTAGTTATATGATTTTTTACATTGATATACCCATGGGTGCTGACTTCAAAATAGCGCTATTTTTTATTATAACGTATACCATGAACAAAGAGCTCCATCTTTTATATTTTCTTCAACTTTTGAAAAATTACTTAAAATTTTCAAAATATTACGATTTTAAGATTTCGTTTTGAATACACCGATTTCATAACAGATTGAAATCGATTCTAAATTGAATCTATCAATTGAATAATCATTAATTTTTCTAAAAAGTACCAGTTTTATTATATTTTTTATTTTTTTCACTCTCATTTTTAATCTTTCTCTATCACGGGTCGCTTGCTCATATTTCCGCACATACATTATACGTATACTTGGCTACTCTTCTTTATAATGCACTCTTTTCATTGCATTATTATTGATATTATTATTATTATTATTATTATTATTATTATTATTATTATTATTATTATTGTTATTATTTTTATCATCATTGTTACTATTATTGTTATTTGTTATTGTCGATGTTCTTATTGTTGTTGTTTTTATTGTCGTTGATTTTGTTATCATTGTTATTGTTATTTTTTATTATTGTTGTTATTATCGTTATCATTGTTATTGTTATTTTTTTATTATTATCCTTATCCTTACCCTTATCGATATCCTTATCCTTATCGATATCCTTATTGATATCCTTATCGATATCCTTATCCTCATCGATATCCTTATCGATATCCTTATCCTTATCGATATCCTTATCCTTATCGTTATCTTTATCGATATACTTATCGTTATCCTTATATTTATGATAATCTTTATCATTATCATAATCATTATTGTCATCATTCTCTATCACATCAAAATTAACATCATTAAATAAAAATTGTTTTTTTAAGTTTTTGACATATTTATATGCAAATAAATTACAACTTTACTAGTCTTTTTGTAGATTTATATTAGATTTTGTGTTCTCTACACACTCAGTATCAGGATTTAAAATGAACAGTCGATTCAGATATCATGAAAACTTAAGTAATATTTTATAACTTGTTTGATTTCATATGTTAAGAGGAGGTCGAGTATATCTGTCCTTTTCTAATCAAAAAATTGATTTTTTCACAAAAAATAATAATTGTAGTAAAAAATAAAAAGAAAGCCCCATCTCGTATAATAAAAAGCAAGATTTTCTTTTATGAGGAAAAATTATTTTTATCGCTTCGTTTTTAAGAAAACCTTGAAAAACTGAATTGTCCATCCGAACCTCTATTTTTTAAGTTTTTCAAGGTTTTCTTCAAAACGAATCGATAAAAATAATTTTTCCTCATGAAAGAAAATCTTGCTTTCTATTATACGAAATGGGGCTAACTACTTATTTTTTGCTACAATTATTAGTTTTTGCAAAAAAATAAATTTTTTGATTAGAAAAGGACAGAGATATACGACCTGGTCTTAATAATTATATATTTAAAATAATTATATATTTTTTGACGCTGAATCTAAATCTGCTATAAAATATATTTATAGCCTTCTGCAAGATATTATGAGAATAATGAGAAGAAACACCATTTTTGAGGTATTTTGAGGGTTTTTCGAAATTATAAAATAAAAAGGGTGGAAATAAAATCATTTTGACTTCAGAATTTAATTCTAAAGGAAAAATACGTCAAAAACCATGTTTTGAATATTTTTCACAACTATTTTTTAACCCTTTATACGGAATTAAAAAGACTGCAAAACGAAAAAAGCCTACACTCGTTCTAAATTTGATTTGAAATCGATTAAAATTTGATTCTGTAACTTTATAACAGTTAGTAAGCATTATAAATGGTATTCTGGGGGTTTTTGAGGTCGCTGATCATGAATTTGATGTCTCTTTTTATCATCCAGCAGTAATCTGCTAACATATTTATGCCCCGCCTTCCTTGAAATCTGCGTTTAAATTCTTTTAAGTCTTGGTAAAATCTTTCATCTTGCTCTTTACTAAAGTGACCGTTATTTTCAGGAAATTGATCAATATGAGAATCAAGAAAATGGAGTTTCAAGTTTATCAGACAGCCTCATTTCTGGAAATTACGTACTATTCTTTTCAAAATTGCCTTCGTTTGATTTAGCATCTGATTTCTGATGAAATACTTATTCTAAGTATTCAAAACATTCGCCATCTTCATCCAATTCATGCCTTGGCAAATTGTTTCATCTACCCAAGCTTTATATGCAGAGGAGGCATCAAAATTTTGGACGGTTCCACGAGAGGTTCTTTAAGAATATTCTGTTTTCTAGGTTTAAATGACTCTCTTGGTGGCCAAATTTTTTTTAGTGATTCGTTCTATCTCTACTATCGTACATACACAAATAACATGGATACTCAGTGAATCCAGATTGTTGTCTTAGTATCATAGATAGAATTTTTAATATAATTGGATATATAATAAATATTGGACGGTTCCACGAGAGGTTCTTTAAGAATATTCTGTTTTCTAGGTTTAAATGACATGATCTACAGACAACATGAGGGACCCATATTTTGTCTTGCTATGAAATATCACTATCAAAGCACATCCTATATAAATGATTTATGGAATCTGTAATTTTTCTTCTGTTTTTGATCTCGATGTATAAAGAACATACATAACAGAGGGGTGATAACTCCCATACCTCCGCAGGCCTGAATTTGAGAGCTTTCTGACTTTGACCAGGACAATATCAACTCGTCGTCAGACACACTACAGCATCATCCTCACATCCTAGCGCTCCCCTGCAAGACAGCGCTCCTTCGCTGGTTTCGTTACTACGAATATTCGGACCAAACAAATTATTCTACAGATTCCATTTTTAGGGCAGTTGTCATTGTGACCAACATGATTCGCAACAGCAGGTTTATGTAAGTACCACTAAAGGGTACTAATATTTGCTTGAGATAAAATGTCTCAAATACAAGTGACCATTGGGTTTTTCACAGCCAAACTCGAGCATTGATTATACTCATAAATATAAGATAGCATATAATTTGGCACTAATCAAATTTTACAAATCCTACAATATAGAAAAAACAAAAAGATAAAAGCAAATATTTTGTTTGACAAAAGTGAATTGTAATAAAGTTTGTGAACAATATATATTCATGAAAAGCGTAGAAAGAGTCAAAAGATATAGATAACTATTTGTGAAATTAAATTAATGTGCGAAAAACTGACAACAATGATGACGCAACAGATGAGGAGGATTTTTTCTCTAAACAATGATAAAGAGTATGTTCCTATCGGTAAAGAGCGAACTGTTGAAAAATATGGTCAAGAAAGTCTCAACGATTTAATAAGAAAGATTGGTTTATCTAAAGAACAATTAGAATTACTAGCTTCAGACTTGAAGGGGAGAAATATGTTGACAAAAGGTACTAAAATAAGCATATACCGTTATCGAGAAGAAAACTTCCGTAAATACTTCAAGGAAGATTCAAATCTAGTATACTGCACCAATGTAAAAGGACTTATAGATGAATTTAAACCAAACGTTCGCAAACCTGAAAATTTGCGGCTATTCATTGATTCATTAAAGCGCAGCTTCAAAGCTGTTTTTCTTCACATGACAAACAAGTATGCTCCTATACCGTTAGCACATTCAACTGCACTAGAAAAAGAGTATGCTAATCTTGAATTGCTCTTGACGAAAATAAAATTCGAAGACCACAAATGGAAAATATGTGGGGAATTAAAAATTCTATCTATGATACTAGGACAACAATCTGGATTCACTAACAAGCAAAGTACCCCAGGTGTACCCCACCGATTTCCTTCATTTTTGGATATGTTGTAGTACATCGAAAAATATTTGACACGTGTTTTTTCGTTCGTGCTATTTCGGCGATTTTAGGGGTGAAAACCACCCTAGAAGTTCAGCCCCAAAAGTGGTTTTTCCTACATTTCTCGAAAACTATTTCGAATTTCTCGGTGAAACAAAGTAAATATTATTTGGTATTCAAAAACAAGTATTTGTGTATTATTTTCACCAATAAGGGTTGCATCCCCTTGTTTTTATACGAGAAAAAATATATTTTTTGACACTTTCTTCTATACAAAAATTTTAAAATTTGTCGAATATGAAAAGAAATTATTGCATTATATACAAAATTTCGAAATAATATAAGCATAACTGAAAATTTTTCCAAAACATCCCTCAAAAGGGGTGAACTACCCTCAACAGGGCTATTTTAATAACTTAATATTCCAGATGAATATCGTCGAGTAAATCAACGTATTATATTCATATGTATAATTAAAATTTATGTGGTCTGAAATTCTTCAGAAAAAACTCTGCTTAGGGGGTAAAACACCCCCAAAATTAAAACCCCGATAATGCATTTTTTAGTTGTAAAATACATTCAAAAAGTTATAAATTGTTAGATACTTTTATACATTTTTTTTGGATCATAGGTGGAAATCGTCTTTTATGATAAATGTTTAAAAAAGTTTATAACTGACATAAACAGGTTATAGTCAGGTTTTGTGACTTAGAAAAGTTTAAAGCTATTATGAATAGTTATATGGGTAATTCTTTCATACTTTTAAAAATCATGTTACTGCGTCATTTCTCCTAAATATGAGATAGCACATCTTGTTAGCAAATGTTCACTGATTTATTGAGTTATTAGAAACTAATTTTGTTATATTTTTAATGATAATTAGACGTGTCATTTTATGGCGGATGGGGAAAAGGGGTTTTTTTTGAAATTTAAATGTTACCAGGCCATGTAAAATGATAAATTACCGCTATAAAAAAAATGACTACTGCTTTTTTTATTTGAGATTCACACCAAAGCTTTATCTATACACATACTTTTGGAAAATCAAGAGCATGGGTGTGTGCCTGTTAACAAAAGTACTTTCTGAAAGGTTATTAAAATGTTACCAAAAATTTATATATTTTACTTTTTTCTGGAAAATACGATGCTGTAAAAAAGACTATTCAGCGGTGACATTTTAAACTACATCAAAAGGTAATATTTAGAATCACAAAGAGAAATTTTTTATTAGGAACGTGTGCCTAGTGTAGATAAAGTTCTTTGTTCGTTTGAAATTATACTTAAAAAACGTGACTCACTTTTGAAAATAGGTTTTTATCCACTAATATGAAAACCTAAGCTTTGATTCATCTTTTCTCTGTTGTGAACTTTGTAATTTACTATTTTATAATACTCAATGTAATCTTTAAGTTGCTTTTGAAGTATTATTTCGAGTATTCTGGAAATCATTGAATTTTTCCCGGCTATTAAATTTTCCAAATTTACATCGATTACCTAGTTTCTATCAATGTTTTAATTCTAAAGAGTTTAAACTTTAAAAAGCTCAGTTTTAGTATGTATTTAATAGCTTACACCTAGAACGTTGAGTTGAATCATCACTGAAATTTCTAGATTTTAAATTTAAAATTTTTAGATTTAATGTTTATTAAATAAACTAAAATATTTGGTTAAAAGGAATATAAGTATTTTTATTCGAAAACATAAACTACACAAATCTATGTTAAATTTCATACCCTAAGATTGACAATTTTAGCAAAAATAAATTGATATTCCACTCACTTATGATTTGTAATCAGGAATCCCAAAAGCCATTGGGTAACTAATATCACTCAATTTTAATACCCGAATCGCCAAAAATGAATTTTCCAAAAAAAATTGCCATTTCTGGCATATTTTATTTATTACAAAATATTTTGTAATTATTAATGTAAATTGCGTATTTAAATATTTTCTGTAACATATTAAACATGTAAAAATGAAAAAGCTCAATGGAAAATGATCTATTATAGCCCAAAATACTTAAAAAACTGATCTGAGATAGGTAAAATATTATACCTGGGTGCGATAATAATGAATATATTTAAATGTCTTATATTAAAAAAAGCTATCTTCAAAAGTGAGTAATGCGATTTTTTCTTTTATTATCATTTTAATATATCAACATTTAAAAAAAATAAATTTGATACATGTGTCTTCAATTTTTTTTAATTTATTGAAAGTAAATTTTAACACTATGAAAAATTTACTCGAAAATCTGTCTTTTGATGTTTGTTAAAAAGACTACCCTTAAAAGTGAGTAACACGATTTTTTTCTTTCATTATAATACGTCAACATTCAGAGAAAATTAGTTTTACACGTGTGCCTGTATTTTTTTTTTTTTAATTTGTTGCAGGTGAAATTTTAACATTATGAAAGATTTACCCATATACTTTTTGTATTTCTTTTTTGCTTATTACAAAGACATTTAATAACATAATGTTCATATCAGAAAAAAGTTAATTTTTTTTTTTTTTCTGGTTCGCCCTATTGGCCCGGTGCAGCCTCTTGGCCAAGCTACCGACATCCTTGACCACCTTTGTGTCAGGATGTTTGCCTATCCTTTTTACCTTTACCTAATTGTTTTTCCAGTACCTCTTATTTTTTCCTACCTATTTTCTATATCTTCCTAGTCTACCCATCCCCGAGAAATCACAGACTGCCGCGTTCCTAGAACAGTCGGTAAGTAGATTTTTACGGTAGATTCCTGCATTTGCCCAGGCCTAAGCCTGTGACGTAGGGAAAACTCCCCCAGGAGAAAACCTACGCCAGGAATATATACCCATCGCGCTCAGAGGTTCTTTTTTCGATGAAAAACGTCTGAAAAAAATTTCAGGTGTTTTCACCGGGAATCGAACCCCTGACTACTCGGAGCGAATGTGTAGAGACCGTATGAGGCGAATGCCTTAGCCGATTACGCCACAGACGCTCCTTTCAGAAAAAAGTTAATAAAAGTTAACTCTTTTTTACCTGATAATAATAAAAAAAAATTTGATAACTTTCATAAGCTGTTATTATATAGTCTCAAATCTTACGTTTTAAACAGTTATATACTGTTTTTAAAAATTATAAAAAGTTAAATACTATTATTAAAAATTACTTACTGAATTCATTTCAGTCTGGGAGATACTATATTTTATCACATTTTAAGTTTTAATTCAACATCTCACAATACACTCTGTGTGTGTGTGTGTGTGTGTGTGTGTGTGTATGCGCGCGTGTGTGTGTGTGTGTGTGTGTGTGTGTTTTTTTAAATTAAAGAGAGTTTTATGCTGACACTAATGCGCTATTGATATATTCATAATATTAAACTTTCTACAAACAGGATACATCAACTCAAGATGTCATAAAACATATTATCAACATGTTTATTTAGTAATTTTATTTTTCATTATTACAAAGCTTTCACTTTGAAGAAGCAAAATAGATATTTGTGTATCTTTCAGAAGTTATGAATCAGAGTTATAAATTATTTTATTATGTAAATAATATAACAGAAATCAACAGGAATTAATCCGAATTACAACATCAACACTGTTTATAGGTAACTTATAAACAAGATGTACGTCAACCCTATGAATGTAATAAATCTGCTATTGATAGCTTTCCAATCAATGAATTTAGAAAATACCCCTATAAATGAAAAGAAAATTATTTTAAAGAATGTTATTGAAAAAGTGTTGTTAGATGCGATGAACGAGTTTAATAATATTGAAATAACCGTCGATAACACCTTGGATTTTGAAGAACCTTATAAAGATGTTAACATGGAAATTGTAGAAGATGACGATAAAGATTGGGCTTACTATGACGATCTTGGACAGTGTACTGAAGACGATGAAGGATTGTCTCATGATTATAAAAACAGAGCGGTTGAATTCCGGAAAAGCGGAAAAAATAAAAATCTTGCTCTAAAGACAGTGCAAAATAGATTTCGTAAAGTTTCATCCATAGCCCAATTAAAACGTTGGGCTAGAACGCTAAATAAAGAAGGCATTTACAGAGAGAAAATAGGAAGAATTTGTGATTTTGTTATACAGAATTTCAAAAATGCTATTGAAGCTGGTCATATAGTACACGATAATGATTTGCAAAGATGGGCACTACAAGCACAAAAACGGATTGGTTCTGTAGATACACGTTTTAAAGGATCAAAACATTGGTTGAATAATTTTAAAAAAGCTCATAGAATAGTGGGTAGGAAAATTAATGAATTTGTTACAAAAAAAACTTTAGAGGGGGCTGATTATTTAGAAAGTCAAGCCAATGCTTTTGTTCATGAAATTAAAAATATCATAAAGGAGAAAGGTACAGCTAATATTTTTAATACTGATCAAAGTGGATTTCAGTTGGAGATTCATTCTGGAAGAACCTTAGCAGTGGAAGGAGAAAAGCAAGTTCAATGCCTCGTTCAATCAGTCTCCTCAACAACTCACAGTTACACCATTCAACCGTTTATTTCTGAAGATGGTCAGCTTATGTCGCCACTTTTTATGGTATTAAAGAAAAAAACCGGAGAATATGGACCTGTCGTACAGAAAGATCTTTTTCGACCGAACAATGTTTATGTTATGGCATCTAAATCTGTAAAATTAACTTCAGGTAAGATTTATATTATGCATTCCTAGAGTTAAATTTCATAATATACCACCAATTTTAAAATTAATTTCAAAGAAGTATATTTTCCGAATGTCGGTTCGACTAGTATTCTTTTACTTGACTCATGGAATGGACATTGTCCTGAAGTAATTCAAGAAGTACAACCTGCTAATAAGGAAATTATCGTAAAGGTAATTCCCAAAGGCACTACTAGTAAAATTCAGCCATTAGACGTTCATGGATTCAAAATTTGGAAGAATGACGTTCGACATTTCTCGGACAGTGTCATTCTGATGGATGAAGATTTCAATCTACATTTAAGAAATAACATAATAAAACTCCAATCACTAGTACATAATCAATTATCTTCGCCAAGGTATAAAAATTTATTCAAGTACTCTTGGTATAAAAGTGGATATCTAGAAGAAAAACCAGAAAATTTTATTAATCCGGTTGAATTTGGATTCAGAGACAAATCTGACGTAAAATGTAAAGTCGAGGGCTCTTTAAATGTAGGAATAATCAGATGTTCATGGTGCAAAAAAATTTATGCCTGAAGCATTTTTTTGAAGACTATCATTATTGTACAAAATATGAAAAGAATAAATATGAAGAGTGAATATATAAAGTGTAACTAATATTTCAATAAAAATGAGATAAAAAAGAAACTACTTTTTCGAAATTAATAAACTTAGAATTTATTAAATTTATTAATTTTGAGTAATTAATATACATAAGAAAACATTGAGATTTACCTACTTCAAATATTTTAAAAGTGTTTCATAACTTTATAATTTTTTCAACTTTATTTTGTTTATAATGCAATGATTTTTCTCTGATATAACGAAAGTTAGAATTTTCATTCCAAAAAGCTGACAAAAGACTATTTTTGCTTGCGATTAAAAAAAAATTATTATCCATTTTATTTTATTTAGAAACTCAAAGCGGATTCTGAGAAATTGAAAAATATATTATAGGGATTTTAATTTTGGGAGTGTTTTACCCCACAAGTAGGGTTTTTCTGAAGAATTCTGGATTACATAAGCTTTAATCATAAACAGGAATATAATACATTGATTTACTTGACGATATTTATCTGGAATATTAAGTTATTAAAATAGCCCTGTTGAGGGTAGTTCACCCCTTTTAAGGGATGTTTTGGAAAAATTTTTAATTATGTTTATATTATTTCGAAATTTTGCGTATAATGCGATGATTTCTTTTCAGATTCGACAAAATTTAGAATTTTTGTATAGAAGAAAGTGTCAAAAAATATATTTTTTCTCGTATAAAAACAAGGGGATGCAACCCTTATCGGTGAAAATAATACACAAATACTTGTTTTTGAATAACAAATAATATTTACTTTGTTTTACCGAGAAATTAGAAATAGTTTCCGAGAAATGTAGGAATAACCATTTTTGGGGCTGAACTTCTGAGGTGGTTTTCACCCCCAAAATCGCCGAATTAGCACGAACGAAAAAACACGTGTCAAATATTTTTCGATGTACTACAACATATCCAAAAATGAAGAAAATCGGTGGGGTACACCTGGGGTACTTTCCTTGATAATTTATTGGTTACTTTGATTAGTTGCAAGATTGGGGTACTTTACTTGTAAGTATCCATGTTATTTGTATATGTACGATAGTAGAGATAGAACAAATCACTAAAAAAAAATTTGGCCACCAAGAGAGTCATTTGAACCTGGAAGACAGAATATTCTTAAAGAACCTTTCGTGAATCCGTTCAAAATTTTGATGACTTCTCTGCATATAAAGCTTGGGTTAATGACACAATTTGCCAAGGCATGAATTGGATAAAGATGGCGAATGTTTTGAATACTTAGAATAAGTATTTCATCAGAAATCAAATGCTAAATCAAACGAAGGCATTTTTGAAAAAAATGGTACGTAATTTCCAGAAATTAGGCTGTCTGATAAACTTTTAACTCCATTTTCTTGATTCTCATATTGATCAATTTCCTGAAAATAACGGTCACTTTAGTGAAGAGTAAGGTGAAAGATTTCACCAAGACTTAAAAGAATTTGAACGCAGATTTCAAGGAAGGCGGGGCATAAATATGTTGGCAGATTACTGCTGGATGGTAAAAAGAGATACATATTCGAAAAGGGGAAAAAAACGTGCTAGGAACCCTTTACATCGATCATTCGATGAAAAATGTGTACGTTAGCGTAAATCAATTTAATACGACAATATCTTAAAATTCACTAAAAAAACCTCACTGGAGCTTACTAGTGTCACTGATGATCAATTTTGAGTTTAATTTACACATAACATTCCAAGTTAATCTTGTTTCCATATATCGTGTCACAAAAAACCGTCAAAATGGTATTTAAAATAAAGATTTTCTAGAAAATCATTAAATTTATCCCATATGTTACTTGTTAACGTCTCCTGGGAGTGGTCTTTTGAAAAATCCGACATCAAATTCATGATCAGCGACCTCGAAAACCCCCAGAATACCATTTACAATGCTTACTAACTGTTATAAAGTTACAGAATCAAATTTTAATCGATATCGAATCAAATTTAGAACGAATGTAGGCTTTTTTGGTTTTGCAGTCTTTTTAATTCCGTATAAGGGGTTACAAAATAGTTGTGAAAAATATTCAAAACATGGTTTTCGACGTATTTTTCCTGTAGAATTAAATTCCGAAGTCAGAATGATTTTATTTCCACCCTTTATATTTTATAATTTCGAAAAACCCTCAAAATACCTCAAAAATGGTGTTTTTTCTCATTATTCTCATAATATCTTGCAGAAGGCTATAAATATATTTTATAGCAGATTTAGATTCAGCGTCAAAAAATACGTAAGAGAAAGTATGTCTGGTCATAAGTACAGACATCTTTTTTTTGTGGGCCTGTGTAATTAGAAAAAAATGTCATGATTCATTCATTTTCAACCCCAATACAGAGAAAAAATGAATTTTAACAGTATTTGCTTTTAAACACACAAAGCTTTATAAGTGTTAAGTGAAAGAATTTTTCACTAAAAATTTTTCGTTCTTAAGAACAGATTTTTGATTTTTCTAAAATTTTCTTTAATCATTTATTCCCATAGTAAAAAGAAAGAGGTCTTAAAAGTGTCAAGGCCACTTTCTTCTCACTCTCTTATCGGATTCTGGAAATTCGACAGCTTTACCGTCGACAAGGATCGTTGAGTCTCCACTCTTTCTACTTTTCTGCATTGAGAGTGGGAACTCACGATTGTTCCAACGCCCTGGACAAGGGAGTGCGAGAAGGAGAAAGAGAGCTATCTCTCTTTTTCTTGCATCTCCTCCCACTACCAGTTATTACTTTTGAAGTTGGCCTGACGGTGCTAGCGTTAACGACGGGCCTAGCTTGAAGAGAGACGCGCGCGACCAGGCCTAAGGGCAGTACGTGTGTGTTGCAGCCCGCGAGGCTGCAGCCACTAACTTCAATCTACGACGACCTTGTGTTTTTATATAATTTGAAGATTCTTCATTTACTCGGAATTTAATTAAAAAGGAGTAATTAAATTTTATTTTAGATTCATAAAGTTAAAAGTTCGTATCATAGTATTAGTTTTTGTTTTTCTCTTTTTCTTTTTTTTTAAATCCGTACGTTTCCGTTGTGACTGTGTAAGCCAGCAGTGCACGCGTAGTGAGTAAAGTTTCAGCTGAAGATTCAACAAGGAGCAAGTGAGAGAATCTCGAGAGCCGGTAATGCAGTGCCAGCCGGCCGGCAATTATTTAGCATTAAGATAAGTACACTGATTTATGTTTGGGCGGAATAGATTTTCTTTTTTTTCTGTCTTTTTGGTGTGATGCTTATGAATATTTATAACATAAATATTAGCTAGCACACGGTACTCGTCGAATTAATGAGAAGTACATTTAATTGAAATAAATAAATGGTTTGGTCGTGTTCAACAGATTTTATTTTTATTTAACTTATAGTGGCACGTACAGTGACCACTGACGAGGTGTGGTGTTTATAGTTTGGTAAAGAAAATTAGACTCAGTAAAGGTTTCAAAGAAGTTTTACGAATTACATTGGTAACGTAGTATTTTACAAAATTTTAAGTACGAATTAGAAAATAGTGGTGTTTGATTAGGTATACGTATAAAGAAATGACTGTGCGTTCGAACGGGACACTTCATATTTTTAAGGCAGGCCGGTGCAAAAACAGTAAATGAGTATTGAAGGGATGTACACATAAAGTAGTAAACTTTACGATTTAATATTTTGAAATCTATTAGAAGCTTGTTACTAACGAAAATTTAAATATATGTACTCGTAAACCTTACTTGAAACGTGCTTGAAATTCAATAACAAAAATTAGTAAAAGTTTTTATTGAGAAATAGAGAGCTTAGAAGCCGTAAAATAATTTTCTTGATATTTTTCTTAATCTTATAGGACTGCATATAACAATAAACCGTATTTCCTCTAAAATATTTCTCTTAATTGTACACGACTAAACAATTTAGATACATTATTAACTATTAAGTCGTAAAGAAAATTGAACCCTGCTGGGAAATTAAGTCAGAAACTGTACCAAACGTGGTTATTTTATAAATTTGAAATAGCTAAAATATTAACCTTTATCTGTAGTTTTTTTTCTTGTGCAACAAAATACAACGGAAGTGTGTTTAAAATTTTCTATAATTTTTTTTATTATTGAAACAAATGTTCGTAATTGAATTTCCTCATATATTGTAAAACTATGTGAGTTGAGAGAGTATGCAGAAACAGTCAAAAGCGAATAATAAACTAGAATATGAAAAAAATAAATGAACTTACTGCGACTGCGTGCGGGAAGTTAAAATTAATACAACAATGTTTTATTCATTAGTATAACGCATAATAAAACAGTTATTAGCTTAACAAAGTTTCTACTTGATTTATTTGTTCAAATTCCATTTCCTTTATTAATTGATTTACTTTTCTTGTTACTAAAGCAAAATTGATTGAGATTATGAAATTCGAATCCATTTTAGCATACATATAAAAATTTCTTTAGTTAACTTGTCTAATATAACAAAAGTTTGTTATGGACGGCGTGGATTTTCTTTTAGGAAGTAAAACTCCTGAAGGAAAAACACCGCCTAAACAATAAGGCATAAAAATAATTTATCCATTAACTTTATTTCAAATATAAAAAATAATTACAAATTTTGCCGTTCCATAACTATAGAAACATTTTCGAAAACCTCAATTATTTCCGGTGGTAATTTTTTTACCGGTACTTTACATTAGTTTTATATAAAATACAAATTCTACTGTTTACAAAATGATTTCACTAGATCAAAACACAAAAATTTATTTACTTTAATGAATTTAATAATTTATCGTTGATTATGCATTTAGGTTATTTTACTTAAATAATCACAAAATTTTTTTGTACAGTTATATTTGGAAAAAATCAGTATATATTTTAGCATGCAATATTTTAATGCAAGAAATTGTTAACCAGTAAAATATTATCATTAAGGCGACTTCGGATTTTAGGGTAAGGTTTTATTTTTGAGTTTACAAATTACTCTTTCAATATGTAAAATTTTTCAGATTTTTTAATTTTCCACCATTCTGCGGATTATAATAAATGGTGGAAAATTAAAAAATTCAAAAAATTTTAGGAACTGAAAGAGTAATTTGTAAACTACAAAATGAAATCGAACCGAACTTCCGTAGTCACCTTAAATTTAAAATTTTCATACATGCTTATACTTTAAATTTTCCACCCTCTATGCCTAATTTATACTCATAAATGATCTTGAGCTTGCGATAGAGTCTGATATAGCGCTCTAAAGTAGCAAACTATAACGGAAGCTTATTAGAATGACTGATCAGTTCTCCACTACTTGAATTTTCTTTCAACAGACAATAGTATATTTATTAAAATAAACAAATACAAAATGCCCAGAGGCAAGTATTGAACTGATAACGAAAAAGGACAGATTCAAGCATATCGTGAGTCTGGATTAAGTCTTGGAAAGATATCACAAATACTCAAAAGATTTATGGAATAAAAAAAAACAGGCGGGCCTATAAAAAGATTACGCTTTGATCAAAACGACAAGTTATTAATCTAGCGAGTGATTCTACAAAAAGTTTAAATCGGATAAAATGTCGTTTGCTAGTTAAGATTTCTAAATCATCTGTACATCGATTATTGAAACAATCTTCATGTATTACACGACAAAAAATGCAAAAAATTCCGAAATTATGATCACACCATAAAGTAGCTAGATTAAGTTTTGCTAAATTGAATATTACTATGAACTGGAAAATGGTAAATTGTTTACTTTTTTATTTCAAACTAAATTATAATAATTTTCATTTTTTAAGGTAATTTTCTCTGATGAAAATAAGTTTAATCTTGATGGCCTAGAAGGTAATCATTCATACTGGAGAGATTTTCGAAAAGAACCGTAATACCAACGAATATAGATGCTTATAAAAGCGTACTCTTAAATGGGAAATTCCTGTCAAAAATGATTTAGTTCTGTTACGCAGTTACTTGGGGGTGCCACCAAATCCCATGTATTTTTATATCAATATATATCGTATATATAACACATTTTTCATATGTATAGATATACAAACAATGTTAAAGTGTTACCCAGGCTTTCGGACGAAAAATGTAACTCAGAAGAATCCTTCTATAAGCGTTTATCTTCTTTGGTAATACCTCTCTTATAGATATTTTGGTAGCGGAAGTTTAATGGTGTGGGAAGCTTTTAATTCCCGTAAAACTTTGCCTCTGTCTTTTCCATCTTGCAGAATGAATCCCGCGGAGTATATTTGTATATTGAAAGATAATTTACTACCGTTTATGGATAATAATGAAAACTTAGAGCTTGTTTTCCAACAAGACAATGTACCGATACATTTTAGTTGAGAAACAAAAAATTGGTTTCTTGAAAATGATATTAAAGTTTTGATTCAGCCTGCATGTTTCCCAGACATTAACCCTATTGAAAATTTTTGGGGTATTTTTGTTCGCAAGATTTATTTCAACAACAAACAATATAACTCTGTTGGAGAGTTGCAAAATGCAGTTTTGCAAGCATGGCGTGAAATTGAGCCAGATACTATTGAAAATTTAGTCGCTAGTATGGAAAGTCGCATTTTTGAACTTATTCAAGCAAACGGTGGACATACAAAGTATTAAAATGTAATTAAAGTTTAATTAATTTCTAAAATAAACAAGATTTCGTGTTTTAAACTGTGAAACAATGTTTTAAAAATATTTAAATTTGTGATTTTCGAAAGTGTTTCTATAGTTATGGGACGGTAAAATTTGTAATTATTTTTTATTTTTTTAATTAAAGTTAATAAATACATTATTTTTATGCCTTATCAAGCTTTATACCAATAAAGTTCATCAGAATTATTCATTTATAAGATGTAAAAACAAGTTTTACCGAGATATGCACCATTTTAAAACACATAAAGTACTTATGGCATATGACGATTGGGTGTTTCTGTAGTTATGAGATGCACTGTATTATACGTTCAATTTTAAACTTTTCTATTTCTTCTAATTGCTTATCTCCAACTTTGACTAATTTCTCTGGGTGAAAAAAATCATTAATCTTTTCATCATTTAAATCTGTCAATTCGTTTCTGTATAGTTATTGTCGTCTTGGTATTCGTGAAATTTTGAAAATTTCTTTGCTATAGTTTTTTTAAATTCTTTCTCGAACGTGCCTTTCAAACTACTGATGCGTACGTAAGAACCCTGCGTGTATTTAGGTGTACTCGGTAGTTTTTGCTGGCTATAGCTCTTTTTTTCTAAATTTTCTCTCGCTGTAGATGCATTAGAAATAGTTACATGCGCAGATACCATTTTAATACCCGTATCCAAAGTGTGATTATACGCATTGACGATATTTTGTATTACATCGATGTATCTTTAAGTATTTTTGTGTGTAAATATATAAACATTGGTTCCTTAAGCGTACGATTTAAACGCTCTACAACAGCTGCTTTGATATCTGGATTACGTGCTGTGCGAAAATTTATATTTCGCTTTTTCAAGTACTCTTGAAGAGAATAATTTATAAACTCTTCACCCTTGTCCGACTGTACAGTTACAGGAATCCGCCAATTTACTCTTTTGAGAACCTTCTCGAAAGCTATGGTGATACTACGAGCGCTTTTATCTCAGAGCGGCCCTACCCGAGCATGTTTGCTGAGAACATCTGTGACGACATCGCTATCTATTAAGTTACATCTTAATCTTGAAAATCTTCGATGAATAAGTTTGTGTAGCGTATAAGCATTCTGGTTACTTAACCACTCATAAATACTCTTTTTTTCTTTTTCATTATTTCTCTAAGCACTTTTGCGAATTAAACTACGGGCGCCAGTGTACCCAGCGCTGGCAAGTATCGTGTGAAGTATCGTAATACATTTTTTTTAAAAACATTTTCATATGCTGAAATTTTTCCATTTTTGCTCAAGTATTTTTTTCTTATTTCAACCTCCGGCTTTACTATATTCGTATCAAGAGTGTAGCTCTCTCTCTCTCTCCGTAAGTAGACACACATCGTTCTTCTTAAGCTCATCGTAAATCTGTCTTTGTATTCTGCATTTTTTGCCCACGGGCGTTTTGTTTCAGATTTACTGCAAGCGCGAATTGCAGAGCTCCAGGTGATATAATATTCATCAATTTTCTCAGCTCTGCAAAGGTAGAATAACTGGATTTTTGTATCGCTGCCGGCATTTTTGAGGTTAAGGTCAACCAAGTTTTGAGGTTATGTTGGCTACCTTCTAGTCTCCTGGTGGATACTCTTGAAAACACGTATTGAAATTCAGCGAGTTACCCAGCGTCGATAAAGTGAATACCTGTATCGTGTATGTAACGATGTGTGCTGGTCCGTGTGAATATAAAAAGAGCTTGAAGTTGAAGGTTTAGCTGTTTTGATGATAGTCTACTGGGTTAAGGAGGGACTGAGAAACGATCTATATTATTACCTAAATACTGTAAAACTGCTTGGGTTTCCAATACAGGGGACTGAATTACTCCTAAGTAGTACACATCAACGTCAGTGGAAACATTCACATCGATCTTGTCAGCCGAGAATAGTATTATACACGTTTCCTCCTGTGGCATTTGGGTTAAATTGTTGCGGCTTGAGTTGCTGAGTGCGTTAACGTTTCCGTGCAGTGCGCATTAAAATTTTGATGCGTGCTCACGGCGGTACGTATTTTTCCTATATATAGTCACGCATATTCTGTATTGTCTACGCATTCTAATCCTTCTCAATTGCATTTTTTGAGGTTGACATTGCTGTCGGTGACGAGTCTGCGACTGTGCTGCCACTTTTCGAGTTTACTGGGTTTACTATTGATCTGGCGTTTTAATCTTCTACTACCAGTTGTCTATTTCTTAACAGTACAGTAAGTGCTTACTTTGAAGTGAGTGTTTAATGTATTATGTCTCTTAGTGCGCTCATTTAATATCATGGTATTTTGCTCTCTTTGTAATCAGCCCATTTTACGTACTGATACAGCAAATCTTTGTAAAAACTGCACTTCTTTATATCACACTAAGTGTTGTGACAGCTCTTGGTTTCTTAGCGAGGGTATTATTGTTTGTTGCGTAAGAGAAAAGATTCGAAAGAGAAAACCAGCAGAAGAGTGCTCGCGTGCAGTAGCCACGGAGGACATTGTTTCGGCCCCGACGCAGCTTTTAGACTCTCCGTTGCCTAACCAGGGATCTCAAAAGAGAAGCGCAGCTTCTCCACTTCACTCTCTTGAGCCATCACCAAGAAGACGTTGTCGTTCAGAGTCAGGCTCCTCCTCCTCATCTGTGAATAGTAGTGTACTGGGCGTTAACTTGAGTCAGATTGCTGCCTCCAGTCCCTCTCGATTGGCTCCTCTAGCTTCTTAGACTAATCTCATTTCTCTTAATCAACTGGTCGATATGTCACCACCTGAATATTTTGTGGCTTTTGCAGCTGATTGCAACAGTAAATTTGATAAGCAATTTGAGATGACTAATCAGCTGCTACAAAAGACAGGTCAACTGTTAGAAACCAATAATAATCTTGTACCTGAAGTTAATGCTCTTAGGACTGAATTGGGGGAGGTTAAACTTTCTTTTTCGGATCTGGAGAAGCATTATTACGCTCTGTCTGATCGTCTAGATAACCATATTGCCCTGTGTACATCATCTGGAGTCTCATTATTGCGTGACTCGTATGAGATTCTTTTTTCGGGTATACCGACTAGTGTCTCGTTGGGCAACAGAGAGATAATCGAGATCATTTTTAAGGCTATGGGGCTCGATTTTGGTACTAAATTTCTTGTTGATACTCGTGAGTGGCTGCCTGTTGCCACGGTAGATTCTGAAATACCTGAATGTTCTCAAAGGCATAAATTTAGATCTTTTGTTGGTCGCTTTACATCAGATGCAGTTCGTGACTGCATTATAGAGGCGTCACCTAAACTGCGAGGATTTTCTTCTTTTAAATTGTTTGGTGTGGGTGGGAATGGGAATATATTTGCTCGTCCTATATGGCCTAAACCAGTATATACACTGCTTAAAAAGGCTTTAGCTGTTTATGAAAAACTCAACTATCAACGCCCGATAGTACGCAACTTAACGGTCTGCATGCGTCCGTATAAGAAAGGTATTACTGATGAGTCACAATTGGCCTCTCTTAAGCCAGTTGAAACGAAAAAATGAGGACTCCACGGCTCTCTTGCGGTGAGCTCACTCACCTCTTTAAATGCATCAGTAAACCGCTGTTCTAACAGCACATGTTCTAAATTAAGTCTAAATTCTTCCATTTTATCTCCGCACTGCATTTCTGATAATAGTCACAATTCCTCAATCCATTATAATTCTGATTTTCCACATAACCTTGTTATTTCACATGCCAATGTCAATAGAATTAGGACTCATTTCTCAGTTATTGAAAATCACATTACGTTGAATAAAACTGATATTTTTGCAGTTACTGAAACATTCTTAACAGAGCTCGATGATAGCTCCGTGATCTCTAGAGATCACTACAACTTCTTTAGGTTAGATAGAATGGGCAAATCAGGTGGTGGAGTAGGGTTTTATGCTCGTGATTTTCTTAAGGTCAATATTTTAGCACAATCAGACCCGGTCTTTAATAACACTGCAGAGTATATTATAGCTGAGATATCTTTTGGCATGGAAAAACTTTTATTTGCAGTGGTTTATTTACGTCCAAAGGCGATTTTTCCTGAGGAATTTCTTAATTTACTTTCTACATATTTACCTTCTTATAAAAATGTTGTCATAACTGGTGATTTTAATATAAATTTGTTAACTAATAGCTACTCTGCTGACACTTTTCGCTCAGCTATTGATTCGTTGGCTCTTTATGTGGTTCCATCTGAACCCACTCATCACACTTTAACTTCTGATTATTCTTCCCATACATGGATTGATTTATTCATCATCAATGATGACAGCTCTCTGTTATCGTATAGCAAAACATCAGCACCTTTTATTGCAGGTCATGATCTTATTTCAATGACATTTAGAGCATATAAACCACCAAATACAACGAGAAAAATTTTCTATAGAAACTTTTCTAATTTAAATCGTGTTAGCTTAAATGAAAATATTTCACGTAATCTCTTACTAAAATCGCAAGTGAGCCATGCGACTTCTGGTTCAAAAAATGAACTCATTAATGGTCTGGTAAATGATTTGTCTTCTGTCCTTGTTTCGTCGTTCGATAAATGTGTACCTCTTAAATCTCGTAATCTAATGATTAAGAAAAAACCCTGGGTAACTTCTGATATTCGTGCTAAAATGAAGGATCGTGATAGAGCATATCGTTCAGCTGTTCGCTCTGGTTCCATGTTATCTTTAGCTCACTATCGAAGACTTCGTGGTGAGGTCTTTAATGCCCTTGACACGGCTAAAAACGAATACATATCTAATCGATTGTCTACCTCGTTGAACTCTTCAAATAGATGGATAACACTACGTAAAATTGGGCTCTCTAGTAAGATTCTTCCCTCACCAATACAGTATTTCTCATCTAAAACACTTCTGACTCATTATACGTCGGTCTCGTCATCATCAACGGCTCTCTCAGACAGCGAGATTAATGAAGTTCTTGCTGTACCAATACGCAACGACCTACCTGTCTTTGAGTTCGCAGAGGTTGACTGCTCTGTGACTGACTCTTTTTTACGTCTTGCTTCATCTAAAGCACCCGAGTAGAAACGTATAAAGGCCAACCGTACTTGTAATCAGTACCTTATCCGGCTAAACTTAAGATTTAAATAAGGGTCTGTCACCAGGGAAAGATCCGTGCCGGCCACTAAAATCCTTATTTCAGGTTCAACTGATAAGTGCCTGTGTAGCGCCTGTAAACGACTTTTTTTTTTATTTTTATAAAACATATAATTAGCTCATATTTTGTTTCCAAAGTAATAATTTAAGTATTTTATTCAAAATAAATAAAGCAATTGTTCATTTAAACGATAAAAATATGTTAATAAGTGTTTTATAAAAATTTCACAAATTAGGTTATAAATATAAATGGCGAAATATTACGGTACCACTCCGGTATCGATAAGTTTTTCCTGAAATAAGGATACTAGTATCCGGACCGGAACCTCCCCTGGTGACATTGGGGGGAATAACCGGATCCGGATCGGACAATAATCTTCAGGCTCCGGATCCGGGACGGATGTACGCCGTAATTGCATTTCTACTCGGGCAGTAGGCCCTGATGATCTTGCGACCGATATGTTGAAAATCTCTCAGGATTCTTTATCTCCACACCTAAACTCAATTGTGAACCTGTCTTTGTCATCTGGTATATTTCCCGATGCTTGGAAAAGAGCATTTTTTCTGCCGTTGGTTAAGTCAAATAAAATTGACTCTCCCTCTCAGACACGACCTATTGCTAAGCTTTGTGAAATTTCTAAGGTTCTCGAAAGGGTTGTTCATTCACAAATGTATGCTCATAGAGAGAGAAATGACCTGCTTGATTCTCTCCAGACAGGTTTTCGAAGGTCAAATAGCACTCAGACAGCACTCTTAAAGCTTTTGGAAGATGTCCGTTTTGCGATTGACAAGAGAATGATAACTGTACTACTCTTATTTGACTTTGAAAAGCCTTCGACACAGTACCTCATTTGCGTCTTCTTCACAAAATTCGTTCTCTTAATTCCTCAGATACGGTTATACGCTGGTTTGCGTCTTATTTAAGGAATAGATACTACTCTGTTCCTGATCTAGAGAACCAAATTGGGGATTGGATCACGTGTTCGGCTGGCATGCCACAGGGTTCTTGGTCCATTATTGTTTTCAATATTCATCAATGATCTTTCTTTGAGCCTGAATAAGGCTAAACATATTCTTTTTGCTGACGATCTCCAGCTTTATCACTCGTTTCCACCGGCAAATTTGGAGAAGGAGATTGACCTCGTGAACCATGAGGTTGCTGCTGTGGTCAAGTGGGCAAATGACAATGAACTCACTTTGAATCCTACCAAGATGCAGGCTATGTTCTTGGGCAGTGAACAATTTATGGCTAGAATTGATCGACTGTCATGCCCACCTATTCTTCTAAATGGCGTGTCCATTCCTTACACAGATATCGTTAAAAACTTGGGAGTCTGGATTACCAGTACATTAAACTGGAACAGACAAGTTAACTCGATAGTTGGTCGAATCTTTGGTACTCTGCAGTCTCTTAAGTTTCATAGACATGCATTATCCAGAAAGGTTAGGAAGGAACTGGTTGAGGCGTTAATTTTCCCGATTCTTGACTACTGTTGTGTGGTTTATGATGATCTTCCTCAAATTCTGAATCTTAAACTTCATCGTGCGCTTAATGCGTGTGTCAGATTCGTATTCGGTAATATTGGGAGACAGGATAGGGTCACTCCTTTTCGCCTTGAACTTGGTTGGATATCGGTTAAAAATAGGCGGCTCTACTTTAAAATGGCACTAGCCCATGTTATTGTGTCTTATCAAAATCCACCATATTTAGCTTCCAAGTTCCTCCGTGCAAACATAGATACAGAGGTTAGGTCATCAAATAGACTTCCTGCGAGAATGCTTATTTGCCCGGTTGTACGCACTGCTGCGATGTTAAATTCTTTTGTCTCCACAGCATCTAACTTCATAAATAATAATGTCAATCTATTTGCTGGTTTTGGAGCTGGGTTGACCTAACGAGACCTTAACGAGACTAATGAGCAAGTTCCTTAATGATGAGCGCACTGAGTGGCATGGCACGTTGGATGCTTGAAGAGCGTTGTCTATGTATACAAGCTATGCTCTACTACAGTTTTAAAATGTAGTCCTTAATAGTTGCTTTTTGTGCTGATACGAAAGTGACAATGGTAAAAATGTTACATAGATTTATTGTTGACCTTTATTTCAAATTTAATTACTTTACTTTCATCTTTATGTGATAAACTTAATTGTCTACTTATAATAGTAATCTAATTATAGAATAATTTCTATTTTGGTTTATATCAAGTCATATAAAATAAATATCTAATATACTTATCTTATAATCTTTTACATATTGTGTATATAATTTGTAATTACGTATGGGCCATACGGGGTTGAACCCCATGGCCTGAAATAAAAGTATCAATCAATCAATCAATCTCTCTCTCTCTCTCTCTTGATTCTTCCTTTTCTAAGGATGACATTGCATCGGTTCGACCACTTAAGCGTGCTTCGATGGCTGTAACCACTGATCAGAGTGTTCCTGCTGATGCGGGGTCGGAGTCTGCGCGGAAGCGGGATCGTCCATCTACTGTGCCTTTGCTTGTTACCATGAGGAGCACCTCATTGGCTCGTGCTGTGATTGATGCTAAAATAAAATTGGGAAAACTCCATTCTGCTAGGATAAGCGATTGTCTGTCTCCTGATGTCAAGGTTGTTGAGTCCCTGACATCTGCTGTTATAAATATTAATGAGTATTTGCCTGCTTCCTTGCATCAGTTGAAGCTGCGGGTCTTAGCTAAGGCCAAGGATAAAAAATACAACTTCCTTACGTTTGTGAGGAGTGGCATGATATATGCAAGAAAGAAGAGGGATGACGTGCCTATTCGCATTGCCACTGATGCCGACCTTGAGGCTTTTTAGCAAGGATATCACTGATGACATCCGACGACGGAGCGACAAGCTGATGTGTGATGGTGTGGTAAGTCCATTCTCTACTCCTTTCCCAGCTAATTCTCTGATATCTCCTAATAATATTATTTCATCTTCCATTACAAATCATTTCACCACAGAGGACGGTTTTCGGGTCTGCCACTTTAATGCCAACTCCATACGTGCTCATATTGAAATGATAAGACTCTTCTTGGCTTCTCGGCCCTATTTTCATGTGATAGCTGTAACAGAGACAAAACTGGGTCAGATTGTTTGTGACTCTCTTATCGCTTTGGATAATTATGTGCTCTTGCGGCGGGATCGAAACACCAGAGGTGGTGGTGTTGCTCTGTACATACATTCCTCCTTAAACTTTACACGGTTGTGTTCTTCTAATGGTAGCTGGTGTGGCAAGCCGGGTTTACCTGAATACCTCTTTTGTGAGGTTAAATCTCCTGATTTAGTCTCTCCTATTTTTGTCGGAGTGGTCTACAGGCCACCTCATGCACCGTTTTTAGCTGGCACTGATTTCGTTCCTGATTTGACATCATTCATGCATAGCTATAGTACTAAAATCATCATGGGCGATTTCAATGCCAACATGTCTGTTGATTCTGATGACTCTATGTTTCTGAAGGGTTTAATTAGGGAAAATTCACTATTCTCTGTGCCTTATGGTGCAACACATCATACTTCATCATCAGATACTTGCCTCGATCTATGTCTTGTAGATGAAAATGATTCTCTAATTGACTATTGGAAGACTGACGTCCCATTTATAGATGGACATGATTTAATTGCAGCCACTGTTAAGTCTTCTCTCTCAAAGCCTATACTTAATGATTTCTCTTATCGAGACTATAAGGCTGTTGATGATGCCAAATTGCTGGATTATTTTTGTTCACTGAATTGTTCTGTATGTAGCGGTGATTCCTCTCTTCCTGCTCGCCTTGATTGTCTCTATGGACATCTAAATGAAGCAGTTTCCCTCTTTGTGCCTGTCAAAAGAGTTCGACAAGGTGTAAATCGTCGACCTTGGATTACTGCAGAGCATCATGGCTTGGTTCGTGAGAGGGATCGTCTTTATAGGCGCTATAAACGCACACGATTTCACTTCGATTTGCTGCAATATAGAGCTGCACGTGATCGTGCTCATGAGTGTATCGAGTCCTCTAAGCTTCTTTATTACTATGACCGACTTTCTGGTCTCACTGATTCTAGGCAAATTTGGAAGGAGCTTAGAAATCTTGGTATTTGCTCTAGTAGTGGTGAGTCTCGTCACTCCTTTTCTGTGGATGAGCTAAATCATTATTTTGCTGGTGTTGCAACTGATCAATCAGTTACGTCGATTCCTGATTATCTGGGTACTTTGGCTGATGATGAACCATTTAAATTGATGTTTCGGTTTTCTGAAGTATCGTTGGGTCAGGTTCGGGCATCGGTGTGTAGTTTTTCTACGCAAGCTAGGGGTCCAGATGCTATTCCTCAGTCTTTTATTCTTTCGGCTTTCCCTGTAATTGGGCCACTCTTGTGTCGCATCTTCAATGATTCGCTAAAAGATGAATTCTTTCCATCATGTTGGAAGCTATCTCTAATAAAGACTATAAATAAAGTCTCTTCTCCACAATCCATGGGTGACATTCGCCCTATTTCTCTGTTGTCCTTTTTGTCCAAGGTTCTTGAGCGTCTTGTTCATCAGCAATTGTATGAGTACTTGGCTACTAGACGGCTGTTGAATCCTCGGCAGACTGGTTTTAGAACTGGGCATAGTACTCGGACGGCATTGTTGAAGTTGACGGATGATATCAGGCTAAATATGGATAGACGGTATGTCACCATGCTCTTGCTGTTTGATTTCAGTAAGGCGTTTGACACTGTAAGTCATGCTATTTTACTTGGGAAGATGTCTTCGCTTGATATTTCCAGTTCAGTTATCAGGTGGTTTGCCTCTTATCTGTCATGTCGACAGCAGGCTGTCATTGATGAGAATGGTGTCGCATCTGATTATGTTCCTCTTAACACGGGAGTTCCACAGGGGTCTGTTTTGGGACCATTATTATTCTCAATTTATATAAATGATGTTGCTGTTGATTTTAATTCTAGTGTACAACACTTGATATATGCTGATGACTTGCAGGTGTATATTCATTTTCCTCTGAATAAGTTGGATGTTTTTACGTCCATTATGAGCGCTCATGCAAAGATTATCTCTGATTGGGCTTCCAGAAATCATCTTGAGCTGAATGTTGGTAAGACAAAGGCTATAATTATTGGCTCTTATTATTATATTAACATGCTGTCTTTCTTACCCACTACTGGCGTGCCAATAAATGGCACCACAATTAAGTTTGAATCTAATGTTCGCGATCTGGGGTTTGGTTGGACAATAAACTGAATTGGAAGGAGCACATCACCAAAGTTTGTAACAAATCTTTTACGCTGCTTTACAGATTAAATTACTTTAGGAAAAGCACTAATTTTGCTTTACGCAAGCATCTTGTTCAGACTTTGCTTTTTCCACTCATAGACTACTGTTGTCTTGTATATTGTGATCTGTCGGCGGAACTGGACCTAAAGTTGCAGAGAGTCATCAACTCGGGTGTTCGATATGTGTATGGTATTGGCAGGCGAGAGCATGTTTCGGCTTATCGTTCTGCACTGTGCTGGTTATCTACCTCTGCTAGAAGGAAATACTTTACATCTGCTTTCCTATATAAAATGTTCTCATCTAATGAGCCTACATATCTCTACTCTGGTTACATGTGGAACCAGTCGGTGAGAACGTTGAGGGGTGCTGTAAGACCATTAACTGTTCCTCCTGCTTCTACGGAATATTATAACGGATCCTTCTTGGTTACATCATCGTTTCTGTGGAATGAGCTTCCCGTTTCTATCCGTAACTCTCAATCGCTTTACTCATTTAAATCATTAGCATTTTCACACTACCTTTCCTTGGAGAATGGACCGCTGTCACTTCGATAACTATTAATATTAATATTGTTAACTGTAATTGTAATTATTGTGATTTCTTATATGATCTATTTTTAAACATATTCTATTTTTATTTTACTATATTGTTAAAATTTTTACTTTTTTTCTGTTTATATTGAAACCTTATATTATTTACTATATTGTAAATTTGTACAACATATTGTACATAAAATAAACACCTATCTATCTATCTATCTATCTCTCTCTCTCTCTCTCTCTCTCTCTCTCTCTCTCTCTCTCTCTCTCTCTAAATCTACAATATCTGATGAATTTTTTCGTTTCCGTTTATCATTAGATTTTTCAGCATCTAATCTTCTATACTGATGTAACACATCTGTGTTACCGATAAGTTTAAATGGCGTTTCTGACAACGATAAAAATCTTATTATTCGTGCTCTTCCTGCGGGTAAAGTAAGAGATTTTTTTTTCTAATGATATCACTGATTAGGTCTATAATATTAGAATGAGGTATAATATTACCTTCTACCTTTACGCAATCTGTGTTATCCTACTTTAAAAGTTTATTAACAGCAGTTGTTTTCAAATGATTTAGTAGTAAACACGCGCTTCTTTTATAGCTCTTGGGTGCATAATCGAGAATCAAATCTTCGGAGAGTCACGCTGTTAGCATAGCTTCACCTTACTCCATTTAATTTTCGATATCGACTGAATTTACACGTCTTTCGATATTTTTAAAATAAAGATATTTTTAGAGTATCTGCATATATTTCTAATATTTCTCTTGTTCATCGGTGATACTTTTGGAAAAGAGAATATCATGCATATCAGCATCTAAGCGTGATGAATTATCTTCTTTTATCTATCTGTTTGCTTAATTTCTTTACCCGTAGACTGGTTTCTTCCGAGGAGGAACGTAATTCTCGCTCATATTTATCTTCTGGGATAGTGACCATTTTACGGATACGTTCCATTGTTTAAGAGTTGTTAAAACCAGAAATTTTTAATACTTAAGTACCTATGATTGAGACTAAAAGTATAGGTGAGAAACCTCTATCAATTTGGATAAGTAGACGTTTCTTCTGGTGCCAGTTGGTATTTTTACATTTAGAATAATTCGCACCTTTTTTTCTTCTTATTATCAATTTTCGTGATATATGTTTGTACTTTTTTAATCGCTCTTTTCAAGAATTTTTTAATTTTACTGTTCCGTGTAATACATTTAATACACACTCACATATACACTTTATTATATTTGTATCGGCTGATTGTAGTAAAGCTGCTCTGTACTGTGACTATTTTTATTTTTATTTTCTTCTTTTTCTTATTTTTATGTTACCGTGGCCATGGCTACTCATATACTGCTTCGGTTCTACTTGTTAACGCTTATTTTATATGTTTAGCATAGATTTAAATGATATTTCGGTGAATAGGCACACTGAACTCTATCATCGGGAAAAACACATGTTCTAAAACGGTATTATTCATCTTTTGTACTCTGTTTCAAGTCCAAGAAAAGATAACCTTGTGGTACACCTGTACTATCTAAATAGGCTTCTTGCAGGAATTTTGGATCTTTGGGGTATACTTGTCGCGCAAAATACTGAATTTGAGTATGATTTCCGGATTTTTTAAAAATTAATTTCCATGTCTTTTACTCAGTTAATTACCAGGCTCGCGGAACACACACGTTTTATCAGCTACTTTCGCGTGTGCTTCATCATCCGCTGCTTTACGCAGTAAAGACACGCGATAATCAGCTAATTTTGTGTGACTCTCGATAATATTTTAATTTTAAAATTGTAATTTATAATCGAAAATTTTTTAATAAGAATAAAAATAAAATAAAAAAATAAAATCGTATCTAATGTTTTTATTTTCAATAAAATATATATTTTTCATTATTACATAAAATATTGCTTATGTTTTCTTATAAACAAATGATAGAGAAAGTCTAGGGTTAATGTTACGCCTCTTTTTCAAAACCATCCAACAAGTTTTAGATTCTGGATGTGTGACAACCTCATGCATATGTCACCGAGTTTTGTACCCTTGACTGGATTATATTCCCCGATTTCATTATCTTTGGATTTCAATATACACATGTCGTTATCACAATATAAAATTTTTTAACAAAAAACAAAACCGACTTCAAAAAAATGCACTAAACAGTTACAAATAATTTTTGATCTTCAATAATTATACGCATACTACGCATCTAACTCAACACATGTGTAGCAAACATTTTATAGATTATCTAATCATTTGTAAACAGCACAAGCAAATTATATTTTTTTTTAATTCACAAAAAAACATTTTCGAAGTCGGCGTCAAATTCTACATCTGTGCAGAACGATTCAACAACTTGACGCCGACTTCGGAAATGTTTTTTTGTGAATTAAAAAAAAATATAATTTGCTTGTGCTGTTTACAAATGATTAGATAATCTATAAAATGTTTGCTACACATGTGTTGAGTTAGATGCGTAGTATGCGTATAATTATTGAAGATCAAAAATTATTTGTAACTATTTAGTGCATTTTTTTGAAGTCGGTTTTGTTTTTTGTTTAAAAATTTTTTTTATTTGTCATTTTTTAGTGCAATGTTTTTAAAATCTTATTAATTCATAACGCATGCATTAGTACACCACCAAGCAATATATAGCAGGAAAGAAAGAAGGCTCAACAGCACAGTGTCGTTATGTGTGCATGTATACATATTCAAGTTCAGGTAAGAGAGAGAGAGAGAGGGAGGGAGAGAGAGAGAGAGAGAGAAAAACTTCCAGTTTTCTTAATTTGATAATTGGGTCATACAAACCGAATATTGGCCCAATAATCATAGGACACGTATGGGACTTTCCTGCAGACATTCTCTATCAGAAAAGAAAAAGTTTTTTCGAATCGGTTAAGAAATGACGAAGTTATGAGGTAACAGACATAAAAAAAAAAAAAAAATTCAGTCGAATTGAGAACCTCCTCCTTTTTAAAGTCGGTTAAAAATGCATCTTCCCTATTTTTCTAAATGTTCATTGAGCTTTAAGAAAACTTGAGCAGTCGTATAAGCTGCAATAACGACATTTGTATATGCTGCAGTAGGCGATGATTCTTCTTTGTATTGCCAGTTGATAAACAAAATCTCATCGTTTACATGACGTATATCGAGCACTTTTTTATCAGTTACTGTAAGGAGTTTCGAAAAAGCTTTTTAAGATTTTTCTGATCTCCGTTTGTTTAAAATTACTCTGCTGTCCAAATTTACTCAAGAAAATTGAATTGCAATATTTTTTATAACGCTTTAAAAAAGAGGGTGTTTTTTTGTTATAAATAAATGAAGCTGGGGCTTTATTTATAACTTTTACGAATTTGCTATTTGAATAATCTTATAGCTGTGTTCGAAACGAAGATTTAAAAAAAAAAAAGAACTCTCTAAGGCCAATAGGAGCCGAGATAAGATATTTTTTTTTAAATCAGAGCCACTTTGTTTATAACAATTAGGAAACGAATCAAACGGCATTTTTAGTTATAGACTTATATTTTAAAAATCTATGATTAGATATTTTAAAATGCGACTCTTTATTATGAAAACTAAAATAATAATAACATACAAATAATAACGTCAAGGTGAAAGTCATAGTGGAGATGCTTATCTTTGCTCGTGAGGAAAGTTAACAAAGGACCCAGTTCCAATAAAATTCGTAAAAATTAACCGTATCTCCGTAAATAATGGACTGATTTTGATGTTTTTTTTCTTAATCTGGAGTACCTTGAAATATTATGAATATTGGTGCAAATAGTTTTTCAAAGTAGGGTGTATTTAAGTTAAAAAAACTGTACCTAATACGGACACCTTAAACGCAAATGATTGTTGTGGCTCACTAAATCAATATTTTCAGACGTGTAATGTTTCATTTTAAAGCTAAAAGAAAGAACTTCTAAATGAGATGTCACGAGTTTCATTACGATTAATATTTACGAAATGCGCGCGGATTTACGTAACCGTTGTAAATGAACTTACCTTATTATTCCTCGTAATTATTACATTTGGAACCTGGAGACAAGTTTAATTAAAATTTTTACTGATTCTATATTTTAACTAACTATTGTAATTAATTTATAGATTCAATAAATAAAAAAATTATTATTAATAATTGCAAAAATTTTAAAAGTAATAATAAAAATTATTATCCTGTTTTTTTTTTACTTTTCTTTATTTTTCATGTAAAAAAATTTTTTCATCATTGAATATATTTTTATTTTCTTTCTAAAATTAAACTACTAATATTTTCATGTGAGAAATATTTTTAAAATAACACAGAAAAAGTTAATAAACAATGGGTAATCAGAAAATCTAAATTTTTATTTAAATAAACATTGAAGTTCAGCAACAGCTTCTCATATATTATATAGATTAAAGTTATTATTTTTAGCAATTATTCGATTCGAAATATGTGGACACGTATCATTTCTATTATAAGTATTGTTAATACTCCTTTCTATTTTATCCAAAAAAATTTTAGCTATCAATAATCACAATGATTTTGCAAATAATAATAAGAATCGTTTTTGAATCTTTAAAATTTTTTCTTTTCCATGCGCAAACATTATTTTATTATTAAAAATATCGAATATAAAGAAAAAAACGAAAGCGAGCCAATTGCAAAAAAAAAGAAAAATTAATATTTAATAAAAATATATTTTACACGAAAATAAACATTTTTTTATCCTTTTTCCATAAATTTTTTCCTGTTATATAATAATTTTTCGGATATATATTAATATTCTATAATTAAATAAGAAATAAAAATAGTTCCAATTAAAAAGCAATCTTCATATCAATTTTTCTATTATATTTATGAAATATTCCTTACATAAACATTTTAATAATTTAATTTTAGGAAGAAAATAAAAATAGATTTGATGATGAAAAATTTTTTTCACATGAAAAACAAAGAAAAAAAAAAAATACATAACAATTTTTATTATTACTTTTAAAATTTTTGCAATTATCAATAATTATTTTTTTATTTATTGAATCTATAGATTAATTACAATAATTAGTTAAAATATAGAATCAATAAAAATTTTAATTAAACTTGTCTCCAGGTTTCAAATGTAATAATTACGAGGAATAATAAGGTAAGTTCATTTACAACGATTACGTAAATCCGCACGCATTTCGTAAATATTAATCGTAATGAAACTCGTGACATCTCATTTTGAAGTTCTTTCTTTTAGCTTCAAAATGAAACATTACACATCTAAAAATATTGATTTAGTGAGCCACAACAATCATTTGTGTCTAAGGTGTATGTATTAGGTACAGTTTGTTTAACTTAAAGACACCCTATTTTAAAAATCTATTTGCACCAATATTCATAATTTTTCAAGATACTCCAGATTAAGAAAAAAAAAACATCAGAATCAGTTCATTATTAATTTTATTGGAACCAGGTCCTTCGTTAAGTTTCCTCACGCGCAAAGATAAGCATCTCCACTATGACTTCCACCTTGACGTTATTATTTGTATGTTATTATTATTTTAGTTCTAATAATAAAGAGTCGCATTTAAAAAAATTTAATCACAGATTTTTAATATATAGGTCTTCAACTAAAAAATGCCGATTAATTCGTTTCCTAATTGTTATAAACAAAGTGGCTGTGATTTAAAAAAAAATCTTATCTCGGCTCCTATTGGCCTTAGAGAGTTCTTTTTTTTTTAAATCTTCGTTTCGAACACAGCTATAGGATTATTCAAATAGCAAATTCGTAAAAGTTATAAATAAAGCCCCAGCTTCATTTATTTATAACAAAAAAACACCCTCTTTTTTAAAGCGTTATAAAAAATATTGCAATTTAATTTTCTCATGTGCTCTTAATGGAATATGAAAATTTGAATTTTCATGAACAGTTTAAGCCCTTACGCAACTCAATATGTTCAGCCAAAATAAAATTATAGCTATATACATTATGCGTGTTGGGATAAATAATACGGGATATTTCAGCAAATTAACCAATTTGCTGTCACAACCTCTCTTTCTGTTCGTATTCATGAAGGCTTCGTTATAAAAGTTTTAAAATATTTAAAAAATTATTTTTGCAATAAATAATTGATAGGCAAGAAATGGCCATTTTTAATGTTTATTTTTGGCTTTTTTGCAATAACTAATTGACGAAAATAATCGCGGCACTACTCAAATTGTAGGTTTTTTTATTCTTTAATACTTTTATTAATTACTTTTTTTTCTAAAATGCATAGGTTGCTTTAAAGAATTTAAAAAGCTGTTTTAGTCAATTTTGCAGCCTCCTGGAGCATTTTCTACCATTTTTTTTAGTTACATTTTATACAGAGTTAATTTTTTATCGCCCTAAATAACTCTATATAGGTTTCATTAAGCTCCTAATTAATGTCCTCAAAATGTCTCTATTGATTGGACTAAGTATGGCTATGTAGACTTATAAATGATTCTGTATGAATTATATATATATATATATAAAGAATATATATATATATATATATAAATTATATATAATTTTATATAAACTATTTTAACCCGGGTATTGTGGTCATGATAATATGCATTAACGAGCAATCATGACCACATGGTGCGAACTTGGAGGTGAACTTTTCAATCAGAATATTTTGTATTTGTTTTTTGGTCTACTATGGTCATAACTTTTTTTAATTTCATTTCATGCATCTCTTATTAATGCATAGGGCATTATAGCTTTAAACCTTGTATTTCTTATTTCATTTTTGCACAACTTAGATTTTTCATCATTGTTTGTTAAATTACATTTTAATAAATTTTCGAAGAGATAAAAAGGTGCCTTTTTGATCATTTTCTTTCCATGTTTACATGATAATACTTCATTAGATACATTGCAAGATACTATTGAATGTTTAGAAATTAAATCTATTGATTCCATTTCTTGTTTTGGTGATATATTTTTACCTTTTTTGATTTTTTTATCCCATCATTGGTGAGTTTATGAAGATTTTCCTCATGAAATAAATTTTCTTCATTTTCATTCGAGGTGAATGCACATGAATATGAGTCACTATCGCTCTCATGTGATTCAATGATTTTTACCTGAGTATGCTCATTTAATTTGAGTTTTTGCTCAGGATTTTTTAGATTGGCATATTCGCCATCTATAGCCAATAGTATCTTTTCGTGCATTGTCCTTAAGATCATATTTAACATTCCCAAAAAACCATGTTTTATATTGTACTTTTTAATAACCTTTGGAATTTTAAAATGTACATTCATCTTATTTGCATTTATATGTAAATTTAATGTTTTTTTGTTTTTTATTTCTTTTTAATTCCTTATTTATTGCTTTAATTTGTTTACCTTTTTAAGTAGTATTTTAAATTTTTTAAGCCTTTCTAAATTTGCAACATGAAATACTTTTGAATTTTGAATTTTTTGTGTTTTTGGGGTTTTTTATGAGTTGCATCCTCACCCCTTATATTATTTAAATTTGTTGCAACTTTATTCAGTTTTCCTAAGGTTCTTCCAGTGATAATGAGTCTATATCTATTTGATGCACATTGATATCATTATAACTTGCTTATGTCATTTTATTGCTGACAGGAGCTTTTTGTTTATCTTTATCTATTAATTTCGTTGCCTTTATGCTTGGATTATATGAAGCTTTTTCTTTATCCTTTATATTATCGTTTCCATTAAAGAATTTTTGTTTATTTGTGTTACTTCTATGAGATTCATTTCTGTTTGATGCTCTTTTTTCTTGAATCTTGTCATCAGTTTCAAAATCTGATAATATTTTAAACGTGTTCTTATCTCTTTTCTGTGAGAATCGCATGGCCTGCCTAACGTTTATGCTAAAATGTCTGCTGACTTTTTCAACTAGTTTTTCTTCAGTATACTAAAGATTTAATTCTTTAGCTAAGCCTTGGACTTGAGTGGCATAAGTCATACGACTTAATTTCCCATTTTCATAAAGCTGACCAAATTCCACTTTTCTTTTAGACGCTCTTTGGATATCTTCATTCCAATATCTGTCTAGGAATAACTCTTTAAAACCTTGGTATATAAATACGTCGTCTTGATAGACGTACCACCACTCATTTGCATTTTTTTGCAGTACATTATGCAATAATTCGAAGGCTTCGTCTTCCAATCTTTTTAATGCGACACATTTTTCAAATTCATTTAAGAATTTTATTGGTCTTTCGACCTCTGTGCTTTCATATTTAGGTAGCGGAATTTTAATTTTATTGCTATAAGACTCAGGACCTTGTGTTCGAGTCTCTTGATTTTTTAGCATTTTTTTAAATCATTTATTTTTTCATCTTGTTCTTGAGCCGTTAAATCGATTCTTCGTGTTCAATTCTCCTGAACCATTTTGACGGCTTCGTCATCTTCTATTCATTTTTTTAAACTCTTAAGTTCATTGTCTAACGCTGCGTTTTTACTTGTTGGATCGGTGTTTTATTTTTTGTATTTGTTTAAAAGATTTTTTATTTTTATGTTATCCTCTAATAAATTTTTCATTTTGTTAGATAATTCATTTGATTGTTCTTTTAGATTTATTATTTCTGCATCTACAGATTTATCTACGTTTAATTTGATAGATTTCTTTGAATCGCTTGATGAATCTATTTTATTTACTAACTCTTGTTGTTTATTGAACAACAATGTTAATTCGTATGACACAGCTCTCATCCTTTCGCTATGTTTAGCGTTTACTTCTTCTACAGTTTGATCTAAATTTTTCAATTCCGATCTTCTTTTTTCCGCTATTTTAAATTTAATTTTTGTTCGCACTTACAATTTAAATTTGTTGACGAAATTGAAATCTAAAATGTCTCTCGTTCCTAATGACTTTCTTAATAGAAATACTTCTTATAGAAATATTACATTTAATTTGATAAATATATAATATTGAAAAAGAAACATTCAAACTTCAATCTCGTTTTCACTTTATTTGTTTTATTTTAATAAATTAACTAGCAAAAAATACCTCGCTCCTAACGTGTTTCAATCACGGACCATGAAATAATCGAAAACAGTATTTGACGTTTACAAGAACTAACAACTGCACGGAGAAAGGAAAGTATTGTTAAAATAGGTTCTCAATCTAGTATATCTAATTTATGTACTAAGGTATTTAAAAAAAAGTGACGATATAATTACGATTAGTACTATAGCTTAAATTTTAAGGACTAATGTTGGTACTGTAACGTCCTCCCTATTCTGATTCTTTTTTTTTAAAAAACATTTCTTCTATGAACATTAATATTTTATTTATTTAAGATAAATGAGTTTATTAAATTTATTGATGAACTCTTCTTTAAAGTTTGAATTTAAATGAAACATTTTAAAAGTAATAATAAGTATTAATTTAACTAAATTCTATATAATTTTGATTAAATACAAAAATAACAATGATTATTAAAAATATTAATATGTCCATGTATATAAGCGAGTACATATGCGTATGTTTCTGTCCGATCGATAAAGATTACCCTGCAGCAAGAATCGATTTCGATCTTAATGCAAACATGTAACAATTGAAAATATTATTAACTTTTTTTTCAATTGTATTGACCGTTCTTAAGAATAAGAGAGAAAGAAAGCAAAATATATCAATAAAATCCCCACCAATTAATAATAGATGATACAATAAAGAGGGGCAGCTTTCGCGCAAGCTTAGGCCTTCACGGAAAAAGGAAAATACCTGAAAAGAATGTACTAATTTGAGTCAGTACTAGAAAGAATATTACTAGTCGTTTTTTAATTGATACTCAGTATATATTTTAAAACGACCTATATAAGTACATTTTTTAACGCGACTCGTCCCAAGAATTGTGTGGTATAGTACCGAATTTTTCCGTACTACGGGACTACATTATCTTTTACTAACATAGTACCTATACAATATTTACTGCGGCGCTGTCGAATATGAAACTTCAATACAGCTAATTTATCATAATGTAAAAACCATTAAATTGTATATAAATTTTTAGCAATCAATAAATATAATATCGATCATATAATATGTAAAAATTTCAAACTACTAATTATTAATTTTAAACTTGAGTTGATTATTATAAACGGGAAAAAGCAGATGAATTTTTTTGCTACAATAAAGAAATTTGTAAGATTAAGCTTGAGTGCGGACAACTCATGAAATCCACCGAGATGCTATACATAAAAAGTTATATACAAACTTACGATGTATAGTATTTCGAGGTTAGGTTTGTCAAGCTTGATCTAACTTTCAATCTAAGTTTATAAAAGAAATAAATTCAAATGACTTTTTATTTTAACAAAAATGATTGTACTAACATAGCTATAGTGCGGATAAGTTAGAATATTTGTTTGATTAATGAATTTAAAAAGATGTCAACAAAATAAAAAAAGCAAAAATCGATTCTAACAGCTCTGACATCCTGTTAAGTTGAAAATTAATTATTAGTAATTTAAAAGGGTTGTATATTATAAAAATGATTTTAGAATCATCAATTTTTAATTCTAGTATGGGAAAATCAGTTCTATATATAGCAATTATATTCTCTGCAAAATTTTACCCCTGGATCGGATAGGTGAAATATCAGTCCTAGTACCGAAAAAATAGGTACTACGTAGCGGAAATTCATGCACTCAGTTCGTAATATAGTTATGCCAGCATTAGTAGTTAAAATTTGAAGTATAGTATTGATTAAAATTATACTATTACATTTTTTTTCAATACTCTATCACAGAAATAATACATACTACGTGTAGTATTGATTTTAATGGTATTTACCTTTTTCCGTGTTCTAATATAAAAAGACTGACCCTTACATGACAGTCAGTCACTACTTTTTGCAAATTCAAACAATTATTCAAATATACAATTCATTTTTACTTTACAATTTATAAATATTACCGTTCAACATTTTTTTTAAAAAGTTTAAATTATTGATTTTTTACACTCATCTCATCATAAAAAAATAAAAGTAAGTCAAAATATTATAAAAAAAGTTTATTTTATTTCCTTAATCCTTTTCATTTTTACTAACAAATCAATGCGCATTGTTTACCAACTGTAATCAGTTTGTGTAAACGATAATTGTAAACAGTTGCCGATTAAAGCAGTTGTTTGCATAGCATTTTATTATTTTCCAACTTTGGCATTCCGTCAAATTTCCACAAAAGAGAGATTTGATAGAAAATTCTATTTGAGAATTTTCAAGTGCTTTCCTTATTTCTCTTTATTTTTATTTTGTTTATACTCTCAAAAAGATTGCTAACCAAGAAAGTATAATTTATTAAAACACCACGAGCTATTAGATAGAAATATCTAGGCTCATTAAAGAATTTCTTGCCATTAAGCAGACGTCACAGTACTATTATATTATGAAGTAAGGGCATAAATTTGTCCTACTAAATTGCATTTGAATCAATGAAAAAATATGATAGGAATTCATTCTTTTTCATCACGTGTTTCCATCACGGACCATGAAACAATCGAAAATAGTATTTGACGTTTACTAGAACTAACAACTGCACGAAGAAAGAAAAGTATTGTTGAAATAGGTTCTACATCTAGTATATCTAATTTTGTAACAAGAATAGCAAATTACACGTATGCTGTGTTATAGTATACGCGTATATCCGTCCTCGTTGTAAGTGGCACAACACAGCGTATGTTTCTATGCATGGTGTGCAAGTGTAAGAGTGTGAGAGAGAGTCTGTGTCAGTTGCATAGAGGGGTGACTGTTTAAGAGCGCGCGTGCAATGCATAATGTGTAGATTCAAGCAAGAAAGAAAAGAGTATGCATGGTTAGACGGGATTAGGCTGCCATCTTAGCTATTCAATCGTGCTTGAGCGTCGGCTGTTTTATTATAATAATAAATATACAACTCATTTTCTTTGTTTGTGCAAATTATCCGTAAGATTGATGGGACATATTGCTTAAGTGTGTACAGTTATGGTTGCTGAGAGACAAACACATAGGCGTTATTTGCAGTTTTCTATATTAGACTTAGCAGTCCATATAATAAGGAGAGCAAGGAAGACAGCAAGTTGCACTACGTGTCTACGGTGCCGCTTTAGTATAAACTCTGTTTCGTGAATCGAGTGAGAGAGAAAAAAAATAGGAAGACTATGAACCCATCTCGTCGAGCTAAAAAAGTAAGACTGTCTACTACTGCGTGTATCTTTTATATGTATTTGCTAGTAATGCGCGGCGATAGAGACCGTCGTTCGCATCAATGTTACGTATGATAGGTTAGTTTAGTTTAATTATTATTTTCATTCGATGAGTTTATTTGATTTTATATTTAATATAATACTTTTATAATTACAATTCATTGTATTAAGTTCAAGTAATTGTTTGAATGAAGTACATTAGAACCAATATCAATTCTCGATTCTTTTATTATAGTTATTATAGTATAGCATAGTTTTATTTCTTAATGTATGAATCATATCTTGTCTCTATTTATGTATATTGAATAAAATACACTCTTTCTTGGTGAACGATATTTGATAGAGTTCTCGGGTACACGCCGTGGGTTTCGTTGTACCAGACGTCTGGGAGGCAGGACTTCTGAGCAAAGTCTTGCTTGAGTCAGTTGTTTGACGGTAAATGCACGTGTACTTAAATTAAGTACACGTGTAACCCACAAGTATATTTATTTTATTTATTTAAATATATTCCCCGTTACATGGCACCCAACGAATCAACTCATTTAAGTTGATAAAAGAGTGTATATCGTGGTTGCATGGCGCACATAGTACATAGCACCAACAAATGGGCTCACGTTGATTAAAATTTAACGTGATTTTTATGATGCGTGTTGTTACGAGGCGTGCAACGTGGTAATAAAAGGGACACGGTAAAGTAATATAGGTGGCTCTCTAGTGGCGCGCATTATTAAATGGCGTCCACTGAATAATTTAGAGTAGCTTATGAAAAGCATTGAGCGGCGATTACTGTAGTAAGACGTCTAAAGCATTAAGCTAAATCGGAAAGGAATAGTCATTGCACGTTAGTTTTTTAGAGCGTGTTTTTTTCTCTTTTTTCAGGTTAGGGAAGGAAACTAATTCAATAATTTTTTTTTAGGAAATTTTCTCGGCTTTCTTTATGAAAAATAAAAAGATAGTTTTTTTAAAGAGAAAAATTCACTAAAATTGTATAGAAAAACGACGGTCTTATAGGTTGTAAGAGAGTTCGACAAGAAAAAAAAAAAGGAAAAGTCCTGTCTTTGAACATAGGGCGCGCTTCTGAGCAACGTTAATGTAGGTTCACAGGTTATAATATAAGTATAGAAGTCGTCCGCAAGCACCAAAGAGTGGTAAAAGACTAAGTTTGAGTTTTTTTTTTTCGAATTGTGGCCTTGCCCTTGGTGTCAGTTTTTAGTAGTTCTTTATAGTAAAGAGGATTATTTCTTATAAGAGAAGTGTAAATTTTGAATTTGTTTTTTTTATTAATTAAAATTATTTAATTTTTTTAATTGGACTTGAAGGTTGATTTATATTGTGCGTTTTTGTAAAACTGAGGTTGCAGTTTTTACAATAGCTGACTGGCTGAAGGGCTTAATTTTTTCAGCCAGTCCGCAATTAGAAGTATTGACACCAAGAAGAAATCAGAGTTTTTCTCACTTTTAAGTGAAACTTAAATGTTTTTTTTTGTTCGGGAAAAATAATTTTATTGTTGTTAAAGGATAAGGTTGGCTCAATTTATTTAGATTGAGCCAAATAAGAATAATCTCTTCGTAACTCGCAAAGAGAGGTTTTTGCGTATGCTATAGTAGTTACACTACACACATATATATTGTACACATATATATTTAGAATTTTTTTTTGTGGCTGTTTAAGCAATTAATATTTTCTGAATAGCACACGCAAGTACTTTTATTTCAGGTAGTAAATTTGCTTCAGGAGCGAAGATGTCAGTTAATCAATCAAGAAGAGAGACAGCATCCACAGAGTTGCTCGATGACTGGTTGATATGCCTAAATGGCCAAGAATTGACTGAAGCATTACGTAGCCTACAAATGCGAACCTCTGGCTCCAGGTTCGCTCAAGCTGAGAGGCTAAGAGTCTGACTGCTTGGTGAATATACGGCAGCTGACTTTATGCAGTCAGATTGGTCTGACGTAGATGCAATCAGACAGAATAGGATTGATCTACGTCACTATTTTATTGAGACAAAGACAGCAGAGATAGCAAACAGTTCGCAGACAGCAAGCAATTACACCTTGCACCCGCATCCACCGGCTGAGTTGCCTCAATTACAGGTAGAAAATTATGAGGTGACCCAGTTATCATCTAATCGAAGTAAGGGAACAGAAGGCGCCCTAGCTAATAATAGAAGTGTTGTCTTGCAGAGTAACCAGACAAGACAACAGTTCCGTACACCAAATAAGCAAGTGCCTCAAGATAATAATGGGAAGGTTAATCCTGATCAGAAAAACGAAGGTTCACAAGATTCAAGACAAAAACCTGATGATTCGAAAAAGGATAAAGGAAGTAGCCCATCGCCAAACTCACATAGTAAACAAAGAGGAATAGTTTGCTATGGATGTGGCAATCTTGGGTACATCAAGCGTAATTGCCCACAGTGTTCGGGAAACGCGAAAGGGAGCAAGTAAAGAAGGCAAATGCAGCTCCCTCCGACTCTGATACGGCCTTCAAAGAGTCAGAAGTACCATTAGTGGACTCGGTAAATGTCATAACCCGACTGGTAGACTAGCGAGATGGGCTTTAGAATTACAAGGCTACTCGTTTACTGTAGAGCACCGGAAGGAAGCGCTGAATCGTGTTCCTTATGCGCTCTCCAGAATGTATAAAGATGAAGAGCACGAAAACGTTGAAGTTCCGGCTCTGCATACTGCAACAATAACTAAGGATACTTGGTACTTAAGATGGTTTGACAGAGTACAAAAGAACCCTAGAGGAAATCCAAGATGGAAAATTATTGGTAGTTGTCTCTTCAAATATTGTCCTGGCGAAGAGATCGATGATATTATGGGTCAGGATTATGAGGCTTGGATACTCGTCGTTCCTCTGGAACAGAGAAAAAGAGTGCTTATGGAATGTCATGATGAATTTACTGCAAGTCACTAAGGTAGAGAGAAAACCTACAAAAGAGTGATTAAAAGATATTTTTGGCATTCCATATACAAAGACGTAATGGAATACGTTCGTAGGTGTTTAGTGTGTCAACAATGCAAAGTTGAGCAGCAATTATCTGCCGGTTTAATGGGTCAACGCGTTAAAAGACGGCCATGGGAAGTGGTAGCTTGTGATATAGTTGGACCACTACCTAAAAGTACAAAAAGGCACAAATATATCTCACTGATGCAAGATTTATTTACTAGATGGATAGAGTGTGTACCATTAAGAAAAGCTAATGGTATGAACATTGTTAAACATTTCAAAGAGAAAATAATATATCATTTTGGTGCTCCTGAAGTGTTTTTATTTGATAATAGTTCTGAGTTTGTGAATGGAGTAATAGATCCATATTTAAAAAGCATTGGTGTATTACATACAACAATACCTCCATATCAACCGCAAGCTAACCCCGTTGAGCGGGTCAATAGGACTATTAAGACTATGATACGGTCCTATGTAGAAAGTAATCATAAAACTGGGGATGAGCACTTGTCAGAGTTTGCTTTTGCCTATAATACAGCTGAGCAAAGTTCAACTGGTATTACTCCAGGAATGTTGAATTTTGGAAAGCAGTTGGTACCACCTGTCTCTCTCCAAAGATAAGAGGAGAGAGCTGCTTGCAATGGAGAAAATCAGGAGGCAGTTCGTCAATGGGCAAAGTATTTGGAAAACTTGCTTGCCTTACAGGATAAAGCTAAGGCTCAGACTAAAGATGCACAGAACAGACTGGCGAAGTATTATAATTCTCGTCATCGAGATGTCTGGTATCAAGTTGGTGATAAGGTTTGGAAAAGAAATAGGATTTTATCATCTGCCATTCAAGGTATTAGTGCTAAGTTGTCACCTAAATATGCAGGGTCGTATGTAGTCACGGCCTGCTGTGGTAATAATACCTATGATGTAATAGACACACATGGTTATATAGAAAAAGTTATACCAGTTTGTGATCTTAAAAGATATATAGATGGTCAAGATCCAGAAATTGACGTCGACAAAGAACATTCACCGTTGGATTAAGAAGAACGTGATAATAGCGATGCGATTCGTTGTGAAACGCCATCTGCAAAAGGCCAGAGTCACCATAACAGCAATGAGGTTTCGGCTGCGAGTCAAAATAAATTGCGTAGAGAAGGTAGAGATAGGAAGCGTGGTAGGTCACGTAAAACGGTTGTGGTGGTAAAACGTGCGGCGTTAAAGCGAGTTACGGGTCCTCAGCACGTGAGCGACAATGCTGGAAGTAAGCAAAGTCGTGGTAGGCCTAAAGCAACGAAGAAGCGTGTTACGAAAATGAATGTAGGTTTTGTTTCTCCTCGTAAAACGTGAGCGCAAACTCAAGCGAGGAAATCATAGTCATAACTCTTGTTCGTTTCTTTTTTTTCAGCATGGAATCAGCACTTGTATAATCAATGAAGTTGGTGGCCGAGTTAGCCGAGTTGCAGCCAGAAGAGCGTCAAGGGGCGATGTTGCAGCAGGCGGTGACGATTTTGGGTCATCCCGACGACAGGAAACGTAAGTCGACTGTTATCATTAAAGAAGTAGAGGTGGAGCGGAGTGACCTGCAGCAGACCATACGTCAGTCAATGGACCTGTTGAAGGATCTACCTTTAACTGAAGAGTAGGCTGCTGCAGTACAGGAAGCTGCGGCCACCATTGAAACAGAGGCAGAAGATGATGGTGCTTTTGTAACGAAGACCACTGATGAGGAGAGCGAAACAGAGTCCGAGTCTGCGACCTCATTGACTTCTATGGAGGAAGAGTGGGAAAGAGTGGAGCGCTTCCTTGCTGCTACCATGGCTGCGTCACGGAAGGTTTTCCAACAGGAGAATGACGCATTTACGGCCTTAGAGAACTTTTTAGAGTCATACGGTAAAGAAGGACAGGCAAAGGCTGACGTGTGGATCAGACGTGTGGCCAGCAGGCGCGAAGAACACGCTGCTATTGATGCTCTTCGTTTACAGAGACGTCGGCGCCGTAAAAAAGAAATCCGGCGCTAACAACAGCAAGAACAGGCTCTGGCTTAAGCCAGAATACGAAGACAGCAGTTTGAGACCAGAGCTGTTCGAGAGGAAGAAGAGGCGCGAGTCCGGATCCAGTTAGCTTGCTAGCAGGTCGAGCAGGCACGTAAGGATGAGTTGTTTACGGAGCTGAAGCTGAAGAAGGAAAAAACTCGTTCTGCTTACAAGCAGGAGCACCCTTAAGAGCCAAGGTGCTACATATGTGGCATTAAGGGAGTGCGCAAATCCAAGCACTGCCTTAATCATTCTAAACACCATCAGTACCCATGAAAAGGAGAACGAAGATGCTAAGGTTGCAGGTGCAATCGATGGAAGTGATGATACTTTGTATTTTTTTTTTATTATTGTATAAGTAATGTGTTTAAATTCACTGTTTCTTTTAAGATATCTTTATGAGCCTGCTGTAAATGAATGATTTTTCTTGTCACCTTTTATCTTCTTTACACCTGTATTGAACTTAAGATTTCAATGCGACCTAATAGTGTAGCAAAGCTGTCAGTCAAGTTTTCCAGCGTCTGGAGAAGGGGTGTAACGAGGATAGCGAAATACACGTATACTGTGTTATAATATACGCGTATATCCATCCTCGTTGTAGGTCGCACAGCACAGCGTATGTTTCTATGCGTGGTGTGCAAGTGTAAGAGTGTGACAGAGAGAGTCTGTTTCAGTTGCGTAGAGGACTGACTGTTGAAGAGCGTGCGCGCAAAGCATGATGGGTAGATTCAAGCAAGAAAGAAAAGAGTATGCATGGTTAGACGGGATTAGGCTGCCATCTTAGCTATTCAATCGTGCTTGAGCGTCGGCTGTTTTATTATAATAATAAATATACAACTCATTTTCTTTGTTTGTGCAAATTATCCGTAAGATTGATGGGACATATTGCTTAAGTGTGTACAGTTATGGTTGCTGAGAGACAAACACATAGGCGTTATTTGCAGTTTTCTATATTAGACTTAGCAGTCCATATAATAAGGAGAGCAAGGAAGACAGCAAGTTGCACTACGTGTCTACGGTGCCGCTTTAGTATAAACTCTGTTTCGTGAATCGAGTGAGAGAGAAAAAAATAGGAAGACTATGAACCCATCTCGTCGCGCTAAAAAGTAAGTCTGCAGACTACTACGTTTATCTTTTATACGTATTTGCGAGTTGTGCACGGCGATAGAGACCGTCGTTCACGTCAATGTCACGTATGATAGGTTAGTTTAGTTTAATTATTATTTTCATTCGATGAGTTTATTTGATTTTATATTTAATATAATACTTTTATAATTACAATTGATTGTATTAAGTTCAAGTGATTGTTTGAATAAAGTACAGTAGAACCAATATTCATTCTCGATCGTTGCATAATTTTATTTCTTAATGTTTGAATCATATCTTGTCTCTATTTATATAAATTGAATAAAATACGCTCTTTCTTGGTCAACGATATTTAATAGAGTTCTCGGGTACACGACTTCTAAGCAAAGTCCTGCTTGAACATTAAATATTGTTTTATTGACTTTTCTCGTTAGAAAAAGATAATTGGAGTAGATCAGCTATGTGGCACTTGGCTGATTGTCTGCAAATCAAAAGTCAGTTGTTTAAATGTCAGTTCAAGAGTCAGTTGGTAAGTGCACGTGTAATTAAATTAAGTACACGTGAAACCCACAAATATATTTATTTTATTTATTTAAATATATTCCCTGTTACAATTTATTTACTAAGGTACTTGAAAAAAAAGTGACGATATAATTTCAATGAGTATTATAGCTTGAATTTTAGAGACTAATGTTGGTATTATTATATTATAAAGTAAGAGCATAAGTTCGTCCTACTAAATTGCATTTGAATCAATGGAAAAATATGATAGAAATTCATTTTTTTAATCACGTGTTTCAATCACGGACCATGAAATAATCGAAAACCGTATTTGACGTTTACTAGAACTAACAAATGTACGGAGAAAGGAAAGTATTGTTAAAATAGGTTCAAAATCTGGTATATCTAATTTATGCACTAAGGTATTTGAAAAAAAAGTAACGATATAATTTCTATTAGTACTATAGCTTGAATTTTAGGGACTAATCTTAGTACTATTATATTATGAAGGAAGAGCATAAATTTGCGATGCTTAATGTCTTTTTTTTTGGTACTAAGACTGACATTTCACCGACTTGATTCAACTGCAATATTTCGCAGAAAATGTCTTTCTTAATCTCTTTTCGTGCCGCTTTTCCTATTACTAAAATTGAAAATTATTAAATATAGAATTATTTATATAATATATAACACTTTTAAATTACTAATAATTAATATTCTAATTCTTAATATTTAAGGAATAAAACGATACATGTTTATCTTCCATATCCCGTTTTAAAATAGTTACTTTCGAGTTGCAAATTAATTATTAGTATTTTAAAATTTATATATATATTTATATATATATATATATATATATATATATATATATTATTTATATATATATTATATATAATATATATATATATATATATATATATATATATATATATATATATATATATATATATATTGTAACGTTTTTCCCTTTCGGGAAAGGGAAATACGTGTAACTCCTGTTGCCAGACGCTTCAGTGAGTTACCAGGGTAAGATCGGCAGGAGTTGGAGGGATCGGACGGCGGAAAGTAAAGGAAAGTAACCGGGTTTAACACGTTTGGTTATGCTATGGAGTACCTTGGCTTTATTGTACTCATAAAACTCTTACAACGACGATTATAAAATATAGAATGATAATAATGTATTAATCAAAACTAAACCTAATGATCTTATATAATGCAAATAATTTACCTAACCTTAACGGAATGTAATGTACAAAAATAATTAAATCGGCCACTTGACGGCTATTTAATAAATAACTCAAATTAATCAATAGTCTTTAAAGAATCTAAATTATAGTTTATTTTAACTAAGTGATTCTACGGCCTGGACGGTTTAGTTTGTACCGGCGGCCTTTACCTGCAACAATGTGCAAAACAAAAGAAACAAGTGATTAATAATTAAATATAATATAACTAGGCGGCGGCATTTAGTGACGCTATACTTAATACTACGGTAATAATAATAATGACGGTGGGTAGCCGGCTCCCTTAATTATCTGAGTTACAAATCTCTATAGGCATGCGGGACCTTTAAGTGACGTAAAGACAATGGGTGGCCGACACTCTTATCTTATCCTAATATCTTAATGATTACGCGGCAGGCGGACGGAGTCCTCTAACTAATATAAAAATGTGTTGGGTGGACGACACCCTTAACTTAATCTAAGTTCTAATATTTATGCGCGGCCGGACAGAGTCCTTTAAACTAATGCGAATTAAATAATTAGGTGGACGACACCCTTAATATATTCCATAGTCACGCGGCGGCGGACGCGACGGCTACGGGTTAACCAGACCCTTAATTAAGCCAGCGGCGAAATGTGAAATAGAATATAATACTATGGGTGGACGTCACCCTTAAATTCAATGGCGCAAGTTCGGCATTGCGGCGGCGGCAAAAATAGCTAGTGTGCTCTAGGCAGGTAGATCTACGCCAGCGTGCTCACTCGACGTATCTCTAACACTGCCAGCATATGCACTAGAGTTTAGACCAGCATGCTCACTCGGTCTATCCCCATGTGCAAGAGAGAGAAGCTTTGCCTAAGCTGTGGTGCTCCACAAGCCAAGGCAACCAGCTACTACTGGCCCCACTCTCTCTTAGCCTAGCGTGCTCACTAAGGTAAAGTGAGAGAGAGGACCGTAGTCTACACTGCTCTGCTTAGCTGTGCTTCTCGGCCTCTTATATACTCCGGCCTCATTTTTCCCGATGCGTGCAACGACGTTTGAAGTTGCCACCTGGCGGCTGAGCTCAGAACTACTGTTCTATCGTAGCTGGCCGTTAGGCGGGAAATTTGAATGCGCGGGTATGTATACTCGTCGCAATATATATATATATATATATATGTATATAATATGATTTAGATTATATTCATCAACTGTACAAATTGTTATACGATTTAATGAGTTTCACGTTAGCAGGGGGCCGAACTATCTGTCCTTGTCTAAGAGCGTTTTTGATCATTTATGTAAACATTATCCGTTGCAGTGAGAAAAAAATAGTAGCCCCCGCTGGATATAAGTATGATAAGTAAATTTTGTAATAACGATCAAATTATTTTATCGCGTAGTTTTTGAATAATATGAGACATCAAAAAAGATAGGTTATATTCTAATTTGTTAGTAGGTCTCATATTATTCAAAAACTACACCATAAAATCATTTTCTTGTTATTACAAAGTTCACTTATTATACTAATCTCTAGCTGGGGCTACTTTTTTCTTACTACATTATAACATTAAAATATTTATTTGCAGTAAAAAAAAATTTGGTTTATAAATTAAAAAATTATGATCAGTTTATATAATATAAAAACATTAAGAAAGGTATTATGCTTTTTATAATATAAATTTATATTATAAAATTTTTTTAATTATATTTTTAAAAATTTAAATTTAATACTTTCATTTTTTAAATGTTATACACTATTAACTACAAATATAAATAATTAAAAAATAATTTATTTTTATACAAAATATATGTATGAATTATGTATATATAATTAATATTACATATAAAAATTCAAAGAAGTATTTTCCAGAAATATTATTTTTTATTTATAAAAGTAAGTAAAAAATTATATAAAATTTTATAAACAATTATATTAAATAATTTTTTTTAAATATTAACTACAATGAAATCTTAAAATGAATAAATTTATTAAAACTAATAATTAAATACAAAAGATGTTATTTTATTTTCCATTTAGTGAATAATATTATAGATTACAAAAAATTTTTGAAAAAAATAGAAAATTAAAATAAAAATGATTATTAGACAAAATTAATTTATTGTCCATTAAAAATATAATAAATAAAATAAATATTAATACATCATTTTTTTACAGAATAAAAAATGGAATGGGATCCTAGGATAAATAAATTTATTAAAATTAATAGTAAAGAGGAAAGAACAAATATAGAAAAAATTAATCAAAAAATTGATGATTTTTTGAAATTTGAAAAAAAATACATACAATATTTACAAAAATTAGAACAAAACGATGAGAAAAATTCTAAGTATATCAACAAAAAAAAGGATAATACATAAAAATTTTTCAAATTTCTGATTTCAAAATTTTTAGTCATAATAAAATCAGGTACAATTTTTATAATATTCTAAATTATAAATTTGAAAATTTTAAAAATTTTTAGATAATGTATAATAGTAAGTATAAGTAATATTTTTTTATATATTCGAATATATTAAATCTAATGTATATATATTATTTCTAATATTTTATATTTCAGCGAACATATTTAAAAGATGTTATTTTTTATTTTTAATATATAAATAAAAATTATTTTTTTTATTTATTAATTTAAATAAAAAAATTATTTTTTTAATTTATTTATTAAAAAAAATTACATTTTTTAAAAATGTGAGTGGAAATAGGCCTCCTGGGAAAACCACTAAAAAAAAAACGCGCCTACATATATACCTCGGTATTTAAAAATACTAGGTGGTGTGGAAAATATAGAAATTTATAATACAAACTTTATATATTTAATAATTTAGGTAAGAAAAAAAATTATCAATGCTATAGACATTCATAAGATATTAGTATTTATGAAAATTAGTTTTATATAAACAAAAAAAAATTTTATTATTCAACATCATATAAATAAGGAAAACAAAAATAGGTTTGTAATAAATATTTAAATATATTTTTGAGTATAACTTAATATATTTTGATAATTATATTTTTTACAGTCAATAAAAATAAAAAAAAAGATGATAGGGCAAGCAATATGCAAATAGAGATATTTCTCTATAGCTATTTTCTTTCTACTTCAACATTAATTTTATAAAAAAAAAATATTTTATGTCACAAAAGTTAAATTAAATAACGTAAATATAGCATACATAACATATAAAAATTCCAAGAAGTATTTTTCAAAAATATTTCTTATTTATAAAGGAAAAAATTATATACAATTTTATAATTTATGTAATATATTTTTTTATATATACAAATATATTAAATTTAATGTACATATTATTCTAATATTTTATATTTCAGGAATTCGAAAAAAAATATATACAATATTTACAAAAATTAGAACAAAAAGATAAAAATTTTAAGTATATTGACAAAAAAAAGGATAATACATAAAAATTTATCAATGCTATGGACATTAATAAGAAATTAATATTTATGAAAATTGGTTTTATAAACAATAAAAACTTTCATTATATAATATCATATAAATAAGGGAAACAAATATAGGTTTGTAATAAATATTTAAATATATTTTTGAGAATAACTTAATATATTTTGATAATTATATTTTTTACAGTTAATAAAAATAAAAAAAAAAGATAATGTAACTTAAATAACAAAACGGGGGTTGGCGAGCGGAGCGAGCAGGGGGGCACCCCCCCTAGTATATATATACATACAAATATATGTACCATATGATCATATGTTATCAGTATTGATGGATTTGAATTGACTCCAAAAGTAACAGATGTAATATGTAGTGCTCATTTCATTGGGAATATTAAATCAAATGATTTATCTCATCCTGGTTATGTACCAAAGATATTTCCTAATATTTATTAAAGAAAAGAAGTAAACTTAGTGTCAATACAAAACAGATTTTTAAAATTTATTCATAGAAATCATAGTAGTTATGAATTGGTATTGTTATTAATTTATAAATATATTTTTATTTAAGATACAAGATATTGATTAATCGCAAAATGAAAAAACTCCTAGTAAAAAGTGCAATCAAGAGCAAGTTCATGAAAATATACTAGACGCTGAAAATATTACAGCTGATATGGAAAATAATTGTTATGAAGCTTCTCCTCCAAAATGTATAGTTGATGCGGCATGCCAAGTATATATTTGTGAAGAACAAACTAAAAAAAGAGAAACTTCCTTTTAGTGCAACTATTCATTCATTGAACTTAGCAATGTAAAAAAAATGTGAGCTGTGGTACTTCTCCAAAAACTTATGTTGATGTTGCAGTAAATACAGAAAATAAAATTGAAAATGTGGAAAATCATGATGATTGCTTCAGAGGATTTCATCCATCAAAAGCGAATAACAATTAATAGATTTAGTTGGAATTTCTTCTGAAAATTTTAAATATTTTATTAAGAAGTTTACCTAACATCCCATGTCCTAAAGTTGAATTGTATAATAGACTTCTCATTTTCTTAATAAAAATTAAGTGTGGTCTTACGTATTCAGCTCTTAGTGTGTTATTTTCTGTTCTTAGAACAACGATAAGTGATATATTTGTTACAACGTTAGAGTACCTGCGTTTTGCTACTAACGATTTTGTTTTTTGGCCAGATAAATTGACTGTTGTTAGTACTATGCCACATTGCTTTAAACCAGATTCTGAAAATACTCGAGTAATTGTGGACTGCACAGAGTTTTGCATAAATTTACCTTCAAAATTAGATCATCAAGTCTGGTGCTATTCGCATTATAAAAAAGGTTTCACTGTGAAAGTGACAAAGGTTTTCCTGAAGTGAAAACAAAAACTGATAACGAAGGAAAAAATATTTTAATTGTGATGCCTCCTTTTCTGCAAAAAAGATCAGAATTTACCGAAGAATAATGTGAAACTACTTATAATATTGCTCAAGTTCTTAATCTTTGCATACACGTGGAACGTATTATGCAAAGATTAAAAGTATATAATATTTTGGATAAAGTTCCGAAATATTTATTTTCACATCTGGATGATATTATTCATATTTGTTGCGTACTGGTGAATTTGAAACCACCCAATATTACACAAACTTGAGGTTCATCTTTCAAATAGCCAATAAAACAAGATTTGTCAACGATTTCTTTGTATAAAAAAAGTATTAGTTACTTTATACATATTAAATAATTGAATAAATCAGTCGTATTATAGTTGCACTTAATTTAAATGCTAGCATGTTAAATAATAATATTCAATAATTAATCATTGTATAATAAATAATATTTTTACAACATGACTCATTAAATAACAATGTCAGTCATACTCAAACTTAGTTTTGCTTGTGCATCTGCGACTCATTCATGGATGATATGCTTTTAAAAACAATATATGATTTATTATGTATTAAATTGCTTTATTACTGGTAAAATAACAATGTTTTTACATATTTTTGTACATAAATGATAAACACAAATAAATTTTTGTTACTAAAGATAAATGTTATAAAACATAATATTTTACCAACTACCCACTAAAATATTATTAAATAAAAACAACTTTTAAACAAAGTCTTATTGAATAGAAACAACTTTTAAACAAAGTCTTATTGAGTAAAAACAACTTTTAAACAAAGTCTTATCTAACACAAAAAATTTTTCATTTCATTTTTTTAACTATATTTTCTATAATATTTACTTATTATATTTTTATTAAATAATATTTTATTCTAACTTTTAGTTAACTATATTAGAACCAGTAATGGTTCGTTTTTGTTTTATGACACTGGTATTTTTTGATTTTTTTAGAGCTGGTGAAAATGATACAAAATAGAAATTTTCATATAAAGTTATAACTTTTTGTAAAAAAGGTTGATTTCTAACTACATATACTGTTGTACTTCCATATTTTACAGGCGAATAACAAAATAAGTCACATACACTTAAACCGGTCAAATACATTTGAATTTGACATTGAGTGTAATATTTATGCGTTTCTTTCAATTCTTTTTTTTTTTTTTTTTTTTTTTATTATAAAGGCGTACCCAGACCTTTAGTTAAGGTCTATACGGCCATATACAATTCGTACATACAGTTATATATTTTATATTACAAAAAAATTTTTTACTTAAAGATTACAAATATATAACTAAAGATTACAAACATATAACTAAAGATTACAAACATATAACTAAAGATTACAAATATATGACTAAAGATTTAAGTTACACTTTTTAAGAAAATTTATAACTATTTTAATAATATTTAAATTTAAGATCTTTAAAATATGAATTATATCACAATTAACAATAATTTTAGCGTCTTTGAAACTTTTAAACATGTCGTAGCGTTGATCCCTGTAGAGCGGGCATTCCCATAGTAGGTATTCTATATCTTGATAATCGTGACCGCAGGTGCATGCTGGGGAGGAAACGATATTTTTCCTGGCCATCGATGAAGCTGAGCTGTAATGATCAGCTCTAAGACTATTTATGGTTACTATTGCATGCCTGGGAAGATTTTTGTCTTTGAACCAAGGATGTTTGGAATTATTGTTGAAGTTATTGAAGTATTTAATTTCTTTTAAAATTCCATCTTCCATGTTAGATTTGCATGTGTTGTCATAGGCAAATTTTTTCCATGTTTGTCTAAAGTCTGTATAGGGCACTTCGTTGTTTTTAGATGGTCTGCTCGTGGCCATTTTAGCTAATTTATCGGCCTTTTCATTGCCTTGGATGCCTATATGTGCTGGAATCCAAACTAATTGTAACGGTTGATCTTGAGAATTATTGGACGTTATTTGATATATTTTGTTTCTTGCTTTAACTATTAGAGGGTGATTGAATGTGGTGGATTTATAGCTTTGTAATGCTTGGAGTACGCTTAGTGAGTCGGAAAATATTACATGTTTATCATATTTGGATTGAGATGCAAATTTTAACGCAGTGTTGATGGCGATGACTTCGGCAGAAAAAATTGAAGTGTGCAGGTTAGAGCTTGTTATATTACTGTTTCCAGCATTGACGGTAATGTAGGCGGAACCCACAGATTTGGAGCCTACAATTTTACTACCGTCGGTGAAAATTTTACAAATTGAGTCATCGGAGTAGTATAGGTCGAGCGTCAGATCCGGATCTTTGACTTTTTTAATTAATTTACCAAGACTAAAATCTGTATTTGGTTGATGGTACATAGCTTTGAAGGGATGTGCATATATTTCATTGAGGTGGCTTATATATAATGTCTTGTTGGTTTCTGTGAGAACTTTGGAAATGCATTGAGAGATAATTCTCTTTTTTTTGCGTTTACTTTTTCTATTTTTTATGTAATATAGATTTATGTTTTTGGATGCAGGATTAGATCTATTGGAGAGAGCTTTGGTGACATAGTTGCATCCTGAATATAAGGCCCGATCCCTCATAGAGGTGAGTTTGGTTTCAGCTAAGATAACGTTTTTGGGTGTAGATGTACGATATCCCATTACGGTCCTGAGAGAAGAATACTGAATTTTTTCAATGGTTTGTGCCATAGCCTTTGATTTTGGATAATAAATAAATAATCCATAGTCCATAGTGGCTCGAACGAAGTTCTTGTAAAGAACTAATAAAGTTTGGGGATGAGCACCCCACGACGTTCCGCATAGGTATTTAAGAATTCGATGAGCTCTTTGACACTTAATGGCGATGGTCTTGACCTGTTGCTCAAACTTGAGTTGAAAGTCGAAAATAACTCCTAGAAATCTGGCGGATTCAGTAGATTTAATGTTTTCATTATTGATGGTGATGTGTGTGTCCCCAGGTGGTATATTTTTGTTGTTGAAATGGACTAGTTTAGTCTTTTTAACGCTTAAAGTGAGATCCAATTCAAATAATTTATTGCATATGTTTTCTGTGGCCTTTTCAAGTTGTATAGCACTTTTTTCCAATGATGGTGAACTTGTGTAGAGGAGAATGTCGTCAGCAAATTGGGAAATATGTATGAATCTAGATATGTTTTTATGGATATCCTTAACGTAAATAAGATAAAGAAGGAGGCTGAGTACCCCACCCTGAGGTACACCTTTATAAGCATAACGCGGATAATCTAGATTATATTCAGTGTAGAGTGAGCGCTTGATTATAACATGTACGAAGTAAAGTACTGTGCGAGAACACCCAATCTTTTCTAGTTTGCGAAGAAGAATCTGGGGGTTGACGTTGTCGAACGCTCCCTGAACGTCTAAAAATGCTGCAAGTGTATCCCAGTTCTTTCTGAAGTTGTTGTCGATATGTAGAAGAAAGTTTGTTAAGTTGTCGTAGCAGGATCTACCTTTTCGAAAGCCTGAGTTTGATGCTGGAAGAATGTTGTTGTGCTCGCAGAACCATTGTAATCTGTTTTTTATCATGAGCTCATATATCTTACAGAGACACGATGTCATAGCTATAGGTCGAAGGCCTGACCCGTCTGGTTTGCTGATAAAGTGTACAAAGGATTCTTGCCAGTTTAATGGGTAGATATTTTCCTGTTGCATCTGGTTGTAAATGTCAAGCAATTCCAATTTATACTTCATTGGAATCTTAGTGAGTGTGTAATAGTCAATGCCGTCCAGACCGCAGCCAGAGTGTTTGTTTCTAGATTCAAGGGTGGCATTGAATTCAGCAAAATCGAAAGGGTCGTCAAAGAAGGAGTCTTTGTTATTAAACGATTGAATCGAAGGCTCAATATGATTGGCTCGTAGTTGTGGGGCTATTTTGTCCATTACCACCTCTGCTTGGTATTTCACTAGTGACCTATCGTGGCTAGTTATGGGTGTTTTGACCCACTTGTTTTTGAAAATTTTGGTTTTGTTCCAAACATATGAGACGTTTTTCCGAAAATCAATGGTTTCTGCGAATTGTTTATAGTTTTATTTTTTTTCTTCTTGAAGGTTTTCCTTAGAGTATGAACAGCTTTTAGGTAGCTTTGGTGATCAGAGGCAAGACCAGAAAATTCCCACCAGGGGACCGGGTTACGAAATCTGGAGGAGGCGACTTTTCTCTTCGCAGGTGTGTTGTTTGTGATATCTTGCTTGATTTTTTCAATCCAGAAATTATATTTGTTAATGGGTGACGAATTGATGTAGTCACTATTATGAAATTCAGAGTATTGTTGGTCAAGCGTATCATTGCATTTTTGCCAATCTGTTTTTTTAGAATATAATTTGAATGACTTACTGGCGTAGATGACTTGATCTATACTAACTTGGATGGAGATGGGGAAATGGTCAGATCCGTGTGGATCGTCATAAACCTTGTGATTGATGCGATCAGCCATAGAGGCGGTTGAAATGACTAGATCAATATTGGATTTTTTACACCGAGCAGGATCAATCTGTGTGGAAGTCTTGACATTATGGATAATTAGACCATTCCCATCAAAGGAATTCAATAAATTTATTCCATCCTTGTCATTATAACTGCAATTCCAGTCAACATGGTGCGAGTTGAAATCTCCCAAAAAAATAGTTGGCTCGCTGCATATTACACTGTTGCTCATAATCTCGTTTCAAACTCTTGGAGAGGGATGTATATGAGGTGGCTTGTAGCATGCGAGTAAATTAAAAGAGTGATCTTTGGCTTTAATCCTAATGCCTCCGAGTTCAATTTCTAGTTCTGACGAGGTAGTATTTAGAACTTGGAAGTCGATGTCTTTTTCAACAATAAATATGATGCCACCACCAGTGACATCTAGGCGATCAAATCTGTGTATATTGAATCCCGTAAAATTTACGGGTTTATCTGGCTTCATCCAAGTCTCGACTCCAACGATGATGTCAAATTCAATTTTCATTTTTTCTAATTCGAGTCTTCTTGCATTTAAACTCCTAAGATTCCAGAACAAGATATTAAAATTTTTTTTTTGCATGTTAATATTTTATAGATATATTTGATATGTATATATTATTATTATTTTCCTTTTTGTGAACGTGTGACTGTATGTTCTTCTTCATTTTGTAATCCTGAGTTAAGCCTTTTGAGAAGTTTTTTAATACGGTTTTCAAGTTTGATATCCAGTATTTTGGCTTCTACTACATACAGCCACTCTACTAGGGCAGGAGTGTCCTGCGTGAATTCCTTACTAATGTTAAGGACCTCACTTTGATATTTGACTTTCTTAAGAAATTTAATTAGTTGGTCGTATTGAAGAACATTGTTAAAATCAGCGTTTTTGTACATATCTATGACTGGAGCTAACTGAGGAGTTATATCCTCGTCAATATCTTCGGATTGACTTTGGTCACTATTTTCATCACTATTTACTTCTACAATTTTTGTTTTTTTCTTGGCTGGTTTTAAGGTTTTATTTGTCTGTGAAGGGTTTTTGAACTGGTCGCTTTTTTTATTGTTTACTGAAAGTTCTGAGTTGTTCCACTAGTGGTAGAAGGAGCAGACCTTTTAAGACCATAGAACTGTGCGTCCATTATTTCATGAGGAGAGTTCTCAGCGATAGTTGACGAGGAGTTGTATTTATCATTTAGAGGATTTTCCATGTTAAGACCGTCTGCTTGAGTGTTATCTATAGTAAAATGCGTGCGAACATCGTTCTTATTTGATTGATCAAGTTTTTGAGGTGGTGAAGAACCAACGCTATTGTGGGTAACGATTTCTTTATCAGACTGTTGGCTTATCATGTGAGTAATGGCGCCATCAGTATTAGAGGCTTCATTCTCCTTGAATACCGGACAAAATTTAGCAATGTGTCCCTGATTTTTGCAATAGTGGCATTTTATATTTTCCGTATCAAAGAAAATCCAATAACTAATATTTTGATAGTTAATTTTAAGTTTATTTAGGACTCTTTCAAAATCCTCTTCCTTAACATAAAACTGCCTCCTATGGGAAACTATGTGACTTCGAGATTCATTTGGTGTGGAGGATCTGATGTTAGTTATACCCCTTTTTGTAATTATGTTGATTGACTTTAAATAATCAATAACTATATTGTTGGGTATTTGTGGCAAGATATTAGAAATAACAACTCTACGATAATTTTGTACAGGTCCTGGCACGTATGGAGCGAACGTGTAAGTGCGATTGTTCACTGTTATTGTTTTGCCTATAATATCATTAGCCGCTTCCTCTAAATTTAGAGTGAAACAGACTCTATTCTCGGAAATTTTTGAAAAGTAAATCAAATTCTTGATGTTCATGATTTTTCCAAAATGATCCATATATTGGTCGTTGGTGTAACCCTCTATAGCATTTAACACGACAGTTTGTTCAAATGTAGGTAGTGAGCTCCTACTGATAGCATTTGCATAGGAGAGCTTATCTCTGTTACTTGACGTTTCAATGGCTTGAACGCCAGAATTAGAATTCTTTTCGTTTGTAACTAATTGAGTGAGAGCAGACCCATTGTCGCCACCAACAACCGAGCCCGATCCACGACTATGCACAGCGTCGAAGGCTGCTTGAGAACCTTCTAGATTTTGCGACGCCTCATTGCCGACACCGGCAACCGGAGCATCCGCATCATCCGTACCACCAAACATACGCAAAAAGTGCACTTCTAGCCCCTAAACGCAGCTCGAAGGCACACCCGCACAAAAAACCACCAACACAAAATACAGCGTGCAAAACAGGTAGCAAACTAAACGAGGCGATAGAGCGCCACTGCCCACGTCTACACTGTACGGCGTCCTGCGCGCGACTGTTCTTTTAATTCTATAACATCGTTTTTAAAAATTAAATAATCTACATTACTTATTTTTTTCTTATAGTCTATAATACGAATATTTTTACAAGACTTGGGACATTTTATTTCAACTACTTTGGTAATGCACCCACATTTTACCACGACTCCATCTGAACTTCCACAAAGCCAAGTCTGCAATATGAAACAAATAGTCCAACTTTTCTCACCTCAACATTGTACAACTTCTTGTATAAATTAATAGCTTCTTCTTTTTTTTTACCATATTCAGTTGAGTCAGTTTGTACATTTTTAGGATTTAACAAGTCATTCAATAAAGATTCAACGGATTTAGTTTTTCTACTTTTGATCGAATGCACATTCACACTTGAACTTATTCTAAGTTTTCTTGCTTGAAACCATTGTTGACATTTGGATTGTTCGATTGTATTACAGCAAAGCTCTACAATAGCTTTTTTACTTAGAACAATATTATTTTTATCAAAATTCTGTGAATCCAAATCTAATAACTGAAAATGTTTTTCATTAATAATACAATAAACAGTGTGATCTTCTAAAAAGTTGAAAAATTGTTCTAAACAAATCTTACAGTCTTCTTTTTGATAATTCAGTCCTTTATTTTTTTCAACTTGTTTAAGAAACAAATCCATTGCTAGATCATCTTTGTTTTTATGAACAGCTATGAATATAGATTTCAAGTGAGAAGGGCTTTTCAATTCATGTAATGTAGGAGGTTGATTGGTGGTTTGACATTTATTCCTACTTGAAGGAAACATCTCTTCGAGACTTGGGACCTTGGCATACTTTTCTTGAATCATTACTTTATAACTAGGTTTACCCCATTGTTGTTCAAAATCAGTCTTAGTGCAACTTATTTCGTTATTTATAAAATGTATTAGAGATGCAATATGTTTGCATTTTGCGCTCTTATTGTATGCACATGTACATTTGACTTTTTTTACATTTCTTAAAACATCAAGCTGTAAAAATAAAACAAATTAATCTAAAATATTTTTGTAAATAATTACAACAATATTATAATAAATTACTTCTAATTTAACAGAATGTGGTTCAGAGGATAGAAATGTTTGCCTAAGACACTTGGCACTTATACTTCTACTAACACCATTTATTCGATTTTCAACAATATTAATTACATGTCCCGCATCGCATGGATTTTTTCCTTTCTTTGATGTTTCTGGTTTAAATTGTATGATATATCTTTTGAAATCCAGTTGTGATTAATTGCTGCATCTTTCTTAGGACCTCTTGCGACTTCATAACCTTCCAAAATTTTATTTAAAAATAAAGTTTTTAAATTAACTCTCTGTTGACACTTATAAAATTTATATATTTTTCCTTCAAAAATTAATTTGCAACATTTTTCTTGCCGATTCATTCAAAAATTTTTAATAATATCTCATGAATTAGCAATAGCCATATATTCACAATATTTATTAGATAGCAAGCGTGCTCACATTTTTGGGGGTACTACGTGACCCTCAACCCTCGGAGCGAATACTGTATAGGAAAGGAGGGACAAACTTGCAAAATGAAAAAAATAACTATTCTGATTAGAAAAATTTAGTATAACTTTGGTAATTTTTGCTACAGTTCTATTAACATTTAATATGAATATACCAAATTTTGCTATTCGGTATAGTAATTTTTCTTCCTATACAGTGTACTAATATTTAATAGAAAATTTTTCTTTGTTTAAGTATTAAGTATCGACTATGAATTCGAGCTTTAGGCATTAATTACATTTTCATTTATTACCTTCATTACATTTTCATTTGTACACGTGTTTGTATTAAAATGAATTGTCATTTATATGAAAATTGTTAACAATTAAATATATTGAAATTCATTTTATTAAAGCAATAATATTTTCATTAAAAGAAACATTAATTTTTAGAATATATCAAATTACCTCATTTAAAAACTTATCATTACATGATATAAAAATATTTTTATTAAAATCGTTTAAACATAAATTTTATAGAATACAATTTTAAAAAATTATTTATTAAATATTAAATTTTTTTAATAGTCATTTATAAAGATAGGAAAATATATGAAAAATGAATAAATTTTTCTGATTATGTCTATAATTATGAATTTATATTAATGAACTGTCTACATAGAAGTAAAATATCCCCTAAAAAAGTAAGAATTTCAAAAGAAAATTTACTTACTATATCAAAACACTTATTATAAATGCGGGAAAAAATAGTATTCTGTAATATCACTCTAAAATTTGTATTAAATTTGATAATTAAAAGTACAATTATTTCATTATGTTGAATTTGTTGTCAAAGTTTAATTATATTTCACTATAAGGAGATATAAAACGGACACTGAATACAACTGTCTTTCCATTCAACTGTCATATTTAACTGTCTTTCCATTCTATTGCTGAATTTCCATAAACGAAATGTATTAACTTGTAGTATGTACTATATGATTATTTATTTAAATTTTCAAATTAATCCAATCATTAGTTTTCAAGATATTTAGATTTCTGTTCCCAAATAGAAAAATTTTAATAAATAATATTAGAACCCAAACTTCTCAATAAATAATGAATAAATTTATTTGAAAATTTAACTGAATAATCTTCGTAATACATACTATATGTTTATGCATCTCTTTATTCAAGATTTTGAAATACAATGGAAACATAGTCAATATTTACAGGTGCAAGTGTAGTATCGATTTTACATCTTCTTACATAATTTATACATATAAAATTTACATAATATTTTATAAAAACTATTAAAATGATAATCATATATATATATATATATATATATATATATATATATATATATATATATATATATATAATATATATATATTATTTAACTATAAATAAAAAGTTTAAAAATGATTATTAAGTTATAACTTATAAATAGTTATATTATTTTATTAAATACATTTTCAACTTGAATAATTAAATTCATAAATTAGCATTCAATTCCACAAGTTATTTAAAAAATTTACCATCATTCAAAGTTATTAAAAAGTTATTTATAAAAAGTATTCCCATATCTTAATATATTCCTATATCTTTCCATATTTTTAAAGCATAAGCGATTGAAAATTGAAGACAAAAATTATAATGAAAACTACAATAATAATGATTATAATGACAATTATAATATTGTATTGAACAAAGTTATTGATAAAACAATAAAGGGCAAAGTAGCAAAAAATTAAAGAAATTAAATAAAAAAATTTTAACTGAAAAAATTAATTTGAAACTGATTGGTTGTATAGCAAATATATATTGCGATGAAAATCTCATATCTAAAAATTACATTGGTTCTATGACAAATACATGTATTTATTGTGATGCGAAACATTTTACTTTCGAATATACTAAAAGTAACGATTTCTCCAATTGTTGTCTTAAAGGTAAAGTAGAATTGTTAGAAAATTCTCCTTACTCAGAACAATTAAAGTTTTTAGCAACTGAATTAACGGAAGAAATTAATGATTTTCGACGGAATGTTAGGTTGTACAATAATGCTTTAGTATTCGAAAGTTTTGGTGCCAATGTTGATACACTGCCGGGTAAAGGACCATAAGTTATTAGAATATGCGGACAAATTTACCATAATGTATATGCGTTACTTCCTAATCAAGATGAAGCACGTAAATATGGACAATTATATATTTTAGATAATGAAATAGCAACAATTGAACGGAATAAGTTTAATACAAATTTAACATTATTAAAACATTTAGATAACTTGATAAGAGACATTAACCCTTATGCTAAAGCCTATAAAATGATGCATGAAGTAGAAGAAGAAAATCTAAAACGATGTGCAAAAATCAATTGTCCTCCAAGAACTGTTACTATGTCTATTGTCCGCAATAATAATTTGGATAAAAATAGATATAATCTATCTACCTGTAATGAAGTTGCAGTAGTATATGTTGGAGAAGACGATCTTCCTCCTATTGAACGTGATATTGTCATTTACTCTGAATATGATAAACCAATTAGTATACCGACATTAAGCAAACATACAGATCCTATGACATATCCGCTTATTCAGCCTAATAGTGGTTTTGGATGGATTCCAAATATGAAAAGTAAATTTGGAAAATCTAATGTTTCAAATTTGCAATTTTATAATTATAGATTTAGTGTTAGAAATTAATTTAATCCATACCTTAATTTGGGAAAATTATTTCAACAGTTCATTGTTGATGCGTTTGTAAAAGTTGAAACCTTCAGATTATATTCCATACAAAGAAACCAGAACGTATTAAGAAGTGATTGTTACAAAGGTGTTATGGACTATTTATATGACAAAAAAGAATAAGATTCTTCAAAACTTTACAGGAAGTCCACGATTTTTAGAACAAATTACCATCAAACTTTACAGGAAGTCCACGATTTTTAGAACAAAATTACATTGACTCAATGACACTTGTAAATTATCATGGTAAACCTGACCTTTTTTTAACTATGATCTGTAACCCACATTAGGAAGAAATAACTGAAAACTAGGAAATTTATGAAAATGCAATAGATAGACCAGATATTATAACAAAAGTATTTTATCAAAAAGTAGAAAAATTTCAAAATTTGGTAATAAAAAAAGGTAGATTAGGGAAATGTGTTGCATATAGATATGTAATTAAATTTCAAAAACGAGGATTACCGCATATGCATATGTTGTTATTCTCAGATAAAAATGATAAATTTGACATTCCCGAAAAAGTTGATAAAATAATAAGTGCTGAAATTTCAAATAGAGATATTTATCAATAATTATATAGTATTGTTAAACAATTTATGATACGCGGTCCTTGTTGTATGCAAAATATAAATTGTCCGTGTATGGATAAAAATACGAAACAATGTACTAAAAATTTTCCAAGAAAATTTAATAATACAACATTTAAATCCAATGGATATTTACTATACAAACGTAAAAATAATAGCGTCAAAATAATTCTCAAAAATAAATTTACAGAAAGAATCGCAGATAATGGATTTGTTGTTCCTTATAATCCTTACTTATTATTAAAACTTAATGCACACATACACGTAGAAGTATGTTCCATTGCACAATGCATTAAATATTTATTCAAATACTATTATACAGGTCATGATTGTACATACATTAAAATACATCAAGTAAATGTGGATTTTCAATCAGAAAATAAAGACACTTTTCAAAATGTCAATCGTGGAAATGTTGAATATGAAAATGACGAAACCCAACAATACATTAATACACGATATTTATGTCCACCTGAAGCAATGCACAGATTACTGGAATATCTTTTGATGTTATTTCACATACTATAAAACGTCCAAGCGTTCATAAAGAAAATCAAAAAAATGTATTTTTCGAAGAAGGAAAAGAAGAAATGATCATGCAAAAAATGTGGGAATAACATTAACAGCAAATTTTGAATTGAATAGAGAAGATTTTGAAGCACGAAATTACTTGTATTCATAAATACCAAATTTTTATACATTTGATGAAAAACTGAAAAAGTTTACTGAAAGAAAAAAAAAGAAAACCAATACTTAGTAGAATGTATTTGGTAAGTCTGAAAGATGGAGAACGTTATTTTATTAGATTAGGAGCCCCATCTTTTGAAGCTTTGCGTACTGTTAATGATGTGATGTACAATTCGTTTTATGAGGCAGCTAAGGCAAAACAATTAATTAATAAAGATGAAGAATGGTATAGATGTTTGGAAGAAGCATCTTCAACAGAATTCCCTTATGCTCTTTGTGAATTATTTGCTTTTATTTGCGTTTCTCATAATTATATTAATGCACGAGATTTATATGAAAAATATAAAGATAAGTTTTACCATCCTGAATACGAAAAAAAAATGGGTGAAAATTGCATTGAATGTTATTAAAAATAATTTACAAGTTAATCGATTTTCTAGAAACTATTTTAATTTACCTAACATAAGCACATTTATAGAAGAAGATAATGCTGAAACAGTTTTAAATCATGATAATAATATTCGTAATGAATAAGAAATAAAAAATAATTCTTTAAATAATAAACAAAGGCAAATATTAAACTTTACTATAAAAAGTTTAAACAACCAAAGTAAAGAAAACTATATTTTCATAGATGGAGCAGGTGGAAGTGGAAAAAATTGATTACCTAACGTTTCAATAGCTTATTTGAAATATCATACTATACATTATTTATGTATAGCTTGGACAGGTATAGCAGCGCATTCATTAGTCGATGGAAAAACAGATTGTACAACTTGTAATGTTAAGCCTAATTCTGCAGAAGGCAAACAATTAAAGGTAACACAAATAATTATTTGGAATGAAATATCCATCACTTCAAAATTTGCTTTTGAAGCAGTTGATCGTCTCTTTCAAGATTTATGTGATGTAAACCAACCTTTCGGTGGTAAAACTGTAATTGTATCAGGATATTACAAGCAAACATTACCAACTGTTATGAAAGCCGTATAAACATTATTGAAAATTTAGTTGAACTTACAAGGAGAGTGCATTGCTTTTGGGTCTTGGATTTTTTTCCAGCTTTGGGATCTTTTTTCTCACATAAAATCATGAAAAAAGCCGCGACCATTCAGTCCAACGCTCGATTTCTCCCAAGTTATGATCAGTTTTGTCTGTTTTGTTGAAAAAATTGACTCTGCTTTATAATTTTACAGTTTTAAACTACTTATTCTAGAAGGTTTTAACTGATCGAATATTAAAGTTGAGATTAAAACCTTTCGATTAAAAAAAACGTGTCCAAAAAGCTCAAGTTGTTAAAAACTTATGAAGGGATGGAAATTGAAATGAATTTCTGACTAAAATGTTGTATTTATTTTCTATGCATTTTTTGAGCTAAATAATTGCGCTATTTTTATTCACCCATAACTTTTTAGCAGCTTGAGCTTTTTGGACACGTTTTTTCTCTAATCGAAAGGTTTTAATCTCAACTTTAATATGCGACCAGTAAAAACCATCTAGAATAAGTAGTTCGAAAACTGTAAAATTATAAAGCAGATGCAATTTTTTCAACGAAACAGACAAAACTGCTTATAACTCGGAAGAAATCGAGCGTTGGACCGAATGGACGCGGGGCTTTTTTTATGATTTTCGGATAATGATAATAATTTTAACGCGAGTTTTTTTTCGCGAGTTTCGGATAATGATAATAATTTTAAACAATGGTTATCAGATATCGGAAAAGGAAAACGCTGCAATGTTTTTAAAGATGATAATGAACTAAGTGCTATACCAGATAATTTTATTATTATAGAAAATCTTGTCGAAGAAATATTCGGAAAAGCAATGAAAATAAATAATACGAATCTAACGGAGAAAGTTATTTTGACTCCTAAAAATAAAGATGCTACTGAAATCAATAATAATGTTCCAAATTTAATAAAAGGAAATCATGTTGAATATTTAAGTATTGATACAGCTGAAGATGATAACAAATAAAATTTAGATATTATGTTACCAACAAAATTTTGAAAAAAGTCAACTCCTAATGGACTTCCACCACATAAATTACATTTAAAAGTAGGGGCTATCATAATACTTTTAAAAAATTTAAATGTCAATGAGGGACTTCGTAATGGAACAAGGTTGATAGTAAAAAAATTGCTCAAATATTCCATTCAAGTGGAATTAGCATCTGGACAAAACAAAGGCGAATTGAGGGCGTGGAAACGAAAAGGGCTTATAGCCAATGTTATTTAAATAGGCTATAAGCCCTTTTCGTTTCCAGGCTCTCAATTGGTTTTCATTCCAAGAATAAGTTTATCTCCATCTACGAAAGAAATCCCTTTTAATATGCAACGAAAACAATTTCCTATTAGATTAGGTTTTGCGATGACCATTAATAAATCTCAACAACAATCTTATGAAAAAGTTAGTTTTTATTCGCCGTCACCAGCTTCCAGTCATGAACCATTACGTGTTGCTCTTTCAAGGACGAAATATAAAAATAATTTAGAATTATTTTTAAGTGACAACGCTATTGTCATCAGAGAAAATAAACATAAACAGAACACAATATATACAAAAAACATTGTTTTTAAAAAGATATTGAGAAGAATATGTCAAGAGATATTGTTTATATTTATGTTATAGATTGTGTAATAGTTAAACTCGAATATATAATAAAAAATACAATATTTACTAAAATATATATCAACTGACGCTATCAAAATCAATAGTTTAATATGATGTTGAATCAGCTGCATAAGATGATGCGCTGTATGATCGGCTGCATATTGGGATGCGCTGTTGAATCTGCTGCATATTTGTAAGCACTGTCGAATCAGCTGCATATGCGGTTGCGCTGTTGAATCGGCTGCATATGGAAATGCGCTGTTTAATCGGTTGCATATTAGAATGATCTGTAAAATCGGCGGCATACGGGGATGCACTGTTGAATCGGCTGCATATGGGGATGCGCTATTAGGTTTGCAATTTCTAATGCCAAGGTAAAACGCACAAACATATTGCATTCGAAATAAGAAAAAATATTAGAGCCTCTAAAGCGGAACCTGTATAAAAAATTATAAGAAATACGCTCCACTGAAGAATCCAATGCAAAAATAAACAGGCTTGGATGAATCGCTACGTTATAAAATATAGAACACAGAAAAATGGAAAACCCAAAAAAAATATAAAGCTCGAAAAATATAGAGCCCAAGAAAATATAAGAATCAAAAAAATATTAGGCCCAAAAAAATATAAGAATCAAAAAATTATTAAGCACAAAAATACATAAACATCAAAAAAATATTGGGCCCAAAAAAATATAAGGCCTAAGAAAGTATAAGAATCGAAAACATATTAAGCCCAAAAAAATATTGGGCTCAAGAAAATATAAAAATCAAAAAAATATTGGGCTCAAGAAAATATAAGAATCAAAAAATATTGGGCCTAAAAAATATTAGGCCCAAAGAAAATGGGACTCAAAAAACAGTAGGACCCAAAAATATAAGGCCCAGAAAAATATAAGGCCCAAAGGAAACAGGAATCGAAAAAAAATTAGGGCCCGAAATATATAAGGCCCAGAAAAATAGAGCCCAAATGAATATCGGACCCAAAAAAATGGAAGGCCCAAAATAAATATAAGGCCCAAAGAAGATAAGACTCAGAAAAATGTAGCGCCCGAAAAATATAGAGCCCAAGAAAATATAAGAATCAAAAAAATGTTGGTCCCAAAAGAATATAGAGCCCGAGAAAATATAAAAATCAAAAAAATATAAGGCACAAAAATACATAAGAAACCAAAAAATATTGGGCCCAAAAAAATATAGAGACTAAGAAAATATAAGAATCGAAGAAATATTGGGCCCAAAAAAATATAGAAATCAAAAAAATATTGGGCCCAAGAAAATATAAAAATCAAAATATTGGGCCCAAAAAAATATAAAAATCAAAAAAATATTGGGCCCAAGAAAATATAAGAATCAAAAAATATTGGGCCTAAAAAAATATAAGACCCAAAGAAAATAGGACTCAAAAAAGAGTAGGATCCAAAAAATAAGGCTCAAAAAAATAAAGAGCCCAAGAAAATATAAGGATAAAAAAAAGAAGGGCCCAAAAAAATGGGCATTAAATAAAAATATTTGGCCTAGAAAAATATGGCCCAAATTAAAGCTTATGACTAATAAGTACTAATCATATAGGACCCAATAAAAAATTGCTACTCTTATTACCAAAAAATTAGACACATTTGAAAAATGCGGAGAACCGGATAAAAAGTGGTTCCACTTTAGTATAATATAGGGTTTTTTACTTTATCATTAAGAGGAGGTCGCGTATCTCTGTCCTTTTCTAATCAAAGAAATGATTTTTTTACAAAAACTAATAACTTTAGCAAAAAATGGAGAGAAAGCCGCATCTCGTATCAAAAAAGCAATGTTTTCTTTGATAAGAAAAAATTAATTTTATTGCTTCGTTCTCAAGAAAACCTTGAAAAACCAAATTGCCCACCCTAACCTCTATGATTTAAGTTTTTCAAGGTTTTCTTGAAAACAAAGCAATAAAATTAATTTTTTCTTATCAAAGAAAACATTGCTTTTTTTGATACGAGATGCGGCTTTCTCTCCATTTTTTGCTAAAGTTATTAGTTTCTGTAAAAAACTCAATTTTTTTATTAGAAAAGGACAGAGATACGTGACCTCCTCTTAATATAATTTATTTTCTTTTACTTTTTTTATTTTATTTTAGAGTATACAGGGTGAGAAAAAAGTATGGAAAACCCTGGAAATTTTGCGACTTTTATAGTAAAACAAAACAAGCAAAAAGCATACCCTAGGTAATTTTGAACAAGGAATCCGATGGTGACCTTTCACCTTTCAACCTTTCAACTTTGTTTTCAAGGTTATTGCAAGATCAAGCGAGTTATTTCAAACGACAATTTTTGGGGTAGTTCTCATCGCCTACAAATGAAAAATTTCAATTTATTTCTCAGTAATAAATGTTCAAGAATTTTGAAAAAGGATTTTCAAAAATACAGAAACACGGTTAATTTTTGTGACAATTTAAAGATCTGTCATTAATTTATTTTATTTTTGAAAAAAAAAATTGTTTTAAAAAAAGGGGGCAACCCTTAAAAATCACGTTTTCTCCTCTTTTATGGGCTGTAAAGCTAATTGTTTATTAAAGATTCAAAATTATTTAAATTGCATCTAAAAGAAGTGTAAATTCAGAAATAAAATAAAAGTGCTTGTGCAAATGTATTTTTGAATAAAAAATTTTTATCATTCAGATTTTAAAATTTTATTTGCTCTCGATTTGTACTAATTGTAAATTGAAACCATATTTTTTTGTTGTCATAGTTTTGTCATTAAACAGACTTTTTAAATTTAAAATTACTTGAAAAATAACAAAGAACAAATAGTTTTTTGTGGTTGAACTAATTCGAGAAATTCGTCAAATATTTCCTAATTCTTCCTCTTCGTGTACGTTACAATAGCTACATTACATTTTTTTCAAAACTTTTAAAATGTTTCGTTTGTCCAAAAGAAAGCAAATATTTCTCCTAATGATGAGGGGTTGGGGTGATCTGCAAAAGTCGTATACTAATGTTGTTAATCTCTTTAATGCAACATTTTGAAACGGCGATGGCGACACTCCTTTGTCTAGATCCATAGTTTCAAAGACCTTAAGACGTTTTGAAGAAACGGGGTCTATTTAAAATCATGCTGTTACTGAAAGGCCACGAACAGCAACAAATTAAGAAAAATCTTTGGATGTTATACCATCTTTTGTGGAAAATTCACATAAATCATCTCAATCAATAGCCTTGCAACAGGACATCCTGATCGTCCGATTGAATTTTGTGGCACGATGATGGAAATGAAAACTGAAAATCCAATGTTTTGACAAAATATTGTTTTTTCAGACGAAGCGACATTTCAATTAAATGGCGAAATTAATCGTCATAACTTTAGATATTGGTCCGATACAAATCCTCATTAGATGAGAGCAAGTCACACACAATATCCTCCAAAATTGAACGTGTGGGCAGGAATGATAGGTGATACAATAATAGGTCTCTTTTTAATAGAAGGAAATTTGAACGCTGAAAGTTATGAACAACTTTTGCGAAATCAGATTGTTTCAGCTATCCAGGCCTTAAGAGGAGATGATTTTAGAAATACATGATTTCAACAAGATGGCGCTCCAGCTCATTACGGTTTCAATGTCAGACAATACCTGAATGAGACATTTTTTGGAAGATGGATAGGTAGAAATGGTACAGTAGAGTGGGCTTAAAGATCTCCAGACTTAACACCTTCGGGCTATTTTTTGTGGGAGTATTTAAAAGATCAGGTATACAGAAATGATCCATAAAACCTTGAAGGATTCAGAATAGTTCAAGAAATTAATGCCATTTCACAACAGATGATCCAAAATTCAATTGAATCATTTTACAATAGAATTGGTTACTGTCAGGAAGCAAATGGAGAACGATTTGAACATCTGTTGTGAATTCATTTACGTAAGAGTCAGAGGGAACTCACTGTAAAAAAACATCCCGGAGTAAGAAGCAAGGAGAACTCTTTGTAAAAAGCACCCTAAATGGAACAGATTCCTTCTACGTCCACGTCGTTGTTCCTGGGTAGCGTTATAAGGAGGATCAGGGATTATGCTTTCTTCAGACTTAAATTGTTTCCACACGAACAATTTTCCGCTCTGTTCGGATACAGCATCAAAAATAGGGATTCAGAAATAAGGTTGACCTTGAAATAACTTCGATAATGAGGTCCTAAGTGAAATTAGAGGTCACCGTTGGGTTCCTCATTGAAAGTTACCTAGGGTATGCCTTTTGTTTGTTTTGTTTTACCACTAAACTAGAGAGATTTTTAAAAAGTCATACTTTGACCTCTATTTGACCTCCAGAAGTTACGTTAACCTCATACCTAAAGACATATCCAGACGAAGAGATTTTTAAGAAGTCAGACTTTGACCTTTATTTGACCTCTAAAGGTTACGTTAACCTCATACCTCAACATATATCTGGACGTAAAATTTTCCGCTTTTTTCAATTACGGTATAAAAACTAGAGGTTCCACTTTGAAAAATGAGGTGGATTTTAAAATAACCTCGGAAATAAGGTTTAAGGTCGAATCCAAGGTCACCATCGGATTCCTTGTTCAAAGTTACCTAGGGTGTGCCTTTTGTTTGTTTTGTTTTACTACTAAAATAGCGAGATTTTTAAGAAGTCATACTTTGACCTCTATTTTAACTCTAGAGGTTACGTTAACCTCATACCTCAACACATATCCAGACATAGAATTTTTCGCTCTTTTCGATTACGGTATAAAAAGTAGGGATTCCTATCTAAAAAAAATGAGGTTGACCTTGATATAACCTTGGAAATGAGGTTCAAGGTCGAATCCAAGGCCACCATCGGATTCCTAGTTTAAAGTTACTTAGGGTTTGCTTTTTGTTTGTTTTGTTTTACTATTAAACTAGAGAGATTTTTAAGAAGTCATACTTTGACCTCTATTTGACCTCTAGAGGTTACGTTAACCTCGTACTTCAACACATATCCGGACATAGAATTTTCCGCTCTTTTCGATTACGGTATAAAAAGTAGGGATTTCTATCCAAAAAAATGAGGTTGACCTTGAAATAACCTTGGAAATGAGGTTCAAGGTCAAATCCAAGGTCACCATCGGATTCCTTGATCAAAATTATTTTGGGTATGCCTCTTGTTTGTTTTGTTTTACAATGAGAGTCGAAAAATTTTCTGGGGTTTCCATACTTTTTGCTTAGCCTGTATATTATTATATTGTAATTTTTGTTTATCAAATACGTTGAGAACCTATGCTAAAGAATTTTTTATGCCTATTTGTCAGCTATCGACCTTTTGACTTTAAATAAGACGAACAAAATTTACCTCACTCCTTACCTCGCTCGGTTGCATTTTCATATATTATATTATCATATATAATTTTGCTAATTTCATTGACAATTTCACATATTCATATCATTATATTTTACTGCAATTAAATAAAAAAATTTTCAATTTTCTGTAAATTAATAGGCTCTAATAAAAGTGAATAATTATTATTCACAATAATAGTATAAAAAAAATGTTTATATTACCATCAACTTTTACAGGAAGTCCACGTTCTTTATATCAAAATTTTCTTGATCTTATGACATTAGTACGAAGAATTGGGAAACCAGATTTTTTCATTACTATGACATGCAATCCGAAATGGGACAACATCACAAAAAATATAGGGCAAAGTGAAGAAGTAACAGATAAACCAGATATTGTTGTTGAAGTATTTTATCAAAAACTGAAACTATTAATAAAGAAAATTTCCAGAAAACATATTTTGGGAAAATGCTTGCCGATGCATAGTAGAATTTCAAAAGAAAGGATTACAGCAGGCCTATATGCTGATATTTTTAAGTAAAGATGATAAAATTTACAATAGTGATGACCTTGATAAATTTATAGTAGCTGAAATTCCAAATAAGAATGAGAATTCCAGATTATATAAAATAGTTAATTTATGATCCTTGGCCCTTGTGAAGATCAGAATAAAAACTCACCTTGTATGGATAAAAAATCAGGAAAGTGTCTAAAAAATTTTCCGCAACGATTTAATAAAACTACAATGATGACAAATGGTTATCCTATTTATCGACGAAAAAATAATACAAAAGAGATATTATACACAAAAAACAACTGGCCAGGTAATAGATTTGTGATTCCTGATAACCCGTATTTATCACTATAGTTTAACTGTCGTTTTAATATTGAATTATGTTCAACAATAGGAGTTATAAAGTACTTATTTAAATACTGCTGCAAAGGACATGATTCCGCATTTATCGAAATGAAAGCAAATGAAATAAATACTGAAATTAATGCTTATGATGAAACGGATGAAACAAATTATTTGGATATGTTTTATAATGAAATCAATCAATATATAAACATAAGATACGATTGCCCACCAGAAGCTATGCATCGCATATGGGAATATAATATTAGTGAACTTTCTCATATAATTTATAGATTAGCTGTTCATAATGGAAATGAACAATGTGTGTATTTTAAAGGAGGATCCGAACATGAAATTGATGAAAAGAATGTAAATACAACACTACCGGCGTGGTTTGAACTTAATAAAAGTGACCTTAAGGCACATAATTACTTTTGTTCTGATACACCGCGAAATGATGTTTTTAATCGAATACATAAAACATGGACGAAAAGAATGAAAACTATAAAACCTATTTTAACCAGAATGTACTGAGTTAATCAGAAACAAAGACAAAGATTCTTTTTAAGATTACTTCTGCTTCACGTTAAAGCTGCAACATCTTTCGAAAGCTGAAAAACTTTTTATGGAATTACATACCCGACTTTCTTAGAAGCAGCAAAAGCAAAAAATTTAATTGAAATCGATGATGAATGGGATAAATGTCTAGAAGAATCTTGTAAATCTCGATTTCCAGAAGCTCATTGTCAATCATTTGGTTACATTTGTACATTTTACAATCCAATTAATGCTCGAGAATTATATAAAAAATAAAAAATCTATTTTTATCCTCCACAAAAAAATGAACAAAAAGGTAAAGAATATGCATTAAGCATAATTAATGATATTTTAACTAATAATGGATTCCAATTAAGTAACTTTAATTCACCTAATTCAGAATACTATATTGAAAATAACGAAATTAAATATAGTACAGTAAATAATATTGATAACATTCGGTCAATTATCGATAGTTTAACAAATGCTCAAGCGGCTATTTTTAATAGAGTAATAAATTCATTAGATACAAATTGCACTGAAAAGTATATATATCTAGACGGTCCAGGTGGAATGTGGTGAAAGCTACTTATTGAATAAAATTGTCACTTATCTAAAAATTCATGAAATCAACTATTTAGTTGTATCATGAACAGGTATAGCGGCACTTCCCTGAAGTTAGCTCAGTACTTTCTCTGTACTATAAAAATAACTATTGGATAATTTGCCGTAAATTATCCGTGAAATCCAATATTTTGCCGCGACATAACTTCCTTAAAAAAGTAAGTACACCGCCAACTTCAAAAAGAAGTTAGCGGCGAACCTTCAGAAATCAATGAAAAAAAAGACTTAGACCATCGTAAAATAGCTCAAAATTTACCGCTTTTTTGCCGTAATCAATCTGTCAAATCCGAATTACCGATATCTTAGCTGAACGTTCTTCATCGTAATACTTTCATAATTCATGATCTTATTAGTATGGTATTATGTGAAATATCACTGCATAGTGAAAAGTAGGAAGTGGATAATTTGCCGTAAATTATCCGTAAATTATGCGTAAAATCCAATATTTTGCCACGTTATAATTTCCTTGAAAAAGTGAGTACACTGCCAACTTCGAAAAGAAGTTAGCGGCGTACCTTCAGAAATCAATGAAAAAATGATTTAGACCATCGTAAAATAGCTGAAAATTTGCCGCTTTTTTGCCGTAATCAATCTGTCAAATCGGAATTACCGATATCTTAGCTGAACGTTCTTCATCGTAATACTTTCATAATTCATGATCTTATTGGTATGGTATTATGTGAAATATCACTGCAGAGTGAAAAGTAGGAATAGGATAATTTGCCGTAAATTATCCCTAAATTATGCGTAAATTCCAATATTTTGCCACGTGATAATTTCCTTGAAAAAGTGAGTATACTGCCAACTTCGAAAAGAAGTTAGCGACGTATCTTCAGAAATCAATGAAAAAAATGACTTAGACCATCGTAAAATAGCTGAAAATTTCCCGATTTTTTTCAAATGCATAAAAAGGTAGTTAATATGAGCAGTAATTCACGTTTTAGACCGTTGGAAGATTTAGCCATTAATTTGGCACAGCTTCATCCAGATTTAAATATATTGCCATCTACTAATGTATGTAAAAATTGCCATAAACGCATATCAAAAATGATTTTAAGTGATCTTGAGTCATCACTGAACTTTTTAGCGGAAGAGATGATGATTTTATTCCGAAGACACCCGAACGAATAGAGGAATTAAACGAGAGTATTAATTTAGTTTTACCTGAATGCATCTCACCCCTAAAAAGAAAAACTGCAATACCTGAAAATTTTAGAGGAAATTACGTATCTAAAAAGAAAAAATCCTTAATTTCAGCTTTTTCTGCTACTGTTGGAAGTAAATTAGATGATGCGTATGGCATTTCAGTTGAATCAATAGAATCGGACGAAAATTCCACTGAAAACTATTGGAATGAATTTTTAGAAAATTTTAAATTGGCTTTAGAAAAATGCTCTTCTATTTCGGAGAAAATAAAACTTCTAACACTACTACCTTCAAAATTAAGCAAAATAAAAGTTTGCTCACTATTCCCGAATATAAGCGAGTATATGATAAATAAATCAAGAAATCTCGTGAAAAATAAAGGAGTTTATTCGGAGCCAGATTTATATACTGGTCATCCTATTGATGAAAGCACAAAAAATATCGTTATGGAATATTTTTTAAATGATGATTTTAATTGTAGTAGACAAAGTCCAAATAAATCTGATGTCGTAACTGTTAAAATTAATAACACAAAAACTAAAAAAGTCAAACGGTTTCTTACTCGAAGCTTAAAAGAAACATATAGTCAATTAAGAAAAGAAAATCCAAACTTACAAATAGGAAAATCGAAATTCTATAGTCTAAGACCAAGTTTCGTCTTAACTAGCCCTGTGAAGGAAGCTTGTCTTTGTGTACATTGCGAAAATTTTGAACTGTTTCTTACAAGTTTGATTCGTTTTAGAGGCGATAAGAATTCCGAATTAGATTCAATTCGTTCAGAAATAACTAACACAATGTTGTGTTCTGAACCATCTGATTCATGTTTCTTGCAAGAATGCAAAGATTGTCCCGGTGGTGCGGGTATCACATTAGAATTGTTAAAACTGAAACAAAATTGTGAAGATGAAATTACGTTTGCTTTGTGGAATAATGGTAATCTTATTAAACAAACAATAAGCTTAACAGTTTTTAAAGAAAAACTTTCAATCTGCGCATTGAAAGCAAGTACTCATATATACATAAAAAATATTCAACGTGAAGCTATAAAAAAAGAAAAAGAAGAAGGTAAAGCTGATCCTACTAAGTTAATCATCCACGTTGACTTTGCAGAAAATTGGTCTGTAATAAATAATAAAGCGGTTCAAGGAAATCATTGGGTAAATAACCAAATTTCTATTTTTACTGCAGTCTGTTACCAAGGAGAGATAACACAAAGTTTTGCGATAGTTAGTGACGACAAAAAGCATGATACTGCATATGCACTGCTAGCAATAAATAAAATTATCGATCTTATGAAAAAGAATTATTTAGTTACTAAAGTCACTATCATATCAGATGGAGCTCCAAGCCAATTTAAAAAACGTTTTCAACTACATGAAATCAAACATTGGTTTTATGAAATGAAATGGTTATTTTCTGCGACTGGTCATGGGAAAGGAGCCGTTGATGGAATAGGTGGGCTTCTAAAGCATTATGCTACTTCACATAACTTGAAAAGAGTTCATGAAGAATCGATACAAAATGCTGACGATTTTATAAATTGGGTTCAAAGTTACACCAATGCAATAAAAATCATTTTACTACCAATAAATGAGATTGAAAGATTTAGAAAAAGAAAAATATTGAATGGAGTGGGGTTTCTAAATATAATGGAATTCAAAAAAAGTCATATGTGGTTAAAAAAACTTGCGGAATTAAAATCACATATATTTATTGGCAGGACAGCTATACATGCACTAAATGAAGTGAAAAACAAGAAAAAAAAAAGCCAAGCGTCGTGAGACTACATTTAAAACTAAAAATAATAAGCGCAAAAATAAAAAAAAATAATTATCTATAATTATTTTTTTGACGCATCCCAACAGTGAGAGGCAAGGGGAACTCACTCTAAAAAAGCACCCTGAAGGGAACAGAATCCTTCTACGCCCACGTCGTTGTTCCTGGATAATGCTAAACGAAGGATAATATTTAAATGTCGACTGCTTAAGACTTCCGAACGTATATACAAGCATTTTTCACCAACAAAATTTGTGAATTTTTTTCTCGCTCCAAACAAAAAACCCGGGATCAAACAAGTACTATCAGATAGGTATTTTGGTCCTCTATCAGCAAAAAAATTTCAGCAAAAAAAAAATGGCCTTTTCGAGAAAAATGCATGTGCATAAAAAGTGCAGTTTTTGGTAAAATGCATATATCTCAGTCATTTTTTAGTTTTTTTTTAAATTTCTTGCACGGAGTTGAAGAGGGCTCAAAACGAAATAAAATAAAAAAAGGTTTATCAAAATTCATTGGAAATTGGTAAAACGATAGCTCTCTAAAGTTATTCTCAACATTTTCAGTTTTAACATTTAGTTTTTGTATGCAATTTTCAAAAGTGCATATCTGATGCAATTTTGATATTTCAGCAAAATAAAAAAATACGTATACCCTTATTTTTAGGGTAGAATAACATACTCCATTAGCGCAGTAATTGGTGACTTGAGTGTATACTGACTGTTCGATTTGAAATGGAATCAGCCTTATCTATTATCTAAAATATTATCTATCTATTATGATAGATTATCGAAAAAAGCGACTGATTATCAGCTAAAGTTTAGTCTTTACATCGATTTTATAATGACACTCCGTTCAATATTTTTAAAGTGGTTGTGGTACCAGCTTTTTTCGCGACAATATGCTGTAGCAAAATATTTTACTTTATGCATAATGCATAAATGATTCACGAAAAATTTTCAATCAGTTAATTATTACTTTGCAGTAATATTTCACATAATACCATGCCAATAAGAATGGAAATTATTGAAGTATTACGATAAAAACGATCACTTAATGCCTAGAATTCTTCATACAAATCATTTTGTTCCTTGAATCCTATAGGTACCTTGCTAAATTTTTTCTGAAGTTTTCAGTAACTCACTTTTTTCATTGTGTTATGCTGCGATAACATATCTGATTTCATAAATAATTTCAGGATATTTTCAGGCAAATTATCCACTGGTCATTTTTAACTACACAGTGATTTTCAGTGATTTTTCATGTAATACCATACCGATAAGATTAATAATTATCAAAATATGAGGGTAAATAATATTCAAATAATATATTAGTTATTCTGATTGGAGAGATTGACTACGGCAAAAAGCGGCAAATTTTCAGCTATTTTACGATGGTCTAAGTCATTTTTCTCATTGATTTCTGAAGGTATGCCGCTAACTTCTTTTAAAGTTTGCGGTGAACTCACTTTTTAAGGTGGTTCAATACCCATAATCGTAATAGCATAGTTGTACAGAAAATTTTATTATAGGTTAATACTCTTGCGCGTGCACAGCTCAGCACGATTCAGCTTTTTGGCCCGTAGCTGCTTGGCTATCTATGTATAATATAACCTATTCGTAGATTGCTTATGAAAAATGTTTTGAAACAGGGCCGCCATACATCAGCTAAACTGGTAGACGTACTAAAAATGCAAAATATTGTAGTTTCTGATTGAATATTTTTTCTAAATGGGCGTCAACGTAACAATTTTTGCATATCAATCAAAAAGTAATTATCTTAACTATCTCTGGCCAGTTTTTGAATATTTTCGTATCACGATTCACAAAGATATGGCATGAAATGTATCAACTTTCGATAGATTACCATATTAACCAATGAAAAAAAGTTAATTTTCAGGGTGTTCATTTGAAAAAATAAAGTCGTAAACGGGGTCTCGAATTTTCATAAAATTTGTATCGAACCTTAATAAACAATCTCACAAAGTTTAATAATCATGGTATCACAAGTAATTTACTATTGAACCACCTTAAGGAAATTATGCTGCGGGAAAATATTGGATTTCACGGATAATTTACGGATAATTTACGGCAAATTATCCACTTCTTACTTTTCACTGTGCAGTGATATTACACATAATACCATACTAATAAGATCATGAATTATGAAAGTATTACGATGAAGAGCGTTCAGCTAAGATATCGGTAATTCGGATTTGACAGATTGATTACGGCAAAAAAGCGGCAAATTTTCAGCTATTTTACGATGGTCTAAGTCATTTTTTTCATCGATATTTTAAGGTACGCCGCTAACTTCTTTTCGAAGTTGGCATTGTACTCACTTTTTCAAGGAAATTATGACGTGGCAAAATATTTGATTAGGATAATTTACGGATAATTTACGGTATTCCAGATAATTTAGGATAATTTACGGCTAATTATCCTATTCCTACTTTTCACTCTGCAGTGATATTTCACATAATACCATACCAATAAGATCATGAATTATGAAAGTATTACGATGAAGAACGTTCAGCTAAGATATCGGTAATTCGGATTTGACAGATTGATTACGGCAAAAAAGCGGCAAATTTTCAGCTATTTTACGATGGTCTAAGTCATTTTTTTATTCGATTTTTTAAGGTACGCCGCTAACTTTTTTTCGAAGTTGGCATTGTACTCACTTTTTCAAGGAAATTATGACGTGGCAAAATATTGGATTTCACGGATAATTTACGGATAATTTACGGCTAATTATCCTATTCCTACTTTTCACTCTGTAGTGATATTTCACATAATACCATACCAATAAGATCATGAATTATGAAAATATTACGATGAAGAACGTTCAGCTAAGATATCGGTAATTCGGATTTGACAGATTGATTACGGTAAAAAAGCGGCAAATTTTCAGCTATTTTACGATGGTCTAAGTCTTTTTTTTCATTGATTTCTGAAGGTACGCCGCTAACTTCTTTTTGATGTTGGCGGTGTACTTACTTTTTTAAGGAAGTTATGTCGCGGCAAAATATTGGATTTCACGGATAATTTACGGATAATTTACGGCTAATTATCCTATTCCTACTTTTCACTCTGCAGTGATATTTCACATAATACCATACCAATAAGATCATGAATTATGAAAGTATTACCATGAAGAACGTTCAGCTAAGATATCGGTAATTCGGATTTGACAGATTGATTACGGTAAAAAAGCGGCAAATTTTGAGCTATTTTACGATGGTCTAAGTCATTTTTTTCATCGATTTTTTAAGGTACGCCGCTAACTTCTTTTCGAAGTAGGCAGTGTACTCACTTTTTCAAGGAAATTATGACGTGGCAAAATATTGGATTTTACGCATAATTTACGGATAATTTACGGCAAATTATCCACTTCCTACTTTTCACTGTGCAGTGATATTTCACATAATACCATACTAATAAGATCATGAATTATGAAAGTATTACGATGAAGAACGTTCAGCTAAGATATCGGTGATTCGGATTTGACAGATTGATTACGGCAAAAAAGCGGCAAATTTTGAGCTATTTTACGATGGTCTAAGTCTTTTTTTTCATTGATTTCTGAAGGTACGCCGCTAACTTCTTTTTGAAGTTGGCGGTGTACTTACTTTTTCAAGGAATTTATGTCGCGGCAAAATATTGGATTTCACGGATAATTTACGGATAATTTACGGCAAATTATCCAATAGTTATTTTTATAGTACAGAGAAAGTACTGAGCCAACTTCAGGGGAGTTATAGCGGCTCATTTATTACAAGACGGTGTGACAGTACATACAGCATTTAAATTACCGTCGAACATATCTGAAGACACAATATGTGATATTAGAGTAAACAGCAAAATAGGTAAAAAAATGAAAAATGTATCAATTTTCATTTGAGATAAAATCACAATGACTTTAAAATACGCTTTTGAAGCCGTCGATCGGATATTTAAAAATGTATGTGATAATAATTATCCGTTTGGAGGGAAAACATTTATCATATCAGGTAATTTTAGACAAACATTGCTAATAATTAAACATGGAAATAGAACACAAATAATAGAAAATTGTGTAAAAAGAAGCTATTTATGGGAACATTTTTAATATATGTCTTTACAAGGAAATAAACGTTTACCGGAATCAGATAATGAATTTAAAAATTTGTTACTTAAGAGGAGGTCACGTATCTCTGTCCTTTTCTAATCAAAGAATTGAATTTTTTACTGAAACTAACAACTTTAGCAAAAAATGAAGAGAAAGCCGCATCTCGTAATAAAAAAAGCAATATTTTCTTTGATAAGAAAGAATTAATTTCATTGCTTCGTTTTCAAGAAAACCTTGAAAAACTTAAATCATAGAGGTTAGGGTGGACAATTTGGTTTTTCAAGGTTTTCTTGAGAGCGAAGCAATAAAATTAATTTTTTCTTATCAAAGAAAATATTGCTTTTTTTGATACAAGATGCGGCTTTCTCTTCATTCTTTGATAAAGTTATTAGTTTTTGTAAAGAAATCATTTCTTTGATCAGAAACGGACAGAGATACGTGACCTGCTCTTAATATAGAAAACGGTAATTTTCATTCAAAATATGAAAACGGAAATAAAGTTATACAAATTCCAAAAGAAATATTGTCAAAGCGCAATCTCATTGATGAAATACAAGCATAATATAAATATTGAAAATTGTGACTATTACAAAAATATTATATTAGCACTGAAAAACGTAGATGTAATAGAAATGAATGAAAAAATTTCATCAAAAATAAATATATCAGTAATAGAGTACTTGAGCATTGACTATGCAAATGATGTAAATGACGTAAGTTTAGACGTAATTTTGCCAACAGAAGTTTGAAGTGCTTCAACGCCCAACGATTCACCCCCACATAGTATAATTAAAAAAAGGAGCTATAGTTATGCTTCTGAGAAATGTTGATTTGAATAAAGGACTTTGTAACGAAACCTGATTAGTGATAACGAAATTAAAACAATTTACTATTATTGCGTAAATATTGACAGGGAGTAGAAAACGAAGCACTATATTCTAACCACGTATGACCTTATCAGCAAATGATGAACTGCCATTCGAGATGACCAGAAAACCATTCCCTGTAAAACTTGCTCATGCAATGACTATTAATAAGTCGCAAGGACAATTATTTAAAAAAGTAGGAGTGTATTTACCAACGCCAATTTTCAGTCATGGGCAGTAACACGTGGCACTTTTAAAGACAACTAATAATAAAGAATTGAAAATATTAACAGAAAAATCGAGAAAAGTTAAAGATAAAATGGTCTTTACAAACATCGTTCACAAAGGAATATTATAAAACCACAATACAAAAATTAAATATAATGAATAAGAAAATAAAATGAAACATATTTGAAACTCTAATATAACATTAAATATAAAAAAATTAAAAATTATGAAGTAGAGTTTAACGCTGTGTGGTTAAAAATCACGGCTGCTTTTGTTAGTTCTGTGCCATTGAAAAACGCGATTGCTTTTTTTAATACTGTGTAGCTAAAAAAAATGATTGCTATTGTAAGTGCTGTGACGGGGAAGAACGCTAAAACTACTGTAAGCGCTGTGTAATTAGAAATTCGCGACTGCTTTTTAGAGCACTATCTGGTTTAAAAAACGTGACTGCTATTTTAAATGCTAAAGATGAAAAACGCAACAACTATTGTAAGCGCTGTGTAATTAGAAATTTGCGATTGCTTTTCAGAGCACTACCTGGTTAAACAAATGCAGCTACTATTTGAAGAGCTAAAGATGAAAAACGCAACACCTATTGTAAGTGCTGTATAATTAAAAATTCGCGGAAGCTATTTTAAGCGCTATGTGGTTAACAAAACGCGGCTGCTATTGTGAATGCTGTGTAGTTAAAAAACACAACAATTATTGTAAGCGCTGTGTAATAACGAATTCGCGGCTGCTATTTTGAGCGCTGTGTGATTTAAATAACGCGGCTGCTATTGTAAGCGCTGTGTAATTAGAAATTCGCGGTTGCTGTTTTGAGCGCTGTGTGGTTGAAAAACGCGGCTGCTATTGTAAGCGCTGTGAAATTGAAAATTTACAGTTGCTAATTTGAACGCTGTATAGTTAAAGAAACTCAACCGCCAATGTGAGCACGATGTTATTAATAAAACACGACTTTTATTGTACACGTTGTATAATAAAAATAACACGACTGCTATTGTAAGCGCTGGGTAATTAAAGGAACGTGGATATTAATATTAGTGCTAAGCAAAAAAGAGCTGAAATTATTATCAAAAGTAAAGTCTAAAGCAGAATCTGTTCTACAAAAGAAGACAATCTGACTAAATGAAATAATACAAAAAAATATAATTAAAAATAATCACTATAGAATCAACCCTGTTGAAAATAATTAGGTAACTTTATCATGTAACAAAATCACATACCTTGTCATGTGACAAAGCGTCCCAATATATCACATGATTATGTTATATGATTTTGTTATGTGACAAAGTTATGAAATAAAAACACATAAGATCTTATGTGATTTTATTCGAGAATGAAGTAACTAGCTAAATATATAGTATTTTTATAGAAAGCAAAAATAATAGAAACAAATAATAGTTACAAATACTGGTTGAAAATATTGATATATTTAAATGTATTGTAGCTATATTCATGTATACTTTACTTATATGATTGTACATTAACGAAAGAAATGCAGATAATAATAGCTTCCATGTCATGTGGGCTGTTTATCTAGTTTTTCAAAATATTATTTATGTTTCATAGTAGAAACAGTTACAATTCTATACTTATTCACTTGTTTCCCAGATGTACATGCAACTTCATTCTATAAGAATTTAATGTGATTTTTTTATGTGATTTTGTTATACGATTCTATTATGTAACAAAGTTATGTAATAAAATCACATAAAAAAAATCAGGTAACTAATTATATTTGTATGGACCTATAAAATATTAAAAATAGAGTTACGAATAATACCTAAAAATATATCCAGCTATATTTATGTATACGTTACTTATATCATTAAGTGCATTTACGTGAGGAATGCAGATAATAATATAGCTTCCATGTTATGTAGACTGTTTATCATTTTTTTTTTTTTATATTTGATATATTTTAAAGTAAAAACGATTATAATTATATATTTATATATACTTGTTTCGTAGATGTATATGCAACTTTATTTTATAAAGATTTTATGTGATTTTGCTACGTAATTTTGTAACATGAATCTATTAAGTGACGAAGTTATGTAATAAAATCACAAATCAGAATCAGGTAACTAGTGAAATTTTTATGAACCTTTTATAAAATACTCAAAATAGAATTACGAATAATAAGTGAAAATGCGGTATAAAAATATAGTAAATAGGCATATTAATACGTATTCCAGCTCCATTTATTTATATTTTACCTGTATGATCAACTAAACTTGACAGCGGTATTTCCTCATTATTTTCATTGAAATTAGTGTAACACTATTTTCAAATAATAACATTGTTGATGAATGTTCAACTATTTTTATCATTTCTATATTTTTTATTCGGTTAAAAATTAATGCATTTTGTTTATATTATAGTTAATAATTAAGGTGGATTATCCATTCCCAATGATATTTTGTAAGCCTAAAAGTTTTTTACGAAACTTTACTATAATAATCTTGAAATACCCATCTTTTCATTGGTATAATAAAAACATAAGGTAAACCATCAAAATCTCAAGTAATCAATGTCTGAAAAAAAGATATTACACACACGCGTAAATGGAAAAAATTATGATTTATGCATAAAGTTGATTGTCACTTTTTTGTTACTTTCAAGTTTTTTTTATAAAAAAAGTATGTAAGACAGACGATTTAATAACGATTATAATATGATCGAGGATAAACGGAGTAAACGATGTAAATAAAGAGAAATTAAGTGTAAAAGTTTAAAATATTAGAATAACGTAGAATCGAGTAAATCAGCTGGTATATACTGCGCATGCGTGATAATCCTAAGACGCTTAGAGTGCATGTATATATATATATATATATATATATATATATATTACGTAGTCCGCTGTATAGTGCCGTATACAAGTAAATAATCACAAGGGGCTTTTCAAGAAAAAAAAAATTTTCCACGCCTTTACTTATGCAATGATTTTAGTTTTCAAAATATTAATAGTTATAATTGAGACATATAGAGTGTATTAATTTATAAAAATTTGCAATAATACAAATACCACCAAGGCACCCAAAACATGATACGGTCTTAGATGGATGATCCACCTCAATGTAAAGATTATATATATTATAAGACATACAATGATACGTTATTATATACTTTACAATGAGGTCTACGAATTAAATTATTTTACCTTCTTTACAAACATATACCTGATGATTATTTTTTTGATTAGTTTCATATTAGAACCTTAAATATTTTATATTGTAGATATTAAAGAAAAAAAAAACAAAATTAAGAAATATATTTTATTTCAGAACTTTTATATACTCATATAAATTTTTATAATTCTTAAATTTTTAATTTGAACTTTTGTAATTGAATTCTTTTGTAAATGTACAATCATATAAGTAAAGTATACATGAATATAGCAACAATACATTTAAATATATCAATATTTTTAACCAGTATTTGTAACTATTATTCGTTTCTATTATTTTTGCTTTCTATAAAAATACTATATATTTAGCTAGTTACTTCATTCTCGAATAAAATCACATAAGATCTTATGTGTTTTTATTTCATAACTTTGTCACATGACAAAATCATATAACATAATCATGTGATATATTGGGACGCTTTGTCACATGACAAGGTATGTGATTTTGTTACATGATAAAGTTACCTAATTATTTTCAACAGGGAAGCCTTGATGCGTCCTCAATAAAAGCTTTAGTTGATGATGTTTTGAAATGGTTCTAATTAATTACAAATATAAGTTCAGAAGTGAAAGTATTTACCTAGAAATTTTTTTTTAATCAGAATAATAATGGCTATTTATTTAGATTGTCTTCTCTCACAAAGCTCTGCTGATGAGTCCTATAAACAGATCTGGAACGAAAAGTAAAATTTGAAATTTATTAAACAATAAGCATATCATGATCATCATCATCATCATCATCATCATCATCATCATCATCATCATCATCAACTCAAACATCAGGATCAGTGTGTAGACGTACGTGTGTATGAACAGAAACAAAGAAACAGAGTCAAAGGGCGGCATCGAAGTCATGGAACGATTTAATAAAAAGAAGGACAGGGAGATGGGCACGCAGACAAAAATACAGAGACGAAAAAATGAGACACAGAACAGAGGAACGAAGATGAACAAACGGAGACAAAGAGATGAAAAGGTGGAGACGGAGAGACTAAAGCGGAAGAATGGAGACGGAGAGACGTAGACAGAGAGACTTGGACGAAAGGATGGAGACATAGACAAGAAAACAGAGATGGAGACGAAGAGTCAAAGACAGATAAACAGAGATGGAAACGAAGAGTCAAAGACAGATAAACAGAGACAAAGACAGAGAAATAGAGACAAATAGACAAACACAAAAAAACAGAGACGAAGAGACAAAGAGACGGAGACGAAGAGACGAAGACGGAGTGATGCAGACGGAGAAATTATTATGCCTAGGACCAACTAGACCATAAGGCAAAAAAAAAATAATACAAATTACAAAGTAATAGAAAAAATTTGTGCAGAACATAATTTAAAATAGAACAATGATATATACAACAGAAATATACAGCTAATTTGTGCTTTACCCACGCAAGTATCGAACAAGAAACTAAATACAAACTATACAATTAAATAATTTAGCGCACGCATAAGAATACTTAATAATATAACACTGATCATACAAAAATTAAACAGACAAACAAATAAGTAAATAAATAAATAACAAGATAAAACAACGCATCGTGAACACTCAATTCATTCATTTACTCGCCAACAAATAATCATACAACGCTGGCTCAAAGACCAAGATCGATGGCCGCAAACGAACAGTCACGGGCACTGAATCCCAAAACTTCATGGCCTGGACAGTGAAAGAATTTTCATATGTCTGAGTTGAAGTCAGTGGTAACACGAAGCTCGAGGCCTGGACACGACGGGATCTTCTGTAATCATCTGTAATTCTAGGAAACATATTGTTCAAATATAGCGGGTTACAGAGAGTAAATAGCTTGTATTAAAGAACACCCATGAAATATTTACGTCGAGCATCAAGGTTCAGCCAACCTAAGCGCCTATAAAATGGTTGCAGTGATGAATCCCTTTTTAAGCCAAATATAAACCACACAACAGTATTACACAATCTCTGAAGTTTGGTGACCAGATAATAAGACAGATCAACGTATACCAAACATGCATAGTCAAAATGTAGTATAATCAAGGCAGAAGCTAATAACTTCTTAATATCAGTAGGCAACTTATAACCTTTATACCTTAAACGATGAAGGACATCATAGACCCGTGAGCAAATCTGCGAAACATATGCATTCCACGTGAGATCTTCAGAAAAAACTACTTCAAGATTCTTAAATCTCGCAAAAAAAGGCACAACAGAACCATCAACGATAACTGGAGGCAACCGGCTTTTATCGATACGCATATGGTTCTGGATGAAAGCAAACAGCATGCATTTCGTCTTACTAATATTAAGCGATAAACCATTCACACGAGACCAATTTACAATCAATGAAGCATCATGATTTAGTCTAGATATTGCACATTCCAAATCGCAGGGCTTACACTGTATATAAATCTGTAAATCATCAGCAAACAGCATAAAAGTATCCTTGCAGTATTCCAACTTAGCCAATATAGAATTAATAAAAATAAGAAATATAATATGGCCCAGTGTAGACCCCTGCGGAACACCTGATGTATTTCTCATAAAATCAGAAAGGCACGAGTCAGCACCTTCTGGCGCCTCGAAGCGACCTGTTAAATATGAATAAATCCATTTAATAGCCTCATCCGTGAAGTTCAAATCTCGAAGTTTACCCAGGAGTAACTTATGACATAATGAATCGAAAGCCCGCTTATAATCAAAGAAGAGCATGAGAGTCACTAGACCCTTATCAATACCCCTTCTGATATCATCAGAGATCCTCAATAATGCAGTTTGGGTGCTGTAACCACACCTAAAGCCCGATTGATAATTAGACAGAAGGTTATTATCCTCCAAATAATCAGTAAGCTGCTGTGCCATTAGAGTATCAAAAACCATCGCAAAATGCGGCAGGTTTGCAACAGGCCTAGTTTTAGAAGGTGACACTGGTGACGTAACCTTGGAAAGTGGAACCACCACCGATTTCTTCCAACGAGTCGGATAGACACACGCCGCAATTGAGAGATTAAATAAGGCAGTAAAAAATGGAATAATAGTGGGGAATACGTCTTTGAAATAAGAAAGTGAAAGTCCATCACAGCTACGACTACGAGCCTTTAGAAGACATGTCAACATAGCACTATGCACCTCATCCTCAGCGATTGGTCTAAAAGCAAAACTATTATTACCTAATCGCAATGGCGATTCCAAAATCTCTACAAGCTCCTCCTCCGAGCACAGTGGGCACGCAGGTCATATCCGAGTAATACTTCATGAGTTCATTTGCAGAAAATATGCTCAGTGGCGATCGCAACGAATCCCGCACCAGTCCAAACCTATTAAGCAAACTCTAAAGGGCGGACTTATTTTCAGCAGCAGCAAAAGACTCTTTAATATAGTTTTTTTTGGCGTCTAACAGTTCGATCTTAAGCATCCTGCGCATTAATTTATATTCTGCAAGCAGGTGCAGATCACGAGTGCGTTAAGCTCTTTTATACAATCTATCTCGACATTTACATCTTTCCCGCAGCTGTTCCGTCATCCAGGGCACCGGTGGCCTACGCAGTGTTCCCGCGATAAACGGAGCATGATCATCCAATCTGGAAATCACAACACTCGAGAAACGTTCGAGTGCCTCATCGACGTACTGATCAGCACTCCAGCGCACATCAACCACACCCAACCCCTCTTGAAGGTCACGAGAAAAGATGCCCGCGTTAAATTTAAGAAAACTCCTCAAAAAATTGAATCAGGAGATGCAATATCCAGAGCATATTCAATAATCTAAAAATCATGGCCATTAATAAACGGCGCATCTGATTGTTCAGTCGATAGAACCCTTATCTCAGAATCTACAACAATAACATCAAGCCATGTGTCACTATTCTCTTTATGGTGAGTTGCTTCAAAAGGCACAAGAAATAATGAATTCTCATAAACCAGATTTCACAAATAGTTACCATAAAAATGATCAATCAACAGGTCAGAATTCAGATCACCAGCCAAGATAACATTTGAATACGACCGATTAAAACGTTGAAGGGTTGCAAAAAAACTCAGTTAGAACGTGACCCTTAGGGCGCCTGTAAATGGTAGCAAAAAGAATACGCCATGCATCGTCCAAGGACACCTCAAGAAGGAGAAACTCAGCATAATTGATGTTTTCAATTTGCAGAGCAGCGAGAACCTTAAACTTTAAATCACTACGCAAGTAGCATGCTACACCACCACCCTGAACATATTCACGTTTGCCAGTTGAAGATCGCAAATCTCTATTATTGCGAATCAATTGATAATTGGCAATATCAAAATTAGAATCATGAGTTTTAAGAGTGAGCCAAGACTCAGAGATAGATAGAATATCTATGCACTTATGAAGCATTAGCTCCTCAATTTCGGAAATATGATCCTTGACAGAATTTGCATTAATATGAGCCACACGCAAACTGCGAGATACAACATGCTGAGACTTTGTGGGATCACGAGGCTGTAGTCGTGAAATCTTCTGCAGGTTCAACTCGGTAACAATGTCTAACCTATCAGCCTTATAATCTTTGCGCGCATAGATACAACCCTCTCTAGCCCAAAGATATTTATAATAGCACTCTTTTGACTTTTTCTTAGCAGCCATTAGCAAGTTGTATACAAATGAAGGCAGCATTTCATAAAAGTTTACAACCTTATCGCCTACAGCATCTTGTACAAGGTCCACAAACTTGATTTTACCATATTCACGTTTAACCTTCAAAACAAAAGTCGCGTATTGCAGCAGACTTAAACTCAACAATAAATGAAAAAGCATTACTTGAGTCGCTCATCGAAAAATCTGAATCCTTGGTTTGACTCTTCGGCTGGAAATGTCTCACTGACAAAACATCACCATTGACCGCACCCAACTGTAACAATCTCAAAATACTATGAGTCAAATCTAATAACGGCATCGTGCATGGCTTCGGAATACCAGTGACTTTCATTTCTGCACTCGGAGAACCGTGAGCACAAAGCTCCTTAAGTTGGTCAACTTCACCTCTCAATTCAAGATTTTCCCTCTCAAGGGCTTCTATTCTTTCATTCTGATGTTTTACCGTAGCATCAACGTCTTTAATCTGGGTAAAGAGGCCATCAAACCGAGAATCAACATGTTGTTCAAGATTCTCGGAATTCTTGCATATAGCACCAAAAAGTGAGGCAATTTGTTGTGCTGTTGAGAGGCTTTCCTAGTTCTTCCGTAGATTCATTATGTAAGTCTCTGCCTCACCACTATCTCCAACACCGAGACCACCAAGAATTACTTCAGTTGGAGCAACCCCAGTACTGTGCAGGTCCCTTGCACAATCAAAAGATTCAGCACGTGCGTTATCCGATGCCGAAGTCTCATCAACGACAAGATCGTCTTGATGACGCAGAGATATGCGGAATGAACGAATGCAGCAGTCCTCAATAGCCTTACTTTTTATATACCCAGGAACGCAACCCGGGTGAAATGTTCTACAACAACCCCCGCACTGTTTAAAATTATAAACTATAATTCTCTTACACTTAAAGCACTTTTTCGTCATTTGCAACAATAATAAAAGAGAAACCATAATCCAAAAATGACATCAAATGTAGAAATGTTTTTTGCAAAAAGTAAAAATAATAGTAGCTGATTTAGCAATATTAATTACATTAAGACGGAGTGACGGAAACAAAGAGACGGAGACGAAGAATCGAAGACGGATCAATGGAGACGAAGAAACGGAGACAGAGAGACAGAAATGGAGAGACAGAGACGGACACGGAGAGACAAAGTCAGAAAGACGGAGAGATGGAGATGGAAAGAGGGAGACGGAGAGATGGAGTGACGGATATTGTGTATGTGTGTGTATATGAGTATGTGTATGCGTTTGGATATGTATATATATGTGAATGTGTGAGTGTGTATGTATGTATGTGAATGTGTGAATGTGTATGTATGTATGTGAATGTGTGAATGTGTATGTATGTATGTGACAATAATGCAAAAGATATTCACGTAAGAAAAAAAAAGTCTTAATTCTTCACTTTAATATAATAGTAGTAATGTTTTGTACTCCATCTTAAATATTCGCATTTTAGACTTGAGTTTTGCACGGCTATAACAAAAGATTCTATAAGAATTTTATTCTCTGCATTGTAACACCTAATCTTCTTGTTTCTTCATGCTAACTTCAAGTTTTTTGTCTTTTTTATTTACGAATAACTTAATAAAGGTTTTCACATCAAATAAAATTTTGTGGTCGACCATCTTGCTTTTCTTTAGAACAAAAGAAATTCTTACAGAATTTTTATTAGTACTTTTGATATTCAATATACTATTTTTTATGCATTTTCATGCTCTCTTTTTTTGTAATTTTCTAGATTTTATTATTTTATATAATTTTGTTTTTTATTTTATTTTTGTTTAAAAATTTTATATTTTCAAAAATTTCATTCTTAATGTAAATGAGGTCTACATTTTTTCTTTCGAACTGATTTGGTAATATTATCAATTTCTATGAACAGTCTGTTAAAATAATTTAGACTCATTTTTTCAGATGATTTTTCTTCGAATCAATTTTAATTTTATTTCAATATGACATAAATCATTTATTTATTACGGGTTTTTATACGTTGGGCGCCGATGTAACGTCCCTAACTTTCTAATCGATTGAACAACTATTTTTATTTATTAATTTACTATCCTAGAACATGAATCCGTTATTTCAACAGATATTAAATTCATAGAATCGTTGTTAGACAGGTCACCATGCCTAGCTAACGCGGATTCTTTATATTTTTTCTATTAGTTTCTGTGTTTCAAAAGTCGTTAATAGCTAGGTCGCCTTGCCTAGCTATTGAGGACTCTAAATGTTTCATGTTCGTAATTCTTTAATGTTAAGTGAAGAGCCTGTTGTTGTTAAGGACCAAATGCCTTAACATTCGGTGCTTTAAACAGGATTATTAGGAAAGGAATATTTTTTCTTGGATGTGCTCTTTATTTAAATAAAATGAAATATTACAAAATAATTGTACTTTAACAATACTATTGAATTTAAGGAGGCTCCTCAGTCTCCAATGTTATTTTCTAAACTGAATGGATTTTTATGAAACTTTGAAAAAATGTTCATTGACCTTCCATCTTTTCATTGCTTAAAAAAAAATATAGGGTAAGCCATCAAAATTCGAAAAAATCAATGTGTCAAATCATTGTTCTTATACACAGGCTTTATGTGAAAAATGCACGATGGAACTACAAATGTTATCGTAATTAAATCTCTATGCAAAGATTTTTTATAAAAAACTAGAAGGATATAGATTTTTTAATAAGGATTACAATGCAATGAAGAAAAAAGAGGGAAAGCCATCAAAATAAAGAGAAATTAAGTGTAAAAGTTGAAAATATTTGATTAACGTAGAATCGAAAGAATCAGCTGGTATATACTGCGCATGCGTGATAATTCTAAGACGCTCAGAGCGCGTGTATACATATTACGAAGTCCGCTGTATAGTGCCGTATTAAGTGAATAGTCACAAGAGCTTTTCAAGAAAAAAAAATTTTTTTCTTAACATATATTTATGCAATGATTTTTGTTCTTGAAATAATAATAATTATAATTTAGAAACATAGAGTGTATTCATCTATGAAAATTTGCAATAATACAAAGATCACTAAGGAACCCAAAACATGATACGGTCCTAGCATGATGAGCCTCCTTAAGTGACAACAGACTGGTTTGCTAGAAGCACGTGGTAGGCCAATTGCCAGCTGTGCTTCGAGCAACTAGACGTCCTTGCGGTAAGAGAGCAGATCCAAGAGTGACTAGGGTCACGAGCTCCGCATACTACTTGCCTCAGCTCTTTTTAGAATCCCTCCCACTCCTCTACCAAAGTAGAAGAGTTGGACAGAGACCCGTGCACTTACACATGCAAGAGCATGCGCACGTACACTCGCGTTTGTATGTTCAACCACTTTGGCCTTTTTTGGTATTTGCGCGCGCATGTTCGAGTATAGTACGGTTTCGGGGCCATACTTACTTGGGCGCTCACAAAATACATGTTTATCATTGATCTTATTAATTCTTTTGCAGTAACGAGGACACGCTTGAACAACATCGCATAATTTTTTGTTATTCTTTTTATAACTACTAGGTGTTTTATGTTTGTTAAAACAAATTTGTCCGAAAAAATCTCTATTACAATCATCACATTTTATTAATTCTACGTTTCCAGCTTCGCAAGGTGATGATGCAAAGCAACTGGAACAAATTTATGCCAGCTCTATTGGGCTTTGCTGTTGTTCAACAAAATACCTCAAAATATTCGTTCTGAGCTCCCCCTCGTAGGAATCTGAATCATAACGTCTACCATAAGATTCTTGTATCGTCCTATAGATCCATTCAGCTATCGCGTAGTTTGAAGCGTAATAATTACTCAACAATTCCTCACATCTACATTTCTCAGCATCCGTAAGATTACACCATCATCATTTTTAATATTTGGACCGGCATTTTCATTATCATCATTGTCCTCATCATTATCATTGTTATCATTTTCATCATCATCGTCATTTTGATTATTATCATTATCATCACCATTTTTATCATTATCGTTATCATCATAACCATCATTATTTCCGTCATTTTGATTATTATCGTTATTATCATCGTTGCCATCTTTATCATCGTTATCATCGTTGCCATCGTTATCATCATCATCATTATTGTCATCAGCATCGTTATCATCGTCACCTTCCGACTTGTCTGTTGATGTATCCATTGATCTATCATAGGATATGTCCCGCACTAGTATTGCTTCAATGATTTCACCCTTCATCATCTTTGCTTCTGTTGTCACGTAGTAATATGTCACGGGCTGTAATAATAATTTTTATAGCACTGCGGGACCTACATCCGCATTTAGGTAACGTTTTTCTGTTACTTAGGTGGCACTTTTTTACACGGTACAATAATGAATTTACTTAGGTAACGTACGTATATAATAAGAAATAATTTTATATGTAAATTATATTTTAAAGTATTTTCATAAATAACAATAAGCTGTAGTATATTAGGACTCTTTTACATTAACATTCTTCAAATTAAATAACAATTATAAGCAAATAAGATACGAGTAAAACTAAAATTGATAGTAGCGTAACATGAAAAACGAAGAGGTATAGTCATTTCGGCGTTGTATTATAGAATGCTGCAGGAAACCCTTTATTACTACTCACGATTGCTATTGCTATACTAGACATGTTACCTTCTTACCGCTCCTACGACGCTTATTCATACCTGAAACAAAATTTCAATTTATGACTTCATAGAAGATGATTCCAACAAACAATTTCACATAATATCAATTATACTTTCTTTTTTTTTCTCTCTCTTTCTCTCTACGGGATTTTCATCCCATATGAATAAAAATTCATTATTATTACACATTTTGAGTATATTTTTGAAATTATATTCTTTTTTTTCTTTTTTGATCTATTATTTATGGAGTGTTTAGTTTTAGTTTATTCATAATTTTCTTTTCTTTTTTTTTACTTATCATTCACAGGATGCGTAGTGTTTGGTTTTTTATAGTTTTCGCTTTTATTTTTTGAATTATAATTCGTAGAGTGCATAGTTTTTGTTTATTACTGATTTTGAAGAGTACAGATTTAATTTGGCGGATTTATGTCCCACGTGCTACAAAATAGTATACGATACTCGTGACCTTAAAGGAACTTTATTACACGATATTATGTTATCGCCCGAGCGCAGCGAGGGCGATAACTCCGGCAGTATAATAAAGTGCCACTTAGGTCACTTGTATCGTAATGTACTATTTTTTAATACTCAGAATGATTCCATTCGTATTAGGATAAAATATTTAAATCACACAAACACAAATATACACACTCCCCACACAGTATGGAATATTTATGGAAGCTTCCTGGAATATTGGCACGGAAGATTTGAAATATCTTCCTTAGAATATTCCTGTAATATTCGTATGTCCTTGATTCTTCTTACATTAGAATATTCTATGGAATATTGTTGGAAGATTCCAAGAATATTTCATTGGAAGATTTGGGTCATCTCAAATATTTCATTGAAACGTCTCAGGAATCTTGCAGAAATATTTCATGAAATATTCCGTTGGAATATTCATGGAAGATTTTCAGAATATTGAAGCAGAAGATTTGAAACATTTTATGAACCTTTCATGGAATATGCATAAAAGATTTAAGGAATCTTTGATGAAATATTCCATGAAATATTTCTGGAAGATTTTAGAAATCCATCACAAAATATTCCAAGAAATATTTATGGAAGATTCGTAGAATTATTAAATATATGAACAATTGGTTTGTACTAAAAAAAATTAAAAAATTATATAAAATATATTTTTGTATTTTATTTTCAAAATAAAATTAATTAATTTCCATAAATTTGTCATCACTCAATATTGGATCACTAATGTTAACTGTAGCACATAATACATTTAAGATTTCACTAGCTACTGGTGCTAGATTTACAGGCATTTTCGAACCAATTATATTCCAAACTTTGATCCTTTGATTGATTCTTTCAATATGAACTCTAGCTGCAACGATTTTTGATGTAGTCAGAAACTTGCTTTGTGAAAATTTTTTTTTCTCCTGTAGAAATGGTGATTGTATGAACTTCCATCTATTTTTGTGTCAGTCAGTGTCAGTGTCAGTGTAAATTTATCAATTTACTCTGACTGAAAATTGCTGTATTGCTAGTCCTTCCTCCATATGCAGGACTTATAAATGTAATAGTTCCTGCTGGTGACACTCCAATAAAAAATTTCAGTGTTGCACCTTTGTACTGTGAGTATGTTTTTAGTTGACAACACAAACTTTTGGTTGCTGAATAAAAATCTCAGTACAATATAACACCACTTGAGTGTCTTCAAAACCTTCAAAACATGTTGGTATGTTTTTTGAAATTTCTTCTCTTGATGGCCAAGAAAAGGCAATGCATAAAATTTTATTAAAAACTTGTATGGTCTCTAGAAATATTTTTTGACATAATTGAGATGTACAAGTAAAAATAAGTGCCAGTAATCTATATGATGAGTTATGTTTCATTTTCATATAAGTCAATTCTACCTCGAGTTTTTAATTTGAATCTTTCAAATTTATCTCCATGAACTTCTTTTACCATTTTAACTATCGTGTCTAAAATTTTTATCTCTGGTATTCCAGTCGCAGTACACATTTTTTCATCAGTGTAACGTATCAATAAAACTGTAATTAACTACGTTGTCTTTTATTTTATTCTTGTTTTTTTCAATCAATTTTATTATTGGATCTTCATTTTCTAATGCTTCACTTGCAGAACTTATACTTGATTCACTTGCAATTGTAACATTACATTCTTCCTTTGTATCTGTGTATATGATTTGTACACCCCTCTCACTCGATACTACTTTATTATAATGATACTGTTCAGCTACTTTCCTTTTATATTCTTCGCTCATATCAATATCTATAACTTGTACATCATTTTCACTCAATACTGGTTTATTACAATGTTCAGCTGTTCAGCTAATTTCACCTTACATTCTTCATTTATATCTGTGTTTATAACTTGTACACCATTTTCACTTGGTACTGATTTATTATTACATTGTTTAACTAGGATTCTCTTGATTATACGGTTTAAACGTGCTTTATTATTTTTGAAATTTCTTTCTTCATCTTTGGTAAGAGTTAAATTAACTGAAGGAACAAGACAAGGAAAATCCGAAATAAAAATTATGTTGTTACTGATGAATTTAGAAAAATTTTTTGAATTTATTTATAACTTTTTAATATTTACCAGGTAGTACATATTCATCATGCTTGAAATGAAGTGAGCAAACTCTCATTCTTGGATGTACTAATTCGAGTTTCAAAGCTTTTTTCCAAAGACTTAATCTATCTACTACTTCTACGGCTCCAAAATAATAGTTTTTAAGACTGTCTATTTCTTGGATTTTGGCAATGAATGAAAACTTAAATCTTTATTTTTGTTAGATGTACTGTTACACATTTTTACACAACAACGTTCTTTTGACATTTTTATAAAATTTTTAAAAACTGCTCAACATGATACTACGTGACCCACTGAGAAATTGGAGTTAATCAGATGTAAACAGATGTGCGTCGTTAACCTCACTTTACATTTTGTCGTAAATAAATATTTTATTATGACTTGATCGATTATAATTTCTTATTAAATTTATTAGTTTTTAATTTATCTATTTAATTTCATCAACTTTACTAAGCAAAAATGTTTAATACTATTTAAAATGATAAAAATGCTCCGAGCTTACATGAGACTCTATATTACTTTGCGTTTTACGACAGCCATGTTGGTTAGTTATATATATGGTGCCATATTTCTCAATAAAGTCATTCAAAAATTATATTTACGGATATAAATTTATTATAGTAATAAATCATAAACCATTACTATCTTTTAGGTCAGCACATAAAAATAATAGAGTTCAAAGGTGGCGACTTAAATTGTCAGAATATGATTTTGATGTAATACTAGGGGGCAAGCGCGCCAACCCCCATCTTGCTTTTATAACTTTAAAAAAATATTTAAGAATTTGCAATTTTTTCAATAACGTTTATATAAAATACTAAATAATAATAATTATTCAAAAGTTTTCTTGAGGTAAATCTTCAATGATCTTTTAATGAATCTAATCATCTGTGAAGTCCTAGCTTAATACCAGGACGGAATTAATAATTAAATTTTGTGTGTTATGAGGGGTACGTGTATATGTTTTATTATAATATTAAATAAAAAATAAAGTCAGTAATTGATTTATAAGAGTTTTATCAAACGTCAGTCTAGTACTAAAAAGATTCTAAATTTAACGCTGTCATGTAAGTCCAAACATTTCTGACGATGACAGCGATGACAGCGGTGATATACTTTCAATAGTATAGAGAGAATATAATATAAATAGATCTAAAATTCAGCTGAAATCGAATTAAAATTGACCTAAAATTGCTTAAAATTGATATAAATTTTAGATAATTTTAAGTTAACTTTTAGGTAACTTTTAGCTGATTTTCAGCTAACTTTGAACTTAATTTCAGCTAGATTCTAGCTAAATTCTAGCTAATCAAGGACAAATCGAATTCTTATACACAGCGGCAGCGACAACGGCGGCGGCGAAATCTTTTTATAATATATATCCCTCTGCTCGCTTCGCTGGCCAATCCCCCTTTTGAATTTAATACATAGATTTTATAATGTATATAATTCCTTGTAATAATTTTACATTCATATACTTATATACATTTATACATTTTTTATATTTCAATAATTAATAATGTACACATAATATAAAATATAACATATGATATAAATATTTATTTATACAGCACATATTAGACGCTGTTATGGTCACCATCTCCAACCGATCTTTTTTTCGCATTATGCACCGAGAATCACCTCCTAACTTCTAAAGGCTCAATTCTTGTTTCATTTATCTGGCATAAACAAATATTTTCTTTTTTGTAAATTTCTAAAATCTTTTATAATATAAAAATAAAAATAAATCTTCTGATAATTTAAATCAGATTAACCTAATTTATCAGATTTTGAGTGAAAAAATTAAAATTTTCAATAAAATTCACAATAAATTAGCTAAACTTACAAAGAGAATACCCGACCTTCGGGTAACGGATTTGGCTGAAACTGCAGAATATGAATTTTGATAAAAAAAAAAGGAAACCATGTTTTTTCTTTTCTTTGAATAGGCCACATAGACGGAGATATAGATATTTTTTCGAAAATATAATAAAAAGGAGCATTTATAAAATCTTGAATAACTAAACAACTAAGACTCTTACAAAAAAATATATAGAAAATAAAACAAAGTACAGATTGAATGCTTCAATTTAAACTTTGTTGTACTAAAAAAGCCTCTGTGGTTTAAAAGTTGTGCCTAATTAAAAATTACAACATATTTGTTAAATTTTTAGCACGTAACATATCATCAATTTTTTACGCTATTTTATTAGAATATTCTAATCGCCTGTAACTTTTAAACCATAGAAGCCTTTTTAATGCAACTAAGCTTAAATTAAAGCATTGCATCTGTTCTTTATTTTATTATCCATACATGTTTTTGTAAGAGTGTTCGGTTATTCAAGATCTTATAGATGCTCCTTTTTATTATATTTTCGAAAAAATGTCTTTATCTTCGTTCATGGAGCCCATTCAAAGAAAAAAAAAACTCGGGTTTATTTTTTTTCGTCAAAAAATCATATTCCACAGTTTCAGTTAAATCCGTTTCCCGAAGGTCGAGTACTCTTCTTGTTAGCTAAAGAATTAAATTTTTAGCTGAAATTCTTAATAAATCAGCTAAAATTAGATAAAAAAAATGTTATAATAATTAAAATCAAATTGACCTGATTTATCAAATTTTAAGTAAAAAATTAAAATTTTAGCTAAAATTCACAATAAATTAGCTAAACTTAGTTAAAAAATTAAAATTTTAGCTAAAATTAATATAAATTAGCTAAAATTCTCAATAAATTAGATAAACTTAGCTAAAATATTAAATTTTTAGCTAAAATTCTCAATAAATCAGGTTAAATAAGCTAAAAAATGAAATTGTTAGTTAAAATTCACAATAAATAAGCCGAAATTTACGATAAATTAGGTAGAATTTACCATAAATTAGCTAAATTTATCAGTAAAAAGGAGAAGTTAAGATAGAATTTTGAGAGACTGACGGCAGCGGCAATAATATCATACATATGAAAGAATGCAACTGTCTTTTACCCATAGTATAAAAACCCAAGAGTTTTTAGCTCGCCAGCTTAATTTCATACTTACCGTCTCAGGCTACGCTTCGCCTAAAATTATTGTACTAAAGGTTAAGGAGGAGAAATAAAGATAAGTTCAATACAACACACACACACACACACATATATATATATATATATATATATATATATATATATATATATATATATATATATATATATATATATATATATATATAAATATTCTTTTATTCTTGGATACCTATCCTAAAGAACCAACATCCTAAATTACAAAAATAAGTTATAATAATAATTAAAATTTATAAAAATTAATAAATCAAGTTTATTAAATAAAGTTTAATAAATTAAACTTTACAAATTAATAAATACAGTTCTAACGGTTAACAGGAGGTCATTCAGGAGTTAATAGAACCTATAATCGAATTAAAAATAAATATTTTTGGGAAAATCTTAAAAACGATATACAAAATCGTATTAAAAACTGTGAAACATGTCAAAGAAATAAATTAAAAAGAAATAAAACAAAACAACCTATGATAATAACAGATACCCCAGAAAAAACATTTGATAAAATATCATTTAATACATTAGGACCCCTTAATATAACTAAAAATAATAAATATATGAGGGATCGCGTGAAGTATAGATCTAACTCGAATTAAGCCCTTTTTAAAATTATGATTGGAAATGTATCCAGGAGATATTCTTTATATGTTTAGAAAATATAAAAGAATAAAACCGTGTCTGTGTATGTTTAAATGATACAGAACATACAAGAAGGGCCTAACTTGAATTATGCAACATTTTCATTATTTCAAATTTCCCGAAAAAATCTTATGAAAGCTACAAACAAGTTAACAAACATTGATAATGTCGGAATAAAAAAGGCAAAACTTACAGATTTAAAATCTTTAATGCAATTTTTATCAACATTGCGCAAAATTAGTACAATGAAAATTTTTTTCCCTTCGTGAATGAAAATGAGGATTCAAAAACTGAATGTTTTATTATATCTTGTATTATGTAAGTTAAAGTTAATAATGAATGTATTTGAAATAATCAAATGATTTTCTTATGATTTATTCGTCACAAAGCCTTAATTATTCATACAAAATTGGCAAAAAGGGTCTATCTCGAATTTTTGAACCTTCAAAATTTTTTTATTAACAATATTAAACTCGAAAATACCACTTGGACCTTTTGTATAAAAGTATTTACTATAACATTGTAAAATATCACGATATTTTATAAAGCTGATATCAAGTTAAACAATTTTTTTTAATTACTAAAAACTATACTTTTACAGTTAGGCCTTTCTTCCACGCGATCTCTCATATATTAACTATTCAAGATCATTTATCAAAATTTTTAATAGCCGTCGCACTGAAGGATCAAACAGCAGAGATTATAGCTAATGCATTCATAAAGAAATTCATTTGTATTTTTAGTTCACCAAAACTTGTACTTAGAGATAAGGTTGCAAATTTTACAGGAAAATTAATAAAAGCCATTTTAAACAGATTTAAATATGAAAAAATTAAAACTGCCGCCTTTCATCTACAGTATAATGGTTCATTAGAAAGGGCTCATAATTCTCTATGTAATTATTTAAAAAATTTTGCTGATAAAAAATTAGAATGGGATGATTGGCTTGAAATTGCACAATTTAACTATAATACTAGAGTTCATTCAGGTCATAAATTGACACCACAAGAACTAGTTTTCGCCTACCCAGCTGGATTACCATCCAACGGACCTTTGAAATCATCAGAAAAACTACAAACCTTTAATGATTATATACTAAAATTATTATTGTGGCGGTCCGTGACTCCTATCAGACCGTGGCACAGAAGTTGTACAGAAGGACAAAAAAGTTAAGGTTATGAAATAACTACACGAAAGATATATATGGTTGAGCGTATATTGCTCTAGCCAGGTATAAAGTCGGTAATCAAATGTAAGAGATAATGTGTCTTACTAGAGTGTCTCCGTAGAGTGACAGAGTTAACGCTCACACGCTAGCACGTTAACTCGTATCGCATAGTGGGGGAATCATAGATTCCATCTTATAGGCTACTACTACTTACACACATACGTAACCTCACAATACTCCCCCTCTTTTTTTTAATTTCTTATGTGTACTTAATTGCATTACAATTGTTTTAATTATTCTTGCAGTATCCTGGTTAAACATACTTCATACTTGTACTTACGTACTCTCACTCATTCCGTGAGTACTACAGATTTATTTTTATCTGACTCCATACAATAAAAAACAAACAATTTTCCTTCTTTTTTTTTACACATTACAGTTTAACTATACCATCTGTAGTTACATTCAATACGCACTAAATATAGCTTAATTGCACCTTAATACTCATCAGCACCGTTTGTGCTTAATTGAACTTTTTTACATTTAGACTGTGCTTAATTGCACTAAAATATAAGTTACTATGTGCTTAATTGCACTTACATTTGACTGTGTGGTTAATTGCACTTGTACATCTTATTGTCGCGCTATTTGTATTACATTATTTCTGGACACATAAAATGTATTAAATACAATCAGTCTTATTTTTACTATATAAAAAATACTATAATTAGTACATAAATTACATGCGTTCGATACGCTCAGTCTTATACTTTAATAAATTATTATTTAATGCATTTTATATTTTTGTACTTCATCAAAAATATATATTAATTATTTATACAAATTGATATATAAATACGCTTAGTGCGTTGTTCACGGAAAAACATACATAGTCTTATTGATTTGCATAAATAAATGCGTTTCACACGCTTACATAAAATAAAACACTCCTTCACTGTGCAATCATGTCTTGCATGCGTTGGATGCGCTAATAATTTTTATGCCTGACTTTGACATTGGATATTAATACTGAACAATAATACACAAAAAAGGAAAGAAAAATAAAAAAAAATAATATTTGCAACGGATGATTGCACGTCATACATAAACATAATTACACTCACTCATGCATTCACACATTCGTAACACTTCATTGCACTGGGTATATGTCTTTCTTCGTGTTCGGCAGACTCTTTGGAAAGTTGTAAATACAGACTTCCTTGACTGGCAGGTCATTGACGAACTTGGTGGGCGTGCGGTGCTCCACTTGTTCGTACGTCGTCATCATGTTACACTGCGCCGTTCATCACAGTGCATTTTTACGGTTGTAGTTACTCCTTGAATTCCTCAAAGGCATCCTCTGCCAGTCTAAATTTATGTTTGATACGACGAGAGATGTCATCCTTGATTAGATTATCACTTGCATTGCTGCACAAAACTCTAAAATGAGAAAGGAATGCACACTAATGTTTATTAGAAATGGGTTAACAATGGGTGTTTTCAGGAATGGGACAGCTGTCCAATGAGAGCACACCAAGGCTACCTGAATAAAATAGAAAAAACAAAATATTAATCTTCATAAAGAAAAAAATGGAATACATACACATTTAAATATATTAATACATGCATCATACAATACAATCAGTGTTACATCCTTGCTCATATGTCATTCATTCTTTAATTTTTCACAACTCTTGAAACTATTTACAAAAACGGGCGAAGTATGGTTCCCTACATTAGCACTAAGGTCGAACCTAACTAATTTTTCAATCGCAGTTTTCCTAACACCATCGTCTTTTGTACTTTCTCGTACTGGTTGCTCGACTGGCGTCAGCTGTTTTTCGCTTCTTAGAAAAAAGGCTGGTTTTAATCTATCTACCGATACAACTACGTTTCTGCCATTTTTCTCTATAGTTTAATTCCTACCACCATCGTGCCTTGCTATTACCTTGTAAGGTCCTGAATACGGGTGTGTGAAGGGTGGTTTAACCGCTTTTATTCTCTCGAACACATGGGTAAAGCAATTAAGTTCTTTTAACACAAAGGGTTTAATTGCGCAATGATGTGCGACGGGTACTGGCTTAATTCGCCTCATGTACTCCTTAAATTCCACGAGAAATTCACCCAAATCATGTGCACTGATCTTCCGAAACTTACAGAGATCGCCCGGTACAGTTAATATTGTACCATATAAGAATTCGACTGAACTTGCCCCCGTATCTAATCTTTGGCGGGTGCGCAAGCCAAGCATTACTGTAGGCAAGACCCTGGTCCATTCTGCCGTTTCTGTATGACACATGATTGCGGCTTTAAGATCTCGGTGCCATCTCTCTACGATGCCATTGGAGGCTGGGTGATATGGAGTTGTTCTGATTTTCTTACACCCGATGTAGTTTAACAACTGTTTAAACAGTTGAGCCTCAAATTGCCTTCCTTGGTCGCTTGTTATGATGACTGGTGTACCAAATATCGCCACCCAATTATCTACCGCCACATAATTATTTAGACACAAATAAATAAATTAATATTAAATAAATTAATAATTACAACAATTTACAAAAAAAACGATTAAAATAAATAAAATAAATAAGTAATTTACAAACGCGTCCGAATTCGATTATATATTTACAATGAGTAAATATTAAATATTATAATACAATAAATTTCTGTTCTATGGAAAGTTCTCGCTTTGTTTACGAGATAACTTTTGCCTCGCGTTACTTGTTTACGCTGCCTAATTGCTCAACTAAACATAAAAGGTCGCGTCCCAATGGTTTTTCGGCTTGTAAACAACCTTGACCGGTCTTGTTTCAACTTGAATTTAGAATTTAATATTTCCTTTGTGAATTTGGAATTTCTTTTGCGAATATTCTAACGTTTGAAATTATTCTTACAGATTTTCATGTATTTAAAATTATCTTTCGCGAATTTTCTCTTTTTTTCTCTATCTCTTCGGCGTGCTTATCAGCTAGTTTACGCACGCTTTAAATACAAGTATCTTATAATTAGGTACTTACTTGATGAATTTTATTGACTCGTGGAATGAGGAAATTATAAATAAAAAAATGGAAAAAAAGGAATCCCGGTAGCCTGCACTTAGAAATGGGCAAAAAGCCAATAGGCACAAGACTCCAGGACACTTCTACTTCTGCGTAAAACAATGGAAACCCAATTACGTGCCGTTCAACTTAATTGCCCCAAGGAGTCGTACCTGGGAACGGGCAAAAAGCCAACAGGCACGAGAATCCCCAAGGCTCTCTCGTCGCACAAAACAGCATCAATTAATGAGTAAAGAAAGGATGGAAAACTCTATTCATCCTCCCTCTACCAGCCAATATACAATATATATATGTTTAATATTAAGTATGTTAGGGTGATCTTTATTAATCTTTATTACACTACCCTCCAGTCACATTTGCCCACCCTACATGAAAATCGATAAAACTTTAAAGTTTTGTGGCTCAGTGAAAAATAGTCATAATTAAAAAATTCCAACTGGGTTTTAAAAAGGGTTCAAAAACCTTTAATTTAAGCCGAGTTGAGCAAAAAAGAATTAAAAAATGCATGCGTTATGCGTAAAAAACTAACTAAAAAATATTCAATTTTTTTCGCCCCTATTCAAATGCCTGCCATTTTTGTGGAAATTATCGAATCATAAAAAAACAAAATGGAGGTAAAAGCTAAAGACAGCTAATTTATGATCGATTTTACGGTAGTTATGGTCATTTTTTATGAAAAAAACGATTTTTTTTAATAGCTATTATCTCAAAAAATACGCATGATATAAAAAAATTTTTAATAAAAAAGTTGTTTATTTTTGAGTCAAAAATATATATATTTAGATTTAACTGAGATCTGGAAGAAAAAGTTTTTTTTTAAATTCATTAAAATATAAATATTGAATAAATGGATTTTTTTTCAATGGGATCAAAAATGAATAAAATCTCTTTTTTACTGATTCTCAGTTTAACCTGAATATTTATTTTTTTGACTCAAAAATAAACAACTTTTTTATTAAAAATTTTTTTATATCATGCGTATTTTTTGAGATAATAGCTATTTAAAAAAATCGTTTTTTTCATAAAAAATGACCATAACTACCGTAAAATCGATCATAAATTAGCTTTCTATAGCTCATTTTGAAGGTGACTCCTTTAGCTTTTACCTCCATTTTGTTTTTTTATGATTCGATAATTTCCGCAAAAATGGCAGGCATTTGAATAGGGGCGAAAAAAATTGAATATTTTTTAGTTAGTTTTTTACGCATAACGCATGCATTTTTTAATTCTTTTTTGCTCAACTCGGCTTAAATTAGAGGTTTTTAAACCCTTTTTAAAACCCAGTTGGAATTTTTTAATTACGACTATTTTTCACTGAGCCACAAAACTTTAAAGTTTTATCGATTTTCATGTAGGGTGGGCAAATGTGACTGGAGGGTAGTGTATATATCTTATTTTATTAATATATTTTATTATATATATATATATATATATATATATATATATATATATATATATATATATATATATATATATCTTATAATATAACTTACGCAAAAACAGAGAAAATATTTTTTTCGACCGTCAAGATTATTTTACTCTAACTGAACACCTAAGCTTATCTGCATTCGCTACACCGTGCTCCGCCTGCACACGCAATACACTAGTTACATATAACGTGTGCGCAGTGCCTAATATACACCTAACTGTCGGAAGCTGTATGTACGTTTCGCTCCAGATCACTGTACGCGGCTTAATGCACGTTCCAGTGTATTTTAGCTTCGTACGTTCCCTCGCGTATTTTGCTGCACTGTGTACGACTTAGCAAGCGTTCACAGCGACTGAGAAATTATTTATCTATTGTCAGACTTGTGCAAGTGAAAAGATTAATGCTTTTCCCAGCACAGTCAAATAGATGTTTTTATATTATTTCCAACTCAAACTTTACCTTGTTTACCTCTAAGTAGAGCAGCGTGTCTCTCCGCTTCCTCTTGTAAACCTGCCGGTCGGTGGTGATGATGCTCGAACAGGTGAGATCTTCCTCACAACTCGGCTTCGATGAACTTGGAACCTTGCACTCGGCGTCACCAATGTGGCGGTCCGTGACTCCTATCAGACCGTGGCATAGAAGTTGTCAGAAGGTCAAGGAAGTTAAGGTTATAAAATAACTACACGAAAAATATATATAGTTAAGCGTATATTGCTCTACCAAGGTATACAGTCGGTAATCCAATGTAAGAGATAATGTGTCTTACTAGAGTGTCTCTGTAGGGTGACAGAGTTAACGCTCACACGCTAGTACGTTAACTCGTATCGCATAGTGGGGGAATCATAGATTCCATCTTATAGGCTACTACTACTGTTACACACATACGTAACCCCACATTATTAAATATAAAAGATATTGCAAAAATAGCCCGTGAAAATTTAATACTATCAAAAGAAAAATCTAAATTATAGTAGTCTGCCTGATAAAAGAGCCAAAAGCAGGTAAATTAGAAAAAAATCAAAACCTGGGACCTTTTGAAGTCTTAAAAGTCCACGAAAATAGCAATATCTCTATAGATTTTAAGGATGGCTCAAAGTTAGTTCATGTAAATAAATTAATTTTACATGAACGAAAAAATTAATATTATTTTATGTTTCAGAAAGAAAAAAAAAGAGAAAGAAAAAATGCTGTTCATTTTATTCATATTATTATCTATTGTTAGAGAAAATGTTGCAATTATTGGATTTCATTGCGAATCTACGGACCCAATTATCACTACATATTCACTATTAGACACAGGAGAATGTGATTTTTAACAAGAAAATATTACTATGACCAATTCTACAATAGAATTGTTACAAATAGCAAAATTTAAAAAAATTAGGGTCATACAATATAAAATAGAAATTCAAAGAACGGTTTTTCATTGCGAAATGTTCAGTCACCTTGGATCCACTGCTCATGTCTTGCAAGAATATTTGTACGAAATAAGTCATGAAGAATGCAAATTTATTCAGGACAGAGAAATATTTAAATTCGACAATATTCATACAATAGCTAATCTGAAAATAAATTCTACAAAATTAATAGGAATAGATATTGTAGGCTCAGTATTATTTTATTTATTAGATAAAACATGCACAGGAGCATCGTACGCAGACAACTTCAGATCCCGGGACAACGTAATGGTGTAGGGACTTAAGGCTTAAAAATTTTTTTTCTATTTTTTCATTAATTAGTACATATGTGAACTCAAGGAGTCGAAAAAGGTGGTTTCCAGAAAAGGTCTGTGTGTGTGTGTGTGTGTGTGTGTGTGTGTGTGTGTGTGTGTGTGTGTGTGTGTGTGTGTGTGTGTGTGTGTGTGTGTGTGTGGGTGGGTGGGTGGGTGTGGGTGTGTGGGTGTGGGTGTGGGTTAGGGGGTGTGGGTGTGTATGTGCGTTGGATAGATTTGCTCCAAAATTTGTATTTAAGTTATTCGCTACTGTCTGAATAAAAAAAGCTTTGGAAAACTAATTTTCTCAGGGCAGTTTTAATTTTAGAGCCTTTTGAAAATTTTCAAAAAATTTTTTACTTTTTATTTATCTTCTATTTTGCGTAAACCATACTATAAATTTTCTCCAAAATTTTTATACAATAAATTTGCTATCGTCTGAAAAAAATAAGCTTTCGACAACTAATTTTCTTAGCGTGGTTACAATTTTAGAGATTTTTAAAGATTTTTTAAAAAATTTCGATTTTTCTTTCCTTGTTTTTTTTATTTTACGTATATTTTTCGATAGACTTGTTCTAAAATTTGCAGGGAAATCATTTGCGACTGCCAAAAGAAGGAAAATTTTCAAAAATTGATTTTTCTAGCGTAGTTTTAATTTTAAAGCATTTTTAAAGTTTTGAAAAGAAAATGTTATTTATTTAGCCAATTAGATCTCGAAAATTACTCGATGGATTTGCTTCAAATTTTGCATACTATCTATGTTTTTGTATAAGTAGATGGGAAGTTATTGAAAACTAGTATTCATAGTGCAGTTTTTTTCATAGAGCCATTTTAAGAATTTTAAAAAAATTTTCGATTTTTTATTTATTTTGTATTTTACGTAAATTACTTGATGAATTTGCTTTGAGATTTGCATGTGAATTATTTGCAATTGCCAAAAGAAGAATAACTTTTAAAAACCGATTTCCTTAGCGTAGATTTAATTTTAGAAAATTTTAAAAATTTTCTTAAAAATTTTTCATTTTTTTTCCATTTTACTCGATAGATTTGCTCTAAAATTTGTATACAAGTTATTTGCTACTGTCTTTATAAAACAAGTTTAAAAAAAATAATTTTCTTATAGTAGCTTTTTGATCACTTCTTTTAATTTCTAATTTAACGCTTTTACTCACTCTTTTCTTACTTCCTCACTTCCTTTCTGTCCATCTATCTCAGATTGATCCTCATTTTTAAAATATATTCATACATCCTTGCCTCTCTCTTCCTATTTCCCAATCACTCTCTCACATTCACTAATTTTTCTTGAATATGAATTGCATTTCAAATCACATTTTAAAGAATAAAATCAAATTACTCTAACTCAAAGAGCTCTATGAGAAAGCATTGCGCCAAAGCCAAATGCAGCGTTTTTTTATTATCATACATAAGATATTCTTCATGTTTCAAAAAAGTTACGGAGGCGCCTCAAGTGTGCACTTTCTGTGTGGCGGGCAAGATGCAGGTCGCAATTTTCATCTGAAACAAAAAACCAAAAAAAATTTTTAATTTTCAATAGTATAATTCCTAGGTGAACCCAGAAAATTTAACAAAAAGTGAAAAATTCAATAATTTTTCGCAAATTAAAAAAAAATGCATTTAAAAAAAAAATTCACTTTAGATCGTTTAAAAACCAGGTTAATGTTAACTTTCTTAAAGTATTTTAGGTTCACCGAGAAGAGAATTTAGTCCCGAATACAACGCATTTTGACTCGTTTCGATAGGAGATTTACTTTTTTTCCTATCTTGCCCGCCAATTTGAAAAAATCATCAAAATAGAAATCCGAGAAATCGCGTGTGTAAGTTTTCGTTCACAAAAAATCGTAAATTTCTTGAACTTACCCTATTAAAATGCTAATTAGCGATTCCCGCACCATATAACTGCCCTTCAGACTCTTCAAAAAATTGGTTTTCGGCCAATTGCTTCATTCGACGGGCTGTTCTGGCCTCTTAGGTCGCCAATGAGGCGCGCCTGTTTTGATGCGTGATGTGCTCCTCGTTCGCTTTATTGCAAAAATTTTTGACTGGAGCCCAATTTTGAAGTCTAATAAGTGCATAGTCTTCAATACTGCACTGTAGCCTTCGTTAAACATCCCTCCAGCGATGAAAGCAGCAGTCTCAACTATTTTAATCCCCGAATGAAGATGTTTGGGCGTCATGCGCCATACGGTTGAATTAAATGACTCGTTAGCATTCTGCGTGTGTCCACCCAAGCGCCTTGTTAATAAATTGTCCTTTGACGATTCCTCGTATATAGGACGAATATGTTTTTCAATATCGTCGTCAATTAGGCGCGGTGGATGTTTAAAATCAGTCAAAGTATTTTTTGATTCTGCTTTGCTCCATTCACACCAGCTTTCGGCGCCTTCTGGGCAATTGTCGTGGCGAGGCAATTTGTCTGTAGAGCAATAATGATCAAGTGTTGCCGTTATTGCACTTCTCATATCTTCTACAGAGTTTAAATTTCTTCGAATCGCGAGACCGTAATACATTTTTAGTTTTTTTATTACAGTCTCTGCAAAATGTAGCTCTGTTCGAGCCGACGTTGCCAGCTCATATATACCGTTACAACAATAGTTTTGCCCCTACCATAGCTTCATAGAGACCTTCTAGGGACAGTTAAACTGTGGACTAACTGTCGAAAGACCGTTAGTCCCTTTCCATTGTAATATACATAATAGATCGAGGGGCGGAGCGCGCGCACTCCGGACGGTCCAGCTGCTCGGATACCTGCTCGACGCTAGCTCACCATTTCTTCTGTATCTCCGAAAATATTCCGAATTTCGTTCTGAAATTTTAGAGACATATTCTTCGATAGTTTAGGAAGAGATTTAGGCAAAAAAAAAATTTCGACTTTATGAAGCCTCTAAAGCAGGCTCCCCCCTAAAGTGAGATTATTAAGAGAATATGCTCGAGTAAATCTAAAAAAGATAAGATTAGATTAAATTCGGGAACAATATGTAAATTTTCGGATCAACATTCCATTAATTCATAATCAGGATATACTTTTTGAGCACAATTAACGACAGAATAGGATTTTAAAACAGAATATGAAACTTTATACAGATGCCCTACAACTATAATTAATTGACTTAATAAAAATCCCGTATTTACTGTAAACACAGAAATAATAACATTCTCTTTGTCCGCTTCAAATAATATAAAAATTTGCGATAGAATATTAACAAAAACAGGATATATAAACTTAAAATTTGTATATATTGTGAAACATTTTAGGGCTGATTTCGCAGATTTATATTTCAAAATTTTAAAAGAAAAATGCGAATTAGAAAAAAAAATTATACGCGAATCTCTATCCTTTGCATCCATAGCTTCCGACAAATTCGCCTTTAAGAGGAGGTCACGTATCTCTGTCCTTTTTTAATCAAAGAATTGAGTTTTTTACACAAACTAACAACTTTAGCAAAAAATGAAGAGAAAGCCGCATTTCGTAATAAAAAAGCAATATTTTCTTTTATAAGAAAGAATAAATTTTATTGCTTCGTTTTCAAGAAAACCTTAAAAAACTTAAATCATAGAGGTTAGGGTGGACAATTTGGTTTTTCAAGGTTTTCTTGAGAACGAAGAAATAAAATTAATTTTTTCTTATCAAAGAAAATATTGCTTTTTTATACAAGATGCGGCTTTTTCTTCATTTTTTGATAAAGTTATAAGTTTTTGTAAAAAAATCATTTCTTTGATTAGAAAAGGACAGAGATACGTGACCTCCTCTTAATATCATGCAAAACCAAGGTATTTAGCTAAACCTGCTGGCGAAGCAGTACATGTAATAATATGTACGCCAATAAAAATACAGCTATTTTATACAAATAAATGTTATATACAATCGCTTGTATCAACAAAAAACGAAACTTGGTTTTTAACACCAAAAACACATATTGTTTGATCTAAACATATAAAAGAGTACTTCTTAATATATTTTGCTGGTAAAAAAGAGCACTTTATTATTTTTTACATTAGAGCTGTAAGTATCAAATGAACAAGTAATTTCTTTTCTATTAATATAATGGCAATATAAAGACTGAAGCATTATTTAAATAATGCTTGAGATTGAATTGAGATTGAAGCAAGTAATATTCATTGTTATACTAACAAAAAGTTTCACTAAATTTATATTATTTTAATGAATTTAACTATATAAATCACTGTTTTTACTTCTTAATTGCAACGAGACAAATAAAATAAGGGCTTTTAATCTTGATTGTTAGTTATCTTTGTTCACAGCTTAATAAACCGATGATTTTCTTCTTTAGTTGATTTGTTCCCTTTTTCTGCAAACAAAGCTCGAATAGTGGACTGTATAATGGTGAGGCAAGTGAGTAGAATAAGGACTGCTGCTTGGTTACTGGCTCGTATCCAAGTGAGAGAGTCAGCGTGGGCCCTCTTGCCTTACAGGCACGCTAGATAGAAGCGACGCGGAGACAGTTGCGCACTGGGAAGCTCGTTCGCTTCAAGCTGAGCCATTGGTGATGCTTATTTTGACGTAACATTAAACACATATATTAGTGAAAACAGGATCAGAAATAAATTGTGATTCAATAATCCCACAATATCATAAGATCGGAGAAGATTGAATGAATCTTTTACCAAAACTAAGACCAACAAAAATATAGTAAAAACTCTAAAATTAAATATAAAGAAATTATGGACACCAGAAAAAATAACAACGTTGGCAACAAATTCAAAATTGATAAGATTTGAATTAGGATATGATTTTATATCCTAACAAATGATTGTTTTCTGCAATTAACAAAGCATGCAAACACGATCTAATCGAGTAATTATTAACCTAGAATATGACAATTTATTTAATTTCATATGCTTAAAAAAGTTCTTATATATTAAATTTTTTTTATTACAATCTATTAAATATCATTATAAGAAATAATAAATAAAGTTTGAAATCTCAATGAATTCTTTCAATAAATAAATAAATAAAACAGGGCACGCGAAACGCGCTGAAAATTGCTAGTGAAGATAAAAAAGAAATAAATAAATATATATATATATATATATTTTCTTCTTATGAAATTTTTTTTCATAAGAAGAAAATATAAAAGAAAAAAAGGAAATAGATAAGAAATAAGGTTCAGAAATAAGAGAAATCATTTATAGAAATATACATATATTATTATAAGTAAGCATACATAAATATATATAATCATATGGATAATTAAAACATCGAATTTGAGATAAATAATTAAATAGATTGAAATTTTTTAATCCCATATCTTGTCTTGAATATTGATGATGGGTCTGCAATCAATGGGAATCTAGCCTGGATGTTCCACTCTACGAGGACCATCGCTTAGTAATACTCCTGTGGCTTATCCCAGAAATGCCTACGCGGCGTCATCGTGTAGGCTTCTCTGGAATAAGGTTGCTATCCGTTATGATGATCTCGTGAGCGTCAGCGTTTCCTGGTGTTGGCTTTTTTGGTGATCCATACAAAGGTGGTTTTTTGCAGGAGTATATGTACCTTTATTACACCTCGTACGCACGTCGAGTTCACCACTATAGGGTAAGGGTATGTGAGTGCGTGTTTTTTGAGGAGGAGTGTATTGTACGTATCCCTATTTTACGTCAGGATCACTAGAGGATAGGTGTTTATTGAATGTACACTAGAGATTGATGTTATCATAGAGATTGTGTATTTTATTAGACCAAAGTTAAGGGGATGTAAAACTGATACTACACTAGTACTCATAAATATTGCCTATTTTTCCATTTTTTTGAAAAGATTTCAGGAAAATAAATACATTAGCTTATAGTATGTGCCATGAACATTATTCAGTTAATTTTTTGAATAAATTCATTCATTAGTTTTTAATAACTTTGGGTTCCAATATTATATATTAAAATTTTTCAATTTTGTACCAGAAACCCAAAGTTATTAAAAACTAATGAATGAATTTATTTAAAAATTCAACTGAATAATGTTCACGATACATACTACAAGCTAATGTACTTATTTTTTTGGAATTTTCCAATAAAATAAAAGAATAGGTAATATTTATTAGTACAGGTGTAGTGTACGTTTTACATCTCCTTAAGTCTGTACGCCAAGCCAGCTGTACAGTACTGAGGACCACTCACCGCCTCGGTTGACATTACGATACTTTGGTCGTGTTCACGCGACTTCACTTACTTTGCTCCTTACATGATCTACTCTCTCTCTCTCTTCTACTCGCACTTGCGCAAAGACGGTTATCATTGTGGCTATGCCCACAAGTTGTTGTTCAGCCCTCTCTTTCAGCCAATATGTTGATATTCGCCCACTACCTATTAACCGCGTAACGTAGTCCCTACTTTCATTAACTCAATTTTTATTAATAATATTTAATGGCACCAATTCATAATGCTGAATTTGAATGTTTAAATATTAATGCTAGTGTGTTCAAAAGTAATGATTTAATTTTTTCGTAATATTCATACCACATGCAAAATTCATACCAGCATAGTACTTTTTTAGTACTGGAAATCTTTATTTTCGAAAACTGATGTGTGATTTTACAGTGCCATCTTTAGCACAGGTTTTTCAAGTGCCAAGCAAGTTACGTATCTACGCTGGCGGATGTTTGTGTACACGAATTTTCGATTATACAGTAGCGTGCGTGGTTGTCAACGTTTTTATTTCGTGCATCTCAGGGAATAAGTAGCACAATTAAAAAAAATATATAAATTAATAATATAATCACATATTGTTAAGAATTATGAACATAAATTGTCATAATAAAAATTTATTGAGAAAAAATTTCTTTTTCATTTCAAATATTTCAAAACTTCAGTAATAAAATTTTATAATTATTTCAAAATTAATTTTTATTAAAATACAGTATTTGTTTAAATTTGATCGGGTAATTTAATCATTTGTTGAAAATTTTGAGAAAAATTATTCAAATTCATAAATTTTTCATCTAGTGGGAATAAAGTACTTTTTATATACATACGTATATACATATATATTGTAATATTCCCTACTCTCATAACCCTAATTTAATTATTTTATTTAATTTTTTAATATTTAACTGATTGTTATTAATCGAACGCGACGCTTTGTGTTTGTAGAATCGTTGTTAGTTAGGTCGCCATGCTTGGCTAACGCGGATCCTTTATATTTTTTCTATTAGTTTTTATGTTTAAAAGTCGTTAATAGCTAGAGCGCTTTGCCTAGCTATTGCGGACTTATGTTTGAGAATTTTTCAGTAATAATTAGGGTAATTATGTGAAAAGCCCGTTATTGTTGAAGAGCAAATGGAAATAGTTAATGGAAAGGGAATCTTATTTGCCTGGATAAGCTCTTTATTCAAAAGATGTACAAAATTACGTGTATTCGATTACATCAAGGTACGTTTAATCGTGTCAAGTCTGCTTTGCTTAAAACAATGTATTGGTCTATCATTTGTCACTTTCTTGAGCAAAGTATGACTATCCCGAGAGAGAGCTAATCCAAGAGTGATGAGAGTCGCGAGCTCCTCGCACTGCTTGCCTCAGCTCTCTCTGATTCCTCTCCTACTCTTCTAGTTTGGTAGAAGAGAGAGAGAAACGCTGTGTACTTACAGCGGTACTTACACCTGCAAGAGCATGTGTATGTACATGCGGGCTTGTATGTGCAACCACTGGTCTTTTTGGGTGTTTGCGCGCGCAATTTCCAGTATCGTACAGTTTTAGGGCTGCATACTACAGGTTTAGGGCTGCACACACACACACACACACACACACACACACACACACACACACACACACACACACACACACACACACACACACACACACATATACATATATATTAGGATATCTCTACAATTTTTAATCTTTCTGTGACATGTCATTTTACGGCTATTACTGGGTTACCAAATGATGCACACTAAACTAGGTTCATACCTCTTGTAAAATCCTTATATGGATAAAATTTCCGAAATTTTATCCATATAAAAATTTACGATTTATAGAAATATCTACTATACCGTTGGTGGCACATTCACTGGATACATAAAAAATAGAGTTTCCAGATTGTACAAAAGGTATGAACCTAGTTTAAATAGTGTGCATCATTGGGTAACCCAGTAACGCCTGTTAAATGAATTTTCAAAAACATCATAAAAAGATTAAAAATTGTAGAGATATCCTTATATATATAAATAAATAAAATATAATTGACTTGAAAGATTATCTATGATAGCAATAAGTTGATTAATGAAAAAAAACTGATACCACGCATCAAGAATTTCTTTGCTAATGTACAGAACTGAAATTTTTATGTTAGCACTAGAAAAAACCGTGCTAGTCATTAAAAATGAGTGTGCTGGACTTAGCATTGATTAAAATGATACTGTGATAGCTTTTTTTTATTATAAAATACAGAATTTTAGCCTTCTATTATTTGCCACTTTTTTTTTAGGTAAAAACTTTTTTCCGTATTGATCAGGAAAAAACTATCGAGTATAGTTAAATGCATTTTGCGCGGTCATTTTCCCATTGTTTCAAATTCGTGGCGAATGTAACACGACTTTGTTAGAAACAGTTTTGATATAAGTCGTGTATATATCGGTTAGGGTGCCACTTATTTTCTAAACGTTGAAAATCCTTGCTCGAGTTATCGATATCCATTCTTAGATATCTAAAAACATGCTTTAAATTATGTTTTTGACAACAAATTTTATAGACTAATATCAATTATCATCTTCTGAATTGTGAAGATTGTGAAGTTTTAATCTTAGGCTCGAATTTATAGTTGACACTCAATACTCAGCGCTCAGATTTCATAGTTTTATTGTTTTATGTTCCCTACAAATATGTCATATTAAAAACATCTAATCTTATAACTTATAACTTACAACTTATAATTTTTTAAATGAACATAAAAATAGATACTTCAAAATTTTTAAAATAAAAAAATTAAAAATGTTTTTTATAAATGTCACGAAAAAACCGAGCAACGTTAGGAACGAGATATTTCATGAACATACAAATATTAAATTTAGTATAAAACTACAATATAGAAATTATTAAAATGAGGCTATTCTTATTTACTTAAAATTAGTCATTTATACATAATAATATAATAAAAGAAAATTCAACCGATCGACGTTAGGAGCGAGAAACTTCAATATAATTCATACCTATTAAGAGGAGGCCAAACTATCTGTCTTTGCCTAATAGAGTTCATCGTTTATATAAAAACCATCCGTTTGAGTAAGAAAAAAAGTATCCCCCGCTAGATATTCTGCCATCCAAAGTAAGAAAACCTTAACTCCAATGGGATTCCAATGTAATTAACCACTTTTATACTTTGGACGGCAGTATTAGTATAATAAGTAAATTTTGTGATCAAAAGAAAAGGATTTTATTGTGTAGTTTTTGAATAATATGAGACCTACTAACAAACTATAATATAACCTATCTTTTTTCGTAGGTTTCATATTATTCAAAAACTACGCGATAAAATAATTTGATTGTTATTAAAAAATTTAGTTATCATACTTATATCCAGCGGGGGCTATTATTTTTTTCTCGCTGCAAAGGATGATGTTTACATAAATGATAGAAAACGCTATTAGACAAAAACAGATAGTTCGGATCCCTGTCGAATTAATTTTAAAAAAATCAAGTATTAAATCGATAAAGAGAGTTTTACCAATTTTATAATTTTAACTTTTTCAAAGTTTTATTCAATTATTCGGGTCCTTCGGTTATTGGTTTTGAAATATTTGAAAAATTATTTCTGTAGTTTAACTCAAAGTTAATAACCCAAAGACCCAATGGGGTACTTGGGTCTTTGGGAATAGACAAAGCGCGAACTATTTAGATATGTATAAATTATCAATTTTTTTATTAATTTATTATGATATGCATGCCGATAAAAAAATCACCTTATCCATATTGAGACTGTCAGAATAATTACTTTGACTGGTCAAAAGTCATTGCGTTTAAGTAAAATTATTTTCAAAAAACTGAAAACTGCGTTTTTTTCAAACATTTAGTCATTTGATCACTCTTTCACAATGCACTGGTTTGCAAAGAGAGCCATTGTAAAGTTAAGCCTACACTTTGAGCAAAAATGCAAATTCATTGAATGTTATGAATCATGAATAAAATTAATTAACAAAAAATCATTACTCTTCAATAAAAAATAAAATTTTATTATGATTTTCCTACAATATTTTTTAATTTTTTGGTTTTTTACCACTTTTGCAAGATTTGAAGCACTTATAAACTATACTAATTATATCGAATAGTTTAAAGATACAATCAATGTAAAGTTTTTAGAGGAGTTCTTTCCCGAATAAATAAATAAAATTTTGAAAAAGTTAAAAAAATCATGAAATTGGTAAGACTCTCTTCACAGATTTAATGATTGATTTTTTTAAATCAATTTAGAAGAACTGTAGTTCGGGTTGTATAAGGTCTAGAATAACTTATAAAAAAATAAAATAAAGGTATTGTTCTGTAACATCCAAATAAAATTGTTCGTTGCAAATATTATCGTTTTAGCCTAGGCTTTCGCCTAATAGCTAGGGTGACTCCGCGGTTAAATAGATACAAAATTAAAATAAAATAAAAAAATAAAAGCTTCAGATGTAAAATATCTTTTGCGTCGCATTGCTTTTAGTTAGAGCTTCAACTCTTTCGAAATGTACTCTTTCTAGTAACAGGCTTTACTCTATAAGAGACCATCTGTGATTAAATATTAATGGGGCGTAGCTTAGAAGGGTTGCTATCCCTTTAATATTTGTGAGAAAAGGATAAAACAAGGATATATAAAAAAAGGATATCAATTCAGAGGAACTCACAAGGGCTATCTTAAATAAGCATCAGCCCTTGCCTGCCACAAAAGTTAGTAATGACCTTTGCGTTTCAATGTATTTAATGCGAAGTCTCTATTCGAGCTCTTCGTGTCCCCTTTAAATCTTCAACCTCTATAACCTACTCTATCGAGCTTAAGTTTTAGAAATTAACCTTTTAAGGACGGGGATTTTGACGTTGAAATTCGACTTTTTTTTTAAACAATATTTGTGCATAAAATGAAAAAATATATCACGTGGAGTGCCTGATAAAATTGATGGTCGATATATCGACCAGTCCCGTCCTTAAAAGGTTAAGAAGGGGCCGAACTATCTGTCTTTGTCTAATAGCGTTTTTCATCATTTATGTAAACACTATCCGGTATAACAAGAAAAAAATAGCAGCCCCCGCTGGATATTAGTATAATTAGTAAATTTTGTAATAACAACCAAATTTTTTACCGCATAGTTTTTGACTAATTAGAGACCTACTAGCAATCTAGAATATAACCTATCTTTTTTTGGTAGGTCTCTAATTATTCAAAAACTACGCAGTGAAAAAAATCGGTTGTTATTACAAAATTTACTTATTATACTAATATCTAGCGGGGGCTGCTATTTTTTTCTTGTTATACCGGATAGTGTTTACATAAATGATGAAAAACGCTATTAGACAAAGACAGATAGTTCGGCCCCTTCTTAAAGAAGTTTAAATTTTTAATTGAATGAAAACACGAACTCTTTCGAGCAATTACCGCTTTCAATTAATTCTTTAATGCGTTCAAAAATAATGCTGCGCTACTTGAGTTAACTTGAATCAAGCTTTGTTCTCAAATGCAGCATTAATAGGAAGGTTAGTAAAGGAAAATTTTTTAAATTGAAGAAAAAATTTAAATAAAATCAAGATTTTTATTTTTAATAAACTGGCTTTAAATTGTAATAAAGTACAAACTCTCTTTAAGGTAGTTGTTTACCCCTTACATCATAAAAAAAAACTATTTTCCTTAATGCCGCACGAGAGAACTTCGCCAAAAATTCCTCTCGTGCGGCAGGGAACGGGCAAATTACATTCGTGTTTTTCTTTAGTCACATGCTCATAAGCCACTGCGCACCTCCATACTAGTTTTGGTCGCTTCACTGTCTGCTGCATGTTTCGAGTACATCTATATATACTCAGTATGTCTAACCTCTGTTATTATACATCTAACATTGTTAAACGTGACTGTTAAAATTATGAAATACACATACACATGATAATTACACACATTCTTTTTTATATGAATTATCATTTGAATATTTACTGTATATCCTATTTTATCAGCTATAGGATACATATGTTCGGTTTTTTCACATTTCTTTCATCCCTACACAATTTTTTTTCAACCCACGATATTTTTTTCACGACTCTCACAACACGCTTTTAGACACTTTAGAAATAAAAATACAATAAAATACTTAAGTATTCATGTTCTTTTTTTGTTTCTTTACACATTTTATTTATTTGAATTATTAAATAAAATGAATTATTTATCCTATGTTAACCGCTTAAGGACTTTTATTTGCGATTCTCTCTCTCTCTTTCACGCTCTCAACGTATACTATGATTGCTTGCGCATGCGCGCTACAACAAACTAAAGCATCAAATGACTTTTCACTCGAAGTCGTTTTCGATGTATTTTTTTACTTAAGAGGCGGTCGGAACCAAATCGGTGACTTGCGGTATATATCAAGTCAGCATTTTTCGCTTTACGATAATATTTTGTATATTTTTATGGCTTTTAATATTTCAAATTATTCTTTATATACATGACTAGAGGAAATGACTATATTTTTACCATATGAATAAGTAAATAAATTATTATAAGCATTTATTACAAATATCAAACTGACTTGACATATACCGCATGCAAAAAACTGTCGTGTCGATTGTTAGGTGGCATTTTTCGCTTTATAACAATATTTTGTATATTTTTGTGGCTTTAACTATTTTAAATTATTCTTTATATACATGACTAGAGGAAATGACTATATTTTTACCATATTAATAAATGAATAAATTATTATAAGCATTTATTACAAACACCGAACTAAGTCACCTATTTGGTTCCGACCGCCTCTTAAAAATGAATTTTTATCTTTTTTGGGATTGCGAAGTTCCGGCCGGGCATGAAAGAAAATCGTAAACACTTCTCGGCACGAAAAAGGCTGATCACATGCGTGTGTTTTTTAACTTACATGCGCATGTAATGAGCCTGTTCCGTACCTCAGAACGTAATATACTATATTATAAAATACGTTAAAATTTGGTTTACAATTTCAATATCACTTTATAAATAAATAGTTAAATTTTTGGAACGATTAACGGTTTCAGAATTATAATATAATATTTTGAAATTGTAATTTAATGATATTTATTATATGAAATGAAAATTTAAGTCTTATATCTTACTTTTAAAACCACTAGATGTTATAAAATTTTAATTTATTTGTGAAATTCTATTTAAGTTGTGAACCAAATTTTGAAGTATTTTATAATAAACAGTTTTTTGTGAAGTAAGGGGTGAAACAACTAACTTAAACAATCCAGTAAAAACTTTAATTTTTGTGATACAAAATATTTAAATTCAATTGACTTGTAAAATATTTTGTGTTATAAAAGGAAAATTTCAAGTTCGAAAGGGAAAATATTAATTTGTAAACAGATTTAAAATTAATTTTTTGAAAAATATTCTAAGTTCGTAAAAGACTTTTAGAAAGAAAAACTTTGAAATAATTAGAAATAAAGAATATTTTAAGTCCGTAAACAGGACTTTAATAAAAACTTAGAACAAAAACTTCAACGGGTCCGTAGATAGTCTAGAAGACTATGCGAAAAATAGAAAAATAGAATTGTCTAAAAAGAACTTTAATGAAAACTTAGAAAAACCTCAAAGGGTCTGTGAATAGTCAAATAGTTTTGCTATCCGTAAAATAAAAAAAATAGAAATGAGCCTCCAAAAGTACATTACTAGGAGTATTTATACCCAAAAATCATTGAGTCCACCATTACTGGTTTGGTTATTACATAAATTCTTAGAAAACCTTACATACTTAATATGCGTAAGACAGAGAAAATATCATAGAGGGAGAGTTTAAGATAAGCAAGAAGCTTTCCTATTGCTTCCCTGGTCTATTATTTTCTCCGCCCCTTACAGAAATATTAAAAATTAAAAATTATTATTAATAAAAAAAACTATAAACTAAAATGATTATTACTTATTACTTAATAAACTAATTATCTATAGGAAGAAATAACAAAAAAAAAATAAACATATAACTATAGTTTAAATTAAATGTAAAAATTTATTGTTATTATATATCATCCCATATCTGAGTGAAGAGAAGGAAAATATTAATTTTTTCTGTATAGACAGATTTTTCATTCATTAATTATTTAAGACTTATTTAATAACTAATATTCATGCTTATTCTGTCATAAAGAAAACCTTTGATTGTGTGCATGCATATGTGTGTGAAGAGAAAAAAAAATTAAGAGGAGAGGAAAAGGTCACGCCCAGCATCAAGCTTACTTGTTGCCATCACTCTCAAATAATTTTTCTTTATAAAAAAAAAATATTAAAATTTATTATTTTATTGTAAATTAATTTCTAGTGATGCACTTTTGTTAGAAATATTACTAAGACTAAGAAGTAAAAATTTTAAATCAATCGGCTGAAAATTACATGAGTTATAACGTTAATTCATTTATATCAATGATTCAAAAATAATTAATAATTAATATTGATATTGAATAATTTAACTATTATCTCTGCTGATCTAAAAGTTTCAAGAGAGATAATTTAAAAATTTATAATTCAGAATTTTGTAATTAAAAATAATCTTATATTGTGACATCTCTATATATGCAGAAAAATTATTTCAATTAAACTATAAAAACAGAAATTGTTTATTATTATTTAATCCTGAGAATTTTACAATGTAACTTTAATAATATTTCTTAACAAAAATTTTGAATCAATAAAAGTGCATTTTTTTTAAATTTTCTTCTTTTCGGATATCTGTTTATCGTTTTTATTGCTTGCAAGTGTTGTCATAAAAATCCACTCATGCATGCAGGCCATTTTCTTAGTTTCTGTGCACTAAGAAGATTCTCTAACTATTCTAAGATTAAGAAATATTCAAGTACATTTGAAATATTAATTTTATTATTAAATTACTATTGTTTTATTGTAATTGTAAAATTTTATTGGTAGAAAGAAAGAAGCAAAAATGAATATGAAAGATCTACATTAATATGAAGGTTTCCCTTGGATTTTCCCTAATCCTAATCTTAACGGGATGTTGGAGCTGCTCGACACGATTTTTGCTTTTATTATTTTATTGATATATTTTTAAATTCGTAATTTAAACAATTGTAATGACTTGTCCGCACTAAAGCTATGTTAATACAATAATTTTTGTTAAAATAAAAAATTATTTGGACTTGTTATTTTTTCATAAGCTTGGAATGGAAATTAGATATCAAACTCGATAAGCCTAACCTCAAAATATTATATTTCGAAAAATTGTTTATAACTTTTTATGTACGATATTTTGGAAAATTCTGTAAGTTGTCCGCACTCAAGTTTAGTATTACAAATTTTTTTACTGTAATGAAAGAACTCGATCTAACGCACCGTTTACTCGTGAACTTGGAATTAAAATATCAATGAATTATTTTAGAAGGTCGTGCCCTTAAGTTTTATCATTTAAGAAGATTTAAAAATTGAAACAAAATAAAAATAAAAGAGAAACTACCTAATTTTAGAAGGATATTACAGTTCTTTACTTTTGAATGATTTTTTTATAGAAAAGGTCGTAGGCAAGATTGATTGTTACAAAACTATAATATTCTTGTATATCTGTTCACGGTTTCAATGTATCATTTTGAGATTAATTTTTAAACTGACTGTGGGGACATACACATGTCTATATATGCGTACGGCGCTGTAAGCGCTTTTATAGACATTTCAGCGTATATTTGTGAACGCCTCTGCGCAGGCTCATAATTAGATGAGGAAGAAACAGCACTCAAGCTGCTTGCTTGTACTTCAGTCTTATTCCACCAGCCGCTGCGCTTAGTCGCATTGGCTCTTCAATAAAGCTACATCTTACTTATATAGTTTGGTTTATTTTCCAGATCTCATCCTTCTTCTGCTCATTACATCTTATATCGCTACTAAGGCTATCGTTACAACTGGTGACTCCGTCAAGAATTCAGCAATGACCAGGTAGCCATCTTCTCTAACCAAACGACGGATTTGGGGGGACGCCTTAACCATCCGCCATTTTGGGTTTTCTTTGTGCTGGCCAAGTATTCACTTGTTACTGCTTCTGTCGCTGAATTTTACGCACCATGAGTTTCTTATGGGACTGAAGAAGCGGAGTATCACATCTACATATCCCACGGTCTCTGCAAGCTCTAAGTAAAGGACGTTTCTTTTGCGGCCTTCGCCTTAACGTCGTTATTTCAAGCTTTACAGTTCTTTGTAAAAGGTAACGAGAGTTGCCGAAGTGCACTTTCTTTTATATACTTTTTTTCTATAAATGTGTTAATGTGTAATAAATTCGCGCTAAAAAATTTTCTTGTAGAGAATTCTGGCCACGTGGCGTCATTTAATTATTAACACGCCTAGTCAAGTAAATTTTTTCTTCTTTACGGCAGTGCGTATTGTGGCCGTTAAATTGAGTAAATCACGAGTGAAATTTATTTTGTCACTTCTGTGAAAAGTACGCCGCTGACACGCGTTGTAGGTTATGCACGCATTGTGTCTGGCGTTAAAAAGTTTTTTCTTGCGCATATTATTTTATCTGAAACATAAAAAATCATTCCTTTCAAGAAAAATTTTATGCCTTAAGACACGCGTCATAGGTTATGTGCGCATTTTCTCTGGCATATGCATATAAATTCTTTTCGACCGGTAGTTACGCGAGATTACCTTAAAAAATAAAAAAAACGCTAGTTTCAAGTCTAGTAAACGCGTGCTTTTAATAAGTTCAGCGGTCAAAATTTAACAAATTCAAACATCAATAAAAATTAGAAAGCGTTTGAAAAACCCTTATTAACGTATAGACAAAGGACCGCGCACAGTTTTGATCAGAATAGGCTTTTATCCATTAGACCACCTTCTCAAAATACATTAAACGAAAAAACAGTTCCGCGAGAGACTTATGAAAGGATGGAAAAAACTTTGAGTAATAAAATCAAGTTAATGTGAAATTCGCATAGCGAACAAATTCATAATTTAACAGAGCAAATAGAGTCGTTAAAAGCACTTGTATTAAATCAAACGAGAAATAAGAATCCGCTAGAGACTTTGCAAACTTCAAATTTTAGATTTTTCAAAAATACAATAAATACTCAAAGTCATTATAACCTTTCATCGGCCTCTACAACAACACATAAACAAACGTCATACCTTTTTTCTACAGAACAAAGCTCGACCTTCAATTTAACATCAAATATTCAAAATACTCAATTAACACGACCTACAATAACAAACAACCGAACATTCTCGAATTCTAGCTATCCTTTAACCTTTCCTGAGTACACAACAAACACGTCCAACATAAACACACCTAATCATAACGCTCAACTGTTGAGCGCAACTAATATAAAATTCAAAGCAATAAAAATACCCTTTTGGCAACACGATACGGTAACATGGTTCGAAATGTTCGAGTATCAACTAACAATACAAAATATAACCAATAATAATATTAAATTTGTATACATCATACCTAATCTTAGTAACAACATTGTCGACAAAATATCTAACAGTATTAAATTATTAAGGTCTAATCATCGTTATACCGGAATAAAAGATATTTTAATAAAGAAATACACATGATCGCAAGATTCTAAATTACAAACATTATTTTGCGGTTGTCAAAATGGGAACAAGGAAGCCATCGGAATATTTATATGAGGTTATTAATCTAGCGGAAGAACAAATGCCAAGCGCATCGATTCTTAAAGAATGGAAAGCAAATTTGCCATGTAATATTCGTCCAATTCCCACACAGCATGGAAGATTTGGAATATTTCCGGAATATTCCAAATCTTCCATCCTGTGTGGGTTATAAGAGAAGATGTAACACCGGATAATGAAATAACTTTGGTCGAACTCGCCGATCAAATACATGCAGATCTTTAAGAAAGTCAAGTCCTTAAGACCCTCGAAAAGTCCTTGGGCTACACCCATTTATATATTGCCTAAAAAAAACAAGGAATGGAGAGTCTGCGGAGGCTATCAAAAATTGAATGAGGTAGAAAGTACTGGATAGATACCCCATACCAAATTTACGTGATTTTTCGAGTAATTTACATGGTGAAACTATTTTCTCCGCATTAGACCTGGAGAGCGCGTTCTTACAGATACCCATCTTTCCAGATGACATCCCCAAAACGGCAGTGATTTCACCGTTCGGTCTGTATGAATTTCTCGTCATGGTAACAGGACACTCCGCCGAATCCTGTTTGGCTGAAATTTATTTGGTCGAATGCCATTTGGCCGAATGGTATATTTGTCCGAAAGCTATTTGGCCGAAAGCCATTTGGCCGAAAGGGACATTTAGACATTCAGCCGAATAATAACCACCCACGATGTGCGCCGGAAAACCAGCAAGTTCTATGTATAACAATTTCTATATACATTTCTTGCAATTAGCATGTTTCATAAAAAAATGTATATCCGTCAGGTAGAATACGAAAAAATAAAAGACCCGTATTTTTTTCTTTTTTCATGAAAATGAAAACTCGAAGAGATAGAAGCAGTTAAATTGGTGTGACATATATATATATATATAAATTCTATTAACTTATACCGGCTTTAACTTTTGCAATTCATCATATTTTGAAAAACAGAAAAATACGGGTCTTTTATTTTTTCGTTATTTACCTGGCAGATATAATACATTTTTTCATAAAACGTTCTAATTAACGAGCTATTTGTAATATATACCGTCAACAACCACCCGCGATGTGCTTCGGATAACCAGCTAGTTCTATGTATAACAATTTCTATATAAATTTTTTGCGGTTAGCGTGTTGTTTGTAATATATACTGTTAATAACCACCCGCGATGTGCGCCGGATAACCAGCAAGTTCTATGTATAACAATTTCTATATACATATTCTTGCGGTTAACGCGTTATTTATAATATATGCTGTTAATAACCACCCGCGATGTGCGCTGGATAACCAGCAAGATCTTTGTAAAACAATTTCAATGCATTTTTTTCAATAAATAATAACTTTACTATATTTTTTCTAGATATTGCAAAGTATTAAATAATACTATACTGCAAAATGCTTAAGTTTATTGTACATTCAGTGATTACTATTTATTTGAGTAAATATTCTTTACGGCCAAATAACTTTCAGCCAAATGTACTATTCGGCCAAATGTCCCATTCGGCTAAATAAGTTCGGCCAAATGGGAATCGGACAAGTGGAATTCGGCGAAGTGTCCGAGATCATGACCTACAGTTTTAGAAACGCATCGCAAACATTTCAAAGGTATTTTAACCTAGCGCTGAGAGACTTAGATTTCGTCTTTGCCTACATCGACGATATGTTAGTGGCGTCTGCCGCACCCGAGGAACATGAAGAGCACTTAAGCATAGTGCTTGAAAGATTGTAGAATTTCCATTTGCACCTTAATCTTAAAAAATGCATCTTTGGAGCCAAAAGTCTCGTTTTTCTCGGGCATACAATCGGTAAAGAAAGCCGCCTGATCCTAAGCTGGTCGATTTAATTAAAAATTTTCCACAACCACGAATCGTAGATGACTTACGTAGATTTCTCGGTCTAGTTAACTTCCACAAAAAAGCGACACCGCAGGCGGCAGAAACGCCACATCATCTGCACGCGCTTATTAAAAGCAATAAAAAGAAAGACAAAACACCGATAGTTTAGATCCCAGGCGCGCTAGAGGCTTTCGAAAAGACGAAAATAGATATAACTAACATAACTAGCTTAGCTTATTCGTGCGCCGACGCAAAGATATGCGTAACCACGGATGCCTTCGCCAAGGGTTCTTCCTTACGAGTAAGCCGGATTCGCTGTCCGTGTCGAATTGAAATTTTTGTTATTTACTCAAGTATTAATTGGTGTATCTGCAAATTAAAGGTTAAGCGCAATAGATATTATTATTAAAAATATGTATGCACAAGAAAAAAAAATCTACCGATTTGTTTTTGAGAAAAGTAAGGAACGCGAAAATATTATCAACATAGACTTTTACTTCGGCGTTCTTTACTTTTCTCAAAAACAAAGCGGTAGAATACTTTTTTCTTGCGCATAGATATTCATAATAATAATATCTATTGCGCTCAACCTTTAATTTGAAGATACACCAATTAATACTTGAGTAAATAACAAAATACTCAGTTTTTACTCGGTCGATATCAGATTCTACTCTGGCCTGCTCTTAAAGCAATGTGTAAACGGCAATTGGCAGCGACTAGTATTTTTCTTCAGGAAGTTTACTCCCACGCAATCGAAGTATGCATATCAAAGTGCTTACGATTGCGAATTAATGGCAATATATAAAGCCTTAAGAAGAGGCCGAACTATCTGTTTTTGTCTAATAGACTCTTTTATCATTTGTCGAAACGCCATCCGTTGTATCAAGAAAAATATAGAAGCCCCCGCTAGATATTAGTATAATAAGTAAATTTTGAAATAACAATCAAATTATTTTATCGCGTAATTTTTGAATAATATAAGACCTACTAATAAATTAGAAAATATACCTGGCTGATTCCATTCAGATTCATGCAGGCCGTCACTGTTCGAATTTTTTTTTTCTTCTAAGTAATAAAAATACCTTCTATTATGTATATAAAGATAAAATTTACCTCGTAGAACGCTCAAAAAAATTTTTTTTTTATTACAGCAATTTTAGTGTTAAATGTAAAAACGATAATTCAAAAATTGAAAATGAATCTCTGCTTTTAAATGACTATAGCTCCGTCAATTTTCAACCTTTTTGGGCGTTCTTTTAACGAAAGTGTGCGGAATTCTGTCTAGTTTTAAATGCAGTCGATTTTTGTAATACAATTTGATCTCACTGAGTTATTACGAAAAACCGAAAAAAAGCGATTTTTTTCAAACACGATTTTCTCAAAAACTATATTTTTTTTTTTTTTTAAATTTTTATATGATTTTATACATAAAAAATACTAACTTTTAGGGTAGGTGGGAGTATGCGATTTTGCCTTATTTTTTTTTAACAGATTTTTAAACGTTTTTTTTATATTTTCGATTTTAAAACATTGATACCATGGCGCATCGTACTATTTTTCCAGCTTTACGTGTTCTTGCAACTATTTTTATGCTTTTACTTATTAATATATCAAAAATATCAACAATAATCTTTAAAATAAACCCCAGATCGAATATTTTGATCAATTAGAACCAAAGTTATGACGATTTCAAGTTTAAAAAAAAATGCTGAAACTTTAAATAAATATATTTACTTTGAATTTTGAATTTTGAATTTTGAATTTTGAATTTGAATTTTGAATTTTAAATTTGAATTTTGGAAAGGTGAGTTTTTTAAATACTAAAATATATTATTTTAATAGACAAATAATATGCGATACAATTAAGAAAGAACACTAATGAATTGAGAACTAATGTGAATAAAAAAATCCGAATTCGAATAAAACCTTTGAATTTACTCCTTGCCACTCATGTCTCGAAGTTTTGGCAGTGTAGATTTGGTTTCGTTCACTTTTCCAACAGTGAATCTTTTGGATACCTTTAATTCCTTTTGCATTTCCTAACCATTCCAATTTTTTTGTCAGTCGAAAAACTTCTAACTCATCCTTGCGGATAACAAGAATGTTAATCGACGGAGTATATTTTGATACGTGAGTGGCGAAATTTTCAGCGTTTCTAATAAAATCTGCACTCTTCTTGGACAGATTATGCGTGGTAGCACAATGTATAATTAAACCATCAATACCGTCACAAGCGCCTTTACCATGACCTGTTGCAGAAAAAAGCCATTTTCTGTTTACTTTTGAGTTTTGAAGCTCATAGAATTGATATCTATTTTTAGAATGACTGGCAGCTCCATCGGAAATGGTTATGATTTCATCAAGATCTTGCGCAATATGTTTTTGTTTTAAGTTATCGATGATTAAATTTATAGCCATTAGGGCATGAGACGAATCATGTTTAATATCGTCAGAGACGGTGACATGACTGAATGTTTTATCATTTCCAAAATAGCATACTGACGTAAATATTGATATTTGGTTTTTACTCCAATGATAGCTTTGAATTTCATTTTGAAGCAGAACTGTCCAATTTTCTGCAAAATCAACATGAATAACTAATTGGAAGTCATTATTTTTCGCTAAAAGTTTAACCTCTTTAATTGCTATACGTTGAATTTCTTTGACCAATTTATGAGCTCTTACAGTGAGAGTGCGCTCTCTTAACTCTATTAAAAATTTTCAATTGTGCTAGTTTTATTCAGTAAATTTGATTTTTCCCAAACACCATAAATTATTTCTTCATATAAATCTTCTTCTGTCAAAGAAATTACTTGTAAATCAATAGAATCTCGAATGGGACATTCTTTACATTCTCTTAGTACACATTTCATATCATCTTTTGGACAAAAAAGTGAAGAACATATTTTCAATTCCAAATCTGCAATGTCTTGTTTATTCTCTTTTTTATAATTATTTAAAGCATCTAACATAAGTTTAAGATTCTCGCAGTAAACGCAAAGACACGAATCGGTGGGTGGATGTGGTATAACCCACTTCGGTCTCAAAGCGTAGAATGTTGATTTACCAATTTTTGTTTTCATTTCAGGATTTTCGTCTTTAAATAATTGATATATTTCTTTTATACTTCGCGTAAGAAAGCATTTGACTTTTTTAGTTTTTATACCATTTTCTTTGATAGATACTGTGTCGCTTTTATTTGCACTTTGACGAGAACAATTAAAATCATCGTTCAGATAATAATCCTTTACTTTCATTACAATTTCACTATCCAAAGAATGGCCACAATAGTTCTCAGACTGCTTGTAAATTTTTTTATTATTTACCAATGATCGTGCTTGATCAATCATATAAATAGTTACTTTTGGTAAAACTGATAATAAATAATCTTTGGAAATATCACTTGGTATAATACTCAACAATCGCACTTTCTCAAGAAAATTTGAACAATTATCTAGTGCAATTTTAATATTCTCAAGCCATTTATCATTTGTTTTACATTCATTATTTTCATTCAATGCGGGCAAATCCGTTATATCGTAGACTTTCATCATTTTACTTGCTATTTGTGAATCAAGTGCATCGTTTATTTGTTTTCTTTTTCGGAGAGCATAAGATTCTCGCATCTTGATATTAATACTCTGAGGCATTTTAATTGGTGAAATGTTTAATTTCAAATTACTTGAAGTCTCGTTGAGCTGTTCTACCACAGCCTCACTATGAATAAAATCTTCCGAAGATTGTTGACTGCTTGAAGTCGATGAAATAGGCGCATTTTTCACTTCATCTAATAATATTTTGTAACACGAAGGGCATACTTTATCTTCTCTAGAGAAAGAAGTATTTGGATACAAGCGCTTCAAAGACTCCGTTAGATCACCTAATTCTCTAAGCGGACTTTTGGAGCAATCATAAACAACTTTTTTGTGCCTTTCTTTTAAATCCTTGCACTTCATTTTCAGTGATACCATTATTGATATTCTGTTCAATGACAGATCGAAAAAAATAATTTTTCTTAAACAACTTTATTTTTTATCTTCCTTTTCTTATATTTTTAAACGCGTCAAGTCGTTGATGAGAATGCAAAGAACGAATTATCGCCACCTAGTAGTGACGTGCGTCAACTCCCTACAAAATAAATTCAAATTCTAGGCGCGAAATTCAAACTGATAAAAAAATTATATTCTTCAACAAAAAAAATTTTTATTATAATAATGTACCATAAAAAGAGGATAAATGGTTATGTATTCTTTCATCAAAATAACTTTTTATTTAAATTAAAAAATTTATATCTTCAGATTTTAATCTTTAACGAAAATTGCGTTTCCTCAATGTAAATATCATATTTATTTAAAGTTTCAGCATTTTTTTTTAAACTTTAAATCGTCATAACTTTGGTTCTAATTGATCAAAATATTCGATCCGGGGTTTATTTTAAAGATTATTGTTGATATTTTTGATATATTAATAAGTAAAAGCATAAAAATAGTTGTAAGAACACGTAAAGTTGGAAAAATAGTACGATGCGCCATGGTATCAATGTTTTAAAATCGAAAATATAAAAAAAACGTTTAAAAATCTGTTAAAAAAAAATAAGGCAAAATCGCATATTCCCACCTACCCTAAAAGTTAATATTTTTTATGTATAAAATCATATAAAAATTAAAAAAAAAAAAAAATATATAGTTTTTGAGAAAATCGTGTTTGAAAAAAATCGCTTTTTTTCGGTTTTTCGTAAATAACTCAGTAAGATCAAATTGTATTAAATATCGAGATTGCATTTAAAACTAGACAGAATTCCGCACACTTTCGTTAAAAGAACGCCCAAAAAGGTTGAAAATTGACGGAGCTATAGTCATTTAAAAGTAGAGGTTCATTTTCAATTTTTGAATTTTTGTTTTTTCATCCAATACTAAAATAGCTGTAGTAAAAAAAAAAATTTTTTGAGCGTTCTACGAGGTAAATTTTATCTTTATATACATAATAGAAGGTATTTTTATTACTTAAAAGAAAAAAAAAATCCGATCAGTGACGGCCTGCATGAATCTGAATGGAATCAACCACCTATCTTTTTTGGTAAGTCACATATTATTCAAAAACTACACAATAAAATAATTTGATTGTTATTACAAAATTTACTTATTATATTAATATCTACCGGGGGCTACTATTTATTTCTTGATATAACGGATGGTGTTTATGTAAATGATGGAAAACGCTATTAGACAAAGACAGATAGTTCGGCACCCTGTTAAAGTATTTCAGCTATTTTTCAGAGGGTCGTAATTTTGAAGTCATTACTGATCATAAACCGCTAATCTATGCACTTGCGCAAAACTTAGATACGTGTACACCATTGCGCGCACGTAAATTGTCGTATATATCGCAGTTCAATACGGAAATTCGTTACTTGTGGGGCGAAGACATTGTGGCGGCAGACTCGCTTCCGCGTATTGATCCTCTATTACGCCAGCCTCTTTTGATTGAAACAATGAGGCATCGACTGGAGAATCCTTTGTAAGAAAGACACTCGCAAGTATCAAGATATTTAATTTTCTAACACTTTTTACTCTTGAAGAGATTTTGCAAGAGCAGGAACGCGATGATGAATTAAAAAAGATGATTGCGAATTTGAATCACCCTTTAAAACTGACTGAACTGCGCTAGGGACTTAATCAATTAACTATTTATTGCAATTTCAATGCGCACAATTTTAGACCATATGTACCCAAGATTCTTTGACGCGAAGTATTTGAAATTTTTTATATCAATAACGCGCACCCTCCAGGCCTTGTGACCAACAGGTTCGTTAGACAACATTACGTGTGGCCTAAAATGGCTGAAGAAGTTGAAGAGCGATGCAAAAAATGCTTAGACTGCCAACGTGTTAAAGTTTCTCGCAAAAATAAGTTTTTGCCATTCCACTCCGTCGAACCGGATGCGAGATTTGCACATGTGCATATCAATATTGTAGGTTCTTTGCCCTCGAATGAAGGCTACAAGTATCTGCTCACGATGATTGATAGATTCTCGCGATGGCCAGAGGCGGTACCTCTGCACGACGTCACAGCCCCGGCGGTTGCGCGTGCGTTCTTCGACACTTGGGTAACGCGATTCGATGCACCCATAACTATGACTACGTGTGAGGGGTGGAAATTCGTACCTCAGCTCTTTATCTCGCTCTTAGAGCTGATAGGTTACAACCGGGCACATACGACTGCTTACCATCCGCAGGCAAACGGCTTGATCGAAAGATGGCATAAGCAATTAAAAGCTGCATTAATGTGCCTTGCACAAACTCACGAATGGACTACAGTTTTTTCAAGTGTTTTATTAGGATTGCATACAAGAATACGCTTAGATACAGATGCTAATCTAGCGGAGTTTGTGTACGACAAAAAACTAACTATTCCGGGCAATATCCTTTAGTTTCGCGATACCTGCAGCTCCAATCATAACATTGTAACGGCTGTGGGGATCAGGTTGCCGCATTAGGTTAATGAGTCCATGTAAGAAAAAGGGAAATTCAGCTTGAGTGGAAGCTAAAATTGAAACGTAAAAGCTGAACATCGCGCACGTGGTCACCAGCACACACGCGAACAAAGCACACAAAAAAAGAAACGATGTATTTATCGTTACAGACAAGAATGTATATATTATTATGAAGTATCTACGCTTTATGCACTCACGCAATATTATCACTCCTTTGCACACAAAGAAAAAACGCAAAAGAGATGAACATATAAAGGGCTTCGCTTTGCACACTCTGCTGCGCAGTGATTATATATGTCGTGCGTTGGCCGACTTGCAAGCGAGAGGCAGGAGAAATGAGCATCTCAAGATGGAAGCTTTTCCCTCCTCACGCAACACGCTATGCACGCCATCTTATACTCTTGCCTTTTCCGTCTACTTGACTGCTAGAGTCATTCAATACGTAGACTAGACACTTTGGTTCTTTCTTTCTTTCTTTATTTTTTATTGGCCTTTGGACTTTTCGTCATAGGCCATCATCAATTTTTTTTGTTCCGAGGAACTCTCTATTTTGTATTTTTTTTTGCGTTCTTCGGGTTCTCTTCCCCACGGAAAACTACGAAAATTGTTTTTCCCAATTTTCCCAGGGAGTCAAACCCCGATCCGTTAGGACGCAAGCCAGCTGCCTTAAGCAACTGAGTTACTTTTCGTCCTTTAGCGATGGAGCCCAAAAGTGTGTTCATAAGAACAAAGCACATGTAACAGAGGTGCTTGCTTGAAAAACAGCCGCGAGCGGGATTCGATCCACGGTCCCCCGAGAATACGAATCCAATGCTCTTACCGACTGTGCCACAGCCCGGCTCGACACGTTGGTTAAGCTTACTGTGCTGTGCACGCGCGCTTGGCTAGTGGCTTAGTGCTGGATTTAGGTTAACTGGCGTTGTCTCTTTCTTGACCGCGCGCGAATTTAACGTTTTCCTTCTGCCACATAAACTATCTTATTATAAAAGTAAGGTTTAAGTGACATGGTCAACTTACTATGTTGCGACATCTTTTTATCGGAATTTGAAGACTATATCGCGCAGATGAAACTCGTTCCGGTAGTATATAAAACTTCCGTTAAGCCTTTTGTATTCGAAGATCTAAATTCCTGCACGCATGTGTTCCAAACAGTCAGGGCCGTGAAACCACCACTTTCACAACCATACACCGGTCCGTACAAAGTCGTTTCACAACATCAAGATGGGGGCACTTTTACTTATAAGATAAAGTTTTTTCCCATAGATTCAAATTGATATTAATAGGTCCCTATTATCAAAGAGTTTATAGGGTAGAAATGTATGAATTGAGTATTGAAAAGTGAATCAGTTCGTATTGAGTACTATACTTGCGTATATATCTATCGATTTAAATGTTTCCAATTAGATTCAATCTTTTATGAATTTGAATCCACTTGAATAGTGAATTGTTTAAATGAGATTGAATGTGATTTCTATGACAATCTTGAATCTATTGGAACCGTGCAGAGCAGGTAACACCATCTAGTGGTTGAAAAATATATACTTACTGAGGATGTTTTAGTTGCAATGTATAGGGCAGTGAACAAGAAAAAAGAATATTGAAGTGAAATTAGAGAATAAATATTCACTGACAGAAAAGTTATCTCACAGCAAGTGGATGACTCCTTATTGATGTATCATTTAGATGGAAAACTAAATCCATTAGATGCAAGTAACTAAATGTTTGAATCAAAATTGCACTTTTTGCTGCAAAGATATTATGTCACCTTCAAGTGAATTTATGCTAGGACGTAAAACAAACATATTTATACTAGGACCAAGTATATTGCGTTTGTCTCTAGATAACATTTCTGTCAGTGTTAGTTTTAATTACGAATCATCATTTGCAGTGTTTATTATAATTTATATAGATACTTGAAAAAGTAAGAATTACGTAAATATTATAATTATTTTAATGATAATATTCAGATTCAAAGGTTAGATTCGTAGGATAGGTAGATAATGTAGAAATTCATAGGTAACAATAACAAATAATAAATATTATTTTGACTGAAAAACAAGTGAAATAGTATAGTACATATAAAAAATCATTAAATAATAACAAAAAAATAAAAAATTTATAAAATTAAATCATAAATTTTGTGATAAAAACATATTTTTCCGAATTTTAATGAATGGGTTATATTACCTAATTGATTTTTTTTAATGCGTTCATTGATTTTTTCCTTTAACCTTTAGAGGACGGGATGGCCCCTATACGGGCCATGCCCATGATCGACCCTTTACATGTGTTAGTTTTGAGATGTGAGACATTACAAAAACTCGATTTCTATAGAAAAGTGAGAGAAAACAGTAAACCCAAATCCCCGTCTTCTAAAGGTTAATCAAATTTATATTTTACTACAGAAAAAGAGTAAATGTTACGGTTACTATTTTTGCTGTTTTTTGCAATTTATTGTGTAATAAATACCCTGAGCCATTATAAACATGATTTTGCATACAAAATGTATCAACAACGTCCGACGTTAAGAGGAGGTCACGTATCTCTGTCTTTTTCTAATCAAAGAATTGAGTTTTTTACAGAAACTAATAACTTTATCAAAAAATGAAGAGAAAGCCGCATCTCGTAATAAAAAAGCAATATTTTCTTTGATAAGAAAGAATTAATTTAATTGCTTCGTTTTCAAGAAAACCTTGAAAAACTCAAATCATAGAGGTTAGGGTGGACAATTTGGTTTTTCAAGGTTTTCTTGAAAACGAAGCGATAAAATTAATTTTTTCTTATCAAAGAAAATATTGCTTTTTTTGATACAAGATGCGGCTTTCTCTTCATTTTTTGATAAAGTTATTAGCTTTTGTAAAAAATCATTTCTTTGATTAGAAAAGGACAGAGATACGTGACCTCCTCTTAATGCATTATTTGGCTACCCCACCATGCGTCGATCTACTTCCATATCCCCTCCATCGCTTTGCTCGGTTCCAATATTAATGAGTTCCTATTGTTAAAAAATTATCGATTTGGATAAATTCATTGTGTATTAAAGCAAAAATAAACATGCTTTACAATTTAAGCGTTGCATATAAGGATTTTAATCTTATAGTTCCCAATAAATATAAAACTCTAATCAGTCTTAATTAACATTCGCGGTAAAGAATATTTAATAAGATTTTATTAGATTTTTTTTCAGTGTATTGGAATCTAAATAAATAGACTTCTAATGTTATAAAGTTTATAGGCTTCAATAATTTAATTGAACAGTGAAAAAAGCATAGACTCGTATCGAATTTAATAATTGTAAGAATATATCGATGTAAACATGCCTAATCAGCATTGAAATTCGATGAAAATAAATTGACTTTAATCATGGATAATATTAATTAGATTGATTTGGATTTTTTATCATGAATTCGAATCAACATCAATAGGTTCCTAGTACTAAAGAGTTTATGATATAAATGCATAAATTGAACATTGAAAAATAAATCAATTCCTTGTTTAAAAAGTCCAATTGAAATTCCAATTGGAATTTTATGTAAATCCATCATGGAATTCTAATCGGGATTCCAATGAGATTTATACTTGTGAATGATTTTGCTTTTTCCACTAATTTGAAGGGAGAAAAGTTCTGTACGCCCGCCAACATTCATCACTCTAAAAATAAGCGGGAAAAGCATACTTTTTTCTTGCAAATTCAGAGGGCAAAAAGTTCTTTACGCCCTTCAACATTAATTACTCTGAAAATGAACAGAAGAGAAGTACTTTTCTCCCGCAAAATTTGATTTCTCTTAAGTTAGGCGAGAAAAACGTACTTTTTTCTTGCGAATTAAGAGGACGAAAAGTTCTTTACACCAGCAAACATTAATTACTCTAAAAATAAGCGAAAGAAAAGTACTTTTCTCCCGCAACTTCAATTTCTCTTAAATTAAGCAAGAGAAGCGTACTTTTTTCTAGCGAATTCAGAAGGCGAAAAGTTCTTTACTCCAGTCAACATTAATTACTCAAAAAAAAGCGGGAGTAAAGTACTTTTCTCCCGCAAAATTTAGTTTCTCTTAAATTAAGCGGGAGAAGCGTACGTTTTTCTAGCAAATTAGGAGCGCGAGAAGTCCTTTACGTCCGCCAACATTAATTATTCTAAAAATAAGTGGGAGAAAAGTATTTTTCTCCCACAAAATTTAAATTCTCTGAAATTAAGCGGAAGAATCGTACTTTTTGGAGATATGTAAGTGCGATTGAGCACAGCAAGGATAAGTGCAATTAAGCACGGAGTGCAATAATAAATATTAGTTAAGCATTGTAGTGCGTATCAAGAATATTCAATGGTAAACCATGCGAATGTAAAATAATTTATTTAGCTATGTGTAAAGCAAAAATATCTAAATTTGTATTAATAATGTAAAATGCAAAAGATAAAATATATGGAGTCAGACATAATCTTTTTGAAAGCTGATTTTGTAAATATAGTTACGCATGGAATGAATGAGAGTACTAGAGTACAATGTATGTAATCGACCAGGGTGTGATTAAATTATTATAATAATAGTGGCACAAGTAAGTGCAATTGTAAATTAAATAAAAAAAAAACGAAGGGGGAGTAATGTGGGGATGTGTATGTGTGAAGTAGTATAAGTAACCAATCATGTACTATACAGACGACCCTACTCCCTAGAGATGAGTTAACGTGTTAGCGTGCGAGCATTCACTCTCTCACTCGATTACCGACTGTATCCCTGGTCTCAGCTAATATATGCTTAAGACCAGGCCGAAGTAGAATCTGATACCGACCGAGTAACAATTGAGTATTTTGTTATTTACTTAAGTATTAATCGGTGCATCTTCAAATTAAAGGTTGAGTGCAATAGATATTATTATTATGAACATCTATGCACAAGAAAAAAAAAATTCTACCGCTTTGTTTTTGAGAAAAGTAAGGAGCGTCGAATTAATAGTTTATGTTTATAATATTTTCACATTCCTTACTTTTCTGAAAAACAAACCGGTAGATTTTTTTTTCTTGTGCATAAATATTTGTAATAATAATATCTATTGCGCTTAACCTTCAATTTGCAGATACACCGATCAATACTTGAGTAAATAACAAAAATCTCAATTAGACAAGGACAGCGAATCCAGCCTGCTCTTAAACCATATCTTTCGTGTACTCATTTATAACCTCTACACCTTATACTTCCATCTTATCTATACTGTGCTGGGTTCTGGTTAGAGTCCCAGGCCCCACATCTTCAAAGACGTTATTTTCTCCAAGTTTAGGAAAAAATAACGTCATTTTTCATCAACTATGACATTGAAAAATGTCTTTACATGATATTTGTTTCCCATTTAGAGGAAAAAAACAAAAACGAGGTAAATCTCGTAGTTTCAACTTTTCGAAAAATGAAGAGCATTTGTGATTAAACTTAGAGCGTTGCGGCCTTATATATCTGCGTCTTTAAAATTTGTATAAGGGATCGTAGAACTTAAAAATCACCACCTGGTGAGTTAAAATTAAATTGATGCAATCGACCATCAATTCGACTGTAAGTCACTAGGTGGCGTTTTTTTAAGTTTGTGGGGTTACGTATGTGTGTGACAGTAGTAGTAGCCTATAAGATGGAATCTATGATTCCCCCACTATGCGATACGAGTTAACGTGCTAGCGTGCGAGTTAACTCTGACACTCTACGGAGACACTCTAGTAAGACACATTATCTCTTACATTCGATTACCGACTGTATACCTGGCTATAGCAATATACGCTTAACCATACATATCTCTCGTGTAATTATTTCATAACCTCAACTTCCTTGTCCTTCTGTACAACTTCTGTGCCACGGTCTGATAGGAGTCCCAGACCGCCACATTGGTGACGCCGAGTTCAAGATCCTCAACAAGTTCATCGTAGCCGAGTCGTGAGGAAGATCTCGCTGGTTCGAGTAATCATCACCACCGACCGGCAAACTTACGAGAGGAAGCGGAAAAACACGCCGCTCTACTTAGAGGTGAACAAGGTAAAGTTCGAGTTGAAGTAACATAAAACATCTATTCGACTGTGTAAGGGAAGCATTAATCTTTTCACTTGCACAAGTCTTACAATAAATAAATAATTTCTCAGTCGCTGTGCACGCATTATAAGTCGTACACAGTGCAGTAGAATACGCGAAAGAAAGTACGAAGCCAGGATACACTGGAACGCGCATTAAGCCGCGTACAGTGATCTGGCGCGAAACGTACATACAGCTCTCGACAGTTAGGTGCATATTAGGCACTGCGCACACGTTGTATGTAACTAGTGTATTGCGTGTGTGGGCGGAGCATGGTGTAGCGAATGCAGATGGTTAGGTGTTCAGTTAGAGTGAAATAGCCTTGACGGTTGGAAAAAAATATTTTCTCTCTTTTCGCGTAATTTATATTGTAAGGTATATTTATGACATATATATATATATATATATATATATATATAATAAAATACAATTGTAAGATATATAATAAAAATTAATAAAGATCACCCTAACATACTTAATATAAAACATATATATGTTGCATGTTGGCTGTGAAAGGAGGAAGAATAGAGTTCTTATCTTTTTGCTTGATGCTGTTTTGTGCGACGAGAGAGTTTTGGGGATTCTCGTGCCTGTTGGCTTTTTGCCCGTTCCCAGGTACGACTCCCTGGGGCAATTAAGTCAAGCGAAGCAGCACATAATTGGGTTTTTATTGCCTTGTGCAGCTAGGGGTGTCCTGGAGTCTTGTGTTTATTGGCTTTTTGCCCATTCCTAAGTGCAGGCTACCGGGATTTCTTCTGGTGAAATAAGGCAACTAATAATTTTATTACATCATTTTTTTTTTATGTATAATTCCTCATTCCACGAGTCAGTAAAATTTGTCAAGTAAGTACTTAATTATAGGAAACTTGTATTTAAAGCGTGCGTAAATTAGCCGATAAGCACGCCGAAGAGAGAGAAAAAAGAGAAAAAAGAGAAAATTCGCGAAAGAAAATTTTAAATGCAGGAAAATCTGTAAAAATAATTTCAAACGTTAGAATATTCGCGAAAGAAATTTCAAATTCACAAAGGAATATTAAATTCTAAATTAACGTTAAAACAAAAGACCGGTCAAGGTTGTTTACAAGCCGAAAAGCCGTTAGGACGCGACCTTTTATGTTTAGTTAAGCAATTAGGTAGCGTAAACAAGTAACGCGAGGCAAAAGTTATCTCGTAAACAAAGCGAGAACTTTCTATAGAACAGAAATTTAGTGTATTATAGTATAATATTAGATATTTACTTATTGTAAAATATATAACCGAATTCGGACGTGTTCGTAAATTATTTATTTATTTAATTTATTTTGTTTTGTAAATTTTTGCAATTGTTAATTTATTTATTATAAATTATTTATTTGTGTCGTGAAGTTAATTTATTTATTCGTGTAAATTGTTTTCGAATTGTAAATAGTTTATGTAATGATCGTTGTACCGTTATTCATTTATTTATTTGTTTAATTGTTTGTTGTTTATTTATTCGAGTATTTCGCGTTTTATTATTTATTTAGTGCGTAACCGTCCGTGTACGATTGTATATTAATTTTATAGTTAGTTTTGGATTGATTGATTAGTGACACACCGTGTACAGAAGCGTATCGCACATCCTTATCGCATTTTATTAATTATTGTTTTTTTTATTTATTTTAACCGTAAATGAGTTTTAATATGGATACAGTTAATGAGAGCGCGTTAGATATCACTGAAATTAATAGGGTAAATCAGATTATAGATGAGAATTTGGAACATAAATCGATCTCATATGATAAATTTAAGGAACAGGTCGATAGTAGGAGAGTAGGGTTGCAAAAATTACAAAGTAGCCCGCTTGGGGCAGTAGGGAAAGTCGCGCATAAAGACCCAGAAAAATCGCAAATGAAGGCTAAATACGAAGAATTTTTAAAAGCACAAGACAAAGCATACCGTGACAGAATGTACCAGTTACGCGATAAATACGAAGAAGATAATAGAGTTCTGTTCGCGAAACTAGAGGAACGCGATAAAATGATCGAGCAAATGCGTTGTGAAATTAACGCATTAAAAGCGAATACAGCCATGCGAAACCCTACGCAACCCTACCCTGAGGGTCACCCAACGGTGGTCGGTAACGTACCGACGGGAGGTAAGGTTTTACCCACACCGACAACGGATAACCATAGGCGCGTAGACGCAATAGAAAATAATGGGAGAGTCCCCACACCTGCACCGGGCGTAGGTGGCGGCAGTTATCATCATAATATTAAAAGCATTAACTTTCCATTTTGGCAACACGACCCGGATACGTGGTTTAGTATTTTCGAAAGCCAGATTAGCGCCTTTGAACCAATTGACGATAGCGCGAGATTCTACGCGTTGATTACAAACTTGGACAAAAGCGTAATTTATGATACGGCCGAAATAACAAAATTACTGCTGCCGGGGCAGAGATATCAAGGATTGAAGAAACATTTATTGGAAAAATATGGTAGATCCGCCGAAAGCGAGTTTAAAATCCTTTTCGCTGGTTTCAAAATGGGAGACAAAAAACCCTCGTTGTTCTTAAGTGAGATGTTAAACATAGCTAAAGACCGAGTTCCGCGACAGATGGTGTTGGAAGCTTGGAGATATAACCTCCCACCATCCATTAAGCATTATATGGCCGGACATGGCCCAGATACAGATGAGGCGCTGCTCGTTAGACACGCGGACGAGATTCATAAAAATTTGTTAGAAAGTGAAAAAGGAATAAGCGCAGTCGAGGAAGTAAAAGATAGCGCGGAGGAGATCGCAAGAATAGAAGCCGTAGTTAGGGAACAGCTAGGTAGAAGACGTAATTATGACAACGAAAGACGTCCAAGATCTCGTAGCCGTGAAGATGGAAATAGAAATAGAAGTAGATCCGCGAGTAAGCTATGTAGATATCATGCTAGATTCGGTATTAACGCTTATAGATGTATAAAGCCCTGCGCATGGAAAAACTCAGACGATAAAAGTATAAAGATTAAAAGACGTCATAGCTATAAGGCAGGAGATGACGCTAAGGGTCCGATGACAGGAAATAAAACGGATAATCAACCGTTAAACTCCAAAACCGGCGCGTAGACGAGGCGTGCGCGTCCGGTATCGAGTCAATTCGTCTCCATATTAAAGATAGAGCTTCGGGAAAAACATTTTTGATAGATTCAGGCGCGGAAGTGTCACTTGTTCCCAAAAGTGAAGGACAAAGTGAAAAACCTGTCAGGTTCCAATTATACGCTGCAAATAACACACGTATATCTACATACGGTACCGTACACATGCAATTAGACCTAGGGTTCAAGAATAAACGATTTGCCTGGACGTTTATCGCGGCGGACGTGCCATACGCAATTTTAGGCGGTGACATGCTAAAAGAATACCATTTACTACCTGATCTCACGAGACGGAGACTGGTGGATGGTGAAACGCAAGAGTCCGTTAAAGGTTTTAATAAAACCGCAACGCTGATACAGGTATCAATCGTGGACCCGGGTAATAAATATGCCAAGCTGTTAAGCCAATATCCTTCGATAATCGGTATAGAAGATCCCTTGCCAGCAAAACACAGGGGCGTATACCACTATATTAAGACGACGGGACCCCCTGTCGCTCAGAGGCCACGAAGACTTCCACCAGAGAAGCTAAAGGCCGCCAAAAAGGCATTTGAGAAATGGGTTAAGGAGGGAATTTGTAGACCTTCAAAAAGTCCGTGGGCTACACCCATCCATATGGTACCCAAGAAGGATGGCAGCTGGCGTATTTGCGGCGATTATCGCAAATTAAATAACGTTACGGTTCCTGACAGATACCCCCTACCGCATTTACACGATTTTACAAGCAATTTGCACGGTAAAAGAATATTCTCCGCTCTGGATCTCGAACAGGCGTTCTTGCAAATACCGATCCTTCCGGAGGACGTACCCAAAACGGCGGTTGTGACGCCTTTCGGGCTCTTCGAGTATCTTGTAATGACGTTCGGGTTCCGTAACGCCGCTCAGACCTTCCAGCGGTATGTAAATCTCGCCCTGGGAGATTTGGACTTTGCATTCGCGTTCGTGGATGACATTCTCGTTGCATCTTCATCACAAGAGGAGCACGAGAATCACCTGAAGATTGTATTTGAGAGATTGGCAAAATTTCACTTACGTCTCAACGTAGAGAAGTGCAAGTTTGGCGTGTCGGAGTTAATATTCCTTGGACATCAAGTAAGCGGTGAAGGGTTTCGCCCAGACCCAAGTAAGGTTAAAGCCATTATAGAATTTCCGAAGCCGGTAACTAAGGATGATATGCGCAGGTATCTCGGCATGATAAATTTTTATAGAAAATGTCTACCGCGCGCAGCCGAAACACAACGTCATCTGAATGCACTTATCAGTGACATCAAAAGGAAAGATAAACGTCCAGTGGAATGGACAAAAGAGGCAGAAGACGCGTTCGAACAAACAAAGAAGGAATTAGCCGAAGTGGCGTTTTTAGCATTTCCTGCAGAGAATGCAGAGGTAAGAGTTGTAACGGATGCATCGAATTTCGCGATGGGGGCATCGCTTGAACAGCTAGTGAAGGATGTATGGCAACCATTAGCTTTCTTTTCAAAAAAAATTCACGCCTGCTCAGAGAAATTATTGCGTCTTAGATAAGGAGTTATCGGCCATATACGAAGCACTTAAGTATTTTAGATATTATCTCGAGGGTCGTGTGTTTAAAATATATACAGACCATAAACCGCTTGTATATGTGCTTGCACAAAATGCAGAGGATTGTCCTGCAATCCGCGGCAGAAGGCTATCGTATATAGCTGAATTTAACACCGAGATATGCTACTTGCCAGGACAAGATAACGCCGTGGCAGACTCCTTATCAAGGATTGAGGATGTAAGATTTCCTACGCTTTTCTCCCTAGAGGAGTTAGCAAAGAAGCAGCTAGAGGATGAAGAACTAAAGATGATTTTGGAGAATCCTACTCACCCTCTCAAGTTAATTAAGCTGCAGTGGGGAGCTGGTAAGACCTTCCTGTATGTAGAGTTGGTGGATCAGGTTTTCCGTCCTTACGTTCCAAAAGAACTAAGACAGGACGTAATTAACTTGTTCCACAATCAGAACTCACATCCATCGGGCAAAGTAACAGCTAAGCTGATTAGACAACAGTATGTATGGCCCAAGATGAACCAGGAGTTGGCAGCATGGTGCAGGGCGTGCATTGAGTGCCAAAGATCTAAAATCTCTCGAGAAAATAAGTTTTTGCCTTCCAAGTTCGCTGAGCCAGATGCTCGTTTTACCCATGTTCATGTGGATCTCGTGGGCCCACTACCATCATGTGAAGGATAAAGATACATTCTGTCAATGATAGACAGGTTTTCAAGATGGCCAGAGGCAGTTCCGCTGCAAGATGTATCCGCCCCCACAGTTGCACGCGCTTTTTATGATAATTGGGTGGCGAGATTTGGCGCACCAGTCATCATAACAAGTGACCAAGGAAGGCAATTTGAGGCTCAACTGTTTAAACAGTTGTTAAACTACATCGGGTGTAAGAAAATCAGAACAACTCCATATCACCCAGCCTCCAACGGTATCGTAGAGAGATGGCACCGGGATCTTAAAGCCGCAATCATGTGTCACACAGAAACGGCAGAATGGACCAGGGTCTTGCCTACAGTAATGCTTGGCCTGCGCACCCGCCTAAGATTGGATACAGGGACGAGTCCAGCCGAATTCTTATATGGTACAACATTAACTGTACCGGGTGATCTCTGTGAGTTTCGGGAGATCAGTGCACACGATTCGAGCGAATTTCTCGTGGAATTTAAGGAGTACATAAGGCAAATTAAGCCAGTACCCGCTGCACATCATTGCGCAATCAAACCTTTTGTATTTAAAGAGCTAAATTGCTGCACCCATGTGTTCGAGAGAATAAAGGCGGTCAAACCACCCCTCACACACCCGTATTCAGGGCCTCACAAGGTAATAGCAAGGCACGATGGTGGTAGGAATTATACTATAGAGAAAATGGCAGAAACGTGGTTGTATCGGTAGATAGATTGAAACCAGCCTTCTTTTTTAAGAAGTGAAGAACAACTGACGCCAGCCGAGCAACCAGCACAAGAAAGACCAATAGACGAAGAATGTCTGCCCACGCCACCATCACATGACAATGATGCCCCATGCAACGTTGCTCAAGGCGAACAAACGCGCACAGAGGTGGAAGTACATCGTAGCGATGAAGATGTGCAAGTCGCTCACGATGAATGGTTAAATGTAACCTTTGACGACGTCAATCCACCAGACGAGGTATCTCCGGCTGAGTTAGACCCACAAGACCGTCACCCAGACGAACAGATAGTTGTCAGCCAGCCGGATGCTACGAATGCACCACAGAGCAACAAAGGCAGGAGCATAGAGCACACAAACGCTGTCCCTCATAAGCCAAAAAAAGATAGGTTTATACCCAACATCTTAAAAAGGAGAAAAAGAACCGATAGCATCAATATAAGTAGTATTCTAAGAGACGATCGCGTTAGGAAAACTGCGAGTAAAAAATTAGTTAGGTTCGACCTTAGCGCTAATGTAGGGAACCATGCTCCGCCCGCTTTTGTAAATAGTTTTAAGGGTCATAAAAAATTAAAGAATGAATGATATATGAGCAAGGATGTAACACTGATTGTATTGTATGATGTATGTATTAATGTATTCAAATGTATATGTATACCTTTTTTTTCTGTATTAATATTTTGTTTTTTCTGTTTTATTCAGGTAACCTTAGTGTGCTCTCATTGGACAGCTGTCCCATTCCTGGGAACACCCATTGGTAACCCATTTCTAATAAACATTAGTGTTCTTCCTATCTCATTTTAGAGCTTTGTGTTCTGCAGCGATGCAAGTGATAATCTAATCAAGGATCACATCTCTCGTCGTATCAAACATAAATTTAGACTGGCAGAGGATGGTTTTGGGAAATTCAAGGAGTAATTGCAACCGTGAAAATGCACTGTGATGAACGGCGCAGTGTAACATGATGACAACGTACGAACAAGTGGAGCATCGCACGCCCACCACGTTCGTTAACGACCTGCCAGTCAAGGAAGTCTGTATTTACAACTTTCCAAAGAGCCTGCAGAACACGAAGAAAGACATGCACTCAGTGCAATGAAGTGTCACGAATGTGTGAGTGCATGAGTGAATGTGTTATATTTTGTATGACGTGCAATCATGCGTTGCAAATATTGTACCTTTTATTTTTCCTTATGCATGTATTATTCAGTATTAATATCTAACGTAAAGTCAGGTATGAAAATTATCAGCGCATCCAGCACATGCAAGACATGGTTGCACAGTGAAGGAGTGTCTGTCTTATGTAAGCGTGTAAAATACACCCATTATGTAAATAAAAATTATCTATGTTTTGCTTTTAACAACGCATTAAGCGTATCTATATAACGATTCATATAAATGAGTAACATATATATAAAACGCATCAAATAATAATGTATCAAAGTATGAGACTGAGCGTATCGAACGCATGTAATTATAGTATTTTTTATATGTTCAAAATAGACTTATTGCATTTAATGTGTATAGAAATAATTAGTGCGAATAGCGTGACAATAATATGTACAAGCGCGATTAAACATACAGCCAAATATAAGTGCAATTGAGCACAAAACAAAACCCGTAAGTGCAATTAAGCGCATAACAAATTATATGTTAAAGTACAAATAAGCGCGTATAAGAATGTAACTACAGGATTTAGTGCGATTGAGCACAGTCTAAAGGTAAAAAGTGCAAATAAGCGCGAACAGAGTTGATAAATATTAAAGTACAATTAAGTGCGTATGAAAATGTAACCACAGATAGTAAATGTATGTAATTGCAATGTGTAAAAATAAAAATTTTTTTTTATATGTAAATATATGGAGTCAGATAGAAATAAATCTGTAGTACGCACGGAATGAGTGAGAGTACGTAAGTACAAGTATGAAGTATGTTTGATCAAGATAGTGCAAGAATAATTAAACAATTGTAATAGACATAAAAAATCCTAAAAAAGAGGGGGAGTATTGTGGGGTTACGTATGTGTGTGACAGTAGTAGTAGCCTATAAGATGGAATCTATGATTCCCCCACTATGCGATACGAGTTAACGTGCTAGCGTGCGAGTTAACTCTGACACTCTACGGAGACACTCTAGTAAGACACATTATCTCTTACATTCGATTACCGACTGTATACCTGGCTATAGCAATATACGCTTAACCATACATATCTCTCGTGTAATTATTTCATAACCTCAACTTCCTTGTCCTTCTGTACAACTTCTGTGCCACGGTCTGATAGGAGTCCCAGACCGCCACAAGTTTTCTGATCCTTGATGCAAATTTCGAAAATATAAGGCCAGATCGATCTCAGTTTAATCGTAAATGCTTTTCGTTTTTCGAAGAGTTGAAACTACGAAGTTAACCTCGTTTTTATTTTTCCTTTAGATGGAAAATGATTATCATGTAAAGTCATTTTTTAATGACATAATTCATGAAAAATGACGTTTTTTTCCCTTAATTTGAGGAAAATGACGTCTTTGAAAGATGTCTTTGGTCGTGTCTTAGATTGGAATAAAAAAAGACGTCATTTTTCCAATGTTTAGAAAAGCTATTTAACAAATGACATCTTTTTATAATTTCAAAAACGTATTTTTTAAATAAAAATTCGTAGGAAAAGACGTCATTTTTATAATAATAATACGTCTTTGAAATAATAAAACGACGTCATTTGTTAAATAGCTTTTCTAAACATTGGAAAAATGACGACTTTTTTTGTTTCAATCTAAAACACGACCAAAGATGTCTTAGAAAGACGTCATTATTTTCAACAGGGCTACCTCAGTCGCGTTACCCGCAAGTGCAGAGACTTCAGATCATTTTGTATATGAGCAAATCTCTTGAGTATTAACTTATAGTATCACTTTTTTTTAACAATTTTTAAAAAGCTTCTATTCCGTTAGTTTGAACAGCACACGACTGTTTCTGGTCACAAATTTTTCATTTTACATCTAAATAAACCACATTTTTTTGTAAAGCTATATTAAAAGTTATTTTTGAAATTTGTTTAAATGTATCAATTTTTTAATGAAAAATCACGGTTTTGCATAAATTTTGCATAAAAAAGGCAAAATTTTTCACTTTTTAAGTAAATTTCAAAAATAACTTTAAAAAAATAATCAAAAAAACTGTGAGACTATTTTCTTAACTTGAAAAGAAAAATTTTGAGCCTAAATAGGGTTATGTGCCATTTCGAACAATTGAGTAATAACCATGGAAAGCTTGTGTTTTATCTTCATGTAAAAATTACTATTTGCAAAGCTATTTACGTCGCACAATACTCTATTTAGGCTTAATTTTTTTCTTTTTAAGTTAAACAAATAGTCTTACAGTTTTTTTGATTATTTTTTTTGATTTATTTTTTAAATTTACTAGAAAAGTGAAAAATTTTGCTCTTTTTATACAAAATATATGCAAAACCGTGATTTTTCATAAAAAATTGATAAATTTAAACAAATTTCAAAAATAACTTTTAACCCTTAATGGTCACACGGGGTGTACCATACACCACGCGATTTTTGAACTGAAATACGAGTCCTTAAATTAATGAATTTGCGGCTTTTCACTACATCTACCATTAGTTCGAAGTTTCTACTTAAAGGCCAGGTAGGCATTATTTCGATCGGCCCCTCAGTACTTGTTCCGCAGCTGTTCAAAGTGAATTATAACTTCAAAATTGACCGAGTTATAGCAATTTTAGTGAAAAAGAGGATTTTTTCAGTTTTTTTTTCCAATAATTTTTTTATAATATTTAAAATTAATTATTATGAAACCTACGAGATTTGTTAAAGGAAGGTTCAAAATATATGCTGGAATTTTTTCGTTCCATCATATAGCTTTTCACTATTTTTTGTCGCGTCGCAAAGTTGCTGGGGTATGCCATACCCCGTGTGACCATTACGTGATTTTTAAGAGGTGTGACCATTAAGGATTAATATAGCTTTATAAAAAAAAGGTTTATTTTTTAGATATAAAATGAAAAATTTGAGACCAGAAACAATCGTGTGCTGTTCAAACTAACGGAATAGAAGCTTTTTAAAAATTGTTAAAAAAAAGTGACACTATAAGTTAAATACTCAAGAGATTTGCTCATATAAGGCCGACGAAAATATTAGTTTTTAATTATAATTTATGTGAGCGAATATATGCGTATAATGTAGCGACGTTAGAAATAGGAAAATATACCAAAATATCTTTAACTATAATTATATCGTAGGAACAAAATTGTTGTATGAGTGTCAAAAAATATGTCTACAAGAATAAAAGAACGTAAATGGCAAGTAAGGGTATCAGTAGTATTAAAATGATTTAATTAATAATATATAAAAATAAACTTTTAGTTTTAAATTATTATCAACTAAATATTTTATTGAGATAATTTAATATTTCATTAAGACCAGGCCGGAGTAGAATCTGATACCGTCCGAGTAACAATTGAGTTTTTTGTTATTTACTCAAGTATTAATCGGTGTATCTTCAAATTAAAGGTTGAGCGCAATAGATATTATTATTATGAACATCTATGCAAAAGAAAAAAAAATTCTACTCTGAGAGAAAATTTATGCCAATAGAGCATTTAGTTTACGTATCCAGAGTCAGTAAGTAATATCCTATGCTTTCATAACAGCACCATATACTCTTACGAGGTTTATGCTATCCAAAAACTGTTTGTTTACAAGCTTTGGTAACTCCCCACTCTAATATCCTTCGATGGCTGGCGCTGTATCCTCTCACGGGACGTGAAGGGAGTAACGTGGCTTGTCCACTATTCTTTCTTTACTGCTAACTATAACATTCTGCCATTGCTCAAGTCGCCTCCTCTTTTGGGTGGCGACGCGAGCAAACACGGCTGGTCTATATCCAAAATCATGTCGCAAATTTTGTTAACGTATTTTCGTTATCTTTTTTTTCTTTTTTTTTTCTTTTTTTATGAATGGAGATACATTATAAATATAATCTGTTAAACTTTGTAACTATAAATAATTAATTTTTATTTTAAAATTTAATTAATTCAACAGCTGGGTGGCAGATGAGCATGTACGATTTTATACCAGAGATATTTCGAAGTAGTGTTGGTCTAGTGCGTAACGTTCGCGCTTTTCCTTTTGAGTACGCAAGTTCAACTCTTGGTTAGAACCACTTTTTTATACTTTGTTTTTATTATTTCAATAGTTTTTATTACTTTTTTTTATTTATATTTTTTATATTTTCTATTTTTTTATTTATTTTTAAATGAATTATTTCATGTACAAAATAATTTAAAATATTAATAAATAAATAATAGTGATGTTTACAATACTATAGTTCAATTTTGTCTTTATAAACATATATCAATATATAATATATATTATAATATAAATAATAATACTTCAGTTTTATTTATTTATTGTAATTCATTGTAAATTTTATAAACTATATCATAAATAAATTTAACTATACTATTATAAAATAAACATCACTATTATTTATTTATCAATATCTGTAATTACTACCCATAAAGAATAATTTATTTTTAAAAAATTTTCATTAAAAAGAAACGAGCGTACTTGTGAAAAATTAAATTTTAAAATTATTAAATACATACGAAATCTAAAAAAAAATAAATATGAAGAGGAATAAAAAATATTGAAATAATAAAAAAAAATTTTTTTATAGTGACCCTAACCGAGAGTTAAACACGCGTATTAAAAAGGAAAAGCGCGAACGTTACGCACTAGACCAACGCTACTTCGAAACATGTCTGGCGTAAAATCGTACATGCTCATCTGCCCCCAGCTGTTTAAAATAATTAAATTTTAAGTTAAAAATTAATTATTGATAGTTACAAAGTTTAAAATGTCTCTTCCCTCATGAAAAAAGAAAAGAAAAGAAAAAAAAGATTTACGCAACGAAAATACGTCAACGAAATTTGCGTCATAATTTTGGATATAGACCAGCCATGTTTGCTCGCGTCGCTACCCAAAAGAGCAGACGACTCAAGCGAACAAAGGATATGACAGTGGGGAGTCGTCGAAGTATACCACGCGAGTCATCAACGAATGCCGCTCATGCTTTAGTTACTCTCCATACCATCTTTTTTAGTATAAGGTAATCCAATACTGATAGAGCTTCTCACGCCTGTCATATTTGTATCAATATTTTATATGCTCGCGTAGATGGCAGTTCGCATGCTCTATTAGCATGAATTTTCTCTCAGTGTACCGCTTCGTTTTTGAGAAAAGTAAGGAACGCCGAAGTAAAAGTTTATGTTTATAATATTTTCGCGTTCCTTACTTTTTTCAAAAACTAAGTGGTAGATTTCTGATTTCCTGTGCATACATATTTGTAATAATAATATATTATTATTATATATCTATTGCGCTTAGCTTTCAATTTGCAGATACACCGATTAATACTTGAGTAAATAACAAAAATCTCAATTAGACAAAGACAGCGAATCCGGCCTGCTATTAACCTAAAAAACGATTCAATCAAAATAAATAAATCTTTAATTAAGAGGCGGTCGGGTCTATTTGCCGCATGGGGGCGCTGCGGTCAGGTGAGAGAAAAATGTAAAATAATTTTTACTCAGCGATTTACAATTTACTGAAACAATAATACACCTCTAATGTTGTCAATAACTCTAGCCATATATATGTAGAATAATTATTGATGCTAATCTTGTTTGAAAAGTTTAAAATATTGTTGTAAAGCGAAAAATGCAGCGTGAGATAGAGCCGGCATGAGCATATGTATTCATCATTCTTTAGTATTACTTTCTCTGTCGCACTAAAGAAAAATACACATGTTTATATCGGCTCTATTACGCGCAGCATTTTTCGTTTTACAAAAATATTTTAGACTTTTCAAACAAGATTAGCATCGATAATTATTTTACATATATATGGCAAGAGTTATTGACAACATTTGAAGTATATTGTTGTCTTACTAAATTGTAAATCCGTGTATAAAAAATATTTTATATTCTTCTCTCACCTGCAGCGCCACCAAGCGGCAAATGGTTCCGACCGCCTCTTAAGTCAGTTGCTTATTTCATTAATAACATCTAACAATTTGTTCAGCTAACAAAATATTTTATTAATTCGATTAATTATTTTATCCATACTATTTTATCCCTGCAATAATTAATAAAACATTTTATTGAAATAATCTAATATTTAATTCAATCTAATATTTAATCTATTATTTAACATTTTATGAAATTAACGAAATATTTTATTGATTCAATTACTTATTTTATTAATTCTATCTGATTATTTTAATATTCAATGAAACATTTCATTGAATCATTCAAATTTTTATTAATAACAATGAAATATTTCTTTACCATGAATGAAAATGTAATTCAATTAACAAATCGTCGCATTGATTCAATAAAAAATTCCTTTGATCCAATATTTTGATTTCAGATTTCAATTGAATATTTAATTGATTTAATTAATAACTTATTTGATTACTTTAATACAAAGCCCTAATTTAATCTATTCAAATATTTCATGAGGTCAATTACATTTATAATTAATATTCATGAAATATTTAATTGCGATATTATGATTAAATTATTTAATTGTTTTAATTAAATTTTCATTAATTCAATAAAATTTTTTTCTCAGTGTTGATTCGCATCATTTATTATAGGAACATGTTTGGTCAATAGCCAGGTCGATTCAAATCTATTTCTATTCTACTAAATCGTATTGAAAACAATCGTATTTGATCAAGTTTGATAGAGTTGTATCGTATTTATTAGGGATAAGTTCAGTTGATAGCTAAGTTAATACCAATTGATTTTTATCGCAGAAGATCGAATTTAAAGTGATAGCTTTTTATCGAGTTTAATAACTATATATTAAACTCGATAAAAAAGGATTAGTTTCCCCTACAAAAAAAAATCAGGTGAAAAATCACCTGATTTCTCAGGTGATTTATCATGCCAAAATCTCATGTAATGATTCTTTTGGTTTTTACGCATTTCAAACCGTGTTTAGTCAATTAACAACTAATTTTCGAAAATTTTTAAAAATTTTGAATTTAGAAAATTTTTTAAAGAGTTTGGTCTTAGAAAAAATTTTAACTAGTTTTACAAAAAACTTCAAAAATGGTTTGAAATGCGTAAAAAACAAAAAAATCATTACATGAGATTTTGGCATAATAAATCACCTGAGAAATCTGGTGATTTCTCACCTGATTTTTTTAAACAGTGTTCAATACGATTTAATACAATAGAAATCGATTGGAATTAATTTAGCTATCGACCGAATTTATTCCCTACTAAAAAATCTCAGGTGAGAAATCACCTGATTTCTCAGGTGATTAATCATGCTAAAATCTCATGTGACGATTTTTTTGGTTTTTACACGTTTCAAAGCATACTTAGTCAATTGCGAACTATTTTTGAAAATTTTTCAAAAATTGAACTTAGAAAATTTTTTGTAAAATGAGTCAAAATTTTTTCTAAGACCAAATTTTTAAAAAATTTTCAAAAATAGTTCGCAATTGACTAAGTATGCTTTGAAACGTGTAAAAACCAAAAAAATCGTCACATGAGATTTTAGCATGATTAATCACCTGAGAAATCAGGTGATTTCTCACCTGAGATTTTTTAGTAGGGTTGCTATTAAATATGATATATAGCTATTAAATACAATAAAAACCGATAACTTTTTATTCGATTTTCAGCCATAAAAGTCGATAAACATCAGTTTTTATGATCAACAAAAATATTTCACATAAAATACAATTAGATACAATTAAATATATAGTTTTATAGAATTCAAGAGTAAAGTCTTAATACCTCATTCTACATTTAAAATCAATATAATTTGTTATTCTACAGAAATTTATTTATTCCTATTAATTTTAATACTGATGAGTTATATTAAAGTTGACTACTTCTACTTATACATGAGCGGAATAAATTAATTGATTTTAATTGACATTTCTAATTTTATAAATTTTATATGTCATAATTGGTACTTAGATACCTTATTCAAATCCATTAAATTTTTTAAAATTGATTTTAATAAGTCATTTCCAGCAAGGTAATATTATTAATTAATTTATTGGCGTTGGATATCCTACTGGATATCCTATTGGAAATCCATGTGGATAGTGCTCAACTGGATAATTCATCCAACAAAATCCAAATCAGATTTAAGTCATCCAGTTAGATATCCAGTTAGATATCTAGTTGGATATCCAACTAGTTTTTTACAATATACAAAAAATACCAAAAAATAAACAATTGAAATTTTTTTTCATAAATGACTCTGAAATTAAAACTACGCTAAGAAAACCAATTCTTAATAGCTTCTTATCAAGTTAGACAAAAAAATAAATTCTATGCAAAATTTGAAGCAAATCCATCGAGTAGTTTTCAAGATCCAGTTGGCTTACTAAATACACACACACATACATACAGACATTTTCTAGAAATCACTTTTTCTAAAATTTCATTTTCTAAGGTTATTATGGTGCATTTATAAGATAAAATATTTAAATAAGAATGCTGTAAGGGCAAAAAATGATTCCATGTTTGTACGTGAATTGGTCGCTGGTTGATGGGATGATGATGATTTAAAGGTAAAGGCGTTCAAACTAGAGCACACTAGATTAGTTTCAAATAGAACCAGAAGATAACCTCTAACTCCTAAAAAAATGTAAGTTTTAAAAAATGAGATTATATTGTTTTAATTGATTTTATTTTTTCTTTTCTTCTAATATTTTATGAATTTTTCCCAGAATACTTCATTAAACGATTGCTCTGTAGAGGTGTACAATTCAAAAGTCTTGAACGCAAAGTCAGAAAACAAATTGTAAATAAATACAGGAAGTACCTTAGCAAAATAATTAATAATTTAAGAGAAAGTGAGAAAAAATAAACAAGACTGAAGAGGAAGATAAAAATTCTGATAATAAAGATAGTGAAAATAGTGCATCAGATTCATCAACTTAGTACAAAGATTAACATTAGTATCATTTTCTCAAAATATTATATTAATATATCATTTTCTAAAAATATTATATGAAGTATTATTATCAGTAAGTCAAATGTTGATAAGACTTATGTAGATGTAGTAAAGTTATACGTAATAAAGTTAGATACTTTCAATAATATTTAATATTTAAAATTTTTGTTTAATGAAAAATATTAATTACACACTTGAACCCATAAAATAAATTATGAAGAAACTATTTGGTAGTTCATACTATTTTCATAAAGTACGTATTTTCCAAAAACAAAGTATGTATTTTTTTAAAAGTAATTTTCAAGAAAATGACGAAAGTACATACTTTTTCAATAAAGTACGCATTTTCCATCAAAATTACGTATTGTTTAAAAATAAATTTCCAAAACAATTATAAAAGTACATACTTGTCAAATGAAGTAAATATTTTATACAAAATAGTACGGATGTAAAATAAAAAATATATACTTTATGAAAATTAATTTTCAACAAATATTACAGATGTTCATACTTTTCATACAAAGAACTTATTTTTCGAAAAAAAGGTACACATTTAAAATAATAAGTATGTACTTTTTGAGAGAATTTTTTTAAAATTTTCTAAAGTACATACTTTTAAAATAAACTACATACTTTTAAAAAAGTAGTACATCTTTGCAAAATACTATGTACTTGCAGCACGCACTTCTAGTACGTACTACAAACTTATTTTCAATAGGGACATGAAGTTTAGGTATTTGAAGCCTACACAAAATGTTAATTTTGTAAAATTAATATTTAAATATTATCTTACTGTACAGATATCTAATTTTATAACTGGTATCAAATCTCTCCATGTTCTGGCTATTGCATAGGCTTCTTTCTTTCTAATATTATCAATTCGAACTTGATTATTTCTACTTCCTTTTCCATTTTTTTTTTTCTTAGTTATAATATCTTGATCATCAATATTATTAAAATCGATTTCTTCAGAAAACGTATGGGACGAGAGACCAAAAGTTTTTTCTAACCGTGCATATAATTGACAGCGATTATAACAATGTAGTTCAAAACCATTCAACATAACAGAGAGACGAGTGTCGGAATGTGAAAGATCTAAATAATGAATCAAATATAATTTTGAAAATTAATTAAAATAATTTTAATTATTTCTTCAAACCTTCAGAAACATCCTTTGGTATATAACTTCGCCACCACCTAAATATAAGATATCCATCTTGAACTCTAACAGAATAATCCATCGTAATGTAAGCTATATCTCGAAACATTATTTTGCCACTTAGAGCACAAAGTGTGAAAGACCCTATCATAAAAATATATATAAATTACTAAAGTAAATTTAATTTAAATGTTTTTTCACACATATTTTCATCATATTAGTCTTTTAATTTACATACCAACTTTAATATATTCATGTTTACCAATGAAACGATTTAATAATTTTGTTAAAATATAGCCCAGCACTCTACTATTGTAATAAGTTACATAAATAACCCAAGAAATAGCTGATACTAACGAACAAAGCAACCAAATAAAATTGCTGTCCATTTTCAGGTTTTCAAGATTGAGATGATGATTTGAGTAATTCCAATATGATGGCGATAACTCCATAAAAGCAGAACTGGTAAGTACTGTATCTCTCATTTTTTTTGTATTAAAATTTCTAATCCAAATCAAAGATAATAATTAACCCAATAATCTATTAAAAAATAAAATTATATAATTTTTTTTAATGCAAGAAAAAACTGTTATGTTCAAACATTTCAACAAAACTTTAAAAGTATCTACGACGTAAAGTGTCTGTTATATATATTGAAGTTGAAGTTATTATAAATAACATGATTATTTGGGCTTAAATTTATAGTTTATAGTCAGACTCAATTCTCAATACTCAATTCTCAATACTCAATCCTCCAAACTTGAGGGTCATTACACGCTAAGGGTGAAATCAGATGGAGCGGAAAATAGGCGACGGAACGTCACAGAACCTCAATTCCGCATCTTTGTATTCCGCCAACGGAGTAAAGACGACGTAATAGACGACATCAATTTTTATTTTCTTTAAAAAAATTATTAGTGCTTCAATAACCTCACGTAATATTTTTAATTTGCTTTCCACAGCTGTACTTTTAATTTCAATCAAACTTTTAAATTCTATTTTGGTTAACTATTTGTTTAAACAATTTCAAAAAGTCTGTGACGCTTCTATTATCCCGTCAAATTTGTTTCCCTATATTCACATGGAGCGGAATAGAAGTTCTGTGACGTTGATTAGCAATTTCGTAATTAAAAAATAATGATGTTAATTGAAATATTTGGTTATAATAACAAACTATATTTTATTTTTATAAAAAAGAATCTTATTACAATAACAATAGGTGATTATTTCCAACTTTTTTTAACATTTTTGTTGTTAATTTAAAATTTGCGGATACATTTGTATGCTATTTTTAACAATTTTTCAGCTACATTCCGCGCCATGTGAACATAGGGAAAAAATTTGACGGAAAACAAGGCGACGGAATGAATGTTTTGTGACGTTCCGTCGTCTATTTTCCGCTCCATCTGATTTCACCCTAAAAAAGAACAGGAAACAGATATAAGAAATACATTACTTCTATATCTATATATGTGAGGAACAGCGCGCTTATTTCTCATACATAAAGATATAGAAGCAATGTATTTCTTATATCTATATATATGAGAAATAAGCGCGTTGTTCCTAGCAACAAGTCGGTGTTCCTCATATATATAGATATAGAAGTAATGTATTTCTTATATCTGTTCCCTGTCCTTTTTTAGCGTGTAATGGCCCTAATAGCCCTTATCTTCTGTTATGATCATTGTCGTAGATACAGGTCGCGAAACTGTGGTGGTGGGGGTGAGGCTCTTAACGTCCAAAAGCTTACTTTCAAAATAAACCATATGATGCGCTGCTGTCGGATTAAGAACTGGACTGTTTTATCATATAAGCCTCAATTACCGACGCTTACGTTGTTATATTGCTTTCTCAAAGTAATCAAATAATTGAGAATGTAATTCTTACAAAACTGTAACAACATAGAATTACAGAAAAGTAACTATTTGATGAATTTTAAAAAATTACTTTCTTAATACAAAAAATATTTAGCTAATTAATGTATATAATATTATATATATTTGTTACCTATATCGATATATTCACATATTCGCAGAATTATGAATTATCTTCTTAAGTGTAATTACGAATAATTACATAAATGTTGAATCTTAAACTTTATTTTAAATTATATAGGGGCAGATAAGCATGTATGAGTTTATGTCTAATATTTTCGTATTCCACCCTGGTAGCAAAATCTGCCGCACTTAAATTGCGCTGCACACGCATGGTCTGCTTCCGACTTTTATTATGTTTTTGCCGACAGATGATTACAACAGACGCGTGCAGCATAATTGCGTCGAAATTGCAGCGAGAAAGTGCTGTTCTATAAATGAGAAAATTGCAATCGCACGCGCAGCAGAATTGCAGGATAATTGGTGCATGTATATACAGCAGATGAGCGTGGCATAATTGCATCAGAATTGCAAATAGAAATTGCAAATGGGGAAGAGCAGTAACGCACGCGAACATACGACAGAAACGCATCAGAATTGCGGTGAGGGCATGCAGCAGATGCGTGCAGTAAAATTGCATGAAAATTGCAACAGAGGCGTGCAGCAGATGAGTGCAGCATCATTGCATCAGAATTACAAATGAAAATTGCAAATAGGGAAGAGCAATAACGCACGCGAACATACGGCAGAAACGCATCAGAATTGCAGTGAGGGCATGCAGTAGATGCGACAGTTAAATTGCATGAAAATTGCAACAGAAGTGCAGCAGATGAGTGCTATTGAGAACTTATTTACATAACCAAAATTTCATAAAGTATTTAGACTTACCAATTAACCTTAAACAATAAATAAAATATTCTTTTGTGGGGCTTTATATTATCTTCCTTGAGAATTATGTTAAAACTAGTTTAAACGTTGTAGGAATTATATCAAGGTATATTCTCATTCTTAACGAAACGTTATTCTGTTGATGTTCTTTCCTATAAAATCACATGACCTCATGCGCGTATATACATGCAACGAATGAAAGCAGAAGGATATTTCATACTAATTTTGTCACGATTTCCAAATTGAATTGGCAATTAGTCATGTTAAGCACTTCATTAAATTTACATTGAATTTTATGGGGCCATTTTCCGCTTAACATGACTAACACTTGTATAGACTTCTAATTTATTGATACATGTGTGTGTTCTACGTACTTGCTTACGCTGACGTTAATTTAACACATGCGCATCATTAATATCTTGTATTGTTAATTGCATTTTTTTAATTTCAATTTTAATTACTTTCTACGTATCTACTTCATTCGTCAGTCACAATACACATGGAATTTTGCTGCGCGCTTCTGCAGAGCGCATCTGCTATACGTGTCTGTCGAAATTTTCATGTAATTTTACCGTACGCATCTACTGCATGCTCTTACCGCAATTCTGATTTGTTTCTGCCATATGTTAGCGGGCATTACAGATATATCCTATTTGCAATTTCCATTTGCAATTCTGATGCAATCATGCTGCACTCATCTGCTGCACGTCTCTGTTGCAATTTTCATGCAATTTTACTGCACTCAACTGCTGCACGTCTCTGTTGCAATTTTCATGCAATTTTACTGCACTCAACTGCTGCACGTCTGTGTTACAATTTTCATGCAATTTAACTGCACGCATCTGCTGCATGCCCTCACCGCAATTCTGATGCGTTTCTGCCGTATGTTCGCGTGCGTTATTGCTCTTCCCTATTTGCAATTCCCATTTGCAATTCTGATGCAAGTATGCTGCACTCATCTGCTGCACGTCTCTGTTGCAATTTTCATGCAATTTAACTGCACGCATCTGCTGCATGCCCTCACCGCAATTCTGATGCGTTTCTGCCGTATGTTCGCGTGCGTTACTGCTCTTCCCCATTTGCAATTTCTATTTGCAATTCTGATGCAATTATGCCGCACTCACCTGCTGTATGTACATGCACAATTATCCTGCAATTCTGCTGCGCGTGCGAGTGCAATATTTTCATTTTAAAAAATAGTACTCTTTCGCTACAATTTTGGCGCACTTTTGCTTAACGTTTTTAGGGTAATTTTCTGGCAGCAGAACCATAAGCGAATTCGGAAGCAGACCATGTATGGACAGCTAAAATTTTCGTGCGTGCACGCAAAATTGCAGCGAAATTGCGATGGGTTTGCTACCAGGGCACGTTGGTCTAGTGGCTTGCGTGCGCGCTTTTGATTTTTGCTGCTCAGGTTCAAATCCCCATGCAAGCAATTTTTCTTAACGAATTACCTAACTATTTAAAATTTTTTTTTAGTAAAAATGTATTCTGAATTTTTTGAATGTATTTTTTTTAAATGTATTCTGAAAAATTAAAAAAAAAAAAACAAATACAAAAATGTGTTTACGTATATATTAGTTACAATCCATTAGTGAGATAATTTATATTGTAATTTTTTTGTTAAAATTATCTAACAAATACAGAGCACAATTTATATTAAATGAAAAGTCTTTATTTAATCTATACAAATGAATTAATTATAATTATCTCTCTCTATAATGAAATACAAGTTTTATCTTTGACAGACGGACTTGAACTGAACTGAACGAGGACGAGACGCAACTTGATTCTCTTCAACTGTCTACTAAATATTTTCAATAGGTGGCGGCACCTAGTATGAGTGTGTATATTCTCAACACTCCCTCCCACACTCATACATATTTTAATTAAAAGAGTTGTAGCATGTCTCTCGTTCTTATTATTTCTGTTCTGATCGTTCATTTAGTTCCTATAATATAGAAAAAAAGTTTGTTAATAACTTAACTAAAATACATATCAGAAATATTATCAGTCATAAAGTATTTGTTTGGTCAGTCGTTCATGTAATTCAAAATACAAATGTTTTGTGAATGCATCAGCTATTTGACTTTTAGAGGAAATTCAACTAACATTTATTAAACCTCTAGTTACACATTCCTTTACATAATGTTCTTTTATTTCGGTCATATGTCTTAATTTGTTTCCACCTCCAGTCTTAACGCTTGATTCTGCTGCCTTGTTATCACACCATAATAGAATTGGTGCTAATTCTTGTTTTAACAATCTTTTAAAATTTGATATAAGGATATCAATTCTTGAGCACATTCGCTTATAGAAACATATTTCTGTCTGTGAGTTCTTCAAGATATTGTGTCTTCGAAAAACTTGATCACATAGGTACCGGTCGTAAGAGAATTTTTGCAGTCGTCAAAACTTGCATATGAAAATTCTTGTAAACAGTCGTTCTGTCCTTTATATCTAAGTTCAAAGTCTTTTGTTCCTCTTAATTATTCAAATACTCTTTCAGCCTTCTACCAGTCATTTTCAGTAAAGTTGATTTGGTGTCTGCATAGAGTATTTACCTCATATACAGTTTCTGGCCTGCTTGCATTGGTTTCTCCTTTTCTTCACGCTGTCTTCCCTGCCTATTGGACACCTGATTGATTACCATAGGTGTTCGTTGGGTGGGTGATTGATCCGAACTAAACTTCTTTAGCATTTTGTTTATTTATTGTTCTTGCTTAATGGTCAGTATCCTTTTTTCTGTCTTATTTTATTTCTGAGCCTAAAGAACTTTTAGTCTCGCCAGTTTCTGTCATTTTAAATTCTTTCTTTACATTTGTCTTCATTCTTTCAATCATCTTTACATTGTTACAAACTAGCAGAATGTCATTTGCATACTGAATCAAGATGACGAATCCGTCTTTTTCTTGCTGAGTATATAGACAACCCTGTTGAAAATAATGACGTCTTTCCAGTACGTCTTTGAAAGAAGAAAAATACGTCTTTGAATACGTCTTTGAAGACGTCTTTGGTCGTATCTTAGATTGGAACAAAATAAGACGTCATTTTTTTAATGTTCCGTAAATATAGTAACCAAATGACGTCTTTTTTATAAGTAAAATAATTTCAAAGGCGTATTTTTCCAATAAATACTCATAGTAAAAGACATAAATTTTCAAAAAAAAATTCTTTTTTTAAAACGAATGACGTCCTCCCTGTTGAAAATAATGACATCTTTGAAAGACGTCTTTGAAGACGTCTTTGGTCGTGTCTAAGATTGGAACCAAAAAAGACGTCATTTTTCCAATGTTTAGAAAATTCAACAAATGACGTCTTTTTATTATTTCAAAGACGTATTTTTTTTAATAAAAATGACGTCTTTTCTTACAAATTTTTATTTAAAAAATATGTTTTTGAAATTATAAAAAGACGTATTTTTATTTAAAAAAATACGTCTTTGAAAATGTAAAATGACGTTATTCGTTAAATAGCTTTTCTAAACATTGGAAAAATGACATCTTTTTTGTTCCAATTTCAGACACAACTAAAGACGTCTTTCAAAGACGTCATTTTTTCCGAATTTAGGAAAAAAAAACGTCATTTTTCATGAATTATGTCATTGAAAAATGACTTTACATGATAATCATTTTCCATTTAAAGGAAAAAACAACAAAAAGGAGGTAAACCTCGTAGTTTCAACTCTTCGAAAAACGAAGAGCATTTGCGATTAAGCTGAGATCATTCTGACCTTATATATCTGCGTCTTTGAAATTTGTATAAGGGATCGCAAAACTTGAAAATCGCCACCTAGTGACTTACAGTTGAATTGATGGTCGCGCTTGCGTCAATTTTATTTTAATTCACCAGGTGGCGATTTTCAAGTTTTGCGATCCCTTATACAAATCTCAAAGACGCATATATATAAGGCCAGAACGCTCTCAGTTCAATCGCATATGCTCTTCGTTTTTCGAAGAGTTGAAACTACGAGGTTTACCTCGTTTTTGTTGTTTATTCCGTTAAATGGAAAATAATTATCATGTAAAGTCATTTTTCAATGACATAATTCATGAAAAATAACGTTTTTTATTTTCTAAATTCGTAGAAAATGACGTCTTTGAAAGACGTCTTTAGTTGTGTCTGAAATTGGAACAAAAAAGATGTCATTTTTCCAATGTTTAGAAAAGCTATTTTACATTTTCAAAGACGTATTTTTTAAATAAAAATTCGTAAGAAAAGACGTCATTTTTATTAAAAAAAAATACGTCTTTGAAATAATAAAACGACGTCATTTTTTGAATTTTCTAAACATTGAAAAAATGACGTCTTTTTTGGTTCCAATGTAAGACACGACCAAAGACGTCTTCAAAGACGTCTTTCAAAGATGTCTTTCAAAGATGTCTTTCAAAGACGTCATTATTTTCAACAGGGAGGACGTCATTCGTTTTAAAAAAAGAATTTTTTTTTGAAAATTTATGTCTTTTACTATGAGTATTTATTGGAAAAATACGTCTTTGAAATTATTTTACTTATAAAAAAGACGTCATTTGGTTACTATATTTCCGGAACATTAAAAAAATGACGTCTTATTTTGTTCCAATCTAAGACACGACCAAAGACGTCTTCAAAGACGTATTCGAAGACGTCTTCAAAGACATCTTTCAAAGACGTACTGGAAAGACGTCATTATTTTCAACAGGGAAGGCTCATTGTTGAATGATCTAAGTCCACATTTCTTTACTATCTTTTTAAATCTTTCATTCCAACATTTTAGACTGACTTTCAAATCGTATTAAGCATTTTTCAATATACAGATCTTGTTTTGTTTGATCCTTTCATAAGCAGTCATCCCTTCAGGTATTTCCATATATATCTCACTGTTTCAATATCCATTTAGAAAAGCTGTCTTCACGTCCATCTGACATATTTCTGAATCTAGTTTGTTTGCCATTGCCAGTATGGATCTGATTAAATGTAATAATGAAACCGGTGCATGTGTTTCTTGTATATCATACTTATTTCTGTCTTTGAAACTATGAGTTACTAGTCTGGCTTTAAATCTTATTTTACTGACTTCTTTCTTTTAAATACCCATCTTAAATGTATAATATTTGATCTTTTTCTGTCATTCATTACAATTGATCTGTCAACTAATTTTCATACATTATTCTTATACATACATTCTAATTCTTCATTAATAGTTTTGGTCCATTTTTTGTTTATCTTTTGACTTCGAGGCTTCCAAGTGTGTACTCAGGTCATTATTTATTTCTGCTAATAAAACATGAGTTTCTTGATTCATCTTATTTTCTGTACTTGTTTGTGTTTCCATTGGTGATTCAATCTGTCGTTTTGTTTTCTCTCCCTCCGATTCTTGCACTTCATATTCAGTATTTTTCTCAACTTTTGTCGGTCGTCCTACTAATTTTTTCTTTATTTTCTCTCCCTATAATCCTTGTTACTTTTTATCAGTCTTATTATTTTCGTTTCTTGGTCGTCTGACTGATTTTTTGACTTTCTCTCCCTCCGATTTTTGTATTCGTGTTTCATTTTCTCTGTCTTCTAATACAAAATTCACAAACCATGTATCTTTATCTTTTTATCAATTTGTTTCCAGTCTTGTATATCAGGTGTTGTATATCTGTCCTTGTAGACTAATTTTTCGTTGAATCGTACATCTCTGCTTTCGTATAGTTTACATAGAACCCATTGTGTCTGAATTCATTATTTGCGAAGGTTCAATTGTTCTATGCTTGATTGTCTTAAATGGCAGATTGTTAAACTTTGCAATCATACACACTTTACAGTCTTTCAACGTATCATCAAATACAGCCTGTTTTAAAGTTTTGATATTAGGAAATTTTTATTGTAATTTTCTTAAATGATCAACTGATGCATGGCCCATTCGAAAATACCATAATATAGCGTAGTTGTTTGTATTTATTTTCTCCGTCGCTTTTGTATTTTCAATCTCACATTGAGATTCTTCACTGACTTTAATCTCATGTGATTTATAAATATTTCTGTCTGCAATTTAAATATTTTTCTTTTTTGACTGTCTGAGTTTTTTTTTCTTTCTTTTCATTAAATTGATTATTTTCTTCAATATTCTGTTATTCATTCATTCTACTTGTCGTTACATATACTAGAACCTGTCTTTGTTTTTAATTATTTTCTGTCGCTTCTGATTGAAATTCAATTAACCAATATGGCTGATTATATATTGGTAAGGATGAAAAATTTTCATTTAAGTTTTCCATGCAGATTACTCTGTCTAAAATAATAAATTTTCCATCAGTCGTATTTGTTTGCACGCTTCCTTCTCCCTTAGATTTAAGATTTGCGTTGCAGTCTTTGTTTGCGCATTGGACTCCGTCCAGTTGTTTGATAAATGTCTTGAAAATCAACTTTGAATTTCTCAAACGTTCTGTCGCACTACTATCAGCACTCGGTTCATTAGTCTTCTTGTTTCTAAATTCTAATTGGTTTAAAACTGCCTACTTTTTGATATTTTCCTCTGTAATATTTTACATAATTTTCTTGTCTCCTTTTATTAACAGATTTCGCTCGTTTTTGATTGACATTATTAATTAGATTAGCTATCTTACGTTTGAATGCTGTCCGACCTGTACTTTCTTTACTTTTATTATTATAATATTTTGATTCATACCTTTTTTTGTCTTTCTGCCTCGAGTGTCCCTGACGCTTTGGACATGTTGACATCACATGGTCACGGGTAAATCTCTCACAAAAGTAACACTTCTTTATGCTATTTCCCTGTCGTGGGCAGTCGCTGGCATAGTACCCATAACTGTCGCATTCAAAACATTGCACTTTCTGTATCGCCCTTGATTTGGCCGTTATAGCTGTCGTTTGATGGCTTTCAACCTGTATAATAAGTAACTTTAGTTTATCATAAGATAATCTTTCACCATAACACTTTCTGTCATAAAATTGATTCCTTCTACTTGATGCTTATGATAGCATTATAAAAGAAATCTCTTTCGTCTTCTTCAGGCAACGATTAACTTTTGGCATGTTATTATAACTTCTTACTATTTCTTCAAATCTGTCTATAAAATTAACTGCCTTTTCTTTCGCTGGATTATACTGTATGTTGTATTTTTTTTATACTATATGGAGTTATATTTACCTCGCTTCATTTAATTTCTTTAATTCTGTTCAACAAAGAATGTTCAACATTCTAACAACAATTCATTCATATTCAATTTAACTGGATCTTTACTTTTTATAACTCTAGCATAATAGTCTTCATCTATCCTATTTATTGAAATACCACGAACTTTCATTTGCTACAATAGTACTATCTACAACATACAATAAGTCCAGCGAACTTAATTCAGACATAAAATAATCCAAAGTTTCCAAATGTAATTTGAGTCGTTGATTTATAATAGCGTTTTACTGGTCCGTCTTTTCCAGTCAATCCAGTTTTAATAATTTCTGTCAACTTTTTAAAAACGTCTAAAATACTGTCGTTTTCTTTATTAAATCTTTTATCAACCTTTATTTGGATTAAACGCAATATTTTCAGTTTATTTACCGGTCCTAAGTATTCGTCCAAGACTGTCAAGTTCCCGAAACCTTCTGCATTAAGTGTATAATTTTCAAAATCATTGTTTACCTTATATGTCGTTTTGCTGTCTTTGGATTTATCTGTCCTTTCTGCCTCGTTACCTGTAGTGATCCTCCTTTCCCTGTTCAAATTCCTCCCTCATCGCATCCAGAGCCTGGCCGCCAAAGACCCGCATGGCGCTTCCCTCCTTCACCATCAAATCCATCAAATCGTCATCTCTTTTCTGCTCTATTCTTCTTTTCTTCGCCTCTCTTGCTCTTTGCCATTTCTGCCTTAACTGTATTGAGTTTATCCATTACCTTGTCTAATTTGTCAGATAGGTCTGCCAATTTTGCTTCAGTCATTTCATTGATTCTCTTTTCCGTCTCTGTCTTTATTTCTGTCGTTTCAGTCTCATTGTAATCCCATATGTCTCCTCTCTGTCTTTAGCTCCGTCTTTATTCTTAATTTCATCTGTTTTTTCCGTCATATACATATTTTTCTAATACATCATTCAATTTTGCTGTCAAACCTTTGATTTGTTTTTGTCTTCCCTTATCTGTCGCTATTTGACCTCCTACAGTTACTTTGACTACAGTTTTCACAGAGCCGTCTTCAAAACCGTCACTTTATTCTACTTTCTGTTATGTCTCGTTATATAGCCTCTCCGTCTTCTCCGTCTCATTGCTGTCATTAATTATGTCTTTTCTCTCTTTCTTATCAGTCATAAAGTGGCCACCTGTCGTACAATAGGGCATATATAATCTGTCTTCACTCTGTCTTCATCTCTGTGACTGTCCCTATCACCAGGTCAAATTCTTCACTCGTAACGTACTTGTCAACTATAAATGAATAGTAAACCAATATAAATAAAATTCATATAATTTTGCCGAAAACAAGCAAAACTAGATAATTTACGTTAGAGTTAATTATGTATATATATTATGAGCTTAATAGACCAAACACAAGTCTTTCAAGCTCAATATATCTATCAAAATAAAGTGAATCAACCTAGTATGCCGAACACAAGCAATATTAGGTAATTCATATTTATGACAATTTAAGAGCATCAATCTAATATGCCGAACACAAACAATGTTAAATCAATCAAATTTGCCAGTTATTTATGTATATTTTCATATTTATAATTATACATATGTGCTATTATTCCCATACACAATATACTGAACACAAGTATTATTATGTATGTGAAAGCAGCAACTATGATCGATCAATATTATTTTTAAAACCGTGGATATATTTATTAAAACATATTTTTATATACGTACATTCAAGCTTAATAAAATAAAATTTTTAATTTGAAATAATCATTATTCATTGCTTAATTTGTATTCAATTTGTCATCATTTTGAATACAATGCTGCCTTCAACAACTGTCATATACATATTCTTATTAGGATGTTTTGTGAAGTTGCAATAAACTTCTTTCCTCTGTATAATGATAATTTCAATTAATTAAATATTCTTAAATATATTTTTCGTAAAGTGATTCTTTTTTGTCTTTTTTTAATCGGTCTTTTGCATACATTTACGTAAACTTTATTTTTGTCTGCTTTGATTTAGTTCGTTTCGCTTCACTTATTGTGTCTCTTTCTTAATCTGTCACTTTTATCGCGACGACACGCACACTCCTATACATATACGATCACACTTACATACTATCTCTTTTCGTTATGCTACAACCATGTTATACGTACATATGTATATGTATATACCTGCGAGTTTATTCTCGCCTTTTAGCAGTCACCGTCTTTCTGTCTTTTTCTAATTGCGCGCGGACGTCTTCACGGTCTTTTTATTGTACACGGCGTCAACGTCTTTTCGTCAACTCAATTTGGACCTATGGCCGCCATGTTTGTGTGCATTATTCTCTTTCAGTTTGCGGAAGTCAGGCCAACATCTTTCTTTCTTCAAGTAATCATACTTAGTGTTTCAACATAAAAACGTGTCCGTTTTTACATTCATTTTTAATTATAGCGAAATTTAACCAAATCCAAGCGGATTGTTCTTTCAAATATTAGTTTTTAACCGGTTTTCATTTATTTCCGTCTATACCGTCATAAATCTGTTCAAACTCAACGCATGCATCCACTATACATACATATATAAATACACACACATATATACATATATATATATATATATAGTCGTAAGACAAGACAACCGACCCCCCGTCTCAGCCCCCCTCAATTTTTGTATCCCCCTCAGCCCCCCCCCTCAAATTACGTTGTAATTCCTCTTATAATGGCTATTCCGAAATTAACGTAACTTAGCCCCTCCCTCAGCCCCCCTCAATTTTCGTAGCCCCCTATCAGCCCCCCCAAATGTCTGTCGGCATAGCCCCCCTTAAATTACGTTGTAATTTCTCTTATAAATGGCTATTCCAAAATTAACGTAACTTAGGCCTCCCCCTCAGCCCCCTCACCCTTCTTAATTTTTGTAGCCCCCCTCAATTTGCTCCCCCCTCTCCCTCACTTTTTATAGCCCCTTCTTATTATGCCCTCCTCCCCACTATGATATTATGATTAAGTAATTAGTAATGAAAAAATATTCTTATTATTAATAATATTCTATTATTATAATAACAATTATAAGTAATTTAATATTATTATAATTAGTAATATTTTATTATTATGATTGTAACTGTAATTATTTAATATTATAAAGTTTTTTCGTATTCTAATATTGAATTTTAAAAATAAAAAAAAAAATTATTAATAATATATTCTATTAATATAATTGCAAACATAATTAATTGATAATACAAAGCTTCCTTTCTGCATTTTCATTATTCAGATAAATATATAATATTTTTATTTCTATTCTGATATTTTTATTTCTATATATTGTATCTTTATTTTTATTATTGAAAAAATTTAATAATTACAATAGTAAACTATGAATTACAAAATAAATTTAGCTTAATATTCATAGGTACTTTATTAACAATTGTAATTCATCTTCATTGTCGCTAAAAGAAGCTTACAAATTCATCTTTATTGTCGCTAAAAAAAGCTTACAAATTTACGATTGTCGCTGAAGCGATTGTTTGTTGTCGCTAAAAAAATTTCAAACAAGCATATAAATTTATTGTTTATTGTCGCTAAAAAAAGCTTACAAATTTATTTGTCATAATCGCTAAAAGAAACTTACAAATTTATATCTCATTGTTGTTGAAAAAAGTGTATAAATTTATTGTTTATTGTCGCTAAAAAAGATTACAAATTCATTTATTATTGTCGCTGAAGCGTACAGATTTATTGTTTGTTGTCATCAAAAAAATTTCATACAAGCATACAAATTTATTGTTTGTTGTTGCTAAAAAAAGCTTACAAATCAATTTTTCATGATCGCTAAAACAAATTTATAAATTTATATCTTATTGTTGTTGAAAAAAGCGTAAAAATTTATTGTTTACTGTCGCTAAAAAAGATTATAAATTCATTTATTTTTGTTGTTGAAGCGTACAGATCTATTGTTTGTTGTCACTAAAAAATTTAATATAAGCATACAAATTTATTAGTTGTCGTTAAAAGAAGCTTACAAATTTATTTTTACTGTCGCTAAAAAAAGCATACAAATTTATTGTTTATCGTCGCTATAAAAAGATTATAAAAGCGTACAAATTTATTATTTGTTGTCGCTAAAAGAAGCTTACAAAATAATTTTTATTGTCGATAAAAAAAAGTTACATATTTATTCTTTATAATTGCTAAAAAAAAATTGTAAATTTATATTTTATTGTCGCTGAAAAAAGCGTACAAACTTATTGTTTAGTGTCGTTAAAAAATATGTATATCTGTTTTTACTATTTTTAAAAATAGTTTACAAATTTATTTTTATTGTCGTTGAAAAAAGCATACAGATTTATATTATTTTAAAAATTTTAGTATTTTTTTTTTTATTTTTGCTAAAATTAATTTTATAAACTACTTTTAAACTATCGCTGAGGAAAATTTATAAATTCATGAAAATAAAATATATTGTCATTAACAAAATATGAAAAATTATTATTGTTATTACATGTAAATATTTTGATTTTCATTTTTTGAAACATTTTAAAGGTGTATATAAATAATTATCATTTTAAAAATATAATTCATAGATTATATTACTTATTATTAATAAATTTTCATAATAATTTTCATCATTTTTAATACCTTCTATGTCGAAATTGACATTATTTATTAGATATTGAAAAATTTCTTGAACCTGAAATTGAAAACATTCAGGAACATCTTCACATTCTTTATAATAATGTATATAATATTTCATATCAAATTTTCGTATTAATTCAGACCACTCAGATAATTTTTGTTCTTTTACATATTGATAATAATTTTCTTCATCTTCTACTTCTTGAAGATATTCTATTTCTTCATATTCATTAATTTTAGCATTTAAGTTAGACAATTCTTCTAATTCTCCGTTAGATACGGGTTCAATATACATATTATTAATTGGATCCTATTCCATAATTTGCCAATTTGCGTTATTATCAACATTCAATTGTTTATTGTTTTCCATGTTTATCTAATATATAAATTTATTTTATATTAATTAAATAATAATTCATTTTATGTTTATTTTCTTATAAACTGTATTTATTTTTACAATATTTTTAAATTTAATTAACAATTAAAAATTTCTTTCCAAACAATATTTAATATTTCATATTTATTTTCAGATTCATTTTGTATGTATATTTTGTTAGGATTTTTACATCTCGACAGTGCAACGTAAAGCTGTCCATGCGAAAATGAAGGTCTTTTAATAAATAATCCAATCTCATCAAAACTTTGACCTTGAGATTTGTTAGTAGTCATAGCAAAAGCTAATGTTACAGGAAATTGTTTTCTATAAAGTATAAAGGGTAAAGACGATGATTCACCAGTATTTAATGTTATTCTTGGAATAAAAACTTTATTTCCAATTTTTTCTCCAGTAATGATTTCAGCTTCAAGATTATATTTATATAATTTTATAATTTTTAATCTTGTTCCATTACATAAACCTTCGGTAATACTTAAATTTTTTATTAATATAACTATAGCATTAACTTTTAATTCCAATATGTGTGGTGCTAAACCTTCTTTTATTTTATTAAGAGTTTCTATTGGATAATTCAATTCGATATTATCATCACTTTGATCGACTCCTTTATGAGTAGCATAATCTATGCTATAATAAGTTGCCGATTCACCGTTAAGTAATTTTAATATTCTTTTATTTAAATTATTTATGTCGTCGTTATGAGCTGCGAATATTACTCGATTTATGTTGTCATTATTATTAATGTTTTTATATATTTTTAAACAAATATCATTAGTTTTCCATTTATCAGGAATTTGAAATGATTCAATTTGACCTTCACCTATTTGTAATAATAAAGAATTAAATGATTTATTATTGCAGTGGATATTTTTATTTAATTTTTCAATTTCAAATAACGGCCATAAAAAAGAATATTTTAAACTATTTTGTACTATTATATCTTTAAAACTATTTTTTATAACAGGAAGTATTTGGCGAAAATCACCTCCTAAAATTATTAATTTATCACCAAATGGTAAATCATTACCACATAAATCTTGTAAAGTTTTATTAACAATTTCCAAAGCTTTTTTTGGTATCATTGAAGCTTCGTCCCATATAATAATATCTGCATCTCGTAATTTTTTTTTGTCACATTCTAATTTAAAGAATGTGATTTCTACATTATCTAAATCTAAAGGTAATCTAAAAGTTCTGTGACTTGTCATTCCTTTAGGTAATAAAATTGATGCAATTCCAGTCCATGCCATTGATAATACTTTTTTACATTTGTATAAAAAATAATAAATTAATGTTATATACAAAAATGTTTTTCCAGTACCACCTGGTCCATCAATAAAATCTAATTTAGAGGAATATTTTATTATGTCGTCAAAAATAAATTTTTGATCTTGATTTAATAATAAATACATTTCGTTAAACATATGTTTATTATATTCAATAATTTTTGAATTTTCTTCCTGATTTTCATGAATAATTTTTTTTATTGGTTCTGGTAAACTAAAATTTTTACAAGACATTTCTTCTGTCAATAAAATTTAATTAATTTCATTTAATGCTTTATTTTCTTTATCATCTTCAAAATCTTCACTAAAATATTCTTTAAATTTATTCCATATTTCATTACTTTGAATATTTTCTGATAAAAGTAACCATGCAAAATATTGACGCAACTGACTCGGTAGCATAATGGTACAAGCTTCAGAAAATATATCAAATATTTGCGAAGAACTTTCTATTAGCCCCATTGCAACTGCTGTTTCTTTAAAAGTATTATACGTTATGTTTTCGAAAGTTCTTAATTCTGTAAATGAAGTTACGCCTTTAACACGATTTAAAATTAATTTTAAATGGAATCTTTCAGTATCTTTAGGAGACACAATATTTAATCTTCTAATAGCTTTATGTTTTTTATCACGAGTACGTTTGATCCAACATTTATTGTTATTGAATACGTAATATTTAGGTATATTACTGTATTTTATTTGTTTTGCAAAGTGATCTCTAATATTAAGATTGAACCATGCAGTTAATGTTGTTTTCCATTTGTCTAAAGCTTTTGATTCTTTATTTTCTTCGAATATAATTTTTTGCTGATTTTCCGTATGAACAGCTAATCTAACAACTGTATGACTTCTTCCACATATCGGAAATTCAGATAATCTCCAAGCTGCTTCCATAGGACTCATATATCTTCCATCTATAAATTGTGTAATTTCATCATAAGTCTCTTTTTCGTCTTTATAATCATTTTTTTTTATTTTACAAAAAGCTTTATCTCCACCTTTATGAATATAATTATAAACATATTTTATACTGTGTATAGTGGCACATATTTCAAAATTTATATGACACTTATATTTTCTGAGTAAATAACTATTGTAAGGTACAACCATTGAATTATCTACAGGAATAATTTGTTTATTATTTTTAATTTTATAATAATGATTTTCGTGTGAATTATTTATTTGTTTATATTCCGGAAATCCATTTTTTTGAATAATAGTATTATTAACAAAATTTTGTGGATATTTTTTTGCACAAGTATTTTTATTTTTATCGTAACATGGTGAATTATTGTTATGTGGTCCATGCAACATGTGTTTAATTACTAATTTTTGTAATTCCTTGTCATCACTATTTGGAATTCCAGCTGAAACATATTTATCAATTTTTTCTTGAGTTATTAATTTATCATCAGAGTGTAACGTTATAAGAATATGAGCATGTGGTAAACCTCTTTTTTGAAATTCAATTGTGTATACATAAGCAATAACTTTACCAAAAATATTTTTTTTAACGATATCATCAAGTAATTTATTGAATTTAGTATAAAATAATCTAACTGTTATATTAGGGATATCATTAGGAGTAGTACCTGCTGGAAATTTTTTTTAAACTCTTTTTAATTCTTTCCACCTTGGATTACAAGTCATAGTAATAAAAATATCAGGTCTACCAACCTCTCTATAAATGGCCATTGCATCTTGATAATGTTGTTGCATATATCTAGGACTTCCTATATAAGTTGATGGCAATATAAATAGATTACCTATTTTTTCTTTTTTCTCAAAATTATTTGATATATTACAAGCGCTATTTAATACATGGTCTAATAAGCCTTGATAACATTCAATTCTGAATTGTCTTTGATTATTTCTTAGGAAATTCATTCTATTATTTTCAATTTGAATTGAAACATGTAGAAAATATTGTTGCGTTAATCGTCCACAATATAGTGAAAGATTAAAATTAATAGAATCTGGCCTATAAGCCAATCTATATGAATAATGTTGTAACATCGTTAAATTTTCTAAAGATTTAGGACTTTGAGTATGACCAATACTCCAACCTAAGTCCCCAGATGGAAAAAGAATTGGAAAAACTAACGGATCTACATGTTGAGATAATTTACTTAAATAAACATGTTTTGGTTCATTTTCTATTGTATTTTTAGGATAAATGCATAAATCATAATCTTCTGAAATTGCGGATTGTGATACTATTATAGCCCCACATTCAGATGTTAGAGGTTTATTATAACGATGCTTGTGTTTATCATTTTTTCTGATAATATATAATTTATAATTTGGTAAATTCTCTAAGTTTGTTAATTGATGTAAATGTTTATAATATTTAGCATAAGGATTACTATTAAATACTTTTGTTAATAAATCCAAATGATCTTTTATTAAATTTTTATTAGTTTTTAATTTTTTTTCAATCGCAGTATTATCATCATAAATATAAAATTGGCCACAACAAGGTTCTTGATTATTATTTGGTATTAAAGTTTTAGGAACATAATGATGTACTTGACCTTGAAGTTTTAAATTATAAATTGCTTTTTGTTTTTCATAAATTATATTAGCACTAAAAGTAGCAAAACAAAATAGTTTATTATAATACCTAATTAAATGTCTAAAAACATTATTATATAAGATTAATTCTTTTAATTTATTATTATATAAACTCAAAGGTGATAATTTAATTTTTCCTTTGCGACAACAAGTAAATTTTTTTTTCTTCTTTCCAAAATACTGCAGAACAGTAGGAACATATAAAATCAATTTCACCAAAATCAGATATATAATCATTTTTTTTAGTTATTATTTCTATATTATCTGTCGATTTAATTATTTTGATCTTCTTACTTATAAGATTTTTTTCTTCATTTTTTCTTTTTAATATATTTTTATTGTTTATAATTTTTTTATTAGTATTATTTTCTATAGTTACATTACTATTTTCATGATTTGTAATTTTTATTTTTTTACATGGACTAATTTCTTTGTTACATAAAAATTTACGTTTTTATAATTGTTTACATTTTTATTTTATTTTGTTCTAATTTAAAATTAGTATTATATAAATCAATTATATCGTAATGACCATCATCATAATTTCTACTAAATAATATTTTTAATTTTCATGTACTTTCATTGTTACCAAAATAATGAATAATATTACAATTATTAAAACAAACTGTAATAAATACATTATAAATTTCACAGAAACTATATATTTCAGTATCTGTTCCATATTCTCCACATTTTGACATTAATTGTTTATAACAATCCATGTTTTTAATTTCAATTTCATTATATATTCTTCCTATAATAAAAGATTCATAGCGATTCCAATTATCAATAATATTATTTACGACAATTTTTCTTGTTACATTATGATAATTTTCATTATTATATAAAAAAAAAAGAAAAACAACGAAATAAACAATTTCCATCACCAATAGTTTCTATTTTTATACTATTTGACATGATATTTAAAATATATAAAAAATAAATATATATGTTTTTATTTAATCACATGCCTATTGTTTTTCCTTCTTAAAAATTTTTCTTATTCTTCTTTTAGAAAATATGTATAATTTTGTTTTAAACTGCTTTTTGTGTAAATTCAGAAGATAGATTGCATTCTATTTTAAAAAATATAAAAGAAATACATAGAAATAAATTAATAAAATTAATAATAATAAGTTATTTCATAACACAAAGTATTTTTCAACAATATTTTTGTTAAAAAATATTTATAATGTATCGTAATCTTCATGTATTATACAAGCCTTTCATTAAAGTTCTATTAATTTTACTGCGAAGTTAATACGTGTAATACTATGATAATGTTTTAATGAAAAATACAAGATTATTATGAAAAGTTTTTGTAAGATTATCCCATATGGAAATAATTTCTGTGAAAAACTATTAATAATTGTGTAAAAATGTGATAAAATATGAATAACTGTTAATAACAATAATTTTATTATTAATATTAATTTTATTAATGTCTCAATTGCGGTAGTTTATTACAATTATTAACAGTTATTAACAATTTTTCACAAAAATTATTTTCATATGGGATAATGAAAAATTTTCACAAGATTTTATTAAGGAGATGTAAAACGGACACTACACCTGTACTTATAGATATTAGCTTCCTTTCTATTTTATCGCTGAATTTCCAGAAAAGAAATGCATTAGCTTGTAGTATGTACCATGATGATTATTTTGTTAAGTTTTCAAATAAATTCATTCATTAGCTTTTAAGATATTTGGATTCCTGTACGAAATTGAAAAATTTTAATAAATAATTTTGGAACCCAAAATTCTCAATAACTAATGAATGAATTCATTTAAAAATTTAACTGAATAATCTTCATGGTACATACTACAACTTAACAGCAGGCCGGAGTAGAACCTGATACCGACCGAGTAACAATTGAGTTTTTTGTTATTTACTCAAGTATTAATCGGTGTATCTTCAAATTAGAGGTTGAGCGCAATAGATATTATTATTATGAACATCTATGCACAAGAAAAAAAAATTCTATTGTTTTGTTTTTCAGAAAAGTAAGGAACGCCAAAGTAAAAGTTTATGTTTATAATATTTTCGCGTTCCTTACTTTTCTCAAAAACAAATCAGTAGATTTTTTTTTTCTTGTGCATACATATTTGTAATAATAATATCTATTGCGCTTAACCTTCAAATAGCAGATACACCAATTGATACTTGAGTAAATAACAAAAATCTCAATTAGACAAGGACAGCGAATCCGGCCTGCTCTTAAGCAATTTTTGCGATAAAAAATTTTTTTTTTTTTTTTTCTTTTCAAGTTTTTTTAGTTTCTATCAAAGATATAATAACTTAGGCCCTCAGTTTGAGATCGGAAATAGTCCACTTCAATCTAATACACATATTTTTTTTTACAAAATTTGAAGCCACTTTTGCACAATTTCAAAAAAACCAAAAAATGTCAATGTACATTGTAATGTACATTGGTTCTGAAAGGGTTAACATTTATTTTCTGCTTAAGAGCAGGCTGGATTCACTGCCCTTGTCTAATAGAGATTTTTGTTATTTACTCAAGTATTAATTGGCGTATCTGCAAATTAAAGGTTAAGCGCAATAGATATTATTATTACAAAAATTTATGCACAAGAAAAAAAAATCTACCGTTTTGTTTTTGAGAAAAGTAAGGAACGCGAAAATATTATAAACATCAACTTGTATTTCGGCGTCCCTTAGGGTGAAATCAGATGGAGCGGAAAATAGACGACAGAACGTCACAAAACATTTATTCCGTCGCCTTGTTTTCCGTCAAATTTTTTCCCTATGTTCACATGGCGCGGGATGTAGCTGAAAAATTGTTAAAAATAGCATACAAATGTATCCGCGAATTTTAAATTAACAACAAAAATGTTAAAAAAGTTGGAAATAATCACCTATTGTTATTGTAATGAGATTCTTTTTTTATAAAAATAAAATATAGTTTGTTATTATAACCAAATATTTCAATTAACATTATTATTTTTTAATTATAAAATTGCTAATCAACGTCACAGAACTTCTATTCCGCTCCATGTGAATATAGGGAAACAAATTTGACGGGATAATAGAAGCGTCACAGACTTTTTAAAATTGTTTAAGAAAATAGTTAACCAAAATAGAATTTAAAAGTTTGATTGAAATTAAAAGTACAGCTATAGAAAGCAAATTAAAAATATTACGTGAGGTTATTGAAGCACTAATAATTTTTTTAAACAAAATAAAAATTGATGTCGTCTATTACGTCGTCTTTACTCTGTTGGTGGAATACAAAGATGCGGAATTGAGGTTCTGTGACGTTCCGTCGCCTATTTTCCGCTCCATCTGATTTCACCCTTACTTTTCTCAAAAAAAAATAAGTAGAATTATTTTTCTTGTGCACTTTTTTTCAAAAAATAATTCGTCAACCCATATTTTTCAAAATATAGATCGAAAGATTAGAGTTTAAAGAATATTTTTATGAAAATTTTAGGAGTTAAAATCATTTTAGAAAAAATCGCTTGAGTTACCTTAAATAACTCTTACAGGAAAAACTATAATCAATAACCGTAGTAAACTATAGCTAAAGAGTGTAGTAGTATTATAGTAATGAAGTATAGTTTCTTGTAGTATTTTCGCGCTACTATAATAAAAAATTACAATCATTTTGTAGTCGAACTATTTTGAGGATTATAATATAGTATAAGTAATGATTATACACAGTGGTCCTCGATTAATTTTAACTGTAAAGTCTTTGCATCTCTGATTTTCCTTTTGGATATGATTCTAGATATATTTAGGATCAAATTCCAACAAAAACCAAAATCGAAGAATGAGCACTTTTTTATTTATTCAAATTTTAATTTTTATACATAGTTTTTTATATGGCTTGTTTGAATAATATTTCGAATGACTTACATATTTTAAGCAAAAATTATTGTAAATATATTTAGAGAAATCTTAAGTTATATAACAATGTAAGCAAAAGGTTGAAATTATTTTTCTCCGACATACTATCGTAATGAAAATTATTGCAAGATATAAGTACAACAAATACCTGCTTTTTTTTTCATGAATCAAATAGTACATAAATATACACATTTAATTTTATGATTGAAATATATATATATATATATATATATATATATATATATATATATATATACATATATACACACACAAATAACATATACACAGTTTTTACTTAGTTACATGCAGTGAATTATATTCACAGACTGTTCTTAATAATTTATCTGCATAATTAGAATTATTTTGCGATACCTTGTGTCTAGCTCACGTTGCAGAAAAATCATGATGGACCGCTTCCATAGCCTGTTCACTGTAAAAACCTAGGCCTCGATTATGTTCAATACAAAAGACTTTTACATTGAAAAAAACTGCATGTACTTTTAGTGTTACCGAAATACCTAAAGATAGATAAGCCTCTTTAAACGCATCGATAAATTCAATAAATTTTGGATTTAAAGAAACAGCAAAGCAAGAGTTGACAACCACGTTAAACTCTTCAAAAACCTCAACATATTTTAAACAATTCAAGTTACCATTGGATCGCAAGAAACCGATATTATTTAGTAATACTTTGCAACTGTTTCCTTTTAAAACAGGAGTTCCATAAGTTATTTCACTTTGAACTCTACAGTATTCTGTCCAATCATTGGCTTTCTTTTTGAGTTCTTTTAACATATATAAATACACTGTACAGATTTCTTTTGCAAAATGGAAACACTACTTTTGGAAGACACTCATTTTGTTCATCATAAGTTGTAAATAGCTTATTAGTTATTATAAGTTTTAAAGCCGGAGTTACGTTAACCATCAATTTATTTTATTAAAACTAAGCAAACAGATAACATAACGATTTTCCTCATAAGTACGCGCGTGGTTTTTAATAATATTTGGCGGCATGGTGTTTAATTCACTACTTCAAAACGACTGACTTCATTTATAAACATTAATAACATTGGAAATTTCAGGAATTCAACAAATGGTTCGTAAATACAAGCGATGATTATGCTTAGTTTACAAACAATTTTCATCTCAACTGAAGCTACGTTGCTTTATATATTTTCTTTTCGTATCGTGTTCTTATAGAATATTAATACACTGTATTTTCTGCTTACAATCACTTTCAAAACGCATCATTCGTTATAGTTTTTATCACTATCATGTTTTATAAAATAAGATCTTAATTTTAACGTTACGCTGACATTGTTATATAATTAAAAATTTGTTTGAATATATGCTGTTTGCTTAAAATATGTAAATACTTCATAATTTTATTCGAAAGCGCCATCCTAGAAATTAATTTCAGTAATTATCAATAAAAAAATTAAAAAAAGAAAATTAAAAAATTGAATAAATAAAAAAGTGCTCATTCTTCGATTTTGGTTTTAGTTGGAATTTGATCCTGAATATGTCTAGAATCATATTCAAAAGGAAAATCCGAGGTGCAGACTTCACGGTAAAAATTAATCGAGGACCTTGGTGTATAGTTAATTACATTAATTTCGTCCTACTATAATCGATAACGTGATTAATCATTATGAATAATTCCTATAGGTCTATATAGTGTATCGCATTATAATGTACTTATGGTTATATGGTTTATAGGTTTATGATTTATGAGTTGATGGTTTATGGGGTGATGGTATATAAATAGATGGTTTATAGATTTATTGGTTTATCAATTTACAGCTAATAAATTTATGGTTTATGGATTTATTGTTTATGGGTATCTGATTTATAAGCTTATGGTCTATAAGTTTATGGTATACGGGCTTATGGTTTATGGGTTTATGGTTTATGAGTTTATAGCTCATGGGCTTATGGAATTATGATTTATGGGTTGATGGTTTATAAGTTTATGGTTTATGGGTTTATGGTTTATGTGTTTACGGTTTATGGGTTTATCGGTTTATGGTTTATGGGTTTATGGCTAATGGATTTGTGGTTTATGGGTTTCTGGTTTATGGGTTTATGGGTTCATAGTTTATGGGTTTATGGTTTATGGGTTTATGGTTTATTGGTTTATGGTTTATGGGTTTCTGGTTTATGATTTATAGGTTCATGGGTTTATAGTATATGGGTTTACGGCTTATGGGTTTAGAGTTTATGGGTTTATAGTTTATGGGCTTATTGTTTATGGGTTTATGGTTTATAAGTTTATGATTTATGGGTTAATGGTTTATGGGTTTATGGGTTTATGGTTTATGGGTTTATGGTTTATGGATTTATGGTTTATGGGTTTATGGTTTATGGGTTTATGGTTTATAGTTTATAGGATTATGCTTTATGGGTTTATGGTTTGTGGGTTAATGGTTTATGGGTTTATGGTTTATGGGTTTATCGTTTATAGATTCATAGCTTATAGGTTTATAGTTTATGGGTTTATCGTTCATGGTTTATAAGTTTATGGGATAATGGTACATAAATTTATGGATTTAGAGTTGATGGGTTTTTAAATTTATGTTATATGGATTTATGGACACGAGATGCATGTGTTAATAGTATATGGGTCTACAGTTTCATAGTTCATAGATTTATAGATTATGGGCTAATAGTTTGTGGCTTTATAGTTTATGGGTTTATGGTTTATGGGTTTATGGTTTATGGGCTTATCGTTTATGGGTTTATGGTTTATTAGTTTATGCTTTATAAGTTTATGGTTTATTAGTTTATGGTTTATAGTTTTAGGGTTAATGGGTTTATGGTTTATGGGTTTATGGTTTATCGGTTTACATTTTATGGGTTTATGCTTAATGGGTTTTTAGTTTATTAGTTTATGGTTTATGTGTTTTTGTTTTATGGTCTTATGGTTTATAGGTTTGTGGTTTATGGGCTTATGGTTTATTGGTTTATGGTTTATAAGTTTATGGTTTATGGGTTTATGCTTTATGATTTATGGGTTTATGGGTTTATTGTATATGGGTTTGGGGTTTATGGGTTTATTGTACATGCGTTTATTGTTTATGGGTTTATGGTTTGTGGGTTAATGGTTTATGGGTTTATGGTTTATGGGTTTATCGTTTATAGATTCATAGCTTATAGGTTTATAGCTTATGGGTTTATCATTCATGGTTTATAAGTTTATGGGATAATGGTACATAAATTTATGGATTTAGAGTTGATGAGTTTTTGAAGAGTACCCCCCGTTAAGATAGGTAAAACGCCCTCCCTCATATATTTTAAAACTAATATTTTTTCTTGTTTTTATAGTAATTAATATTAGGTCTTGTTATATTTATAGTTTCCTAACACATACCCTAACCTCAACATAACCTAAAAATCACTTTTTTTATAAAATTTTTTTTTTCTCTGGAAGGATGAATGATATTAATCCCGCGAAAAACATATGACTAGGTCTTAGCACTCTCTTCAACTGTGATTTTTTGCGAGTCCTAGAAAGCAGTTTTTCTAACCTAAAAATAACATTTAAATCATAAAATCTCCGTAACTTTGCTCTGGGAGGGGCTACAAGCGATTTTCTGGGCTTAAAATTTGTATTTTTTAAAAACAAATACAATTTATGATGACCAAAAATTCGATTCTGGCATGGCGCCATGGCAAAAAACTCGAAAAACCATTTTTTCATAGGTTTTCTGCCGGTTATTGGTCTCTAGCAACTCACAAATCATTTTTAGAGAAAAAAACATAGCTTTATTGGATTCTACGTGAAAAAATACATTGAAAATGTGCATGATTACTTTAGGAATACTTGGATGCTGTTACAAAACAATTAAAAAAATAAAATAATTCTGAAATTATTACATATCTACTTTGCATCGTTGCTGCATTTTATGTTTTTATGACCTTGGTCATCTCTTTAGAGTCTCAAAGCTACTATTTAATGTATCCATAGGCAAATTATGTCCACTACACCCGAAAAACAGAGACAAATACTAGACAGATAACGTTAACTCCTATATGTACATATATATATATATATATATATATATATATATATATATATATATATATGTGTGGAATAACTTGCTATCCCTCGTATATACATAAGAAATAGTGAGTTGTTTTTAGGAAACGCAAATTATTTTTCTTATACATAGATAAAAAACCAATGCTTATCTATTCCTGTAACTATTCTTTTTAGTGTTCTTTTTTAACTTGTAAGAGACCTAACATGTTTTCTGTCCTCCATAAATCACGAACTCGGTAGATTTGAACAATTAAATGATTCTAATTAGGTTCCAAATTCAAAAATTAAAAGATCATCATCTCTTTAGAGTCATAAAGCTACTATTTGATGTATTTACAGCCAAATTGCGCCTATTGCACGCTAAAATAAGATTTTTAAACATAACTGAAGTAACGGTCGTATCATCTGTCTTTTTGTATTACAGTCTTCGAGCATATACTACTGGAGGAAGCCTCCGAATGGCAGCAAGCGTTACAAGGCCAAGAGAGAGAAAGCCTCTATTTTGGTACGTGCTGTCTCTCTCTAGCCTGATTTGATTGGCTGCTGCTGTTCCTCACTAAGAAAGTGAGAGAGAGATAGCACGTACCAAAATAGAGGCTTTCTCTCTCTTCGCCTTGTAACGCAGTTAATAGCTGGGAGGCTTCCTCCAGTAGTATATGCTCGAAGATTACAGTAGACTCTGGATACAAGAGAATCAACGGGCCTGCAGGAGAGGAATTTTCTTGAAAATTCTCTCATATAAAGAGTCCCCAACACGCTCGAGTCAAGAGTGATACCCACACCTACTGTTTTGTTGTGTGAGTTGTATCCAACATGCGTGTATATTCTGTCTCACTTACTTTCATAGTGGTGGGATAACGCCAATACTTAGGCTCACGCCCATATTTAGAAGAAAGAGCTTGAAATCTCTTATATCGCAATCTCTTGTATCGAGAGATCACTGAATCATTAGAGAGACAAAGACGGAATAAGGTTTTAGTAACAATCGTGTTGGGTCTATAAATTCGAGCCTGAAAGTACACTTCTATGTAAGCATTTATATTCTTTGTTAGAACTGCCACAATTATGATTTGTCTTTAGGCCATTATACGCAAAAAATAGAGTAGCAACCGATATAAGAAATACATTGCTTCTACATATATGAGAATCAAGCGCGTCGTTTTTAACAACAGCTCACTATTCTTTGTATATATATATATATATATATATATATATATATATATATATATATATATATATATATATATATATAGAGAAGCAATAGCTCCTAGAGTTCCTAGCAATAGCTCACTATTCTTTGTATATATATATATATATATATATATATATATATATATATATATATATATATATATATGTTACTAAAACCTTATTTCGTCTTTGTTTCTCTAATAATTCAGTGATCTCTCGATACAAGAGATTGCGATATAAGAGATTTCGAGCTCTTTCTCCTAAATATGGGCGTGAGCCTAAGTATTTGCGTTATCCCACCACTATGAAAGTGAGAGAGACAGAATATACACGCATGTTGGATACAACTCACACAACAAAACAGTAGGTCTGGGTATCACTTTTGACTCGAGCGTGTTGGGGACTCTTTGTATGAGAGAATTTTCAAGAAAATTCCTCTCCTGAAGGCCCGTTGATTCTCTTGTATCCAGAGTCTACTGTAATACAAAAAGACAGACGATACGACCGTTACTTCAGTTATGTTTAAAAATCTTATTTTGGCGTGCAATAGGCGTAATTTAGCTGTAAATACATCGAATAGTAGCTTTATGACTCTAAAGAGATAATGATCTTTTAATTATTGAATTTGGAACTTAATTGGAATCATTTAATTGTTCAAATCTATCGAGTTCGTGATTTATGGAGGACAGAAAACATGTTAGGTCTCTTACAAGCTAAAAAAGAACACTAAAAAGAATAGTTACAGGAATAGATAAACATTGGTTTTTTATCTATGTATAAGAAAAATAATTTGCGTTCCCTAAGAACAACTCGCCATTCCATGTATGTGGAATAACTTGCTATCCCTCGTATATACATAAGGAATGGCGAGTTGTTCTATATAGTATATATATATATATATATATAGGAGTTATAGTTATCTGTCTAGTATTTGCCTCTGTTTTTTGCGTACAGTGGACGTCATTTGCCTATGAATACATTGAATAGTAGCTTTGAGACTCTAAAAAGATGACCAAAATCATAAAAACATAAAATGCAGCAACGATGCAAAGTAGATATGTAATAATTTCAGAATTATTTTATTTTTTTAATTGTTTTGTAACAGCATCCAAGTATTCCTAAAGTAATCATGCACATTTTCAATGTATTTTTTCACGTAGAATCCAATAAAGCTATGTTTTTTTCTCTAAAAATGATTTGTGAGTTGCTAGAGACCAATAACCGACAGAAAACCTATGAAAAAATGGTTTTTCGAGTTTTTTGCCATGGCGCCATGCCAGAATCGAATTTTTGGTCATCATAAATTGTATTTGTTTTTAAAAAATACAAATTTTAAGCCCAGAAAATCGCTTGTAGCCCCTCCTTGAGCAAAGTTACGGAGATTTCATGATTTAAATGTTATTTTTAGGTAAGAAAAACTGCTTTCTAGGACTCGCAAAAAATCACAGTAAAAGAGAGTGCTAAGTCCTAGTCATATGATTTTCGCGGGATTAATATCATTCATCCTTCCAGATAAAAAAAAAATTTTATAAAAAAAGTGATTTTTAGGTTATGTTGAGGTTAGGGTATGTGTTAGGAAACTATAAATATAACAAAACTTAATCTTAATTACTATAAAAACAAGAAAAAATATTAGTTTTGAAATATATGAGGGAGGGCATTTCACCTATCTTAACGGGGGGTACTCTTTATGTTATATGGGTTTATGGACACATGATACATGTGTTAATAGTATATGGGTCTACAGTTTCATCGTTCATAGATTTATAGATTATGGGCTAATAGTTTGTGAGTTTATGGTTTATGGGTTTATGGTTTATGGGTTTATGGTTTATGGGTTTATGGTTTATGGGTTTATGGTTTATGGGTTTATGGTTTATGGGTTTATGGTTTATGGGTTTATGGTTTATGGGTTTATGGTTTATGGGTTTATGGTTTATGGGTTTATGGTTTATGGGCTTATCGTTTATGGGTTTATGGTTTATTAGTTTATGCTTTATAAGTTTATGGTTTATTAGTTTATGGTTTATAGTTTTAGGGTTAATGGGTTTATGGTTTATGGGTTTATGGTTTATCGGTTTACATTTTATGGGTTTATGCTTAATGGGTTTTTAGTTTATTAGTTTATGGTTTATGTGTTTTTGTTTTATGGTCTTATGGTTTATAGGTTTGTGGTTTATGGGTTTATGGGTTTATGGTTTATAAGTTTATGGTTTATGGGTTTATGCTTTATGATTTATGGGTTTATGGGTTTATTATATATGGGTTTGGGGTTTATGGGTTTATTGTACATGAGTTTATTGTTTATGGGTTTATGGTTAATGGGTTCATAGTTTATAGGTTTATAGTTTCTTGGTTTATAGTTTATAGGTTTATCGTTTATGGATTCATAGCTTATAGGTTTATAGCTTATTGGTTTATTTTTCATGGTTTATGGGTTTATGGGATAATAGTATATGGATTTATGGATTGAGAGTTGATGGGTTTTTAAATTTATGTTAGATAGGTTTATAAACACGAGATATATGTGTTAATAGTATATGGGTCTCAAGTTTCATAGTTTATGGTTTAATAGATTGTCGGCTAATAGTTTATGGGTTTATGGTTCATGGGTTAATGAGTTCTTGGTTCATAGGCTCATCATTAAGGGTTTATGGTTTATTAGTTGATGATTTATAGGTTTATAATTCATGGGTTTATGGTTTATGCGATTAAGGTTTATGGGTTTATGGTTTATGGGCTTATGATTTATGAGTTTGTGGTTAATGGGTTTATGGTTAATGGGGTGATGGTTTATGAATTTATGGTTTTCGGGTTAAAGGTTATTGGGTTCATGGTTTATGAAGTTATGGTTCTATAGCTTATCGGATTATGGTTCATAAGTTCATGGTTCAAGGGTTCATGGTTCGTGGGTTCATGGGTTAATAGTTTATGGGTTTATAGTTTATTGGTTTATTGTTTATGGCTTTAGGGTTTATGGGATTATGGTTTGTAGATCAATGAGTTCGAGATTTATTTGTTTATGGGTTCATGGTTAATGCGTTTATGGTTTATGGGTTTATGAGATTATGGGTTTATGGGTTTATGGTCTGTGAGTTTATGGGATCATGGGTTTATTGTATATGGGTTTATGGTTTATGGGTTTATTGTTTATGATTTTATGATTTAAGGGTTAATAGTTTATGGGTTTATGGTTTATGGGTTTATGGGTTCATGGTTTATAAGTTTATGGTTTATGAGTTTATGGTTTATGGGTTTATGGTTTATGAGTCTATAGTTTAAGGGTTGTTGGTTAATGGTTATATGAATTATGGGTTTATGATTTATGGCTTAATGGTTTATGGGTTTACGGTTCATGGGTTTATGGTAAATGGGTTTATGGTTAATAGGTTTATAGTTTATGGGTTCATGGTTCATGGGTTAATGGGTTTATGGTTCATGGGTTAATGATTTATGGGTTTATGGTTTATGGGTTTATGGTTTATGGGTTTATAGTTTATGGATTGTATGTTTATAGGTACATGAATTTCGGGTTTCCGGTTTATGGGTCAATGGTTTATGGGTTTATGGTTTATAGATTTATGGTTCATGGGTTTATAGTTTATTGGTTTATGATTTATAGGTTCATAATTTATTAGTTTATGGTTTATGGTTTTAAAGTTTCTGGTTTATGGTTTTATAGTTTATGAGTTTATGGTTTATTGGTGTATGGGTATTAGGTACAGGGTTCATGGGTTTATGGTCTATGAGTTAATAATTTATGGGTTTATGGTTTATCAGTTTATGGTTTATGGGTTGATGGTTTATGTGTTAATAGTTTATGGGTTTATGGTTTATGGGTTTATGGTTTATGTGATAATAGTTTATGGGTTTATGGTTTATGGGTACATGATTTATACTTTATGGTTCATAGTTTTATAGTTGATGGGTTTATGGTTTATGGGTTTATGGTCTATGGTTTATGGGATTATGCTTTATGGGTGTATGGTTTATTAGTTTATGGTTTATGGTTTTATAGTTTATGGATTTATGGTTTATGGGTTTATGGTTATAGGTTTATGGTTTATGGGTTAGTGGTTTATAGATTTATGGTCCATGGGTTTATAGTTTATGGGTTTATGGCTCATGGGTCCATGGCTTATAGGTTTACGGCTTATGGCTTTATCGTTAATGGTTTATGGGTTTATAAGATAATGGTTAATGGATTTATGGATTTATAGTTAATAGGTTTCTAAATTTATGATATATGGGTTTATGGGCACGAGATATATCTGTTTATAGTATAAAGCTCTAAAGTTTCATAGTTCATGGCTTTTCAGATTATGGGTTCATAGATGATAGGTTTATGGTTTATGGGTTCATGGGTTATGGGTTTATGGTTTATGGGTTTATAGTTTATGGGTTGTTGGTTTATGGGTACATGAATTATGGGTTTCTGGTTTATGGGTTCATGGTTAATGGGTCTATGGTTTATAGATTTATGGTTTATGGGTTAATGGTCTATGGGTTAATGGTTTATGGGTTAATCGTTTATGGGTTGATGGTTTATCGGTCTGTCGTTAATGGGCTCATGGTTTATGGGTTTAAGGTTTATGGGTTTATGGTCCATGGGTTTATGGTTAATCGGTTTATAGTTTATGAATTTATGGTTTATGGATTCATCGTTTATGGGTTAATGGTTTATGAGTTTATGGTCATATGGCTTATGGGTTTATGGTTCATGGGCTCCTGGTTCATTGGCTTCTGGTTCATGGGCTTCTGGTTCATTGGTTCATGGGTTCATGGTTTATGGTTCATTGGTCAATTGGTTTGAGATATATATGTTCATGAGTTTATGAGTTGATAGTTCTATAGTTTATGGATTTATAGTTTTTTGGTTGATAATCTATGGGTTCGTGGATCATGGTTTCATGGTTTATGAGTTTCTGATTTATCAATTCGTAGTTTTTTGATTCTATGAATTGATTAATCATAGTTTATGATTCATAAGATTATGCTTAATAGGTTGATGCCTTCTGGTTTTGTGCTTTATACTTCATGGTTTCATGCTTCTTGGTCTATGAGCTATCGATTGATGGTTTATGGGTTTCAGCCTAATGGTCTAAAGGGTTATGCTTTATGGTTTATGAGTCGATATTTTCAAAATTCATGAGTCTATAGATTACGGTTTATGAATATATTGTTAAAAGTCTTATAGTTCATGATTCTATGGATTTCTGGTATACTGGTTCATGTTTCCACTGTTTTCAAGTTTGGAAGTTTAAATAATCTACATTTACATAAATAATTAACCTATAAATAAATATACATACATATACTATAAATACATATATCTTAAACTCGTAAACATATAATCCATGAACCTATCAACTATTCACCCATAAAGGTAACAATAAAATCATGAGCTATAAGCATAAACCCATCAACCTATAACCAGTTTTTATGAACACATAAACTATTAACCTATAAATTGTTAACTATCGACCCATAAACGAATAACCTATAAATTATAAACCTATAGACTATAACTCTAGAAACCTTGAATCCATAGGCTTATTAACTATAATCTCATTAGCTCCAAACACATAAACTTTGCATTCGTGATCCATAATTCAACAATCTATAAACCTGCGGAATATTGATTTATGAACAATAAACATAATAACCAGAGACCCATAAACCATTATTTCATGAGCTCATTAATTATAAATATATTAATTCATTATTCCATTAATTTTCAAGCTGTCAACCTATAAACCACAAATCTATAAACTATAAAACCACGAACCCCTAAAGTAATAAACCATGAACTTATGAACCATAAACCTATAAACTATAAACCCATAACCATAAACCAATATACTATCAATCCATAGACCATAAATCCATAGACTCATAGACCATAAATCCATGAACCCATAACCCATAAACCCATAAACCATGAACCCATAATTTATGAACTCATGAACCCATAAACCTGAAACCCATAAACTATGAACTCAGAAACCATAAACCCATAGACCATGAACCCATAAACCATAAACCCATCAGCAATAAACCCATAAACCATAAACCCATAAACCATAAACCCATCAACCATATACCATAAACCCATCAACCATAAACCCATCAACCATGAACCCATAAACCATAAACCCATAAACCATAAACCCATAAACCATAAACCATAAACCCATAGACCATAAACCCATAAGCCGTACGCACGTAAACTATGAACCCATAAACTATAAACTTATAAACCATAAACCCAAAAACCTATAAACCCATAAATCATAACCCATAAACCATAAACCCATAAATCATAACCCATAAACCATAAACCCATAAACCAAAAACCCATAAATCATGAATCCATTAACTATAAACCCATTAACCATAAACCCATAACTATAAGGCCATAAACTATAAACCTATAAACCGAAAAACCATAAACGATAAACCCATAAATTATAAACCCATAAACCATAAACCCATAAACCATGAACCCATAATTTATGAACCCATGAACCCATAAACCTGAAACCCATAAAACATAAACTCATAAACTATGAACTCATAAACCATAAACCTGTAAAAGATAAACTCATAAACCATAAACTCATGAACCATAAACCCATAAGTCATAAACTCATAGGTTGTAGATTCTTAAATCCATAAACCATAAACCTATAAAACATAAACCTATAAGCCATAAACCCATAAACCATAGACCCATAAACTATAAACCTATAAACCATAAACCCATAAACCATAAACCCATAAACTATAAATGCATAAACCATGAACTCATAAACTACAAACTTATATACCATAAACTCATAAACCATAAATCCAAAAATCCCATAAACTATAAACCCATAAACTATTAACCCATAAACCATAAACTCATAAAATATAAACCCATAAACTCATAAACCTTAAAGCCATGAATTATAAACCCATGAACCATAAACCTATAAATTATAAACCATAAACTCATGAACTATTAACCCATTAACCATAAACTCATTAACTATAAACATATTAACCATGACCCCATAAACCATAAACGTACGAATCATAAACCTATAAACCAACAACCCATAAACCATGAACTCATGAACAATTATCCCATAAAAATAATTCCTTCATCTTTCGTATATTGTAAATATATACAGACTCTTTTAACCATGTTTCATTCATTCATGGTAAGATTGGATTGATGTATACTTAAAACATTTACCGTATACGTGATATCTGGTCGAATTGTATTTGCTAGGTATAACAGAGAGCTTACTGCTTCACGATATGGAATGTTTTCCATAGACAGCTGATCTGATTTTTTATCTGGATTTTCTTCTCTATCTCTTCTAATTTTATTTAAGATCTGGTTAGGAACCATAGGTGTTTGTTGTGGTCTGATCTCTGAGAAACCCGATTTCTTCAGCAATTTATTAATATATTATTCAATAGCACTGGCACACAAGAAAACAAATTTGTCTGTTTAAGAAATCAGACCTATCTATCCTTATGTATTTTGACGCGCTGAATCCTAATCCGAGATTGGTTATGTCCAAACATCCTCAAAATTTTTTTTAAATCGCGAATAACCGTCAAAAATTACGAAAAATCATGAAAATTCACACCTTAAAATATAGGTTATGAGCAATACATTTTTTTGTGAGTGTACTATACATGGTTTTTATGTATTTTCATGCGCTGAAACCGAATCCGAGGTTTATTTTGCTCGTAGACCATTTTAAGTATAAAAAAATTGGTGAAAACACGAAAAAAATTACGAAAAATTGTAAAATGTCGCATTAAAGAGCATAACTTACTTGCAATACATGTTTTTTGTGAGTGTTTTATGTATGATTTATGTGAATTTCAGGCGTCTAAAATGAGATCTGGTGAGTATTTGACTTTTATATCCCCACAACTTTAAAAAAAATGTCAAAATCTTGTAAAACCGCTCACAAAATAAAAATATTGCGAGAAAGGAAAAAACGTAAATCGTGGCATTCAAGAAGTTCTTTCTCTCTTCTAAATATATATATATGATATTTATTTTTTCTTTCCTTTTTTTTCTTTTTTTTAGGACTCCAACTCTGTTTGCTCTACTCCTTCTTCCTCTTTTAACGAATTCTCTTTTCTTCAAATGACCTGTGCAAAGTTTCTTTTTCTTCTTCTGCTGTTACTCACAGTGTCTTTTTTCAGCATCCAGCAAAAGTCTGCCATCATGTTAACGTCCCATTTTTCTTGATATTAATTCTCCATTACGCTTACATCTTGATGAAATCGTTCTCGTTGTTCTTCGCTGAAGTCTCCAAGATAAGAAGTGAAGTAGTCGAGATGAGAATGTAAGAAATGCATTTTATAGCTCATCAAGCAACCTAAATTTTCAAAATTTTTCAACATTTCTTCGACAAGTTCCTTATAGTTCTCACTCTTTTTATTTCCTAAGAAGTTCTCATATACAGATTTGAAACTTTTCCATGCGGTTTTCTCATCGGCAGTCATTTTTGTCATGAAATTTTTGTCTTCAAATAGAGTACGAATTTGAGGACCACCAAAAATACCTTCTTTTAATTTAGCGTCACTTATTGCGGGAAACTTTTCTCCTAAATACATGAAATAATCGTCATCTTTATTGAGAGCTTTTACATACTGTTTTACACGAACAAGTTTGATATGAAGTGGAGGAAGCAGATACTTTGATGGATCAATCAATGGTGGGCGTATAATGTTCTTCGACCCTGGTTCAAAATCTGCCATAGTTAACCATATTTTTTTAACATAGTGACTCTGCCTGTCTCTGCTAACCCACAAATATAAGAAGTAGGCATTTTTAGTAAAACATGATTGTTGTCCTAATATCATGGTTGCAATTTTAAGATCGCCACAAACTTTCCATTGATGTTCAGAGTACTTCATTTTTTGCAATACTATCTCCAAATTTTCATAAGTTTCCTTCAATTCAATTGTGTGATCTATAGGAATAGATGCAAACTTATTTCCGTTGTGAAGTAAAACAGCTTTGGCGATTGCTTTGGCGCGATGCTTTCTCATAGAGCTCATTGAGTTGGAATTATTTGATTTTATTTTTTCAAATGTGATTTCAATATAAAAAACATAATTTCTATTCCAGAAAAATGAAAAAGGGAAAGAAAGAGTGAGAGTGAGAAAGTGATTAAGGAATTTAAAAACGTTTTCTAGTAAAGTTACATACTTTTGTAAATTTCGATAAAAATATGTATTTAAAACGTAAAATATGTCCGCATATTTTAGATTCTCAAGAGTAATATAAGGTTTATGGAACGTTTAAGAAACATTTAGAAACGTTTAGATAAAGCTTGCGTAAATTTTCATCGAGAGAACGTTTTCCAAATGTTTCTTGAACGTTATATTACTCTTGAGAATCTAAAATATGCAGACTTTTGCGAAACTTACAAACGTATATGAGTTTACCAGAAAACGTTTCTAAAACATTTTTTAAACGTTTTCGTGCTATTAGGGAAGAGAGAGGAATATATGATAATAGTGTAAAAATTAGTATAAGGGTGAGATAGAAGGAAAGAGAGGAAGTGACCCTGTTGTAAAAAATTAGTTGGATAACCAACTGGATGTCTAAGTGTATATCCAACTGGATATCTAAGTTGATGGCTTAGATCTGACTTAAAATTCGTTGGATATCCAGAAAAATTATCCAGATACGCACTATCTACATGGATTTCCAATAGCATATCCAGTAGGATATCTAACTGGAAATCTAACTAGATATCCAACTGGTTATCCTGCTGGAAATCTATCTGAATGATGCACAACTGTATAATTCTCTTGGATATCCAACGAAATCCAAATCAGATCCAGGTCATCTAGTTAAATATCCAGTTGGATATCCAACAAGTTCTTTACAACAGGGGAGAAAGAAAGAAGAAAGTTAATGAGAGCATTAAACAAAAAATGAGAAGAAGTGATCGAAGAGCTACGCTAAGAAAATTATTATTCAAAAACTTTATTTATAAAAATTGTAACGAATAACTTGTATACAACTTTTAGAGCAAATTTATCGAGTATACAGATAAACCTTTTTACCGTGAAACAATGTCCCTAAAATGACGAGTCTAACAAAACGCGATGTCGATACGCAAAAGCTACAGCCGTCACCCGTTTTTTCGGTCCCCACACGTGCAATTTCTAATTTTCCAAGTTACCGTGAAAAATAATTATTGCGCGTTGAAACTCGCGTCTCGACACCGTAAATTCAATGTCTTACATGTTATTGTGCTGAACCTTGGCACAAAATATGAGTATCGCAAATAACATTTACAAACAGTTCGAGTACATCTGTCCTTTTCTAATCAAAGAATTGATTTATTTACAAAGAATATTATACTATGATATTAGCAAAACCGCTGTCAAGTGATTTGGCGCAATGCTTTCTCATAGAGCTCATTGAGTTAGAGTAATTTGATTTTATTTTTTTGAATGTGATTTCAATGTGAAATACAATTTTCATTAAAAAAAAATTAGTGAATGTGAGAGAATGATTAAGAAATAGGAAGAGAGAGACAAGGATGGATGAAAATAGGGTAAATAAGAATCAATCGGAGATAGAAGGACAGAGAAAGTGAGGAAGTAAGAAAAGAATTAGTAAAAGCCTTAAATCAGAAATCAAAAGAAGTGATCAGAGAGCTACACTAAGAAAATTATTTTTAAAAGCTTGTTTTATAAAGACAGTAGTAAATAACTTGTATACAAATTTTAGAGCAAATTTATCGCGTAGTTTACGAACAATAGAAAAAAACATGAAAAATAAAAATGTTTATAAAATTAAAACTCCGTTAAGGAAATCGGTTTTTGAAAGTGATCCTTCTTTTGGCAGTTGCAAATAATTCCTATGCAAATTTCAAAGCAAATTCATTAAGTAATTTACGTAAACTACAAAAAAATGAAAAATCGAAAATTTTTTTTAAATTTCTTAAAATGGCTTTATAAAAAAAACTACATTATGGAAACCAAATTTCAATAGCTTCCCGACTTCTTATACAAAATAATAGATAATATGCGAAATTTGAAGCAAATCCATTAATTTTCGAGATCTAATTGACTAAATAAATAACATTTTCTTTTCAAAATTTCTTTTCCAAAATTGTCAAAATGCTCTAAAATTAAAACTACACTAAGAAAATCAATTTTTGAGAATTTCCCGCCTTTTGGCAGTCGCAAATAATTTCCCTGCAAATTTGAGAACAAATCTATCGAGTACTTTACGTAAGATAAAAAAAATATATGAAAAGATGAATCGAAATTGTTTTTTAAATCCTTAAAATTCTCTAAAATTGTAACCACACTAAGAAAACTAGTTTTTAAGAGCTTATTCTCTTCAGACAATATTGAATCAATTGTATAAAAATTTTGGAGAAAATTTATAGAATGGTTTACGCAAAATAGAAAATAAATGAAAAATAAAAATTTTTTTGAAAATTTTCAAAATTGTTTCAAATTAAAACTGCACTGAGAAAATTAGTTTTTCATGATGTGTCTTCTTCAGATACTAGCGAGTAACTTGCACACAAATTTTGAAAACAAATTTTGAAGCAAAATCTATTGATTGGTTTTCGTAAAATAGAAAAAAAATGAAAAACAAAAATTTTTTTTTTAATTTTAAAAATGTTTAAAAATTAAAAGTGCGCAAAAAAAATCAGTTTTTAAAAGTTTTTCTTCTTTTGGCAGTCGAAAATAAGTTCCTTACAAATTTTCAAGCGATTTCTTTGAATAGTTTACGTGAAATACAAAAAAATGAAAAATAGAAATTTTTTTACAATTCTTAAAATAGCTCGAAAAAAAACCACGCTTAGAAAACCAATTTCCAATAGCTTACCGCTTAGTTAGACAAAAAAATAAATTGTATGCAAAATTTGAAGCAAATCCATCAAGTGGTTTTCGAGATCGAATTGACGTACTGAATTCACACACACACGTGCGCGCACGCGCGTTTACTCACACACACTGATTCTCATTCACAAGAAGATTATTGATCTTATTTATATCTGCTTCGCTGAGCTTGACAGAATATTTCTCTTTTGATTTAGCAAAGCAATCATGATTAAATAATGGACATGGTGCATATTTTTCCATGGACTTTGTATAAGGTACTTCCCATAAACAATTGGTATCTTTACACGATATCAAATCCAACTCCAATACATCTAACCTGAAAATATGATTATATTGTAGAACAAAAATTTTATTAATATTTACCAAATTTTTTGTCATTGTATTGTTTCATTTCAATTTAAATAAACATTACTTTTATAAGTAAAATGTAGATAAACTAACCTGTTTAAATGTAAGAGAGCTGCAATACTGTGTTTACATTTCTTGCTTGATCCTGCTTTGCAGGAACATTTCATATCTAATATTTTCCCAGTATAAGAAATTAAACCAGCGATTTCATGGAGATTACTTCGCATATGTGATGTTTGTAAACAGGAAGCTAGGAAACTTGCTCCATTTTCATCAACGTTGCTTTTCCCACAAAATATCACATATTCAGCATTTAAAACATGCTCACCTTCAACAAAATTACGACAAGAAAATGCCGAATTTGTAAACAAACAAATTTCGTTAATTGAAACTTTCATTTTATAAAACTTTTCATTTTTTTAAAAACTCATAAGCGTGTTAACTACTACTTGTAAGTGCCCTACTCCTTGCGGCTATCTTGCATGTATAACGTCACGACTACCAATCCCAATACTTTTACCAACCTCCTTGTAAGTGGAAGAAACTTTTCGCTGCGGAACAGTTGGTAAACGAATAGTTAGAAAAGAAGCATCATAGAATTTAGTGGGAAGCTGAAGCAACTCTGTACTATAACATAATCAAAGTATGACAAAATGAAAAATACTGTTAAAATATACGTTAAAGGTCTTGAGAAAAAAGATGGATACAAGAGATTTCACCAAGAAAATAAGTATGGATATAAATGTATACTTGAATTGGATATCCTAAATTAAAAGCCCTCAAGAAGATTGATATCGATGGCTGCAAACGTGACTGTCATCTATTTACAAGGAAACCTGTGTGTGCAGTGACGAATTTGCATGCTCTTAAGGAATGGCTACTCATTCAATACCTTCCAATCCAGATGCCACTACCCGAAGAAGATGAAGAAAGGGATAAAGTGGATTGTGTTTGCCACAACGTAGAACGGACAGCTATTAGTCCAGTAGAATTAGTCAAAATGCATAATGTAATTAGTAACAGATGCAGACAACCAAAAATGGCTTTGTTGGATGATTAGAAATGAAACTCTGGAATTACCCTAAAAATTTCAGCCGTCAGGAATTTGTAAACAATGATTTAAGGTGCAAAATTCGTAAAAATCACTGTTTTTTTGAGGTAGCTTGCAATCGTTTGCGATTTAGTATATGAAAATTATACTATTTGTAGGTATTTCAAAGACGATTAATTTGAAACGTCATTGATGAAAATCGGTTAATAAATTTTATAAATAATGATAAACAAAAATCGAAAATCGCGAAGTTTTAAAATATTTTTCATTTGATGAAAAAAGGATGTACATGTTTGTAATTCAATAAAAATGTGCCTCTTATTATCCTTAAGTTACCATAAAAATTTCATCATAAAATATTAATTATTTTAGGAGATATTCTATTTGTTTATTAAAAAGAGGTCAAATGTACGTTAAAAAATTTACCCAAAAACGTCATGGTAGAGACTTTATGATAATCATATAATATTTAGATATTAACGTAGATTTTATGAATTTGATGTGAAATCGTGTCCATTTTATCATTTTCAACCTAAATATGGCAAAAAAAAGTAAATTTTTTTCTTATGGTTTTTTTAATATTTTTGCAGCTAATAAAAATATCAATATAGGGATTTGATATTCTTATTACTTGCAATTTTACGCAAATTTTTAAAAAAAATGCTCTAGCTCAATTAGAAGCCGAGATAATTTTTTTTTTTAAATTCGCCAATTGTTTATTTATAAAGATTGAGGACTGAAATTTTTATCACAGCTAGTATAATACTTGAAGTTTATGATTCCATTATATCAGAGATAAAATAAACATTTTGCAATATTAAAAATTAATATTAAAGTAATCAAGATTGCTACTAGTTAAACAAAGTAATTTTTCCTGCCTTGCAAGAAAATTGATCTGGCGAATTATAATTCATGTTCCAATTAAAAATTCATTGTATCTCCATTAATTACGGACCAATTTCGACGTTTTTTTATTAAATCGGGGTAGCGCGTAAAAATAATAACAACAGTAGTATTTGTTTTTAAATAATTATTTATTATTCAGTAAAATTTTTAAGTAAATCTTATCACTAATTATTGAGAATCTTTGGTTTGATATTAACATAATAATTATTACTAGAACGCAAAATTAAAAAAGTAATGAATGGATTTACTTAAAAATATAACTAAATAATATTAACGATATTTTTGAATAACATAACAAGGCACATATTATTTTAAATGAATATAATTATTGTCTTATATAGTTACAAACGATAAAGTCAATATTTTTAATATTTTTTACTTAACAGGCTAAATATTGATTTTATGATAAAAACAATAAAATAAAAAATTGTCTAACTGTTAAGACAAACCAACTTTTCTTTCAAAGTTTTTTTCTAAAATAAAAAATTGTTATAATATGTAAAAAATAATTTTTTTTTGCAATAACAATTGTTTAATTTTAATTGTTAAGAAAACCAATACGATAGTTGTTATTTTTTTCACTCGCTACCCCGATTTTTAAAAAACTACGTCGAAATTGGTCCGTAATTAACGGAGATACAATGAATTTTTCATGAAAGTAAATTTACGTATTACATGTGTTGGAATTCCAAACCAAAAATGTTTTCCGATTTGTTTTCTAAATTAACAGGCTTAAGAGCAGGCCGGATTCGCTGTCCTTGTCTAATTGACATTTTTGTTATTTACTCAAGTTTTAATCGGTGTATTTTTAAATTCAAGGTCGAGCGCAATAGATATTATTATTATGAACATCTATGCACAAGAAAAAAAATATCTACCGGTTTGTTTTTGAGAAAAGTAAGTAACGCCAAAGTAAAAGTTTATGTTTATAATATTTTCTGTTACTTACTTTTCTCAAAAACAAACCAGCAGATATTTTTTTTCTTGTGCATAGATGTTCATAATAATAATATCTATTGCGCTCGACCTTTAATTTGAAGATATACCGATTAAAACTTGAGTAAATAACAAACAACTTAATTGTTACTCGGTCGGTATCAGGTTCTACTCCGGCCTACCGTTAATATTGATTTTAACATGAAAGCACTATAGTGATTTATTGTTCATTTTTTAAGACGAATAAATTTTAAGCTTTTTGCTAAAATTAATATTTAAAAAAATACGTTTAAAAAAATTTTTTTTTGCAATAATAATTGTTAAATAAATAATTTTTTATAAACAAATACAAAAGTTGTTATTATTTTCTGTGATATCATACTGTACTATTTTAATTTTATATATGCAAGGCTATTTCAAGTATTGTCTGTATTTTAGCTTTATTTGTATTTTAATTTGTAATTTTACACACTCTTTTTGTAATTATAATACAAAATAAAACAATATCTCTCTATCTATATCTATCTACATTTCTTTCGGTATATAATAAATGTGGTCGAACCCACCACCTTCTGTTAGATTTTCTTTCTTTTTTAATATTTGTAACAATCTCTAAAGCTTTATCAGAAGAAAACACTTTAAAAGCAGGCTGGAGCCAATTGGATACCTACCGAGGATCGAAAATCCGTTGTTTAATTTTTTCCTACTATACATAATAGAATGCATTAAAATTTTAAATACATTCACGAAATCTATTTCTCTACTGCGCTCGCCAATAATAATTGAAGAAAATTTTATGATACAACTGTTTATTAAATTTTAAGTACAGTTACTTACTTTTTGTTTAAAATGTGGTAAATTTCATGAAACAAACATATATTATTCAATCATAATTTCTTTTGGAAACCGTAAAATTATTTTATTTATGATAAAATAACATTTTCACTTCTCGGTCGGTAATTAAATTTGCTCTGACCAACTCTTAATAAAACACTTTATTAAATTTTTCACTGTTTTCATCATAAAAATATTGATTGTTTACGCATTTAGGTTATTTAATTTCTTCCATCATGAAACAAAAAATAATAGAGATATGAAGTATATTAATTTATTGATGGATGAATACAGGAACAGAATTGAGGAATAGCATAAGCATTGCATGGCTCGGCATAGATACAATTCGGCAGAAGACAGCACAGCATAGCGTGGTGCTTATGTACACTTGGCGGAAAGGATATATTTCCGAATGTGTACCTCAAATGGCAGCGCTGCATATTTTACCACAGAGGTAAGAGAACTTCGAATCATGCATTGAGTTTCGCATCATGATTATTTTGTTATTTCATATAGATTATTTATGCAAAATTCAAATGATAATAACTGAAATTTTATTACAAAGATAATTTAAATTAGCATTATTAGATTCTATATGATTATTGAACTGAGAAATACAAATTTTTTTTTCATAAAATTATTATTTAGATCATGAAATAAGAAAGTAATATTGTTTGTTTACTACAGTTGTGTCATCAAGAGGATGTCACGTATCTCCGTCCTTTTATAATCAAAAAATTAATTTTTTTACAAAAACTAATAACTTTTGCAAAAAATGAAGAGAAAGCCGCATCTCGTATCAAAAAACGCAATATTTTCTTTGATAAGAAAGTATTAATTTTATCGTTTTATTTTCAAGAAAACCTTGAAAAACTCAAATCATAGAGGTTAGGATAAACAATTTGGTTTTTCAAGATTTTCTTTAGAACGAAGAAATAAAATTAATTCTTTCTTATCAGAGGAAATTTTGCTTTTTTTGATACGAGATGTGGCTTTCTTTTCATTTTTTGCTAAAGTTATTAATTTTTGTAAAAAAATCAATTCTTTGATTAGAAAAGGACGGAGATACGTGATCTCCTCGTAATGATGATGTGAAATTTGTTCCATAATTTCGAATCGTCTTATGTCTGTGGTAAAATATGCGATGTGGCCATTTAAGGTTAACATTCGGAGAAATATCCTTTCTGACAAGTGTACATTCACTCTAAGGTTCGGAAAGTGCCGAATGTACGAAAACCTTTCTGATTCTTTCCGATTTTTGATACAAGTCCATGATTAACCTTTTTGAACCCTTATGAAGAAAATTGTTATGATGGTTGTTGATATCTTCAGAACCATATTTTTGATCCATCAAGTTTTATTAAGGAATAGGATCTGGAATTTCATTGTATTAATCATTAAGGGTAGGCCGGAGCAATTTTGATTACCGACCGAGAAGTGAAGATGTTCTTTCATCATAAATAAAATAATTATACTGTTTTCAAAAGAAATTGTTATCGAGCGCAAATTTTCATACGTACATGATTGAATAATATATGTTTTTTTCATGAAATTCACCATATTTCAAACAAAAAGTAAGTAACTAAACTTGAAGTTTAATCAAGACCCTACTGAAAATATTATATGAGCTCTCAAGTGAGATCTCATATGCGATCTCATATATGATCTCATGTGAAATGTCACATGAGATTTCATATGATTTTTTGGTACGCAAACTCATATGAGATTTCACATGAGATCTCATATAAGATCGCATATATTTAAAAAAAAAATTTGTATTCAAATAAAATGTATGAGAGATCCCATGTGAGATCACATATGAGACTGCATATGAGATCTCACATGAGGGCTCGTATAATATTTTCAGTATGGCATTTGTATTATAAAATTTTCTTCAATTATTATTGGCGAGCGCAGTAAAGAAATAAATTTCGTGAATGTATTTAAAATTTTAATGCATTCTATTACGTATAGTAGGAGAATATTAAACAACGAATTTTCGATTCTCGGTCAGTATCTGTTGATGTAAAAACTCTACATTGTATGTAACTTCTTAGTTGCGTTTATAAGAACGTAAAACGTTTGTAAGAATATAATGCGTTGCGTCTAACCAATATTTAGAGTGGAGATATTTTGTCGTTAGTCGAAAGGGCGCGCGCATCGTCAGTTAGTCTGTGCAAGAATGTCTTAATGACAACACGCACTAGCTTTCTAAACTCAATCTTGTATCCATTATTATATTTTACTTTGTATAATAAAGACATTTTATTCTTGTATAATTTCTTTTCTTTACAAGTATATAGAAATAACTTTAACAGGTTATGTGCCCAGCGTAAGTGGCTTGTAAGAATAAAAGAGAACTGTGAATAAAAGGAAAGATAAAAGTTTAAAATGGAGTCGACACATTTAAAGATTGAAAAACTTCGTGACAAGGACAATTGGCATCAATGGCGTTTTGTGATTCGTACTCTGTTGGAAGAAAATGAAGATCTTTTGGATGTCTGTGAGGGCAATTTGACAAGGCCTACAGATGATAAGGCAACAGGTTATGCAGACGCGTTGAAAAAATTCCAAATGGCAGACAAAGTTGCAAGGAAGTTGATTGTTACGACAGTTGAGAGAAAACCTCTGGATTTGCTTTTAAATTGTGCGTCGAATAAAGAAATGTGGACTAAACTAAATGCAGTTTACGACATGAAATCTGATGAAAATTTATCTTTGGTTCAGAAACAGTTCTTTGAATTTAAGTGGGAACCTAGTGGAAGTGTTGCGCATAATTTGTCGAAGTTCGAACAGTTAGCGACAAAAATGAAGAGTCTTGGTAATACGATTGCAGAGTCAATGTTAATGACGCGCGCACTATCGGTTTTACCGGCAAAGTATAATCATTTTCATAGTGCGTGGGATTCTGTGGACGAAATGAAAAAGACGATGGAAAATCTCACTGCGAGATTGATGTCCGAGAAAATGAGAATTGAAGAGCAGAAAAATTTCGATAAAACAACAGTACTTTATTTACAAAGGCTAAATCAGAGAGTTATAGCTGGAAAAATTTTAACAAGAAAAGTAGCCAAAGTAATTTTAGGAAGAAGATTAATGTTTCTTGTTATAATTGTGGAAAATCAGGCCACCCAAAGAAGGATTGCACTGGCTGCTATTTATGCGGGTCCAAAAGTCATATTCTAAGAAATTGCCAGAAAAGGAGTGAGAAATCAGACGCACAAGATGAAAAAAATACATCGCAAGAACAAGCGACGTCGACAGCAAAACATGCATTTCTTGGAAATAGTGGTGCTGTTTCTAACGACGATTCGTGGGTACTGGATTCAGGGGCGACTGATCACATGACACGGCGGAAAGAGTACTTTAGCGAATATGAAGAGTTCAAGTTTCCGACAAGCGTAAGAACGAGTAATGGCGATGTTATGCCTGCGTATGGAAAAGGTAATATAGAAATCGAAACGTTTGTAAATGGCAAAAGGGACGCTGGTATAATGTATGATGTCTTGTACGAACCGCAAATTAAACAAAATTTATTTTCGCTTAAAGTAGCTGCAAAGAAAGGTATAGATTTTTCGGTAACAGATTAAGGTAAAAATGTTTTTCTTTAACACAAGGGAGATGTTGTAGCAAAAGTATCTGATTGCGGCGATTTATATAAAATAAATTTGCGTGTGTTACTACCGAAAGAGTGCAGTGTCGCGGATAAAGTAGATACCTTACAATTGTGGCATGAACGACTCTGTGATCAAGACAAACGACACGTTAAAAGTTTTTTGAAAAGTATAGATGTAGATGTTTTAGTGATAAATGATTTTTGTGATGGTTGCGCACATGACAAGTATCATAGAATAAGTTTTCATGAGAGAGTCGAGCGTGCTACAAGGGTTCGTCAAGTGATTCATACAGACGTGTGCAGACCGATGCAGCAAGAATCACTTGGTAAAAAACGATATAGTTTAATTTTTAAGGATGAATTTTCAGGTTATAGACAAATTTATCTTTTGCGGGAAAAGTCAGAAGTATTTGAAAAGTTAAAAATTTTCTGTCATGAGATTAAAAATCAATTCGGCGAAGATGTGAAAGAAATTCATAACGATGGCGGTAAAGAATATATTAATAAAAATGTTGAACAATTCTTAAATAGTAAAGGTATAAAACATACTGTAAATGTTGCATACACGCCACAGCAAAATGGGGTCGCGGAACGTGATAATCGAATCATATCTGACTTACCTTTGTTTCTGTGGGCAGAAGCTATGAATACGGCGGTTTATGTAATAAATCGAACAGGCCCAACTAAGCTCGCTAATAAAACACCTTATGAGTTATGGTACGGAAAAATGGCGAATATAGATAATCTTAAGATTTTTGGAACTGAATGTTTCGTACACGTGCTGGTAGAAAAACGGAGAAAGTTTGATAAAAAGGCTGAAAAAGGGTTTTTAGTTGGTTACATTGAAAATTGCAAAGGATATCGTGTTTATGTGCCTAGCTTAAGGGACGTATTTTTAAGTCGCGATATTTTATTTAAGGAACAAAAATTAACTGTAAACAAGGTTGATGTAAATTTAAATTATGAAAAAGATAAAAGTCGTGATTTGTCTATTACAAAAGATTCTTCTATTGACCGTGAGGAAGAAATTAATAAATCAGATGAAACCTTGCAATTTTCTTGTAAACGAAGTGATGAAAATAATGTGAAAAGTAAAGATAGTCTAGAAAATGAAATTAATTTGAAAGTTGATAATGATGTAAGAAATTTAAGAGATCGAAATAAAATTAAACAAATAGATTTTTATGGTTACCCAGTAACGTATATTGCAGAAAGCATACCTCCGTGTTATAATGAAGCGAAAAACAGTGATAGTTGGATAGCTGCTATGAAAGATGAAATAAAATCTTTACATGAGAACGATACTTGGTTAATTGTTGAAAGGCCAGAGGGGCAAAAAGTTCTTAGTAGTCGTTGGGTTTTTTCAACAAAATATAACTCGGATGGTTCTAAGCGTTGTGAAGCACGGCTTGTTATCAAGGGGTACGCGCAGAAAGAAGGACTCGATTATAAGGAAACATTTAGTCCGATAGTTCGTTTTGATACAGTTCGAACACTTTTGAGCATTGTAGCCCGCGATGGATTATATCTTGCGCAGTTTGACATTAAAACGGCCTTTTTGTACGGAAATTTGCAAGAAAATATATATATGGAACAGCCGGAAGGGTTTAACGATGGAACATCGCGTGTTTACAAATTACTCAAAAGTTTATACGGTTTAAAGCAAGCCTCCAGATGCTGGTCTAAAAATTTTACAAGATTTATTGAAAAATTTGGATTTACAAAATGTACAGCTGATCCGTGTTTGTATATTCTGATTAAAGAAGACGAACGAATGTTTTTAGCTATTTATGTTGACGACTGGTTATTAGCTGCTACGAATGAATGCATCTTAGATCAATTTTTAAGTAGCTTAAGTAAGGAATTTAAAACGACTAATACAAAAAATGTAACTAATTTTCTTGGAATAGAAATTTTTAGGTTAAACGATGGATCGGTCTTTATTAATCAAAAACGGTACACAGAAAAGATTTTAAAACGGTTTGATATGATTAATGCAAATGCCGTTTCAACTCCTATTGAAACTGGATGGAATTCAGCAGATTTTGAAAAAAATTATTTTACAGCTCCGTATCGCGAAGCCGTAGGTAACCTCATGTTTTTGCAAGTAGTAAGTCGACCAGATATTAGTTTCGCGGTGAATATTGCTGCTAGAGCGTTTGAAAAACCAAGCAAGGGACACTGATCCTTAGTAAAAAGAATCATGCGATATCTAAAAGGAAGAATGGACGTCGGTTTATATTATTGTAAAAACGGTAATTTCGAAGCATATAGCGATGCCGATTTCGCCGGCGATAAAGAGACAAGAAAGTCGACGTCTGGAACTGTTTGTATATACGCGAGCGCCGCGATCACATGGCAAAGTAAACAACAACAGTGTGTGGCTTTATCCACGATGGAAACTGAATATATTAGTGCATCTTTAGCGGCTAAGGAAATTATATGGCTAAAGAAATTATTTGCTGAATGTCATTGTAAAATAGAAGAGTATATATTACTTGTAGACAATGCGAGTGCGATTAAAGTTGTGAAAAATCCGGAATTGCATCAGCGTAGTAAACACATCGATATAAAATATTTTGTGCGTGATTTATACGAAAAAGGTGAAATTGATGTGACTTATATTAATACTAATAAACAAACAGCTGATGTGTTTACTAAAGCTCTAGCAAAACCAAGATTCTTATATTTAAGATCAAAACTGGGGCTTGTAAGTTTATGCGAAATACAAAAGGAATTATTGGATGTAGTAATGTAAATCAAAATAAATATTTTCTATGTATAAAGAATACAGAGTTTTAAGGAGTGTTACAGTAAAAACTCTATATTGTATGTAACTTCTTAGTTGCGTTTATAAGAACGTAAAACGTTTGTAAGAATAAAATGCGTTGCGTCTAACCAATATTTAGAGTGGGGATATTTTGTCGTTAGTCGAAAGGGCGCGCGCATCGTCAGTTAGTCTGTACAAGAATGTCTTAATGACAACACGCACTAGCTTTCTAAACTCAATCTTGTATCCATTATTATATTTCACTTTGTATAATAAAGACATTTTATTCTTGTATAATTTCTTTTCTTTACAAGTATATAGAAATAACTTTAACAGTATCAAATCTGCTCAGGCCTGCTCTTAATGAACTATTGAGATTGCTTCATATTTTAACTAAACTATCAAGTTCTTTTTTCAAAAACCTTTAAAAAAATATTGTGAATCTTTCAACAGTTCACAAATATTTAATGAATGAGAGGTAAATAAATGCTTATAAATCAATGAAATTTTTTATATTTTCTGGGTGAGACCACTTGGTACATTGATTCGAAGATCTATGAAATTTCACGAACTAAAGTAAATCGAGATAAATTATTACGATCTTGTAAGGAGTTTAATGACTTATGAAGATCCTTGATGAAATATCGGGAAAATTATTTACGATTTTCAGTAACGATTTTGAACTTATAAAAATACACGTATTATTAAATTTTTGAATAGATTATTTTCTAGGAATTCATAAAGGATTTGAAAGAATCATGTTCATATTTATTGATATGATCCTACACTGGAACAAATGAAATTGGAACAGTACGAAAAAATATAAATTATAATTGGTTTTTTAATGAAGGTATATTTTCAGATAAATATTTTTTTCAAATTAGATTAAAACACTTTTATTTTTAATATTACGGAAAGAAACGGAATGGATCACTCAAATTCACATTTTTATAAATTATAATTGAATCACTTTGAATAATAGCACAGGCCGACAAAAAAAAAGTTGTCGGTTCTGGGATGGAGGCTATACTTTTGTTTTGTATTTTTTCCCGCTGAATCCGAATCCGGCGTCAAAAGTAGGGGGTTGGCCTCATATTTTGAATATGACCTCAAAAAACTGTCAAAAAACCGTGTTTCTGTGAAAAACCATGAAAAGAAAAAATGAAAATTGTTTTCAGCACATCAAAAACACTTTGTTTTTATGCATTTTAGCCTGCTGAATCCGATTTTGTCATGAAAAAGAGAGTCGACTGCCTAATTTTGAATATAACCTCAAAAAACTGTTTAAAAAGTAGTGTTTCCGTAGGAAAACGTGAGAAGAACAAAACACATTGTGTCCAGCACACGAAAAACGCTTTATTTTTATGTATTTTGGCCTGTTGAAATTAAACTTGTTATGGAAAAAGAGGTTTCACCGACTAATTTTTAAAATAACCTCAAAAAATTACTCAACAGTCAATTAGCACAAGAGCTAAATTGACTTACGCTTGCGTATACGCTTGTCTTCGAACGACCTATGCAAAGGATTCCTACGCCTCTTTTTCTTATTAGGTTGCACTTCTCTTTTTAGTATCCAGCAATAGTCTGCCATCATGTTTACGCTACATTTTTCTTGATCAAATTCGCTAGTGAAGTATGATCGCAACGCTTCTTCTCGGTTTCTATAAAATGTAACGTTTACGTCCTTTTGTAATACATTTAAAGACTTTAATTGAGAAGCCATTAATTTAGCTGTATCTTTTGCTAATCCAGCATTCCTAAACATGTCATTAAGTTGAGCTTGAGAGATCTTTTTTTGGCTTTTCTCTTTACCAGTGGAAACATATTTCTCATCACTGTCCGAAAACAGTTCTTCTTCACTTTCGACGGATTTCGACAAGAGGACAATCGTCCTCTTGTCGATTCTAGCAAAATCCTTTTACCGCCTTTACATATTAAATTAGGGCTGATGAAACAATTTGTTGAAGCTCTCGATAAAGAAGGGCGATGCTTCAAATACTTAGTAACCATCTTTACGAATATAACTCTCTAAATGGAAGGAAGGTATCTTTGACGGACCTCAAATTCGCAAAAAGTTCAGGGACGAAGAATTTGTCAAAAGTATGAATGATACCGAGAAGGCAGCCTAGATGAGTTTTAAAGATGTTGCAACAAACTTTCTTGGTAACAATAAAGATGAGATCTACAAGAGCATGGTAGAAACTATGGTACAAAATTTCAAAAAAATAGGTTGCTTAATGAATGTGAAACTCCACTTTCTCGATTCGCACATTGATGAATTATCACCAGTCCCAAGTGACTAGAGTCAAGGGCATGGTGAAAGGATTTCATCAGGATATGAAGGAAATGGCAAGGAAACTGTAGCGTAAACATGATAGCGGACTATTGCTGGATGCTAAAAAGAGAAGTACAACCTAATAAGAAAAAGATGGCAGACTATTGCTGGATGCTAAAAAGAGAAGTACAACCTAATAAGAAAAAAATGGCAGACTATTGCTGGATGCTAAAAAGAGAAGTGCAACCTAATAAGAAAAAGAGGCATAAGTCGTTCGGAGACAAGCGTATAAGCAAGCGTAAGTCAATTTAGCTCTTGTGCAATTTGACTTTTGAGTAATTTTTTGAGGTTATCTTAAAAACTAGTCGGTGAAATCTCTTTTTCCATAACAAATTTAGATTCAACAGGCCAAAATACATAAAAATAAAGCGTTTTTGATGTGCTGAAAACAATTTTGATTTTTCTTCTCATGGTTTTCTACAGAAACACGGTTTTTGACAGTTTTTTGAGGTTTTGTTCAAAATATGCGGCCAACCCCCTACTTTTGACGCCAGATTTGGATTCAACGGGAAAAAATACAAAAGAAAAGTATAGGGATATATCTCTGGAACTTTTCACTTTTTAGGAACAGAGTTTTATAGAATTTTGAAAGTTTATAATTCAAGTTCCTAAGATTCCTAACACAGGCCTTGACCAGTGCTTAAAATTTTCGTTTTATAGAGTAAAATATGTACTCTAACTTTGGTGTCAATTGAAAAATAGTTATTAAGAGCATGACGAAGCTGTCCGCCTTCTAATAATATTTCCAATCTTAACTTATGAATAAACGATGCGTTTAATCGAGTTTCTTTGCTACAAAGAAAAAATTTGTAAGATTAAACTCTAGTGCGGACAACTCAAGAAATCCACCAAAATATTATACATACAAAGTTATAATAAAAACTTTCAATATGTCGTATTTTAAGGTTAGGTTTGTCGAGTTTGATATCTAATTTCCAATCCAAGCTCATAAAAAATTAACAAGTCCAAATGATTTTTTTTTTTAACAAAAAATATTGTATAAATATAGCTTTAGTGCGGACAAGTCATTATATTTGTTTAATTTAAGAATTTAAAAAGATATTGATAAAATAAAAAAAGCAAAACTCGATTGCTGCAGCTCCGACATGCCGTTAACGATATACAATTTTATACGTCAAAAATGATGCATTTTTCATAATTTTCTACACGTGTTTCTTACGATGTATAAAAATTAATTTCCTTTCAATCGTATTTTAATTTCTACATCATAATTTACATAATAAAAACAACAATTTAAGATTATATGTAATTTTTGCATGGATAATTACACGGTCCTTAAAAATGGTGAAACTTATTAATAAAGCATAACACATCTATCGGCGTGATCTTAAATCGTTGTTTTTATTATGTAAATTATCATGTAAAAATTAAAATACGATTGAAAGTAAGTTACTTTTTATATATCGTAAGAAACACGTGTAGAAAATTATGAAAAATGCATTATTTTTGACGTATACAATTGTATATCGTCAGTAACTATTTTTCAACTGACACCAAAGTTCGAGTACATATTCAACTCTTTAAAACGAAAATTTTAAGCACTGGTCAAAGCCTGTGCCATCTTAGGAACTTGAATTGTAAACTTTCAAATTTCTATAAAACCCTGATCCTAAAAAGTGAAAAGTTCTAGAGATATATACCCATAGCAGGGTTGCGAAAAAAGTAATTAAAAATTATTTGAATCACGAATCATTTTTGAATTTGTAATTAAAGTTTTATTTAATTAACAATTCCTTTTAAATTAATAATTAAAAATATTTTAATTAACAAATCAAAATCTAATCGTGAATTGAAAAGGTTTTAATTGAAAAATCAAAAGGAATTCTCAATTAAATAAATTTCAATTAAGAAATCAAAATGTAATCGTGAATTGAAAGGGCTTTAATTACAAAATCAAAAGGAATTCTTAATTAAATAAATTTCAATTAGGAAATCAAAATTTAATCGTGAATTGAAAGGGCTTTAATTCCAAAATCAAAAGGAATCCTTAATTAAATAAATTTCAATTAAGAAATCAAAATGTAATCGTGAATTGAAAGGGCTTTAATTCCAAAATCAAAAGGAATTCTTAATTAAATAAATTTCAATTAAGAAATCAAAATTTAATCGTGAATTGAAAGGGCTTTAATTCCAAAATCAAAAGGAATCCTTAATTAAATAAATTTCAATTAAGAAATCAAAATGTAATCGTGAATTGAAAGAGCGTCAGTTATGATTATGATTTGTGAATTCGAGGGCTTTAATTAAAAATTCCACAATTCCTTTTTAATTAAACGTACTAAGGAATTTGTATCATATATATGTATATAGAAAAACATATGTGGACGCGCACATACATACGCACCTAGGCTCATATATATGCAACATTTCATGTCGACCCACACGCACACATACGGACAAGTTGATATATATATATATATATATATATATATACATGGTCTGTTTCATGTCAACTTGCACCCGTTGACCCGTATATATTTTGGTTTATATATATGTATATATATATACATACATTCATACATACATGGGATATTTCATGTCGGTTAGCACGTACTCATAAGTACAGGTTTTCTTTATATGTGGTACATTTTATGACAACACGCACACACCCATTCGTGTACCCTTAGATTTACATATATGGGACATTTCATGTCGATTCGCATGCATGCACACGCACGTTAATAAACATAGGATTTTTCACGTCAATTCGAAAGCACACACACAGTTTTATATATATGGGACATTTCATGTCTATTCGCATGCATGCACACAGACTTTAATAAACATGGGATTTTTCACGTCAATTGGAACGCACGCACTTACAGGTTTAGATATATGGGACATTTCATGCCAATGCGCACGCACACACACACACACACACACACACACACACACACACACAGGATTATATATGGGACATTTCATGTCAACTCGTACATACTCATAATGACAGGCTTTTTATATATGTGGGACATTTTATGACAACACGCACACACCCATCCTAGTAACCTTAGGTTTATATATATATATATATATGGGACATTTCATGTCGATTCGCATGCATGCACACGCACGTTAATATATATAGGATTTTTCACGTCAATTCGAACGCACACACACAGGTTTACATATATATGGGACATTTCATGTCAATTCGCATGCATGCACACAAACTTTAATAAATATTGGATTTTTCACGTCAATTGGAACGTACGCACATACAGGTATATATATATATATATATATATATATATATATGAGATATTTCATGTCGTTTACAGGTTTATATATATATATATATATATATATATATATATATATATATATATATATATATATATATGGGACAGTACATGTCGTTGCGCATGCATGCACACACACGTTAATATATATGGGATTTTTAATGTCAATTCAAACGCATATAAACACACAGGTTTATATATATTGGACATTTCATGTCGATTCGCATGCATGCACACGTACGTTAATATACATGGGATTTCCCATGTCAATTCGAACGCACGCACACACACACACAGGTTTATACATATGGTACATTTCGTATCGATTTGCATGCATGCACACACGTTAATATACATAGGATTTTTCACGTCAATTATTACCCACGCCTATACAGGTATATATATATGGGACATTTCATGACAACTCTAACACACTTATCCAAGCGCCCTTAGGTTCACATATATGGGACGTATCATGTCAACACGCACGCACCGGTTTTCATATATTTGACATATCTTGTCAAATCGAACACGCAAACACATCTAAACATGTATTTGAAATTCGTATTTATATATATGGGACCGTTTCTGTCAATTCGCATGTACGCACACACATGGGCTTATTAATATATATATATATACACATATACATGTGTGTATATCTGTGTACACATATACATGGGATATTTAATGTTAATTCACACGCGCGCACATACACACAGGTTTATATACACGGGACGTTTCATGTCAATTTACATGCATGACACACGTACTTGAGTTTGTATATATTTTTCTTTATATATATATATATATATATATATATATATATATGGGTAAATCTTTCATAATGTTAAAATTTCACCTGCAACAAATTAAAAAAAAAAAATACAGGCACACGTATAAAACTAATTTTCTCTGAATGTTGACGTATTATAATGAAAGAAAAAAATCGTGTTACTCACTTTTAAGGGTAGTCTTTTTAACAAACATCAAAAGACAGATTTTCGAGTAAATTTTTCATAGTGTTAAAATTTACTTTCAATAAATTAAAAAAAATTGAAGACACATGTATCAAATTTATTTTTTTTAAATGTTGATATATTAAAATGATAATAAAAGAAAAAATCGCATTACTCACTTTTGAAGATAGCTTTTTTTAATATAAGACATTTAAATATATTCATTATTATCACACCCAGGTATAATATTTTACCTATCTCAGATCAGTTTTTTAAGTATTTTGGGCTATAATAGATCATTTTCCATTGAGCTTTTTCATTTTTACATGTTTAATATGTTACAGAAAATATTTAAATACGCAATTTACATTAATAATTACAAAATTTTTTGTAATAAATAAAATATGCCAGAAATGGCAATTTTTTTGGAAAATTCATTTTTGGTGATTCGGGTATTAAAATTGAGTGATATTAGTTACCCAATGGCTTTTGGGATTCCTGATTACAAATCATAAGTGAGTGGAATATCAATTTATTTTTGCTAAAATTGTCAATCTTAGGGTATGAAATTTGACATAGATTTGTGTAGTTTATGTTTTCGAATAAAAATACTTATATTCCTTTTAACTAAATATTTTAGTTTATTTAATAAACATTAAATCTAAAAATTTTAAATTTAAAATCTAGAAATTTCAGTGATGATTCAACTCAACGTTCTAGGTGTAAGCTATTAAATACATACTAAAACTGAGCTTTTTAAAGTTTAAACTCTTTAGAATTAAAACATTGATAGAAACTAGGTAATCGATGTAAATTTGGAAAATTTAATAGCCGGGAAAAATTCAATGATTTCCAGAATACTCGAAATAATACTTCAAAAGCAACTTAAAGATTACATTGAGTATTATAAAATAGTAAATTACAAAGTTCACAACAGAGAAAAGATGAATCAAAGCTTAGGTTTTCATATTAGTGGATAAAAACCTATTTTCAAAAGTGAGTCACGTTTTTTAAGTATAATTTCAAACGAACAAAGAACTTTATCTACACTAGGCACACGTTCCTAATAAAAAAATTTCTCTTTGTGATTCTAAATATTACCTTTTGATGTAGTTTAAAATGTCACCGCTGAATAGTCTTTTTTACAGCATCGTATTTTCCAGAAAAAGTAAAATATATAAATTTTTGGTAACATTTTAATAACCTTTCAGAAAGTACTTTTGTTAACAGGCACACACCCATGCTCTTGATTTTCCAAAAGTATGTGTATAGATAAAGCTTTGGTGTGAATTTCAAATCAAAAAAGCAGTAGTCATTTTTTTTATAGCGGTAATTTATCATTTTACATGGCCTGGTAACATTTAAATTTCAAAAAAAAAACCTCTTTTCCCCATCCGCCATAAAATGACACGTCTAATTATCATTACAAATATAACAAAATTAGTTTCTAATAACTCAATAAATCAGTGAACATTTGCTAACAAGATGTGCTATCTCATATTTAGGAGAAATGACGCAGTAACATGATTTTTAAAAGTATGAAAGAATTACCCATATATATATGGGGCTGTTCCTGTCAAGGCACATGCACGCACACACATGGGCTTATGAATATATGTATATACATATACATGGGATATTTTATGTCAATTCACATGCGCGCACACACACACACACACAGGTATATATATATATATATATATACATATATATATGAGTGCCACCAGATTTTTTTTTAAACAAGTGAGCAGTTTTTAATCAGTTACACAAACAGGTTATTTTTTCTATGTTACTTAAAATAAAAAAAATTCTAATTTAGGAAAAATTGCTAATATTAATACTGATAAAAATCTTAAAGATTTTTAAGGAATAGTTTTACTTTTTGATGGATAATTTGATTATATGATTTTATTTTCAAAAAAGTTTTTCCCATAATAGTTATCTGTAATAAAAAAATTCTTTTACAATGTTAATTACTTTTTCCTGACATTCGTTTTGAAAGTTTATGCTTAGCAATTTTAAAATTTGGTTGTGACACTGATGATGCTGCTATAAATTATTTTGGATGTGTTATAATTAGTGTGCTGCCTCAATTTTCAACTGAAGGATTATAAATTAAGGATATTTTGGATTGAATTGCGGAAATAAAATAAATGATTAAAGAATTACAATCAACAAATCAATAAATTGAATTATTATTAGTTAAAAAAAAATGTTACAATGTCAGTGAGTTTTTTCAACAGGGTTATACATAAATTAAATTAATTAAAATTAATATTTTCAATCAATCATATACCTATTTTTTTTATTAAAAAGATATATTTTTACAAAATATGTAACAGTAAAAGAGTAGTTCACAGAAAAAAATTGTATTTCGTTAAAAAATTTTATAAATTATAAAAACACAAGTTTTTTAAACTTCATAAAATAATGAATAGCGTACTGTACATATTGTTTTTGTAGCAAAAATTCTACATGTAAAAAATGTAATAAGATTAAAATACAAATAACGATTAATTAAACGTAATTATAAATTATAACATAAATTTAGCTAATGAAATAAAATTTTAGGAAATCCTATTCTAATCTCTGCTGCACTGTAACAATAGTCTCATTCTAATATGAAAAATTGAAAAAAATTATAAAACTTATTCTTTTTTATAACTTTGGCATGAAAATTGCATGAAATAAGCGACAAAATGTTTTTTATTTGAAAAATAGACTTTTCAAATTTTTGGAAATTATATCATACAAATTTTCCTGGACATTTTCCGACTTCACCCCCTTTAAATTAATGTTTAGTGACAAAATATATAAAAAAAATTTTTGGAACCGTGGACTTTAATGTTACTATAGCAATCTCCCTATTTTCCGACCTGACTTTTTCATGTGAGCACCGTTGCGCGGTACTTTCTGAATAAGCGGTTCAATTATTCGTGAAAAATTAAAGGAAGACCGCAACCAGCCTAAACCATTCTTTTTTTATCAACAGTTGGTGGATTAAAGAATAATTTTAGCTAATTAAAATGTAAAAATTCTTAATTATATTGGTCACCAATGATTAGTGCAATAAAATAAAAAAAAATCATTAAGAATGGCAAAATGAGTTTTTTTTTATATTTATGATGTTTTTACAGAGAAATGGTGCAATGTACGGCAAAATTGATAAGAATATTTTCGACTTAATATTTGATGAAAAACACGAAAATTTATGTTTTTCTGCGAAGAATTAACAACCAGAAAATTCACTTTAGAGATTTTCCTAACTATTTTCCAGCTATCCACCCTCGAAATTCGTGTTCAAGGCACCAAAATACATAGGAAAAACTTTGGTGGAGCCGTGGATCTCCATCGGCTACGGAAACTCTCCTAGCTACCTATATTAGTTATAAATGTCCTCCGTATTCAGGTGAAATACCCCGGTGAACATGTACATTAAGGTTTGGAAAGATTCTGATGTAAAAGAACCTTTCTAATTTTTTGCGGTTTTTGGTACCAGTCCATAATACAACTTTGTGAACTCTTATGAAAAAAATTGTCATGATTTTCGTTGATACCTTCTGAACTTTTTTGATTCATTAAGTTTTACTAAGGAATAGTAACCTTAATTTTATCGTATTCACAATTAATGAACAATTAAGATCGCTTTAGAATTGAACAGCACTGTAAAGTTTTCAGGAGAATCCTTCTAGATTGTATTTTAAAAAATTCTTCAGAAATATTTTTCACGTTTTATCATCGTATGAATATATTTATTAAATTATTAGTAAATAAATGATTATAAATCTATGAGATCATTTTTTTTTTTTTTTTTTTAACGTCGCTATATTTATGCTATGCTATTATTGCTATGCTAATCAGCGACGGAGCTCGTAAGTGTGTCTGTGAACAAAGCACATGTAACGTACAGTGGTGCTTGTATCAATCGGCCGAGAGCGGGATTCGAACTCGGAACCTCGAGATTACGAATCCAACGCTCTACCGAATGAGCCACAGACCGACTCCTATGAGATCATTTAAGAATACGGATGAATCTTTATATTTTCTGTATATTGATTGAAAGGTTAATGAAACTTCACGAACTCTGTGGAAGTAAATCGAGATGAATTAGTACAATCTTGTAAAGAGTTTAATAGCTATTAAAGATCCTTAAGAGGAGGTCGAGTATATATGTCCTATTGTAATCAAAAAATTGATTTTTTTACAAAAACTAATAATTTTAGCAAAAAATAAAGAGAAAGCCCCATCTTGTATCATAAAAAGCAATATTTTCTTTGATTAGGAAAAAATTTTTTATCGATTCCTTTTGAAAAAAACCTTGAAAAACATAAAATATCGAGGTTTGGATGGACAATTCAGTTTTTCAAAGTTTTCTTTGAAACGAAGCGATAAAAATAATTTTTTCTCATAAGAGAAAATATTGCTTTTTAGTATACGAGATGGGGCTTTCTTCTTATTTTTTGCTATAATCATAAGGTTTTGCAGAAAATTGAATTTTTTTATTATAAAAGGATAGAGATGTACGACCTGCTATTAATAAAATACCGTGAAAATTATTTATGATTCTCAGTAACGATCTTGAAGTTATAAAAAAATATACATATTATTAAATTTTTTAACTCTTGAAATAGTTAAGCATACCATGGAATTGTTTGATAGTGGAAATAAAGCCATTTTACACGACTAAGCTATAAATTTTTTTTGTGAATAAATACAATAAATCGCACTAATTTATTAATACTAGGCAATTTTTCAGTTTATTAATAAGTTAATTTAATTAATACTATGATATGCCCTTCAAAAATCACTATTCAATATATTAGAAATTCATAAAGAATCTGAAGAAGTCATAATCATATTTTTTGATATATGGGGATATCCACAAAACTTTTAATTGTCTAGTAACAGGTCATATTACAGCTGTTACTGGGTTACCGCATGATGCACATTGTTTAAACTAGGTTCAAATCTTTTGTGCTATCCTGTAACTCTATTTCTGATGTATTTTGTAAATGTTTAACAAACGGCGCAGTAGATATTTCTATGTAACATTCATTTTCACACATAAAAAATTACCGTAATTTATCTTATGTGTAAATTTACTTTTTATAGAATTATCTGCTGCGCCGTTTGTGTGCACATTTACAAAATACATCAGAAATAGAGTTACAGGATAGCACAAAAGATTATAACCTAGTTTAAATAATGACCTGTTACTAGAGAATTTAAAGTTGGATGGATATCCCCATATAATACCATAGTGGTACACATGAAATTGGAAAGGTTCTAAAAATATATAAATTACAATAACTTTTCTGATGAGGATATATTATTCAGATTAATATTATTTTTAAAATTAGATAACATTATTTTTATTTTTAAGAGCATGACGAAGCTTCCAGTCTTCTAATAATATTTCCAATCCCAAGTTATAAATAAACAATGCGTTTAATAACATTTTTTTGCGACAAAGAAAAAATTTGTAAGATTCAACTCGAGTGCGGACAACTCAAGAAACCCACGAAAATACTACATAAAAAGTAATAATACAAACTTTCAATGTAACGTATTTTAAGATTAGGTTTGTCGAGCTTGATATAATTTCAATCCAAGTTCATAAAAAATTTACAAGTTTAAATGATTTTTTATTTTAACAAAAATTATTGTATTAACATAGCTTTAGTGCGGACAAGTCATTATATTTGTTTTTCTCATCCGTGCTGAGTAAGCCTATAGCGCATGCGTTTTCGGGGTAGTAAGTAGCTAATAGCGCGCGCTGCGTGTGTTGTTTTTTGAGGGCGTGTGTTTCACAGCTATGTATAATATTATTTTGTATTAAATCACGTAAATACGTTACATTCTGTAAAATAATGTCACGCAAAAGCGTTAATTAATGTAAAATCGCAAAGGTTTATACAAGCGCAGCGCCCTCATACTGTATCTCATCGACCATATGATGAATTTTATACTCTATCTCGCTTTAACCTCTGACAAAGTAAATCGTATCATCTATTCTTGTATTATTTTTACATTAACGAAATCGTAATTATTCCGTATAAACGTGAAATTGGTGAACTAAAAGTATGTAATTTAATTACAGTGGACTCTCGATACAAGGGATCGCAATATAAGGGAATCCGAGCTGTTTCTTCACCGAGTCTAAGTATGTCAGTTCCCCCACCAACTATGTAAGTGAGAGAGACACAGTATAGCAATAGAATAAGACATGGCTAAACAAAAAAACCCTAGTCTATTCCACACGAATCAGTAGGCGTGGCTACTGCGTCTACTTCGTATACACGCATGTTAAATTAAACTTACACTACGAGACAGTGGGCGGAGCTGTAACTCTTAACTCGAACGTGTTGGGGACTCTTCCTATAAGAGAATTTCCAAGAAATTTCTCTCTCCTACAGCCCCGTCGATACCCTTGTATCGAGAGTCTACTGTACAAATAATAGTACCAAAAAGTATTGAAATATACTATTGCGAGTCAGTCGTACGGCAGATATGAGAGAGAGAGAGAGAGTCTCGGGCAATGGCGCTATTCGCTACGCTCGTGCGCCAACTTGCCCTCGTGCGCAATAGTCAACTAAACCTTACTCGTTACACAATATACTATTAATTTACGAATTTAAAATGATATTAATGAAATAAAAAAAGCAAAACTTGATTGCTGTAGCTCCAACATCAGATAAATATTACGGAAAGAAACATAATGAATCACCCAAATTCACAATTTTATAAATTACAACTGAATCACTGGAAAAATAGTTGCATACAATAGACTTTTCCAAATTTTATGAGTAACGGCTTATAATTGAAATTTCAATGTCGGAACGATTCGGAAAACTTGAAACATTTATAAATTTTCATTTCATAATAGTTCTTAAACATTCTTTAAAGACCGGAAAAATATTTGTTCCGATTCTTTTAGAAATTTTCGGGTCATTTTAACGAGGATATAACTGATGATGATGTAACAAAATTCAACTGCAATAATCACAAATTTTTCAATCGAAAACTTTTTTATAAATAATTTCCATAACTTTATAATTTCCGCGAAAATAATCATAATCTTCATAATTCTGCAAAAATGACGATTTATATTGACTTTTTTATAAATTTAAGTAACTTATAGAAATTTTCTCAAATTCAATTTACTTGTTTTTGTCATAAAAAACGAAAAATAATTAGTCTCAAAGCAGACTTAACGTAGGTGAATATTATTTTTTTATATACGCTTTTCTTATATTTGCCTTCATGTCTGTTTGCATGTTCGTCTGTCTGTAATCAAATCTTGCGCGCTCGATTTCAGGCACTTTTTGACAGATATAAATTCTGACAATTGGCATAGACTTTGGTCTTGGATGACAATACAATAATCAGTTGTCATTTCGGTACCTGGACATCCAGGTCGATGATAATGGGCGTGAAAAGTCATCTCCGAGGAAGTATAAATGGGGAGGCTTTCTCTGGGTCGAGGTGGGTTCTCCGGGGGATTTCGGGGCTGCTAAAACCTAATTCAAGGTTTGAAAGTGAATCTATAATGCATAATAATGATTTAGGATGAAGAGGTCGAACTGGAGTACCAAGTCGCCGATAACGGATGTACCTGAGTGTAATCTTCGAAAAGTCTGGTTACAATGTAACTCTAAATGATAATAAAAACAATTTTAACTTAAAAATAGAAAATACAAAATTTTAAAAACATGCTTTAAAAATAAAATACAATAATTGAATAAATAGGCTAAAAAGTATAAAATAAATAAATTAACTTTTTTTAAATTTTTTAAATAATAGCACATATTACCTGTATATCGGAATGATGTTTGATGAAAAAATGTTAAAATTATTCACTAATTACAATAGTAATATGCTTTCTCGAAGTTAAATTTCGCTGGCATTATTCGAACGAAAAATTCATAAATTAGTAGGGATACTGTCGCAAATTTATATGCGAGATGATTTGTATGAATGATCTTTATATATGGGTATCGACTACGAGTAAATCAACATATTTCATGGAACTTGCATAAATCTTAAACAATTGTTCTTTTAAAATCTTTTTATTTCCGAGTATTCTCCGACCTAATCAAACAACCTTAGAATCGAAATCTAAAAGAATCTCCAAGTTTCATTTGACATAGTCCCTGCAAATATCTGTAAACTTCGTAATCGGTATGGAAAATTTCAAAATTCATTCATATAGACGATTTCCAGGTAGCCAGGATCACCTGAATATTGTGAGATGTCATCTCGGGAAACGTACATGTTATTAATAAATAATGGCTAAATTTCAAAAGATATTCTTGTAGACAATGTTTATCTTACTCGGAACATCCATGTTTGGCTAGATAACATTTGAAACAACTTCAAAGTAGTTATTAAACTATAAGTTGAATTTCAAAAGTTTTAGCTGTAGATGATGTTTAAGTTGTCATTAACACCTAGGTATCCAAAGACGGCGATCGTGGGTACCACAGCATAATAAATAACTATTTTTTAGATATTGTCTACATCGATAAGGTAAAGTATGTATATATATATATATATATCTAAAGTTAAATATGTGTTTGTATGTGTGAGCGTGTGCGTGTGCGTATGAGTTGAAATTAAATGTTCCATATAAACTTGAATAAACCTGTGTGTGTACGTGCGATTCTACATGAAATGTCCCTTATGTGTATATATATATATATATATATATATATATATATATATATATATGTTTATATCATGCTTGTAAGTCGACATGAAAAGTCCCACGTACATGAACGCGTGTGTGCATGCATGAGAATTGACATGAAACGTCTCATATATATAAACCTAAGGGTACTTAGATAGGTGTGTACAAGTTGTCATGAAATGTCCCATATATATATAGAAAAACCTGTGCTTGCGAGTACGTGCAAGTTGACATGAAATGTCCCATATATATATATATATATATATATATATATATAATATTGGAAACAAAAAAATTGCGGGTGAACGTGAGCAATTTAATATGAAATGGACCATATATACATATGCAAAAACCTGTCAGTAAGGTCGTACATGAGTTGACATGAAGAGTCGCATGTATATAAAAGCGTGTATGCATGAATGCAAATTGACATGAAACGTCGCATATATGTAAACCTGAAGGAATCCGGATAGGTGTGTGAGAGTTGTCATGAAATGTTCCATATATATAGAAAAGCCTGTGATTATGAGTACATACGAGTTGACATGAAATGTCCTATATATATATATATATATATATATATATATATATATATATATATATATATATAAAATAATGTGTGTGTGTATGTGTGCGTGCGCATTGGCATGAAATGTCCCATATATATAAACCTGTATGTGTGTGCGTTGAAATTTACATAAAAAATCCCATGTATATTAACGCGTGTGTGCATGAATGAAAATTGACATGAAACGTCCCATATATGCGAACCTGAAGGAACTCGGATAGGTATGTGAGAGTTGTCATAAAATGTTCCATATATATAGAGAAGCCTGTGATCATGAGTACGTACGAGTTGACCTGAAATGTCCCATGAATATATATATATATATATATATATATATATATACATATATATAATCCTGTGTGTGTGCATGCGCATTGGCATGAAATGTCCCATATATATAAACCTGTCTGTGGGTGCGTTCTAATTGACGTCGAATGTCCCACGTATGTATGTATGTATGTATATATACATATATATATATATATATATCAACTTGTCTGTATGTGTGCGTTTGGGTCGACACGAAATGTTGCATATATCTGAGCCCAGGTGCGTATGTATGTGCGCGTCCACATCTGTTTTTCTATATACATATATATGATGAAAATTCCTTTGAAACGTTTAATTAAAAAGGAATTATGGAATTTTTAATTAAAGCCCTCGAATTCACAAATCATAATCATAACTGACGCTCTTTCAATTCACGATTACATTTTGATTTCTTAATTGAAATTTATTTAATTAAGGATTCCTTTTGATTTTGGAATTAAAGCCCTTTCAATTCACGATTAAATTTTGATTTCTTAATTGAAATTTATTCAATTAAGAATTCCTTTTGATTTTGGAATTAAAGCCCTTTTAATTCACGATTACATTTTGATTTCTTAATTGAAATTTATTGAAGGTAGTCCCGTCATCAGCTATAGTTTGTTAATCGTAAAAATTAAAAAAACGTATAATCTTTTGAAACTTGCAACAATGTTAGTTTTTATTTCAAATATTATCTCCGAAAAATTTCAGCTTGCTTTGCCGACTGTTTTTCTACAATATACGTACTTGAAATTTATCTTTTTATTACTATGAGACCTGAAATTATCGAACTTTGAATGAGATTATCTTAAAAAAATAATCGGTAAGGCTACCTGAAATTTTACATGAATGATATATGAAATAAAAACTTTTTTTGGTGAAGGTTTCAAAAAATTATACGTTTTTTTTATTTTTACGAACAACAAACTATACCTGACGACGGGACCACCTTAATTAAGGATTCCTTTTGATTTTGGAATTAAAGCCCTTTCAATTCACGATTAAATTTTGATTTCTTAATTGAAATTTATTTAATTAAGAATTCCTTTTGATTTTGTAATTAAAGCCCTTTCAATTCACGATTACATTTTGATTTCTTAATTGAAATTTATTTAATTAAGAATTCCTTTTGATTTTTTAATTAAAGCCTTTTCAATTCACGATTAGATTTTGATTTGTTAATTAAAATATTTTTAATTATTAATTCAAAAGGAATTGTTAATTAAATAAAACTCTAATTACGAATTCGAAAAGGATTTGTGAATTAAAATTTATTTAAAGCCCAAAATGATTTAAATATTTGCAACCCTGACCCATAGCCTCCATTCCAGAACCGACAACTTTTTTTTTGTCGGCCTGTGCTATTATTCAAAGTGATTCAATTATAATTTATAAAATTGTGAATTTGAGTGATCCATTCCGTTTCTTTCCGTAATATTAAAAATAAAAGTGTTTTAATCTAATTTGAAAAAAATATTTATCTGAATAATATACCTTCATTAAAAAACCAATTATAATTTATATTTTTTTCGTACTGTTCCGATTCCATTTGTACCAGTGTAGGATCATATAAATAAATATGAACACGATTCTTTCAAATCCTTTATGAATTCCTAGAAAATAATCTATTCAAAAATTTAATAATACGTGTATTTTTATGAGTTCAAAATCGTTACTGAAAATCGTAAATAATTTTCCCGATATTTCATCAAGGATCTTCATAAGTCATTAAACTCCTTACAAGATCGTAATAATTTATCTCGATTTACTTTAGTTCGTGAAATTTCATAGATTTTCGAATCAATGTACCAAGTGGTCTCACCCAGAAAATATAAAAAATTTCATTGATTTATAAGCATTTATTTACCTCTCATTCATTAAATATTTGTGAACTGTTGAAAGATTCACAATATTTTTTTAAAGGTTTTTGAAAAAAGAACTTAATAGTTCAGTTAAAATATCCCTATTAAAAAAAAACACGTGTTTGTTGCACGTGAAAAAAACACGTGCAAAATACACGTATTTTTTACACGTGTTTTTTACATGTAAAATTTGCGTGTTTCTTCACGCATATTTTTCACGTGTTTTTTTCACGTGTATTTTTCAGGTGTATTTTTCACATAATGTTTTATAGCTTTTCGAAGAGCTTCTACTGTCCGGCCTCTTATATCTGCGTCTCCCAAATTTGTGTAGGGGATGATAAAACTTAGAAAAACGCCACCTAGCGACTTAAAGTTAAACTAGTCAAGTTTGACTTTAAGTCGCTAGGTGGCGTTTTTCTAAGTTTTGTCATCCCTTACACAAATTTGGGAGACGCAGATATAAGAGGCCGGACAGTAGAAGCTCTTCGAAAAGCTATAAAACAATATGTGAAAAATACACCTGAAAAAATACACGTGAAAAAACACGTGAAAAATATGCGTGAAAAAACACGCAAATTTTACATGTAAAAAACACGTGTAAAAAATACGTGTATTTTACACGTGTTTTTTTCACGTGCAACAAACACGTGTTTCTTTTAATAGGGATGAAGCGATCTCAATTGTTCATTAGGAGCAGACCGGAACAGATTTGATACTGACCGAAAATCGAAAATCCGTTGTTTAATTTTCTCTTACTATATGTAATAGAATGCATTAAAATTTTAAATACATTCACGAAATCTATTTTTCTACTGCGCTCGCCAATAATAATTAAAGAAAATTTTATAATACAACTGTTTATTAAATTTTAAGTACAGTTACTTACTTTTTGTTTAAAATATGGTGAATTTCATAAAAAAAACATATATTATTCAATTATGTATGTATAAAAATTTGCGCTCGATAACAATTTTTTTTAAAAACAGTATAATTATTTTATTTATGATGAAAGAACATCTTCACCTCTCGGTCGGTAATCAAAACTGCTCCGGCCTACCTTTAATGATTAATACAATGAAATTCCGGATCCCATTCCTCAATAAAACTTGATGGATCGAAAAATATGATTCTGAAGATATCAACAACAATCATAACAATTCTCATCATAAGGGTTCAAAAAGGTTAATTATGGACTGGTACCAAAAATCGGAAAGAATCAGTAAGGTTTTCTTACATCCGGTACTTTCCGAATCTTGGAGTGAATGTACACTTGGCAGAAAGGATATTTTTCCGAATGTTAACCTCAAATGGCAACATCGCATATTTTACCACAAACATAAGACAATTCCAAATTATGGAACAAATTTCACATCATCGTTAGTTATTACTGACACAATTGTAGTAAACAAACAATATTACTTTTTTTTCTTGATTTAAATAATAACTTTATGAAAAAAAATTTGTATTTGTCAGTTCAATAATCATATAGAATCTAATAATGCTAATTTAAATTATCTTTGTAATAAAATTTCAGTTATTATCATTTGAATTTTGTATAAATGACTTATATGAAAAAACAAAATAATCATGATGCGAAACTCAATGCATGATTCGAAGTTTTCTTACCTCTGTGGTAAAATATGCAGCGCTGCCATTTGAGGTACACATTCGGAAATATATCCTTTTCGCCAAGTGCACATAAGCACCACGCTACGCTGTGCTGTCGTCTGCCGCATTGTGTCTATGCTGAGCCTTGCAATGCTTATGCTATTCCTGAATTATATTCCTGTATTCATCCATCAATAAATTAATATACTTTAATTGCAAGTCCTAATTTCCACAGCAGGTGAATATTTGACGTGACCCGTGTAAAAATCGAAAGTATGGGCAATAGATTAGAAATATATTGGAAAATTATATTAGCAATGTATGCCAAACATATTGGCTATATGATTGCCAATGTATTTGTAATACATTTGCAACGCGTTTGAAATTGTACAGTTTCCAATAAATTTTTAATACAGTACCGGGCAATAATTCTGAGCAGGTTATCAAACTTTTGCTCCGACTTTGAAAAAGCGTATCTTCTTCAATTTTGATCCTAGGAACAATTAAAAAAAAGCAATTTAAAGTATTCTTTAAATGCTTTCTTTTTAGCTTACTCACATTTTTTCAACGATATTTAAAAAAAAAATAATCGCTTTGGTAGTTTTGAAATTTTTTTCATTTTTGCATTTGTCTTCAATCAGCTGTAGTTTTTTAAATAATTGAGCAAGAAAAAATTTGAAAAAAGATTTGGAAAGGGCTCTAAAAATGCTATTTGCAGCTATTTTTACAAAAAATTTTTAATTATTTTTTGTCAAGTTTTAAGCATATAAAGTAACCGATCTAATACTTTAGCAGTTGTAAAAAACACTTGAATAGCAAGTAGCTTAAATTGCCGTACATTTATTGTTTTAAGAGGAGGTCGCGTATCTCTGTCCTTTTCTAATCAAAGAAATGATTTTTTTACTAAAACTAATAACTTTATCAAAAAATGAAGAGAAAGCCGCATCTTGTATCAAAAAAAGCAATATTTTCTTTGATAAGAAAAAATTAATTTCATTGCTACGTTCTAAAGAAAACCTTGAAAAACCAAATTGTCCACCCTAACCTTTATGATTTAAGTTTTTCAAGGTTTTCTTGAAAACGAAGCAATAAAATTAATTTTTTCTTATTAAAGAAAATATTGCTTTTTTTGATACAAGATGCGGCTTTCTCTTCATTTTTTGATAAAGTTATTAGTTTTTGTAAAAAAATCATTTCTTTGATTAGAAAAGGACAGAGATACGTGACCTCCTCTTAACGGCTGCAATTTGAGAGCAGACACGTGTCATAAGTACAGAAACACTCGGTAAGTGTGTAAAAATGTCAGACTCGATTAAAAAAATCAAACGCGAAAATTCTTTTGTTCAAGCAGGTGCTAGTGATGCAAAAAATGAAAGTGATTCCGTGAAAGTGAGTGTCGAAGAACCTGTAGCAAAAAAAACGCAATTCAAAACAATTTTCAGAATGATTTTCAAAATGAATTTCTTATAACAAAAGCTTACAATATTTTGTCAGAAAACATTTAATAAAAGTAAATAAACCTTAGAATTAATAAAACTATAAATATTTATTATAAATATATTTATAAACATTTTTAATAAAAATTTATGCTTCAATAAAAAATTTCGTTATGAATAATAAAAAATATTAAGATTTTATTTGAAATTTAAATTTTAAATCCTCTATGAGCGATTGCGCTTATTGAGAAGCAGTCCGCAAAAGTTTAGTGGGGGCATGGCTCGCGAGCAAACATAGGGGTATGCGCTTATTGCGGATGTGCTTATTCGGAGGGATGACTGTATTGCCAATGTAATTCCAATATATTTACAACAGTTCACTCTACAACTAAAAAATCAAACATTGCCAATATATTAAAAATATATTGGAAACTGTACAATTGCAAACGCATTGCAAATGTATTACAAATACATTGGCAATTATATAGCCAATATGTTTGGCATACATTGCTAATATAATTTTCCAATATATTTCTAATATATTGCCCATAGTTTGGATTTTTACACGGGGAATCTCGTAGTGATTCAGGTGGCTAGAACTAAGATAATAATAAGGAAGCCTATCGACGTAGGACTTAGCGTATTGGATATCTCAAAGACTTTGATCTACGACTTTTACTGCAGGTACATGAAGAAGGAGGTCGGCAACAGATGGAAACTGCTCTACACAGACACAGATAATCTCATCTACGAAAATCGAGATTAGAATATCTATAATCTGATGAAAAGGTATATCGAAAAGTTCAACACTTCAGATTATCCCAAGAACAACCAGTTCGGATTATCTCAGGTTAATAAGAAAGTCGTAGGACTTATGAAGGATGAATACGGAGGCAACATTATGACCGAATCCATTGGTCTTTGCAGTACACGGTGGTCCTCGATTAATTTTAACTGTGAAGTCTTTGCACCTCTGATTTTCCTTTTGGATATGATTCTAGATATATTTAGGACCAAATTCCAACAAAAACCAAAATCGAAGAATGAGCACGTTTTTATTTATTCAAATTTTAATTTTTATACATAGTTTTTTATATGGCTTGTTTGAATAATATTTCGAATGACTTACATATTTTAAGCAAAAATTATTGTAAATATATTTAGAAAAATCTTAAGTTATGTAACAATGTAAGCAAAAGGTTGAAATTATTTTTCTCCGACATACTATCGTAATGAAAATTATTGCAAGATATAAGTACAACAAATACCTGCATTATTCATGAATCAAATAGTACATAAATATACACATTTAATTTTATGATTGAAATATATTAGTTATATACCCAACTTGGGCGTACGAAGGATTTGAGCGAGACTAATGTTTTTGGCTTGAGCAGTAGTCGGTCGAGGGCTTTAGCCCGAGACTGACTGCTGTTCAAGCTATAAAACATTAGTCGAGATCATATGTATCCTTCGTTAGCCCAAGTTGGGTAGATGATTTTATGTTATCGTAGGTCGTATGAGGGACTATAAAAAGATTAAATACAAATAAAAAAACATTATAATAAAATATAAATTTTCAGACTATTTAATTGAAGAATTTGAAATTCTATTTATTTGAAGAATGCGAGCAAAGAACTGAGCGGTGCCGGTATACTTCTGCCTATCGTCAGAGAGAGCCGACGACGAATTACGGAAACGACCGAACGACACCGACGGAGAACTATAGCTTACTCTTAACTGCGCTCTTCTTTATCTGTCTTTGTCTTACTTGTAGCAGCGCGCTGACTCTACTACCCTTTTAAAAACATATTTTAGTGTTTTGCTCCGAACGTTCTTCAACAAGACTGTAGAATATTTGCCAATACACTTCAATATAGTGTGACGTATGCAATAATATTCCATACTATAAAGTATTTTAAAGTCGTATACGACATTGTATAATGTATTGCTAACTGAATATACTTTAGCTACGAGCAGGGCGGTATGACACCCCAATACCCATTTAGCTAGCTCCACGGGTATTCTACCGAATACGACATACTATAACATAAATATATATATACATATATACACACACAAATAACATATACACAGTTTTTACTTAAGTTACATGCAGTGAATTATATTCACAAACTGCTCTTAATAATTTATCTGCATAATTAGAACTACCAAAAAATACCTCGTTCCTAACGTCGCTCGGTTGAATTTTCATATATTATATTATTATGTATAAATTAGCCAATTTTAAAATAAACTTATGAATTTATGAATTGTGATATTGTAGTTTTGTACTAAATTAAATTTTTCTATTTTTATAAAAAAGATTAATTAAAGTTACAATGTGCATAAAAATTGTTTAAATACAAATTATATCATGATGAATTAAGAATTTGTTCTACTGAATGGCATTTGAATCAATGAAAAAATATAATAGGAATTTTTTCTTTTTAATCACCCCAATAACCATTTTCAAGCAAATGGATCTAAATTTGTTATCTAGGAATTTATTAATAATTGACATAAACTTGACATAAAACTGAGTCCTCATTTGTTATAAAGTTCACGTAAACGATTGCATTACAGCAAATTGGTATCAAATTAATGACAACTATTGCTATAATTTTATAAAACAAAAACAACAACAGTTTTGATCATTTTGTCATAATATTTAAAAACATAGAAAATATTTATGATTGTTAACAAGTTGTTATTACACATTAACATAAACTTTTAGCAAATTTTTCATAAATTTTTTATAGTTATATCTAAGTTATTTTTATATAAATTTACTGTAAACAAATTTCAGTAAAATTTCAAATTGTAAACTAATTGCAATTAAATTTGCATCAATCATTAAAGATTTTTTTTTATATTTAATTATTCTTTATAGTTACTTTATCAAAATTTAAATTTTGTTCTCAAAAATTAATTTTTAAAATATACCAAAATAATAAGAAACCTTTTAAAAATTAAAATTAAATACAAAATATTTAACTTATGTAAAAAATAAATTAATCAAATTCATTTTTATTTTCTTTAAACTATTTATTTAATGATTTACAGCTTTATTCACTTTTTCAATATACGGATTTCTCAATTTCAAAATTTTTACATTAAACTATTCTTAAGGGGATGTAATACGGTATATGATTTCAACATAGTTACCGACATTGCAGTTTTCAAAATTTTTAATCTTTATTCTAAAATTTTCAAAAATATCTCTCAATTAGGCTTTTTATTAGTAAAAATAGAAGGCAGTAATATAGAGATATTGTAAAAATTTCTAGATTAAGAATAAAAAATTTGGAAAACTGTAATGTCGGTATTTTACATTCCCTTAATTAGAAAAGTATTTCACTATATCATAAATAAAATAATACATTTTTTAATAATGATAATATAATTCTGTTTATTGAACAATGAACTTTTATTAACACAATTGGCGTCAATACAAAAATATATCTTAACAAAACGAAATTCATTAAAAATACCGTGAAGGACGTAATTTCTGATCACTTAGGAGGTATTTCTGATCACATATTTACATGTAAAAAAGTAAAAGTATATTTCTTTTTCACACAAACGAAGCATTTCTTACGCTCAATCTATTTTTTCTCATAAATTAAAAAAAAGTTTTTGCTACTAAAATCTTATAGATTACGATTTATAATAAATAATGATCAGAAATTACGCCCTGATCAGGAATTACGTCCTTTACGGTAAGTTGATAAACCTTGGTAGAAATTTGAACATTAAAAATGGTGTAAACAACAATTTATGACCATTGTCAATAGTAATATTTTGTCATGTCAATATTGGCGAATAAATGGCAATTTTTTGCTGAATCTGCAGAGCTCAAATTTTTTTGTATATTGGTTAGCATCTTATAGGCAAAAAATGCTAATATAAAAATGTTGTTCAAAATTTTTGTATTTAGCCAAAAAAATACGCATTTTAAGTAAACGGAGAGAAAAAATCAGTAACAGCTATCTAAAAATTAGGTGAACCGTGGACAACTTTTTTTGACTAGTTATATAACTTTTTAGTAATGAGTCCTTGATTTTTCAAATCATAGGTAAAATCATAACCTCACTTTTGCCACGTGGCGAGAAAATATAGATTAGTATTTATTCACATTCCTCCGTCAATGTTTATTTTTATTGGAATTTATAAAAATAAAAATAATATTAAATTTTATTAAAATAAAAATATGGAACGCAGTACGAAACGAGTATAAAAATATCGTTTTTTAAAATAATAAATGGAAAATTTTATTAATCGTTTAAGGGTATGGTTTCACGCTACTTTACCGATCGAAAACTATAATTTTATAAAATTACAATTTTTGAAAAAACTATACATCGGAATGAGTTTTCCTTTTATAGATCACTTCATTTAATTTCGATGAAGGGCGGAAACTCTAAAAATTAGCGAAAAAAAGCGTTAATCGAAGATAATTAGAAAAACAAATTTCTCAGTTGGAAAAAATCAAATTTCTCAAAAACCGTGTTTCGTAGGGAAATTCCCTATTCAGGATCATTTTATTTTTGAAAAATGAAGGGCGGAAACTTGGTTTGATAAATCATATCGCAAAAAAGCAAAATTACATTTTTCTAAAAAGATGCGATCAGCTGTAAGAATACAATGGCCGTGCAAGAAGCCATGTTTCATAGTTGGCATCAATGCTAATGTATAGTTTGGTACGCGCCAACTTCAAATTCGAATTTTAAATGTAAATTGAATTTGTTTTATATGTACAAATGAACACTTTTTCAACATAAAACTGTTTTATTTTATTTAAAACATAAATATGTAAAAAATTTAATATTATAAGAGAGAACAATATAGTTTACATCATTTGCGAACTCATTATTTTTTTTTAAATTTTCATTATAGCAAAATAAGTAATTTATTAGTTTCTTTGTTTAAAACAAAATATTTTTTGAATGACTTTATTGAATTAGCGAAACTTTGGCATATCCTAACCTTTTTAGAATGAAAAATATGTTTTGAAAAGCGAATGATAAAGATTACTTAATTTTATTGATAATTATGGTTTTTGAAAAATAAACAGTCATAAGTAATTTTATTAAGATAAGACTTTAAAAAAACGTGAGAAAAATCATTTATTTTTTTAATCTTACCAGGAGAGGCTACGAGCTTCGGGTCACAGATCTTGATGAAACTTTGAGATATGTTTTTAGGTACCAAAATATGAGTAAAGCCAGAGCGGTACGGTCTAACGCTTCGAAAAATTGAAATTATAGACGTCTCCAGTCTTATTTGAAGAAAAATGTAAAAAAAAGCTCCTAATTGAAGTGTGAATAATCCAGTCTAGAAATGTCTTTAATAAATCAACAGGGACTAAAATAATTTAATTTGCCGTTTTCAGAATTGAAAAATAATAATTAGAACTAGAGATATGTTCGTTCAAAGTTAAAAAGCAAGAAAGTACCAAAAATCACCTAAATTCTAAAGGACAGTGATTTTGTGATTTTTGGTACTTTCTTGCTTTTTAACTTTGAACGAACATATCTCTAGTTCTAATTATTATTTTTCAATTCTGAAAACGGCAAATTAAAGCTTGCTTTCTGTACTTTTATTTTAGTCCCTGTTGATTTATTAAAGACATTTCTAGACTGGATTATTCACACTTCAATTAGGAGCTTTTTTTTACATTTTTCTTCAAATAAGACTGGAGACGTCTATAATTTCAATTTTTCGAAGCGTTAGACCGTACCGCTCTGGCTTTACTCATATTTTGGTACCTAAAAATATATCCCAAAGTTTCGTCAAGATCTGTGACCCGAAGCTCATAGCCTCTCCTGGTTAGTGTAATGAGTATAAAATAAAATTCATAATATTATTTTTGAAAAATTTGTAGAAATCTATTTTTCAAATTCAGGGTTGCGAAAAAAGTAATTAAAAATTATTTGAATCACGAATCATTTTTGAATTTGTAATTAAAGTTTTATTTAATTAACAATTCCTTTTAAATTAATAATTAAAAATATTTTAATTAACAAATCAAAATCTAATCGTGAATTGAAAAGGCTTTAATTAAAAAATCAAAAGGAATTCTCAATTAAATAAATTTCAATTAAGAAATCAAAATGTAATCGTGAATTGAAAGGGCTTTAATTACAAAATCAAAAGGAATTCTTAATTAAATAAATTTCAATTAAGAAATCAAAATTTAATCGTGAATTGAAAGGGCTTTAATTCCAAAATCAAAAGGAATCCTTAATTAAATAAATTTCAATTAAGAAATCAAAATGTAATCGTGAATTGAAAGGGCTTTAATTCCAAAATCAAAAGGAATTCTTAATTGAATAAATTCCAATTAAGAAATCAAAATTTAATCGTGAATTGAAAGGGCTTTAATTCCAAAATCAAAAGGAATCCTTAATTAAATAAATTTCAATTAAGAAATCAAAATGTAATCGTGAATTGAAAGAGCGTCAGTTATGATTATGATTTGTGAATTCGAGGGCTTTAATTAAAAATTCCACAATTCCTTTTTAATTAAACGTATTAAGGAATTTGTATCATATATATGTATATAGAAAAACATATGTGGACGCGCACATACATACGCACCTAGGCTCATATATATGCAACATTTCATGTCGACCCACACGCACACATACGGACAAGTTGATATATATATATATATATACATGGTCCGTTTCATGTCAACTTGCACCCGTTGACCCGTATATATTTTGGTTTATATATATGTATATATATATACATACATACATACATACATACATGGGATGTTTCATGTCGGTTAGCACGTACTCATAAGTACAGGTTTTCTTTATATGTGGTACATTTCATGACAACACGCACACACCCATTCGTGTACCCTTAGATTTACATATATGGGACATTTCATGTCGATTCGCATGCATGCACACGCACGTTAATAAACATAGGATTTTTCACGTCAATTCGAAAGCACACACACAGGTTTATATATATGGGACATTTCATGTCTATTCGCATGGATGCACACAGACTTTAATTAACATGGGATTTTTCACGTCAATTGGAACGCACGCACTTACAGGTTTAGATATATGGGACATTTCATGCCAATGCGCACGCACACACACACACACACACACACAGGATTATATATGGGACATTTCATGTCAACTCGTACATACTCATAATGACAGGCTTTTTTATATATGTGGGACATTTTATGACAACACGCACACACCCATCCTAGTAACCTTAGGTTTATATATATATATGGGACATTTCATGTCGATTCGCATGCATGCACACGCACGTTAATATATATAGGATTTTTCACGTCAATTCGAACGCACACACACACAGGTTTACATATATATGGGACATTTCATGTCAATTCGCATGCATGCACACAAACTTTAATAAATATTGGATTTTTCACGTCAATTGGAACGTACGCACATACAGGTATATATATGAGATATTTCATGTCGTTTACTGGTTTATATATATATATATATATATATATATATATATATATATATATATATATATATATATATATATATATAGACAGTACATGTCGTTGCGCATGCATGCACACACACGTTAATATACATGGGATTTTTAATGTCAATTCAAACGCATACAAACACACAGGTTTATATATATTGGACATTTCATGTCGATTCGCATGCATGCACACGTACGTTAATATACATGGGATTTTCCATGTCAATTCTAACGCACGCACACACACACAGGTTTATACATATGGTACATTTCATATCGATTTGCATGCATGCACACACGTTAATATACATAGGATTTTTCACGTCAATTATTACCCACGCCTATACAGGTTTATATATATGGGACATTTCATGACAACTCTAACACACCTATCCAAGCGCCCTTAGGTTCACATATATGGGACGTATCATGTCAACACGCACGCACCGGTTTTCATATATTTGAGATATCTTGTCAACTCGAACACGCAAACACATCTAAACATGTATTTGAAATTTGTATTTATATATATGGGACCGTTTCTGTCAATTCGCATGTACGCACACACATGGGCTTATGAATATATATATATATATATATATATATATATATATATATATATATACACATATATATGTGTGTATATCTGTGTACACATATACATGGGATATTTAATGTTAATTCACACGCGCGCACATACACACAGGTTTATATACACGGGACGTTTCATGTCAATTTACATGCATGACACACGTACTTGAGTTTGTATATATTTTTCTTTATATATATATATATATATGGTGTTTCCTGTCAAGGCACATGCACGCACACACATGGGCTTATGAATATATGTATATACATATACATGGGATATTTTATGTCAATTCACATGCGCACACACACACACACATATATATATATATATATATATATATATATATATATATATATATATATATAGAGTGCCACCAGATTTTTTTTTAAATAAGTGAGCAGTTTTTAATCAGTTACACAAACAGGTTATTTTTTCTATGTTACTTAAAATAAAAAAATTCTAATTTAGGAAAAATTGCTAATATTAATACTGATAAAAATCTTAAAGATTTTTAAGGAATAGTTTTACTTTTTGATGGATAATTTGATTATATGATTTTATTTTCAAAAAAGTTTTTCCCATAATAGTTATCTGTAATAAAAAAATTCTTTTACAATGTTAATTACTTTTTCCTGACATTCGTTTTGAAAGTTTATGCTTAGCAATTTTAAAATTTGGTTGTGACACTGATGATGCTGCTATAAATTATTTTGGATGTGTTATAATTAGTGTGCTGCCTCAATTTTCAACTGAAGGATTATAAATTAAGGATATTTTGGATTGAATTGCGGAAATAAAATAAATGATTAAAGAATTACAATCAACAAATCAATAAATTCAATTATTAATAGTTAAAAAGAATGTTACCATGTCAGTGAGTTTTTTCAACAGGGTTATACATAAATTAAATTAATTAAAATTAATATTTTCAATCAATCATATACCTATTTTTTTTATTAAAAAGATATATTTTTACAAAATATGTAACAGTAAAAGAGTAGTTCACAGAAAAAAATTGTACTTGTTAAAAATTTTATAAATTATAAAAACACAAGTTTTTAAACTTCATAAAATAATGAATAGCGTACTGTACATATTGTTTTTGTAGCAAAATTCTACATGTAAAAATGTAATAAGATTAAAATACAAATAACGATTAATTAAATGTATTTATAAATTATAACATAAATTTAGCTAATGAAATAAAATTTTAGGAAATCCTATTCTAATCTCTGCTGCACTGTAACAATAGTCTCATTCTAATATGAAAAATTCAAAAAAATTATAAAACTTATTCTTTTTTATAACTTTGGCATGAAAATTGCATGAAATAAGCGACAAAATGTTTTTTATTTGAAAAATAGACTTTTCAAATTTTTGGAAATTATATCATACAAATTTTCCTGGACATTTTCCGACTTCACCCCTTTAAATTAATGTTTAGTGACAAAATATATAAAAAAATTTTTGGAACCGTGGACTTAAATGTTACTATAGCAATCTCCCTATTTTCCGACCTGACTTTTTCATGTGAGCACCGTTGCGCGGTACTTTCTGAATAAGCGGTTCAATTATTCGTGAAAAATTAAAGGAAGACCGCAACCAGCCTAAACCATTCTTTTTTTATCAACAGTTGGTGGATTAAAGAATAATTTTAGCTAATTAAAATGTAAAAATTCTTAATTATATTGGTCACCAATGATTAGTGCAATAAAATAAAAAAAATCATTAAAAATGGCAAAATGAGTTTTTTTTATATTTATGATGTTTTTACAGAGAAATGGTGCAATGTACGGCAAAATTGATAAGAATATTTTCGACTTAATATTTGATGAAAAACACCAAAAATTATGTTTTTCTGCTAAGAATTAACAACCAGAAAATTTACTTTAGAGATTTTCCTAACTATTTTCCAGCTATCCACCCTCGAAATTCGTGTTCAAGGCACCAAAATACATAGGAAAAACTTTGGTGGAGCCGTGGATCTCCATCGGCTACGGAAACTCTCCTAGCTACCTATATTAGTTATAAATGTCCTCCGTATTCAGGTGAAATACCCCGGTGAACATGTACATTAAGGTTTGGAAAGATTCTGATGTAAAAGAACCTTTCTAATTTTTTTGCGGTTTTTGGTACCAGTCCATAATACAACTTTGTGAACTCTTATGAAAAAAAATTGTCATGATTTTCGTTGATACCTTCTGAACTTTTTTGATTCATTAAGTTTTACTAAGGAATAGTAACCTTAATTTTATCGTATTCACAATTAATGAACAATTAAGATCGCTTTAGAATTGAACAGCACTGTAAAGTTTTCAGGAGAATCCTTCTAGATTGTATTTTAAAAAATTCTTCAGAAATATTTTTCACGTTTTATCATCGTATGAATATATTTATTAAATTATTAGTAAATAAATGATTATAAATCTATGAGATCATTTTTTTTTTTTTTTTTTTTTAACGTCGCTATATTTATGCTATGCTATTATTGCTATGCTAATCAGCGACGGAGCTCGTAAGTGTGTCTGTGAACAAAGCACATGTAACGTACAGTGGTGCTTGTATCAATCGGCCGAGAGCGGGATTCGAACTCGGAACCTCGAGATTACGAATCCAACGCTCTACCGAATGAGCCACAGACCGACTCCTATGAGATCATTTAAGAATACGGATGAATCTTTATATTTTCTGTATATTGATTGAAAGGTTAATGAAACTTCACGAACTCTGTGGAAGTAAATCGAGATGAATTAGTACAATCTTGTAAAGAGTTTAATAGCTATTAAAGATCCTTAAGAGGAGGTCGAGTATATATGTCCTATTGTAATCAAAAAATTGATTTTTTTACAAAAACTAATAATTTTAGCAAAAATAAAGAGAAAGCCCCATCTTGTATCATAAAAAGCAATATTTTCTTTGATTAGGAAAAAATTTTTTTATCGATTCCTTTTGAAAAAAACCTTGAAAAACATAAAATATCGAGGTTTGGATGGACAATTCAGTTTTTCAAAGTTTTCTTTGAAACGAAAAATATTGCTTTTAGATATTTTTTATAAAAAAATTAATTTTTTCTTAATAAAATACGGAAAATTATTTTGATTCTCAGTAACGATCTTGTTAAATTTAATATAGTGGTGTTGATAGTGGAAATAAAGCTTTTACTTAGCTTATATTTTTTGTGAATAAATACAATAAATCGCACTAATTTATTAATACTAGGCAATTTTTCAGTTTATTAATAAGTTAATTTAATTAATACTATGATATGCCCTTCAAAAAATCACTATTCAATATATTAGAAATTCATAAAGAATCTGAAGAAGTCATAATCATATTTTTTGATGTATGGGGATATCCACAAAACTTTTAATTGTCTAGTAACAGGTCATATTACAGCTGTTACTGGGTTACCGCATGATGCACATTGTTTAAACTAGGTTCAAATCTTTTGTGCTATCTCTGTAACTCTATTTCTGATGTATTTTGTAAATGTTTAACAAACGGCGCAGTAGATATTTCTATGAAACATTCATTTTTACACATAAAAAATTACCGTAATTTATCTTATGTGTAAATTTACTTTTATAGAATTATCTGCTGCGCCGTTTGTGTACATTTACAAAATACATCAGAAATAGAGTTACAGGATAGCACAAAAGATTATAACCTAGTTTAAATAATGACCTGTTACTAGAGAATTTAAAGTTGGATGGATATCCCCATATAATACCATAGTGGTACACATGAAATTGGAAAGGTTCTAAAAATATATAAATTACAATAACTTTTCTGATGAGGATATATTATTCAGATAATTATTATTTTTAAAATTAGATAACATTATTTTTATTTTTAAGAGCATGACGAAGCTTCCAGTCTTCTAATAATATTTCCAATCCCAAGTTATGAATAAACAATGCGTTTAATAACATTTTTTTGCGACAAAGAAAAAATTTGTAAGATTCAACTCGAGTGCGGACAACTCAAGAAACCCACGAAAATACTACATAAAAAGTAATAATACAAACTTTCAATGTAACGTATTTTAAGATTAGGTTTGTCGAGCTTGTTATAATTTCCAATCTAAGTTCATAAAAAATTTACAAGTTTAAATGATTTTTTATTTTAACAAAAATTATTGTATTAACATAGCTTTAGTGCGGACAAGTCATTATATTTGTTTTTCTCATCCGTGCTGAGTAAGCGGCCTATAGCGCATGCGTTTTCGGGGTAGTAAGTAGCTAATAGCGCGCGCTGCGTGTGTTGTTTTTTGAGGGCGTGTGTTTCACAGCTATGTATAATATTATTTTGTATTAAATCACGTAAATACGTTACATTCTGTAAAATAATGTCACGCAAAAGCGTTAATTAATGTAAAATCGCAAAGGTTTATACAAGCGCAGCGCCCTCATACTGTATCTCATCGACCATATGATGAATTTTATACTCCATCTCGCTTTAACCTCTGACAAAGTAAATCGTATCATCTATTCTTGTATTATTTTTACATTAACGAAATCGTAATTATTCCGTATAAACGTGAAATTGGTGAACTAAAAGTATGTCATTTAATTACAAATAATAGTACCAAAAAGTATTGAAATATACTATTGCGAGTCAGTCGTACGGCGGATATGAGAGAGAGAGAGTCTCGGGCAATGGCGCTATTCGCTACGCTCGTGCGCCAACTTGCCCTCGTGCGCAATAGTCAACTAAACCTTACTAGTTACACAATATACTATTAATTTACGAATTTAAAATGATATTAATGAAATAAAAAAAGCAAAACTTGATTGCTGTAGCTCCAACATCAGATAAATATTACGGAAAGAAACATAATACATCACCCAAATTCACAATTTTATAAATTACAACTGAATCACTGGAAAAATAGTTGCATACAATAGACTTTTCCAAATTTTATGAGTAACGGCTTATAATTGAAATTTCAATGTCGGAACGATTCGGAAAACTTGAAACATTTATCAATTTTCATTTCATAATAGTTCTTAAACATTCTTTAAAGACCGGAAAAATATTTGTTCCGATTCTTTTAGAAATTTTCGGGTCATTTTAACGAGGATATAACTGATGATGATGTAACTTGATTGCTGTAGCTCCAACATCAGATAAATATTACGGAAAGAAACAAAATACATCACCCAAATTCACAATTTTATAAATTACAACTGAATCACTGGAAAAATAGTTGCATACAATAGACTTTTCCAAATTTTATGAGTAACGGCTTATAATTGAAATTTCAATGTCGGAACGATTCGGAAAACTTGAAACATTTATCAATTTTCATTTCATAATAGTTCTTAAACATTCTTTAAAGACCGGAAAAATATTTGTTCCGATTCTCTTAGAAATTTTCGGGTCATTTTAACGAGGATATAACTGATGATGATGTAACTTGATTGCTGTAGCTCCAACATCAGATAAATATTACGGAAAGAAACATAATACATCACCCAAATTCACAATTTTATAAATTACAACTGAATCACTGGAAAAATAGTTGCATACAATAGACTTTTCCAAATTTTATGAGTAACGGCTTATAATTGAAATTTCAATGTCGGAACGATTCGGAAAACTTGAAACATTTATCAATTTTCATTTCATAATAGTTCTTAAACATTCTTTAAAGACCGGAAAAATATTTGTTCCGATTCTTTTAGAAATTTTCGGGTCATTTTAACGAGGATATAACTGATGATGATGTAACAAAATTCAACTGCAATAATCACAAATTTTCCAATCGAAAACGTTTCCATAAATAATTTCCATAACTTTATAATTTCCGCGAAAATAATCATAATCTTCATAATTCTGCAAAAATGACGATTTATATTGACTTTTTCATAAATTTAAGTAACTTATAGAAATTTTCTCAAATTCAATTTACTTGTTTTTGTCATAAAAACGAAAGATAATTAGTCTCAAAGCAGACTTAACGTAGGTAAATATTATTTTTTATATACGCTTTTCTTATATTCGCCTTCATGTCTGTTTGCATGTTTGTCTGTCTGTAATCAAATCTTGCGCGCTCGATTTCAGGCACTTTTTGACAGATATAAATTCTGACAATTGGCATAGACTTTGGTCTTGGATGACAATACAATAATCACTTGTCATTTTGGTACCTGGACATCCAGGTCGATGATAATGGGTGTGAAAAGTCATCTCTGAGGAAGTATAAATGGGGAGGCTTTCTTTGGGTCAAGGCGAGTTTCTGGGGGGTTTTCAGGGTTGCTAAAACCGAATTTGAGATCAAACAATTGCCACAAAGTGATGCACGTTGTCCAGAATACGCATGGACGTCGTCTCCGAGGAAGTACAAGTGGGGAGGCTTTCTCTGGGTCGAGGTGGGTTCCCCGGGGGATTTCGGGGCTGCTAAAACCTAATTCAAGGTTTGAAAGTGAATCTATAATGCATAATAATGATTTAGGATGAAGAGGTCGAACTGGAGTACCAAGTCGCCGATAACGGATGTACCTGAGTGTAATCTTCGAAAAGTCTGGTTGCAATGTAGCTCTAAATGATAATAAAAACAATTTTAACTTAAAAATAGAAAATACAAAATTTTAAAAACATGCTTTAAAAATAAAATACAATAATTGAATAAATAGACTAAAAAGTATAAAATAAATAAATTAACTTTTTTAAAATTTTTTAAATAATAGCGCTTATTACCTGTATATCGGAATGATGTTTGATGAAAAAATGTTAAAATTATTCACTAATTACAATAGTAATATGCTTTCTCGAAGTTAAATTTCGCTGGCATCATTCGAACGAAAAATTCATAAATTAGTAGGGATACTACCACAAATTTATATGCGAGATGATTTGTATGAATGATCTTTATATATGGGTATCGACTACGAGTAAATCAACATATTTCATGGAACTTGCATGAATCTTAAACAATTGTTCTTTTAAAATCTTTTTATTTCCGAGTATTCTCCGACCTAATCAAACAACCTTAGAATCGAAATCTAAAAGAATCTCCAAGTTTCATTTGACATAGTCCCTGCAAATATCTGTAAACTTCATAATCGGTATGGAAAATTTCAAAATTCATTCATATAGACGATTTCCAGGTAGCCAGGATCACCTGGATATTGTGAGATGTCATCTCGGGAAACGTACATGTTATTAATAAATAATGGCTAAATTTCAAAAGATATTCTTGTAGACAATGTTTATCTTACTCGGAACATCCATGTTTGGCTAGATAACATTTGAAACAACTTCAAAGTAGTTATTAAACTATAAGTTGAATTTCAAAAGTTTTAGCTGTAGATGATGTTTAAGTTGTCATTAACACCTTGGTATCCAAAGACGGCGATCGTGGGTACCACAGCATAATAAATAACTATTTTTTAAATATTGTCTACATCGATAAGGTAAAGTATGTATATATATATATATATATATATATATATATATATATATATATATATATATATATATATATATAAAAGTTAAATATGTGTTTGTATGTGTGAGCGTGTGCGTGTGCGTATGAGTTGAAATTAAATGTTCCATATAAACTTGAATAAACCTGTGTGTGTACGTGCGATTCTACATGAAATGTCCCTTATGTATATACATATATATGTTTATATCATGCTTGTAAGTCGACATGAAAAGTCCCACGTACATGAACGCGTGTGTGCATGCATGCGAATTGACATGAAACGTCTCATATATATAAACCTAAGGGTACTTAGATAGGTGTGTACAAGTTGTCATGAAATGTCCCATATTTATATATAGAAAAACCTGTGCTTATGAGTACGTGCAAGTTGACACGAAATGTCTCATATATATATATATATATATATATATATATATATATATATATATATATATATATATATATATATATATATATATATATATGTATAGAAACAAAAAAATTGCGGGTGAACGTGAGCAATTTGATATGAAATGGACCATATATACATATGCAAAAACCTGTCAGTAAGGTCGTACATGAGTTGACATGAAGAGTCGCATGTATATAAAAGCGTGTATGCATGAATGCAAATTGACATGAAACGTCCCATATATGCGAACCTGAAGGAACTCGGATAGGTATGTGAGAGTTGTCATGAAATGTTCCATATATATAGAGAAGCCTGTGATCATGAGTACGTACAGAGTTGACCTGAAATGTCCCATGTATATATATATATATATATATATATATATATATATATATATATACATATACATATATAATCCTGTGTGTGTGCATGCGCATTGGCATGAAATGTCCCATATATATAAACCTGTCTGTGGGTGCGTTCTAATTGACGTGGAATGTCCCACGTATGTATGTATGTATGTATGTATATATATATATATATATATATATATATATATATATATATATATATATATATATATCAACTTGTCTGTATGTGTGCGTTTGGGTCGACACGAAATGTTGCATATATATGAGCCCAGGTGCGTATGTATGTGCGCGTCCACATCTGTTTTTCTATATACATATATATGATGAAAATTCCTTTAAAACGTTTAATTAAAAAGGAATTATGGAATTTTTAATTAAAGCCCTCGAATTCACAAATCATAATCATAACTGACGCTCTTTCAATTCACGATTACATTTTGATTTCTTAATTGAAATTTATTTAATTAAGGATTCCTTTTGATTTTGGAATTAAAGCCCTTTCAATTCACGATTAAATTTTGATTTCTTAATTGGAATTTATTCAATTAAGAATTCCTTTTGATTTTGGAATTAAAGTCCTTTCAATTCACGATTACATTTTGATTTCTTAATTGAAATTTATTTAATTAAGGATTCCTTTTGATTTTGGAATTAAAGCCCTTTCAATTCACGATTAAATTTTGATTTCTTAATTGAAATTTATTTAATTAAGAATTCCTTTTGATTTTGTAATTAAAGCCCTTTCAATTCACGATTAGATTTTGATTTGTTAATTAAAATATTTTTAATTATTAATTTAAAAGGAATTGTTAATTAAATAAAACTCTAATTACGAATTCAAAAAGGATTTGTGAATTAAAATTTATTGAAAGCCCAAAATGATTTAAATATTTGCAACCCTGTTCAAATTCATTATTTTCCTAATATTTATCTTTTTATTCGGAAGTTAAATTTTACATTCATGTTATATATAGATTTATCAATCAAACATAAATATAAAAAGAATAGAAAAGATTTTGAAATATATTTTTTTTTGACAAATTTTTTTTAAAGATAAATGAACAAGACTCCGTAAAACACAAACTGCAAAAACTTTCTTTTATTTGACAAAGAATTCAATTTGGTAGAAATGAATGATTAGTTTTTGAATTTTGTAAATAAATTAAATCATAAATAAATGTAAATGTTGAACCTTAAGAAGGGGCCGAACTATCTGTCTTTGTCTAATAGCGTTTTTCATCATTTATGTAAGCACTATCCGGTATAACAAGAAAAAAATAGCAGCCCCCGCTAGATATTAGTATAATAAGTAAATTTTGTAATAACAACCAAATTTTTTACCGCATAGTTTTTGACTAATTAGAGACCTACCAAAAAAAGATAGGTTATATTCTAGATTGCTAGTAGGTCTCTAATTAGTCAAAAACTATGCGGTAAAAAATTTGGTTGTTATTACAAAATTTACTAATTATACTAATATCTAGCGGGGGCTGCTATTTTTTTCTTGTTATACCGGATAGTGTTTACATAAATGATGAAAAACGCTATTAGACAAAGACAGATAGTTCGGCCCCTTCTTAAAACTTCAATTTTATTTATGCATTATAATACTTATCATTTTAACTAAATGTTATTTTTTCAAAAAACTGTAAAAAACTATGAAAAAATATAAATAATCGTAAATAAATGTGAATAATTGTAAAATAATAAATAAATGTAAATAACTGTAAATAAATCCTTATCATTCGCTTTTCAAAACATATTATCATTCTAAAAAGGTTAGGATATGCCAAAGTTTCGCTAATTCAATAAAGTCATTCAAAAAATATTTTGTTTCAAACAAAGAAACGAATAGATTACTTATTTTGCTATAATGAAAATTTAAAAAAAAATAATGAGTTCGCAAATGATGTAAACTATATTGTTCTCTCTTATAATATTAAATTTTTTACATATTTATGTTTTAAATAAAATAAAACAGTTTTATGTTGAAAAAGTGTTCATTTGTAGAAATTGTACATATAAAACAAATTCAATTTACATTTAAAATTCGAATTTGAAGTTAGCGCGTACCAAACTATACATTAGCATTGATGCCAACTATGAAACATGGCTTCTTGCACGGCCATTGTATTCTTACAGCTGATCGCATCTTTTTAGAAAAATGTAATTTTGCTTTTTTGCGATATGATTTATCAAACCAAGTTTCCGCTCTTCATTTTTCAAAAATAAAATGATCCTGAATAGGAAATTTCCCTACGAAACACGGTTTTTGAGAAATTTGATTTTTTCGAACTGAGAAATTTGTTTTTCTTATTATCTTCGATTAACGCTTTTTTCCGATAATTTTTAGAGTTTCCGCCCTTCATCGAAATTAAATGAAGTGATCTATAAAAGGAAAACTCATTCCGATGTATAGTTTTTTCAAAAATTGTAATTTTATAAAATTATAATTTTCGATCAGTAAAGTAGCGTGAAACCATACCCTTAAAAATAACCTCTAACAATCCGATCACAACTCAAAATATACGCGCGAATATATTAACAAAAGTGATTCTATTAATGATTAATGATAACTTTCAAGAAAAAACCTTAAATGATTCTTAATAGTAATCAATTAGAGCACAATTTGATAGACTCTACTGTTAACTATCTATATTCAAATAATAGTGGATCAGACTCAACATTTTATTAGCATTTTTTAGCACTATGAAGGTTGAAAAAAACGTTTCATATTAGTTCAAATAATGGCCATAAAACATTCCCATTTTCTGCTCTTCACTTTAAAGAAATGGCCATAAAATGGTAGAAAAAGCGTTTCATTTTCTACCAGGGAACCAGCTAATTTTTTTTCATCTATCATTTATTTAAATCATTGATGTTTGGGGAGCATTGATTACTTCCCACTTCAGGACAAATAAGCAAAAACAGAAAACTACTATTTAAATCTAACATCGAAGACTAAAATACCAGATATAAAGATTGAAAAATATGTTTTTTAAAGAGATATCGGAATAGATGTTATTATTACGGTCTAAATTAGTTTTGAAAAATTATTTTGACTTTTATATCAAATGTTTTAGTCTTTTGATGTGAAATTTATATAAGAGTTTGTTTTTGCTTGTTTGCTCTGAAGAGGGAAATAATCAATACTCCCACAATATCGAAGACAAATAAATGATTTCATTATTCGCTCATCAAATCTGAAATTGAGGGTGATCTTTCTTTTAAACTCTCTCTTGATGATAGCGAATGATAAGATCGCTCGACTGAACTGTCTCTTGATGTCGACGATTTTAAAAATGACCCATCTAAGGATCGAGAAAGAGATCTTTTTGATCTTGGTCGAGATCTTGAAGCTGACGTATTTGAGGATCGAGAAAGAGATCTTTTTGATTTTGGTCGAGATCTTGAAGATGACGCATCTGAGGATCGAGAAAGAGATCTTTTTGATTTCGATTGAGATCTTGAAACTTCCTCTTCTTCATCTGATGACCGCGACAGAGATCTTTTTGATGAGGAAAGCGATCTTGATCGTGAGCGCATAGACCTATTACTTTTTTTCCCCGCAGAATGAATTTTTCTTGCAGATTTTGATGACTTTGTGGACCTACGTTTTCTTTTATTTCTGTCGATTTCTGTAGCTTTGTTGAGACGAACGTAAACGTTTTCAAAGCACCGATTTAAATTCGTCCACAGTCGGCCTGAATTTCTTGTAAACTGCACCTGAAAAAATCCAATGAATCGTTATTGTTCTTGTATAATTAATTTTAAAAAGTAATTAAATTTAAACAAACCCAAGAATTATTTGCTTGAAATATTCTACATTAAGGGTAAGTAAAATTATCGACATCATATTTTTCAAAATTTTTTATTTTCAATATAAAACTTTAATAATATCTTTATGTTATACCCTTCTACTTTAACCAATAAAAAGTATGACACAGAGATATTTCAAAAAATTTTTGAGTCATTAAAAAATCCTAGAACTTTCAATGTCAGTAACTATGTTAAAATCATATATCTAATTACATTACCTTAAATAAATATGTCAATATTCATTTAAGGTAATGTCATAGGTATATGACTTTTAATTCTTATTCTAAAATTATTAAAATTACTTGTATAGTACAACCTTCCATTTTAATTAATAATGAGCATAATATAAAAATATTTAGAAAAACTTATAATAAAAATTAAACTTTCGTGAAACTGCAATATCGGTAATCATCTATGAATCATATACCCTATCACAACGCTTCAAGATGGTTCTATTAAATTTTAGTAAATAAATAAAATAATTAGTATAAAATATTTTGATAATTGATAAAAGTGAAAAGTGCAAACTGTTAGTATTTCATAGCAATTTTAAAGTTATAAAGTTACCGACCAAATTGAAGAGAAAAAAATTATTCAAAATCAAAAATTTAACATGGGTTTTCATGGTAAAAATAGCATCTATGCTTATAACTTAATAATAATTTAATAATATTTATAAATCAAAAATGAAATTTTAGATTTAAAAAAAATAAATTTAAATTAATCAAAAATATGGCGTGTTATCGATGAAATAAAAAAGTTACGAAAAAATAATTATTAAAATAGATATTATTTAAACGTTAATAGCAAGAGTAAATTGCAGATTTTTTTGTTATATAATAAAACGTGATAATAATCGTAATTAGTTATAAACGTTTTTTATAAAAATAATTTTATATGGAAAAAAAATTTTGTTCTTTGTTTTGGGGCCCCTGCTTGATACGGTAATTATGAATAGAACCATCTTAATATAGAAATATCAGTATGATGTTTGGAAAGTTGATGTGAAACATCTCATGAATATATTCACTATTTAAGGAGGCTCATCATGCTAGGACCGTATCATGTTTTGGGTTCCTTGGTGGTCTGTGTATTATTGCAAATTTTCATAGATGAATACACTCTATGTTTCTAAATTATAATTATTATTATTTCAAGAACAAAAATCATTGCATAAATATATGTTAAGAAAAAATTTTTTTTTTCTTGAAAAGCTCTTGTGACTATTTACTTATATACGGCACTATACAGCGGACTTCGTAATATGTATACACGCGCTCTGAGCGTCTTAGAATTATCACGCATGCGCAGTATATACCAGCTGATTCTTTCGATTCTACGTTAATCAAATATTTTCAACTTTTACACTTAATTTCTTTTTATTTTGATGGCTTACCCTCTTTTTTCTTCATTGCATTGTAATCCTTATTAAAAAATCTATATCCCTCTAGTTTTTTATAAAAAATCTTTGCGTAGAGATTTAATTACGATAACATTTGTAGTTACATCGTGCATTTTTCACATAAGGCCTGTGTATAAGAACAATGATTTGACACATTGATTTCTTTAAATTTTGATGGCTTACCCTATATTTTTTTTAAGCAATGAAAAGATGGAAGGTCAATGAACATTTTTTCAAAGTTTCATAAAAATCCATTCAGTTTAGAAAATAACATTGGAGACGAGCCTCCTTAAAAGGAATAACTTACAGTGAAGAATTTTTCTTAATTTCGTATCGTATAACGAATAAGTCGTTGATGTTCCATACATCGTAAATTTATAAGAACATTTCTCGGTTATCGAAGCGCAAAAAGCATTTTTTACTGCTTCTTCTACAGATTTTCCTCCTAGAAATCTAAAGTATCTGACCTACATTAAAGTAAAAATAAAATTCAATTAATGGAATTCCATAGGTGAAGTAAAGTATTTTGTAATACAATGATTTCAGTCATTATTTTTAAAATAAACATTTATAAAATCGTTTTGTATATTTACTAAAATTATTGTGATAAAAATTATTTATTCGTATACAATTTGAATTTTTCGATATTTTTAATGAGAAATAATGATTTTTCAAATCAATTGGAGTTTTTAAAAGTGCTTTTAATTATTGTTATACATCTGCTTATGATTTGTGTAACTAAAAAATACATAAATGACTTGATTCTAGAGAAGAAAAGAGTTCAATTTGGGAACAAATTGAACCAAAGTCGGTAAATTTTCATGAATAACTTTCTTTCAAATTCTATAGTCCTTCATTGACGTATATTTAAAAAAAATTCTAAATTAAGACTTACACATTGATCAAATGTGCTCTCGGTTGAATGTTCAAAATTTTTTACATCTTCTGGAGTTTCAAAAGGTAAACATTTTGGCACTTCGCAATCTCCGTCGTCACCATCTTTCATATATTGAAAGATTTTTCTAAAATAGATAATTGCTAAGTAAATATTACGAGATAATAATTTTATGTGAAGATAATTTATACACTCACTGAAAATTTTTTTCACAATATTTTTTCAGATATTGTATTTCTTGTAGAACTTCTCTAAAAATATTAATCAAAATCACCAAAATTAACATTAGGAAAATATAATTAATTTGTATTAAAGAATTTAGTAATAATATAAATATACAAATAAAGCTATAAATGGTAAATTCTACAAATAAATAGGAAAAGCTTAGAAAATTTTTTTTTAAAGAAATAGTCGAGATTACTTTATTTTTCTTTTAGCATTCAATATTTATCCTAAAAAATGATTAAATTGAATAACAAAAATGTCAACGTAGTTACATAATTCTTATTATCATATCAATTTCTTACAATATAAGGCATATTTTTTCATGATAAACTAAGCATTATTGAATGTTTAATTAATATTTTCACTTTGATGTACGAAATAAATCAGGAATACGAAATAATTCAGTTCTTTTATTTTTTTTATGTGCTTCAAAGTATACACTGAAAGAACTTTTTGTATACTGCATGCCGAAGTGTGAGTGCGCAGTATACTACAAGCGTGCGCAGTACGCTTGAAAACTTTTGGTAAATAGAAATAAAATGTTGGCGTTTTGAAAGCCACCGACCGTGCGCGCGCAGCTCGTTGGGATTCAAAACGCCAACATTTCTCTTGCTGTTTACCGCTGAGTATGAGCGGACTGCACACCTCCCCTCTTAGCAGGCAGTCCGCTAAGACTTCTATCAGTGTAGTTATATTATGATATCAAATGGATTTCATAGAAATAGGTATTCAAACATACTAAAATATTTTTTCTTTATATAAAAAGTGAGTGTTTATACTTATTATCTAGATAACAATGATATTTCAATTTATTTGTAGGATCGACCATATAAATGTACACCCACCGTTAATGGATTCTTTCCGAATGTTTTAAAATCCTGAACTTTTATTGAAACATTCCATTGTTTTCTGTGTTTCTATCTGAAAATTTTAAAAAGTTCTGAAAAGAATCAATTAATATTGGGTATGCATAAAGTTTTTTTTTAAATTAAGATTATTTGATATTTAAGTTATTTAAAAACGCTTATGATTTAGTTTTTTGAATGTATCATTTCATTTGAACAACTACAATAAATCATACTTTATTTGAAAAATATTCTAATTCAAATTATGTTTTGGAAACCTGATGACTTTTTTATCGTTTTAAAAACTCGACAGTTTGTTAAAAAGACTGATTTATCAGATTCCTGTAACAAATTTGAGCTATAGAATTCTTGTATCAAAACATTAAAATACTGATTGTTTTATTGAACGGAAAATTTTTTTAAACAAGTATTTTACCTATTAGTTATATTATTACTAATATATGATTTATGAAAATTGCTTTCGGTTCCCATAATTAATTGTTTGTCACTCCGAGAAATTCTTTCAGTTGAATTTGTATTAACAAGATTACTAGTTGATATATTTCCATTAGCATTAGTCTCTTCGATTCCTAGCATTTCTGTTGCAGGTGGTAAATTCATATCCATTCTATTTAAGCCTACACCTTAAAGTGTTAAGTACAATTTCTAAGCATTTATAAATTCAAAGTATTTGGAGATTTCTTAATTAAGATTGATTAATTTTTTTTTAAATATTGAACTGAATTGATTCTTTCAATTTGCTTATTACAAAAATATACTATCGATCATAAATTTTTTCTCACTTATGGAAAAATTTGCATAAAATTAAAATTTTAATATCTTTGGCACAAATGTAGATAGCCTAAAAAAATTTATTTGAGATTGAAACTGGAGTAAAAATCTTTTAAATAGAGTACGTAAAGTATAAAAAAATTTTAAATAACGTTTTTTGGCTAGTGATAAAACAAAGTTGTGTCAAAAATTATAGATTAGATGTCAGTGCTATAAAACTTACTCATATTTGTATTTTGTTTCTTCCTCTTTAAAATAAGGTCGCGCAAGTTTGTAAATTAATTTTTCGAATAAAAAAAAATTCTTTCCTTTTTTTTTTTTTAAAAGAAATAAACTCTAAAAAATACAAAAATTATTTCAAAAACTCATCTCTAGGCTGAAAGTACCACATTCAATTTTGGTAACAAAAATGGAATGTGATATTTTCAGCATCTTATTGAAAAAAATAGTAAATGTACAAGAGTGAAATAGGTCAATCCATAGCTCGTGATTATGAGCTGATCAATCTTTTTCATACTATTTCTTTACAAACTTGGTTGAAATATTTATATTTTTCAATTAGAATTTTTCACGTATTTTTAACAAGCTTCATAATATTTTTAATCATAAAATAATACTTTTTCCAGGTAAAATAGTATAATTTTGAAAAAATGATCTTACAAACTTGTACGACTTCCCCACATAGCATGAAATATTTCAAAAAAAGATTACATGAAATATTTCAGTAAAATATTAAATTAGTGATGAACAAATATTTCTTCGAAATATTACAGTTTAAGAATATGAAATAATTCATTGAAATATTTCTGTAATATTGCTGCAACATTTCATGTTTTATTCCAAAAAAATTTCTGAATCCAACACTGAAATATTTGAGAAATATTACTGAATTATTTCTTGAAATGTTTCACATTAATATTTTACCAATCTTTCAAGAAACATTGCATGAAATATTCCTGTAATATTGAAGGAATATTTCATGTTTTATTCCTAACAATTTTTGAATCCAACACTGAAATATTTGAGAAATATTACTAAATTATTTCTTGAAATGTTTCATATTAATATTTCACCAATCTTTTAAGAAACATTGCATGAAATATTCCTGTAATATTAAAGGAATATTTCATGTTTTATTCCAAACAATTTTTGAATCCAACACTGAAATATTTAAGAAAGATTACTAAATTATTTCTTGAAATGTTTTACATTAATATTTCACCAATCTTTCAAGAAACATTGCATGAAATATTCCTGTAATATTAAAGGAATATTTCATGTTTTATTCCAAACAATTTTTGAATCCAACACTGAAATATTTGAGAAAGGTTACTAGATTATTTCTTGAAATGTTTCAGATCAATATTTCGCCAATCTTTCAAGAAACATTGCATGAAATATTCCTGTAATATTTAAGAAATATTTCATGTTTTATTCCAAACTATTTTTGAATCCAACACTGAAATATTTGAGAAATATTACTAAATTATTTCTTGAAATGTTTCAAATCAATATTTCGCAAATCTTTCAAGAAACATTTCATGAAATATTTCTGTAATATTGAAGGAACATTTCATGTTTTACTTCAAAAAATTTTTGAATCCAACACGGAAATATTTGAGAAAGGTTACTAGATTATTTCTTGAAATGTTTACGATCAATATTTCGCCAATCTTTCAAGAAACATTGCATGAAATATTCCTGTAATATTGAAGGAATATTTCATGTTTTATTCCAAACTATTTTTGAATCCAACACTGAAATATTTGAGAAAGGTTACTAGATTATTTCTTGAAATGTTTCAGATCAATATTTCGCCAATCTTTCAAGAAACATTGCATGAAATATTCCTGTAATATTGAAGGAATATTTCATGTTTTATTCCAAACAATTTTTGAATCCAACACTGAAATATTTGAGAAAAATTACTAGATTATTTATTGAAATGTTTCACATTAATATTTCACCAATCTTTCAAGAAACATTGCATGAAATATTCCTCTAATATTGAAGGAATATTTCATGTTTTATTCCAAACTATTTTTGAATCCAATACTGAAATATTTAAGAAAAATTACTAGATTATTTATTGAAATGTTTCACATTAATATTTCACCAATCTTTCAAGAAACATTGCATGAAATATTCCTGTAATATTGAAGGAATATTTCATGTTTTATTCCAAACAATTTTTGAATCCAACACTGAAATATTTGAGAAATATTACTAAATTATTTCTTGAAATGTTTCAAATCAATATTTCGCCAATCTTTCAAGAAACATTGCATGAAATATTCCTGTAATATTAAAGGAATATTTCATGTTTTATTCCAAACAATTTTTGAATCCAACACTGAAATATTTGAGAAAGGTTACTAGATTATTTCTTGAAATGTTTACGATCCATATTTCGCCAATCTTTCAAGAAACATTGCATGAAATATTCCTGTAATATTGAAGGAATATTTCATGTTTTATTCCAAACTATTTTTGAATCCAATACTGAAATATTTAAGAAAAATTACTAGATTATTTATTGAAATGTTTCACATTAATATTTCACCAATCTTTCAAGAAACATTGCATGAAATATTCCTCTAATATTGAAGGAATATTTCATGTTTTATTCCAAACAATTTTTGAATCCAACACTGAAATATTTGAGAAAGGTTACTAGATTATTTCTTGAAATGTTTAGGATCAATATTTCGCCAATCTTTCGAGAAACATTGCATGAAATATTCCTGTAATATTGAAGGAATATTTCATGTTTTATTCCAAACTATTTTTGAATCCAACACTGAAATACTTGAGAAAGTTTACTAGATTATTTCTTGAAATGTTTCAGATCAATATTTCGCCAATCTCTCAAGAAACATTGTATGAAATATTCCTGTAATATTGAAGGAATATTTCATGTTTTATTCCAAACTATTTTTAGATCTAACACCGAAATATTCGAGAAATATTACTAGATTATTTCTTGAAATGTTTCAAATCAATATTTCGCAAATCTTTCAAGAAACATTTCATGAAATATTTCTGTAATATTGAAGGAACATTTCATGTTTTATTTCGAAAAATTTTTCAATCCAACACTAAAATATTCAAAAAATATTGTTACATTATTTCTTGAAATGTTTCAAATCAATATTTCACAAATCTTTCAAAAAACATTTCATGAAATATTCCTGTAATATTAAAGGAACATTTCATGTTTTATTTCAAAAAATTTTTGAATCTGACACTGAAATATTCAAGAAATATTGTCACATTATTTCTTGAAATGTTTCAAATCAATATTTCGCAAATCTTTCAAGAAACATTTCATGAAATATTTCTGTTATATTTAAAAAACATTTCATGAAGTATTTAAAAAAATGTATGAACATAACACTGAAATATCGAAGAAATATTGCTGCACTATTTCTTAAAATATTTCAAATCAATAATGCGCAAATTTTTCAAGAAATATTTCATGAAATATTTCTGTTATATTTAAAAAACATTTCATGAAGTATTTGAAAAAATGTATGAACATAACACTGAAATATCGAAGAAATATTGCTGCACTATTTCTTAAAATATTTCAAATCAATAATGCGCAAATTTTTCAAGAAATATTTTATGAAATATTTCTGTCAAATTCCAGAAATATTTCATGGAGTATTCCGAAAAATTTATGAATATAACAGTGAAATATTGGAGAAATATTGTTTAAATATTTGTAGTTCTCTCGCGTTTGTAGCAATTCTTCCATCTTGCCAGCAGGTGGCTACTTGATTATATTTTCATGTGATCGTAAATGTGGTTGGCAAACTCTCGCAAGTGGTGGGACGCTCTCTCGTTTAGTATATAAGACCGAAAATTCTTAATACAAATAAATAAGCGCTTAAGAGGCGGTCGGGTCTATTTGCCGCTACATATAGGGTGGCGCTGCGGTCAGGTGAGAGAAATCTATTAAATATTTTTTATACAGTTATTTACAATTTTCTGAGACGACAATATACTTTTAATGTTGTCATTTCCTCTAGCCATATATATGTAGAATAATTATTAATACTTATCTTGTTTGAAAAGTCTAAAATATTGTTATAAAGCGAAAAATGCGATGCAAAGTAGGATCGATGTAAACATGCGTGCACCTTCCTTTAGTACGACAGAGAGAGCAATACTAAAGAATGATGTATACTAATGTTTACGTCGGCTCTACCTCGCGCCGCATTTTTCGCTTTATAACAATATTTTAGACTTTTCAAACAAGATAAGTATTAATAATTATTCTACATATATATGGCTAGAGGAAATGACAAGATTAAAAGTATATTATTGTTTCAGTAAATTTTAAATTGCTGTATAAAAAATATTTTATATTTTTTTCTCACCTGACCGCAGCGCCACCAAGCGGCGAATGGTTCCGACCGCCTCTTAAATTATAAATAACAAATAAATGTATAAGTATCTAATATGGTTTGAGATGCAACTCTTACAAAATCAAAAATAATATCTGATAGAATTTTTCATCAATATTACAAATCAGTATTTCATGAAAGATTCCAAAAATATTTCCGGAAGGGTTAATAATCCTCTATGAATACTTTAGTTAAACTGATGGGCAATCTTTCAACAATATAACATATCAATATTACATGAAAGATTTCTGAAATATTTCCGAAACATTTTTTGAGAGATTCATAATTTTTTATGAATCCTTCAATAACATATTTTAGCAATCTTTCAACAATGTTACAAAGCAATATTTCATGAAAGATTTTAGAAATATTTCAGAAACATTTCTTGAAAGATTCATAATCTTTTATGAATCCTTTAATAAAATATTTCTGCAATCTTTCAACAATGTTACAAAGCAATATTTTATGAAAGATTTTAGAAATATTTCAGAAACCTTTCTTGAAAGATTCATAATCTTTTATGAATCCTTTAATAAAATATTTCTGCAATCTTTCAACAATCTTACAAATCAACATTTCATGAAAGATTTCAGAAATATTTCAGAAACATTTCTTGAAAGATTCATAATCTCACATGAATCTTGCGGTCAAATATTGCTACAATCTTTCAACAATATTACAAATTAATATTTTACAAAATAATTAAAGAATGTTACAGAAACATTACATGAAATATTTCAAATCAATCTTCTAGAAGGACATATCAATATTTCAGAAATATTTCTTATCAATATTTCTGTTTTATTCCGAATCTTTCAATGAAATATTTCAGAAATATTTCAGAAATATTTCATGCTATGTGGGTCAATTTAAAGAGGCAGAAGCCAGATACAAATAAAAGTTGGTTTTATATCATAATTACTAGTTTCTATTACAACTTTTTTGTGAGAAAAAATAAAACTTTTTTATATATTTTAGGGAGTAAAGTAGCATATTTCTCTCAAGGGTAAGTTTGCGATCCAAGTGAGCTAAGAAAAGCAAGGGGAGTAAATTTCTGAGGAAGGAATAGACTTCACTCCCAAATTGCATAATGGGCTGTATTACAATTTCAATAATGTTCACTTTATCAACTTAAGAGCATGACGAAGCTGTCCGCCTTCTAATAATATTTCCAATCTTAACTTATGAATAGAATCGTCTGCCTATCCTTAAATCTATTGGGCTCTGCCCTTACTTTTATATAAAAATATTTAATTTAGCCATAATAACGAAAATTTAGATTAGACAAGGACAGAACTATACGGCCTCCTCTTAATTGAGTTTTTTTGCTATAAAGAAAAAATTTTTAAGATTAAACTCTAGTGCGGACAGCTCAAGAAAACCACCAAAATATTATACATACAAAGTTATAATAAAAACTTTCAATATATCGTATTTTAAGGTTAGGTTTGTCGAGTTTGATATCTAATTTCCAATCCAAGCTCATAAAAAAATAACAAGTCCAAATGATTTTTTTTTTAACAAAAATTATTGTACTAATATAACTTTAGTGCGGACAAGTCATTATATTTGTTTAATTTAAGAATTTAAAAAGATATCGATAAAATAAAAAAAGCAAAACTCGATTGCTGCAGCTCCGACATGCCGTTAAAAACAAAGCAGGCTCGATTGAAGAAAATTGAAATTTCAATGTTAAGGTTTTGTAATATATCGATTTTTATTAAAATTTTATACTTTTCTAATTATTTTTGTTAATTTTTTAATAAATAATCCAACATGTTAATATTGACATTTTATTCATAAGATATTGAAGCGGGCTTGACTTTATTCACGGTCGCCAGGTAATATTTTAATTACCAAATTTAAATTTACTTCATTAATTTAATCTATTACATGCATATACAAGGTGGATACAACAATATTATAAAGGAAAATTACATTTATCGACGATCTCCTCCAGTGCAATACTCTTGGAGATGCGATAGTTTATAATTTTCTTTACGTGTGGAGGAGAGGGTAATGTGATAAAAGTTATTATCGACGACTCCATTGAGTGCAATACTCTAAAGAGTGCGTTAAGAGCAGGCCGGATTCGCTGTCCTTGTCTAATTGGCATTTTTGTTATTTACTCAAGTATTAATCGGTGTATCTGCAAATTGAAGATAAGCGCAATAGATATTATTATTACAAATATTTATGCACAAGAAAAAAAAAATCCATCGCTTTGTTTTTGAGAAAAGTATAAGGAACGCGAAAATATTATAAACATAATCATTTACTTCGGCGTTCCTTACTTTTCTCAAAAACAAATCGGTCACGGAAAAAAGTTTTCACCGGTAAAACTAATGCTAAATTCGATTAGATGTTTAAATTCCAATGCTAGTGTGTTCTAAAGTAATGAATGGCATTAATTTTTTTCGCTCTATTGACAGCACAAATAAAATTCATACCAGTGTAGTATTTTTTAGTGCTATAAATATTTATTTTCGATAACTGACGCGTGAATTTACAGTGCCACCTTTGGCACGGTTTTTTCGGGTGCCAAGCACGTTAAATAACGGCGCTGGTGTATGTTTGTGTATACGAATTTTCGATTGTAGCAGTGTGCACGATTGTAAAGTTTTTCTATAGAAAAATATATTTATTGCATAGGAAATAAGTGCCAAATGGATGATTTTATACAAAAAATATTAAATGAGTGGAATCTCACTGAATTAACAAATCTTTTCAAGTGTAAATATAAATTACCTTAAATAAATAATTCTTTATTTTCGTTGATGTACCCTGGTAGAAAATTAAGGATAAGATATGCTCAGATAACTAACTGTTGGCTATATCTCGTCGCTACGCAGTCGCGATAAGTGACCGATAAATACACGATAATATATTAAAGATTACAGAATTGAAATAAAATATAATCACTAAAATAATTAAAATTTTTTTCTTCTGATTCGAAATAAATTATAAATATTATTATTACAATTCATATGAGTTGTAAATAATTTTGCAATTAAAATCGTTTATAGAAAGCGAATCTGTATATATACATGCTGCCCGCGATGGCGCCTGTTTGTACAATCGTAAAATATATCCTATAGTTGTGAATACTGAATGTTGGCTGCGCGCGCATCACTCGACGCTTCGTCTTCTATAAGCATCTATCTTCATCACTATATGTGCAGGTTAGATTGACTTGACTTAACTTTAAAATTATTAAAGATGCATATACTGTTATTGTAATAGTGTCAACATTTTCTGTTCTTTATTGTATAACTTAAATTTATTTGCGAACATATACAGTATGATTATGAATAAAATATCCATGTAAAATCAGTGAGTGCGAAGTGCGAGTGAGCGAGTGCATATGTAAACTTAGTGTGAGAGAATACACTGTAAAAGAAAATGGCGAGAAATCACGTCGTTGGTCGACGATTTCAATGCGACCATGCACCGTCGATGTTATTTAACATTGTTGAAGCGCAAAATCTAACTGATTTAATCTAAAAATCTTGTGTTCAGTTTACGTGAAATCACGCAAAGCACGTTAAAATGTCGCCGCTGAACGAAGTGAAATAACCTCGACGGTGCATGGTCGCATTGAAATCGTCGACCAACAACGTGATTTTCTGCTATTTTTTTTACAGTGTAAGACTGTCCGTTTAGGAACTGAAAAGGAAACAAGGAGTGAACAGCCTTTCTCTTTCTCACTAACTGCGTTCCCATATGCGTGCTCACTCACACTTTGTAATATGCTGTTTATGAATATAGTATAATTCAACATTGACCATATTCTTCCGATACCATCGCGATAATTCGTTAAGAGTAATGGAGGTTTATCGCCATATCTAAAAGCATATGATCGCGACTGCCCATAAAATACGGGATGATATACTGAAAATATGCTCAACTTTCTACCAGGGTATATACATAAAAAGTTTCTAACCTAAAAATATTAGGCTACTGGAATTTATTATGATCAGATTAGATTTGATAAAATATAACTATATCAATTAATTAGACATTTTAATATCTCTATAATCATCAATTAATCAATTAATTTGATAAATTTATTTACTTTATTTTATTTTTCTCATGTTCTGCATTTTTCCTACAAATTTTTCGCATAGAGAATTATTTTATTGGATTATCACAATACGTGCATTTGAAAGCACAAATCTTCAGCTTTATTTTGAGTACTGCTTCTCTATGTTACTTTTATGAGAAGTTACATAAAAAAAATGAGAAAAAATTGCAAGTTCGTTTCGACCAGTTTTCACGTATAATTTCGTACTAAAATAACTAAATAACTCTTCTTGAAAAAGAAATCTTGTTGAACTTTGAACATAAAACTCTGTCATTATGTTTTCACAGACATGTATATATATATATATATACTGTGACCTATTAAGCGAAAGAAGAGAGAATGAATCATAAAAGATATATTTTCTCCTTAAACTAAAAAGCGTAATTAAAATGTATAAGTATTTATCTCTGTATTGCGCGCTAAAGAGACAGGATGATAGAACCTATACAGACGCGCAATGCAGAGATGAATATAAAGTGACGAACGGTGGGATGTGTGCGTGTACGCACTAATATTAATGTAAAATCGGCACACATCCAACTGTCACGATAGTTATAAGAGGCGATTATACGTATATAACCCCCTCTCCTTACAGCGCATACAAGGGCTTCTATGAGGAGAGATGGAGAGTAAAAGATGTGGTATGGGTAAGGAACCATACAAAATCAAAGGAAGAAAGCGACCCCACCTATCTTAAGATACGCAAAAGTGGGAGATTAGCGGCGTCGGCGGCTGAAATGACCAGCGACGAGTTCGAGCTCGTAAAATTGTACGGCACTCTTTGGCCAACTCCTGTGAAATAAAGTTTTAAAATCAATATCTTGTGCTATATTAATTATTTCGTTGTCTTTATAGGACCGAGTAGAGTTGGTGATGCCAACTTGATCCGGTAGTAAGGACAACGAGCTAAAAAAATAATACTTGTATTTTACGTACAGATTTTATTGATAGTATAATTATTTGGTAAATTTTGTTAAAGATTAACAGGATAAATTTATATTATTGTGTTTCGTGGTAAATGTAAAGATAATTGTGATTGTGTGAAAGGTAATTCTACAAGACGAAATAGTCTTCGAATTAACCTTATCCATTTTATCTTTTACGCGTGAATTGCAAATTTGTTTGTTAAGACGAAATAGTCTTACATTCCTGGCTTACAAGAGGCAAACAAACTAACTACTAACAAATAACCAGCACATATAGACCCCGGACTGCACGTGGCATGACGTCCACTGCAAAAACGGGTCTGTGCACCATTTAACCTCTCCTTAATCCTCAATTTATGCGCACTAAGTGCGATCTTTTTCCAGGTGTTAGGGTAGAGGTCACAATTTGGCGCCCTCCGGTATAAAAACTCACGCAAGAGTTCATTGCGAAAAGTCTTATTGCGTAAAAAAAAAAAAATTACACGAATGAGAGAAAAATCTCACTTAAGAAGTGGTTATTTTTTGTTTTGGCATAAGAAAATTATCAATTAGAATGAAAGTGAAAATCTAGTAAAATTTTCTTTTGATTATTCCTTACTTTGTTGTGTTTTTCTTCTTTTGTTAAAATTAAAATCAAAAAAAAAAAAAAAAAAGAAAAAGAAAAGTAAATATATACAAAAGTAATGAACAAAACGAAAGTTTGCGATTTCATTAAGAAATCATTAATAAAAGCAAACAACCATAATGAGAAAATATACATACTACAAATGAAAATAGAAATAAAATTATTACAAAAGGCAAAAAATAATAAAAAAGACAAATACTATATAATAGAAAAGAAAGAATTAGAGAATATTTTAAAAATAGGAAAAGAACAAATTAATAAACAAAACGAAAATATAGAATTATTAAAAATTAAAATAAATAAATATGAAAATAGCTTAGACAATTTAGAAAAAGAAGCGAAAGATAGAAAAGAAAATGAAACAAAGATCATAAATTGTTTAAAAGAAACTAAACAGATAATTAATCATAATATGCCACAAATGATTGAGCATATACAAGAATTAGAAGAAGAAATAGATTTTTATACAAAAAATTAAAAGAACAAGAAAAATAATAAAACAACTAAGAATCAAAAAATAGAAAAATTAAAATATTAGTGAAAAAAAATAAAAATACAAAAATAGTATATTAGAAATAATTAAGACATTGAAAATACATCAAAATTAAATAAAATAATGAAAAATTAAAATTTAAATATAACAGCAAAATATAAGTTAAGTTTTAAACGACATAAAAGTCGCAAATTTTGAAATATTTTCAGATGTCATAAATAACATAGAATAGAGCGAGCGGGAATCAAAGCGCTAATCCGCAAAGGTAAACAAACATTATAATACCTAAATTGTACATTGTTAAGTCGAATAAAATTTTAGTATTGGAGAAAATTTAAATTAAAATAAAAGTTTCAGTAGTTCTCAATTTAAAATTTATATCATACACAGTGGTTCTCATTTAAAATTTAATAAATATAGAAAGATATAGAATTTTCGAAAATCTTCTAAAATTTTAAAACACTTAATAATAAAAGACAAAGTAAGGAAATCAAACTAATAAAAACCTAAAGAGTTAAAAAGATAATCTTAAGCCAGACAGAAATAATACTGAAATCAAATAATTTTAGAAATATTTAAATATTTAAATTACATCACAGATATAAAAATAAAATCAAACAAGAAAGGAAAGTAAGTATTATTTCTTACTGGTATTAAATACCAAAACATACCAAAACCACAAGTGACGAGCGAAATGTAAATAAAAGAAAGCGAAACAGTTAATAGATTATAACTAACATGATACAGTAGCAACTTAATATAAGGACATATATAGAAAATTAAATAATGTATAATTTCAAAAATTGATCGTTCGTTTATGATACTAAATCTAAATATTCTTAATTTTATTTTCTATTAATTTAATTGATTAATTATTGGGAAAATTTTCTTTTATTTAATATTATTTTCTTTTTCGCATTTGCAACAATCAATTTTTGAAAAAATCAAATAGATTTACTGAAAAATATTCATAAGAATATTGTTTTATAAGCGATCAAGATTTTTGTAAATTATAATCAAATCGTGCGTACTTAAATAATTCAAGATGCCGGGGAAGAAAAGAAGATCGACCGTTATCATGAAGGAAATTCAAGATGATGAAGAAAATAAAAAGAATATACCAACAAAACTACAAGAATGGATGCAAGTAGTATCTTTAGAATTAAAAGAATTGTCCCAGCAAAATGATAGCATGGAAAATAAATTAAACAACTCTGGTGAATGGGACAAATTATTAAACATAGACATACATAAAGATATAATAAGAGATTTCACGATAAAAGATCAATTAGAGGTTCTAACGGATAACCTAAAAAAGGTACGAATAGAGAACCAAGAATTAAAAGAAAAAAATGATAAATTAAATACCGAATTACAGACATTAAAAGAGAAAATAGAAAATGATAATTTAGTACAAGAAATACACAGTAACTTAATCAAAAGGATAGATGAAACAGCAAGCGAACAAGATGACAAAATAGAAGAAATTAAAGAACAAATAAATAATAACTACGCTCAACAAAGACATACAAATACTGAAGAGTCACAACAAAAAATAAAAATACCAACCCCAAAATTTGAAGGCAGTGAAGGGGAAAGACCAATAAAATTTCTAAATGAATTAGAAAAATACATGGCATTTAAAAAATTAAATGAAGAACAAAAACTCCAAATACTACAAACAGCATTACAAAAAGAAGCAAATGAATGGTGGTATGTCCATCAAGACGATGTAACTACGTTTAATGAATTTAGAGAATTATTTATAGAAAGATTTTGGAGTCAAGACATACAACGCTTTTCAAAACGAAAAATAGAATTCGGTCAATACTATGAACAAGGAAAGTCTACAAGAGTGTCATATGCTACACAGTTATTCGGTTATGCTAAAGAATTAAATCTAAATTATGCGGATGAAGAGTTAACTGAGAAAATAGCAAGACATTTCAATAGAAGTATAAGACAAGCTTTACAATTTTCGCAACAAAAAGATAAAATGACGTTATTGAAAATACTTGCAGACTTTGATAACGATGACAAAACCCGAGAAAGAAAAAGTTACCATAAATCTCAACTAAATCAAAATCAACAAAGACAAAATAGATTCGATAATAATGTGAACACGAACACAAATTATCATAACAATTACAAACAAAGGGATGAACCAAACAACGATCGAGTACAAGAAAACAAAAAGAATCAAACTGACGATTTAGCATGGAATAAACCAGGTACGAGCGCAGAAAGAAACGAGTATAAAAAACCACAAAATAGATACAATCAAATAAATGCAGCAAGAATAGCAAATCGAAATAACAAAGAGAAAACTGGATTGGAAAAATTGACAGCACCAGTAGATAATAAAACTATAAGGAGAAACCATGAGTCGATCGACCCATTAAATATAGAATTTGAAGAAAAAAAAAATAATAAAAACCAGGAAAACCAGTAAAAGTTGCACCTGAAAATAATAAAGTATGGGGTAAGGCTGCAACTAACATAAATCCCCAAAATAGAATAGCGTCTCTACAACAATCAAGAAACGAAGAATTAATATATGATATTGAACCAGAAAATAACTTTAACCAAACAAATATAATAGTATGTCCAGAGATAGAAATATATCTAGAGGGTATACTAGTAAAGGGTTTAATAGATACAGGCAGCGAAGTAACGTGTATATCCGAAGAATTTTATTATAATAACTATGAGAAATTAAAGATGTGCCCTACTTTACCGGTCACAAACAAAAGTATAAAAACAGCAACAGGTGCAAAAGCAACAAAGGTAAAAAAACAAATAATGGTTGTTACAACATTCAATGAAGAGAAAATACAACTAATATATTTAATAATACCGAAATTAATAAGAGAATGCATTATCGGCTACGACGCACAAAGATTATTAAGAATGATCATCAATACTGCGCTACAAGAAATATTGTTAGTAGTAAACGATGTAGATATAAATATATCTTATATTGAAAATAAAATCGAACAAAACGAATACAAAAAAATTCAATTACAGGAGATATATGACGAGGACGAAATAGTTCAAGAATCATATAATCCAAACACAGAAAATGAGAAAGAAATATTTCTAAATTCTGAAAATTATTATAATACTTCTATGCTCACGGAAGATGAGATCGAAGAAAAAATTAATGAATGTGAAAATATCACATATGAACAAAAAGAAAAATTAAGAAAAATATTAAATAAATATAAAAATGTATTTCGCAAAGCACCTGGTTTGATAAAATCATATCAACACGAATTAAAATTAAAAGATAAAAATCCTTTTATTCAAAACCCTATCCGGTACCAATAAACCATAGGGAAAAAGTATTAAAAGAATTACAAAAGATGATAGAATTAGGAATAATAAGAAAATCTAAAAGCCCATACATAAATGCTATAGTAACAGTTATAAAAAAGGATGGCTCAGTCCGCCTTTGCTTAGATGCGCGCAAGCTAAACGAAAAAATCATAGATGATTATGAAGCACCACCATCTATTGAAGAAATATTCATAAGATGCAAAAAGAAAAAGTATATGTCAAGCCTAGATTTAACTAGCTCTTATTGGCAGATAGAATTGACTGAAAATAGTAAAGAATTCACTGCTTTTAAAATTGACAACAAAATATACGAATTTAATGTAGCTGCTTTTGGTATAAAGACAAGTGGTGCAGCTTTATTAAGAGGACTCGAGGAAGTAATAAAAAATTTCGATGAGTTCCTACTAGCATTTGTAGACGATTTGCATATAAGGTCTACAACGTTTGATGAACATATCAACCATTTAGAAAAGTTATTTATAAAAGCCAGTGAATACAATTTAACATTTAATTTCAAAAAATCAAAATTTATAAAAAAGAGAATAGAATTTTTGGGCCACTTTATAACAAGTGAAGGTATCACACCAGACCCGGAAAAAATCAAATCAATAAAAAACTTTAGACAACCAAGGAATGTGAAGGAACTTCAAGCATTTCTAGGATTTGTAAATTTTTACACAAAGTTTGCAAAGGGCTATGCAAATGAAATCTTACCTTTAATCGGATTATTGCGAAAAAATACACCCTATGAATGGGGGGCAAGGCAACAGAAGGCCTTTGAAAATATAAAAGATCTCTTTAACGAAAATATTATTCTAAAATTCATAAACATGAACAAACCATTCATCTTAACAACTGACGCAAGCAATTACGCCATAGCGGCGATATTATCACAGTTAGATGAACAAAATCACGAAAATATTATATGCTTCATAAGCAGAACACTTAAAGGTGCTGAGTTGAATTACTTTACCACCGAAAAAGAATTATTAGCGATAGTATGGTCGATGCACAAGCTAGACACATATTTAAGAGGTGCGAAAGAAATAATATTAAGAACGGATCACGAAGCAATTACATTTTTAAATAAATGTAAATTCAACAGTTGTAGATTAAGACGATGGGCTTTATCCATACAGGACTATAACATAAAACTAGAACATATCACTGGTAAAAAGAATGCTGCTGCAGACTTTCTCAGTAGGCAAGTATATGAGTTAGAAGAGGACGATGAAATAATAATAGCAAGATTAAGTAAAAACAAAATTAGTAAAAAGCTAGAAAAAGTATTTAAGAATTTAAAGCTATGGCAAACAGGAGACAATTATTGCAAAAAAATATTACAAAGATTGCTCATAAAAGATAACAAAGTCAAAAACCATTACTCATACGAAAATGAAATACTATGCAAGATAACAGACTCAAGAAAAAAGATAATAATACCTGAAGTTGCATTAAAAACAATTATATTAGAAATTCATGAGTTTTATGGTCACATAGGACCAAAGAAAACATATAATTTAATTATAGAAGATTTTGTTGCCCCAAAGCTAAGAAAACAAGTCTATATTTTATTAAAAACATGTGAAACATGTCAGAAAACAAAACATTTGACTATTAAATACCATGCAGACATGCAACCAATAATAGTGAATGATAAAAATGAAATATTGTCCATAGATTTTTACGGTCCCCTACCAGCATCTGTAGGAGGAGTAAAATATATATTAACATCCATAGACGTATTTTCAAAATATGTGGTGATGTATCCAATCAAAAAGGCAAATACACTCACTACAATAAGAAAAATATTCAATGATTACGTAATAAAATATGGTACCCCTAAAGCCATAATGACCGATCATGGAACGCAATTTACATCCAAAAAATGGAGTGAAAAACTACAAAAAGAAAATATAAATAAAATATTCTCATCAATAAGACACCCCCAAAGCAATATAGTCGAGAGAATACACAGAGAACTTGGTAGATTTTTCAGGACATTCATCAAAGAATCCCATAAATCATGGTCCACATACGTACCAAAAATTCAAGAAATAATGAACGAAGTGTACCACGAAACTACCGGTTTTACACCCATGGAATTACATATAGGGAAAAAACCAACAAGAATATGGGAAAGATACTTTAAGTTAGAAAAGTCAGACATAACACTTGAAAGAAAAATTTTCTTAGCAAGAAAAAGAATGCACAAAAAGATCAAAGATCGAGCTGCAAGAAATAACAAAAACACAATCACCATACACTAAATATAGGGAATAAAGTACTCGTAAAAGCTCTGAAAGTAACAGATTCAGAAAATGATAAAATAGCTAAATTTCTCGACATCTATGAAGGACCATTCGTAATAAAAAAGATTATAAGTAAAGATACATACTTGTTAGAAGATACAAACCAACAAGAAAGAGGAAAATTCCACCTGGCTAACTTAAAACCATTCTTTGAAAAAGAAGAAATTGAAAAATGAAGAAAGAAGAAAATGCGAACCATTTGTAAAATTAAAAATGAGAGACACTGAAACATCATTTGTCGAAATTTAAAATATTTAAGTAAAATAAAATGAAAGAAAGTAATATAGAAAAGAAAAATGTAAACAAAGGACACATATAGAATATAATAAGTAAGAGTAACAATAAATCAATAAATTCCTTAGTAATAAAATTTTAAAATTGGACAAACGAAGTTTCAGTGTAAATTTGAAAACCGCACGGTGAACATCAAAAAGAAAAAATTTATAAAGAAATCTAAAGTGTAAAGAGTGTAAAGAATTAGTTGTAAGAATTCAAGTAAAACAATTTAAAATCAAAAAAAAAAAAAAAAAAAAAAAAAAAAATGTCACGAGTACTAGGAGTTCAGTTGAAAAAGAAGAATTTTTATACGCATCCAAGTTTATACAGGCACGTAGGAACTAGCACAGACAAATATATCAACATGCGTCATATGAGTGTACAAGTGGATGAAGAAATGTTGGAGAACAATCAGTCGGACGTAGCACGTGATGAGTCCTTAGAAAAACCTATAGATTATGAGGATAAAATAGAAAAATCTATGACACCTTATGAAACTTCGGATCCCTGGTCAACAGTAGTAAAAGGAGAGGCATTAACAGCTAAACCCATAGAAAAAGTTATAGGAACAGTGACAATGAAAGAAGGTTCAGGCAAAAGTGAAAGAAAAAAAAAAAAAGGATTAAATCAAGACAAAATTAAATTTATAAAACTAAAAGAAGAAAAAGTTGAAGAAGAAATATTAAAAATAATTAAAATAGGACAGAAACGTAAGATTATACACGTTCAAGAAGATGCACTATATAAAAGGAGACTGCAAAGAACTGGTATACCATCAACACGCTCTGACCTCTCGGGAGATGAATCTGATGTCGACCAGTGGATCAACAAGTTGAAAAATAAAAAAATTAAAAGGTAAAATGGAAAACTGTAAATTATTTAGAATATAAATGTGTAAATATATTGTATGGTGCGTTACACAGTCACAAAACAAAATGAGTCACACAAGATAAAATAAAGAGGAAAAAGTAAATTCACGTAAAGTTTAAAGACATTTTATTCTGTTGTCACTCATTTTGTTTTGGGGGGCAGGATGCGCACAAACTAGCATAGTTATAGGAAAAGGAAAATCGAAAAATGAAACTAAACCAATAAAAGAAATTGTATGTTGAATATCAAAAGTCCCGCGAAAAAGATGCATTAAAAAAGCATTTCCTTTTCCGATAACTAAAATAAAATAAGAAGCGCGTAAATTATAAGTTAAAAGCTAGTAAAACGCGAATGTACATAAAGATTTTTTTTTGGGGGGCAAATTGTGACCTATTAAGCGAAAGAAGAGAGAATGAATCATAAAAGATATATTTTCTCCTTAAACTAAAAAGCGTAATTAAAATGTATAAGTATTTATCTCTGTATTGCGCGCTAAAGAGACAGGATGATAGAACCTATACAGACGCGCAATGCAGAGATGAATATAAAGTGACGAACGGTGGGATGTGTGCGTGTACGCACTAATATTAATGTAAAATCGGCACACATCCAACTGTCACGATAGTTATAAGAGGCGATTATACGTATATAACCCCCTCTCCTTACAGCGCATACAAGGGCTTCTATGAGGAGAGATGGAGAGTAAAAGATGTGGTATGGGTAAGGAACCATACAAAATCAAAGGAAGAAAGCGACCCCACCTATCTTAAGATACGCAAAAGTGGGAGATTAGCGGCGTCGGCGGCTGAAATGACCAGCGACGAGTTCGAGCTCGTAAAATTGTACGGCACTCTTTGGCCAACTCCTGTGAAATAAAGTTTTAAAATCAATATCTTGTGCTATATTAATTATTTCGTTGTCTTTATAGGACCGAGTAGAGTTGGTGATGCCAACTTGATCCGGTAGTAAGGACAACGAGCTAAAAAATAATACTTGTATTTTACGTACAGATTTTATTGATAGTATAATTATTTGGTAAATTTTGTTAAAGATTAACAGGATAAATTTATATTATTGTGTTTCGTGGTAAATGTAAAGATAATTGTGATTGTGTGAAAGGTAATTCTACAAGACGAAATAGTCTTCGAATTAACCTTATCCATTTTATCTTTTACGCGTGAATTGCAAATTTGTTTGTTAAGACGAAATAGTCTTACATTCCTGGCTTACAAGAGGCAAACAAACTAACTACTAACAAATAACCAGCACATATAGACCCCGGACTGCACGTGGCATGACGTCCACTGCAAAAACGGGTCTGTGCACCATTTAACCTCTCCTTAATCCTCAATTTATGCGCACTAAGTGCGATCTTTTTCCAGGTGTTAGGGTAGAGGTCACAATACATACATACATACATACATACATGTATAAATAAATAAAATATAACTGACTTGAAAGATTATTTATGATAGCAATAAGTTGATTTTGTGAAAAAACTTATACCATGCATTAAGAATTTCTCTGTTAATGCGCAGAACTGAAATTTTGATGTTGGCACTAGAAAAAACCGTGCTAGTCATTGAAAATCAATGTGCTGGACCTTAGAAGGTAAAATAGTAAAACTAGCATTGATTAAAATGATACTGTCATGGTTTTTTTCATTATAAAACACGCAATTTTAACCTTCTATTATTTAGCACTAGTTTTTAAGGTGAAAACTTTTTTCTAGATTTTTTTTTCTTGTGCATAGATATTCATAATAATAATATCTATTGCGATCAACCTTTATTTTGAAGATACACCGATTAATACTTAAGTAAATAACAAACAACTCAATTGTTACTCGGTCGGTATCAGGTTCTACTCCGGCCTGCTGTTAATAAACTTTTTTAGTATTATGAAATATGTAGAAAAGTGTTTAAATCGACGACATCTTTGATTGCAATACTCTTAGATGTGCGATAAACAACACTTTTATTTAATGCAAAATGAATAAAGAAATTATTATCGACGACATATCCGAGTGCAATACTCTTCAATGTGCGATAATTAATTTCTTTAGTACTTCTATGAAAAATAATAAATGAGATGAGATGAGTTATACTTTTCTCAATAACTTTTTGAATACAGTCTCATTTAAATTTGAAATACTTAAGAGCAGGCCGGATTCGCTGTCCTTGTCTAATTGGCATTTTTGTTATTTACTCAAGTTTTAATCGATGTATCTTTAAATTAAAGGTAGAGCGCAATAGATATTATTATTATGAACATCTATGCACAAGAAAAAAAATATCGACCGGTTTGTTTTTGAGAAAAGTAAGTAACGCCAAAGTAAAAGTTTATGTTTATAATATTTTCGCGTTACTTACTTTTCTCAAAAACAAACCGGTCGATATTTTTTTTCTTGTGCGTAGATGTTCATAATAATAATATCTATTGCGCTTGACCTTTGATTTGAAGATACACCGATTAAAACTGTAGTAAATAACAAACAACTCAATTTTTACTCGGTCGGTATCAGGTTCTACTCCGGCCTACCGTTAATCGTTTTATTAAAAAATTAAGAAAATATATATTTTAAAAAGATTTAAAAGTTACATAGCACTTTAAGAGCATGACGAAGCTGTCCGCCTTCTAATAATATTTCCAATCATGAATAAACGATGCTTTTGATTGAGTTTTTTTGCTAAAAAGAAAAAATTTTTAAGATTAAACTCTGGTGCGGACAATTCAAGAAAACCACCAAATTTTATACATACAAAGTTATAATAAAAACTTTCAATATATCGTATTTTAAGGTTAGGTTTGTCGAGTTTGATATTTAATTTTCAATCCAAGCTCATAAAAAAATAACAAGTCCAAATGATTTTTTATTTTAACAAAAATTATTGTACTAATATAACTTTAGTGCGGACAAGTCATTATATTTGTTTAATTTAAGAATTTAAAAAGATATCAATAAAATAAAAAAAGCAAAACTCGATTGCTGCAGCTCCGACATACCGTTAAGACAGAATGCTTAAATCTTATACTTCTGACAATATAAGATTTAATGAATATAGTATCCATGTTAAATGTTACATGGTCGAACATCTAAAAGATAATGAGAGAGCTTGCTTGGGTTCACGCTCTTTTATATTATTTCATAAACCTTCTATGAGGTTCTATTTCTTATTGAAGAATTATATTTTAGGAAATAGAATGTTCCATAACATTTATTTTATATATTTACAAAAGAAACATTAAATTAAGATAAATATATTAGTAAAAGAAACATTCTATTTCCTTTACATTTCAAAAGACTATTTTTTATAGTTAATTTTATTATTTATTAATTAAAAGAGCTAATTTTTTAATTTATATCTTTAAACTTTAAAAAGAGTAATCGTTTTTATACATATTATATAAATAGAATGTTCTATTTATATATACACAATTATTTTAGAAAGTTACATTTTATTATTAACTATTTAATATTGATAATAGTTCTTCTTAAAAGAAATAGAACATTCTATTTCTATAATCATTTTACTATATCTATATATATATATATATATATATATATACTAGGGGGGGTACCCCCCTGCTCGCCAGCCCCCCCAATTTGTGATTTACTTATTCTTGAATATTATAAAATTTAATGCCATAAATTCAAATGAGGTGTTAAAGTAATTATGCTGTAAAACATATCAAGTTTAAGAGGCGGCCGTATAGTTCTGTCCTTGTCTAATCTGAATTTTCGTTATAATTAGTAAACTAAATATTTTTATACAAAAGTAAGGGCAGAGCCCAATAGATTTAAGGATGAATAGACGATTCTATTCTATGAAAAAATATAAAATTTTCATTAGTTTTCGAGTGAAGTCTGAAACGGAAAAAGAGTTGAACACTTCAATCAAATTTAACTCTTTTTCCGTTTCAGACTTCACTCGAAAACTAATGAAAATTTTATATTTTTTCATAGAATAGAATCGTCTGCTCATCCTTAAATCTATTGGGCTCTGCCCTTACTTTTGTATAAAAATATTTAATTTAGCCATAATAACGAAAATTTAGATTAGACAAGGACAGAACTATACGGCCTCCTCTTAACACAATTTGCAATGATTATTGTGCAAATTGCATTAAATTATTGCATTATAGAATACATATATAATAATGTATATATCCGAAAACTTTTCGAATGCTCTCGATTGAATCGAGCCCGAGATTACAAGCTTGTTTAGATTCAAGCTATATCAAGCTTTAAACCAACTTATATACATCTCTCTCTTCTCCAACTTTTAACTTCTCGTTCTTCTCCCCTTCCCCAAAAAAAAAGAATCTATTCGAAACAAATTCAATACGCAGTACTATTCAGTCCAGTTTTCTTGTTTATAGAAATGTCAAATTTCTAACAAAAAAAATGCCTCATCTTTGAGGCGTACCCTGAGGCGTTGTAAGAGGAGGGGATGAGGAAACATTGAGGCGTCTCTAAGGCGATGTATAAGGCGGGACAAGAGGCATACAAAAAAAATGCCTCATCTGTGAGGCGTACCCTGAGGCGTTGTAAGAGGAGGGGATGAGGAAGCACTGGGGCGTCGGTAACTATTTTTACGTTATTTTTGAAAATTTTTAAAAATACCACTCTCACAAACTTGAGGCGTTTCAAGGAATTCCTAAGGCTTACCTGAGGCGTCTCTGAGGAGTCTTTGAGGAGACCTATGAGGTAATATGAGGCGACAAACGTTGAGGCGATGTCAGAGGCGGGTCGAGGAGGGGGGGGAGGAGGGGGAGGCATCTCACAGAGGCTGAAAAAACACCTATATTTACGTTGAAAAAATTTAAAAATCTGAGGCTAGGGGAGGAGGGGGGAGGCTGGGGAGGAGGGGAGAGGAGGGGGAGGACGCAAGAATGCTATTTTTTGAGGCTTACGTCTATATAATATAGGAAGATATTTTGAGTTATCTTATCGACCTCAGTAGGTAACTATGAAGTCCTACTTATACTTTTAATGTAATTTAAATTTCTTATAACCAAAAAGTATTCTATATTTTAAATAATATAGTCATTCTTATGACATATTTATATTAAATTGAATAATTATATCTAAAATTAATATGAGCCGTTACAACATTTATATTTTATAAAAATTTAAATAACTTATTCAATTTTATAAGTTTCAACTTTTAAGGGAATAAAGTGCAAGTCAGTTCTATTTTTAACCGACTTCAAAAAGGAGGAGGTTCTCAATTCGACTGAATTTTTTTTTTTTTTTTTTTATATCTGTTACCTCATAACTCCGTCATTTCTTAACCGATTCCAAAAAACTTTTTTTCTTATCTAAAAGAGGATGTCAGCAGGAAGGTCCCATACGTGTCCTATAATTATTGGGCCAATATTCCGTTTGTATGACCGAATCATCAAATTAAGAAAAATTTTCTCATTTACCTCCCATATACTTCGTCTCTCTCTCTCTCTCTCTCTCTCTCTCTCTCTCTCTCTCTCTCTCTCTCTCTCTCTCTCTCTCTCTCTCTCTCTCTCTCTCTCTCTCTCTCTCTCTCTCTCTCTCTCTCTCTCTCTCTCTCTCTCTCTCTCTCTCTCTCTCTCTCTCTCTCTCTCTCTCTCTCTCTCTCTCTCTCTCTCTCTCTCTCTCTCTCTCTCTCTCTCTCTCTCTCTTACCTGAGCTTGAATATGTATACATGCACACATAACGACACTGTGCTGTTGAGCCTTCTTTGTTTCCTGCTATATATTGCTTGGTGGTGTACTAATGCATGCGTTATGAATTAATAATGAAAGTTTAATGTAATTAGTGGGTCTACCTATATTTGTGTTTTTAGTAAGGAGATTCACTAAAAGCTAGAAAATAAAAATTTTTTAACAAAAACAAACAATTAAAAAAATTTTTAATAAATAAAAACCGACTTTAAAAGTATCGAATAAAAACAAAATTTTTTACAAAAAATAAGATTTTAAAAACATTGCACTAAAAAATGACAAATAAAAAATTTTTAACAAAAAAAAACCGACTTCAAAAAATGCACTGAAAAGTAACAAATAATTTATTATCTTTAGAAATCATACAAATAATTGGTAAAATACAATCTTAGAAGTCGGCGTCTTATTCTAAATCTGTGGTGCGTTAGCAGAACGACTTAGTCCATTTTTTCAAAAGTAACGTTCACCTTCATTGTTCAAGAATAACGTTTACATTTATTGTTAAAAAATAACGTTTACATTCATTGAGGAATTAGACGCCGACTTCTAAAATTGTTTAAATTTAAATTTTAAATATTTTTTTTTAGTTTACGTAAATATTAAAATTACATCGTATATTTTATACAAATTATCAGAAAGAAATTTAAAAGATAAATTCACTATTAAATTTTAAACTTGCTATGTTATTAAATTTAGGTTTGAAAATGATTCATTTAAAAGTGGTTGAATTTAAAATCCAATACAGCGTCTTGAGGAAAAGATTAGATTAGTGATTTGCATAATCCTAAACAGCGCTAGTGCGCTATCGTGAAGTAATTTCTATGAATGTAGAATCTTAGTTTTGCACTTGTATATCAAATGAACAAATCTATATTTGTAACAGTTTAGTTTTACAATATTTTCCAAATAAAACAATTTAGTTGGTGATAAAGAAAGTTATAGGAGCGGACGATGAAGTTGATTTACAAGCCGATATTATAAATGACATTTGAAATACATCGTACATATATCGTGGTACATTTTATGAAATTTTATTTTTTTTACCTTGAGAAGTAGTAATGGACTCATTATTTAAGATCAATGGACTTGGCCTATATAGCATATTTGCATAATTGAATGAAGGTCCTACAATACTAGTCACTAAAAATGTATAAGATTAAAAATTAGAAAAGGTAATAAGAAGATAAATTACATAATAATTTAGATAACTTGTTAAAATTATTATAAATATATTTTAATTCGATATCAAAGCTTTTATAGAAAATTATATCAATCATAAGTTCACTAATAATACCATCAAATTCTATATGTATTAATATATAATCTTATAAAAATTTCGAAACCTTTTACTTAAATTTTGGTTAAAATGTATTCGTTTTTTTTTAGAAATCAAGTACAGTACTTTAAAAGATTTAATACATATTAAGGGGTGTCCTCATACCGGCACAGAGATCTACCTTATCTACATTTAAATTATGCATTTCAATAAAAATTTAACTATTTTTTACTAAAATTCATAGAAGAGGCATATTCTTAACATTATAAAGAATTTATTGCAACGTTAAAAGACAGAATAACTGTGAAAATGAAGACAAAAACTGCATAATACGATTATTCATAACTACATTGAAAAGTTAATCGTATTAAGCAGTTTTCGCCTTTATTTTTACCCTTATATTGTCTTTTAACGTTGCAATAAATTCTTCGGCATGATAAGAATGTGCCTCTCCTACGAATTTCAGTCATGAATAGTTAAATTTCTATTAAAATTCATAATTTAAATGTAGATAAGGTAGAACTCTATGTCGGTATGAGGATTCCCCTTAAATGTTAGATTATTAAAGGGATGTTGGAGCTGCAACAATCGAGCTTTGCTTTTTTATTTTATTAATATCTTTTTAAATATATACTATATATAATTATAAACAAATATAACGACTTGTCCGCACTAAAGCTACACTCGACGGACATTAATTCGTGTGGAACGTTTTTGAAATCCTCCAATGAGAATAACCGAAACAACAGTATCATCCAATAGCATTGTACAATTTTAAAATGTTCCACACGAATCAATGTCCGTCGAGTGTATGTTAATACAATAATTTTTGTTAAAATAAAAAATCATTTGGACTTGTTATTTTTTTATGAGCTTTGATTGGAAATTAGATATCAAGCTTGACAAACCTAATTTTAAAATACGATACATTGAAAGTTTGTTTTATAACTTTTTATGTATAGTATTTTGGTTGATTTTTTGAGTTGTCCGCACCACAGTTCAATCTTAAAAATTTTTTTATTGTAGCAAAAAAACTCGATTAAACGCATCGTTTATTCATAAATTGGGATGAAATATTATTAGGAGGCGGGCAGCTTCAACATGGTCTTAAATGTATTACCAAAATATATTTCAAGATTTTTAGCAACCACAAATTTAAATACCTTCTGAATTCAATGACGTAATTGGCATAGCAGGTAAGGATGTAAATGTTACTCTTGTAGATTCATTTCCTTGTTGCTTATTGTTATCATGACTATTTGATGACGTTGTGGTTGATGTTGTAAATGACAAAGTTGCGTGGGCTAACGATGAAGTTGAAGTATTGGCTGTCAATAAAACTGACGTAAAAGTTCATGTTTAAAATACATTCGATATATTTCAATACATATTCTATGTTATATTTCAATGATTAAATATTCAAATAGTTTTTTTACCATTAGAAATAATAGTGGGAATCGCATCAGGTGATCGTAATGGTATTGGTGAATATGGCGTTCGTACATAATTAATTCCGTGACTTTTAGAACTACTGGGTGCAAAAAATGTACCTATAAGGATTCATAAAATTTTTCAAATTTAAGCTTTTAATGATTATGTTTGTATATAGGGAATAGAAAAAAAACTCTTGGTATAGCAATCAACACGAAAATTTATTATCACAAATAACGACGCTTCGACCCTCGCTAAATACAAAATTTAAGACTCTTTTTAAGTTAAGTGAAATTTTTATTGGTAATAAAGAGAATTTTGTCAAAATTTTAGATCATATCATTCTATTAAAAATTTCATTTAACTTAAAAAGAGCCTTAAGAAGGGGCCGAACTATCTGTCTCTGTCTAATAGCGTTTTTGATCATTTATATAAACACTATCCTTTACAACAAGAAAAAAATAGCAGCCCCGCTAGATATTAGTATAATTAGTAAATTTTGTAATAACAATCAAATTTTTTACCGCATAGTTTTTGACTTAATTAGAGACCTACTAGCAATCTAGAATATAACCTATCTTTTTTTGGTAGGTCTCTAATTATTCAAAAACTACGCAGTAGAAAAATTTGTTTGTTATTACAAAATTTACTTATTATACTAATATCTAGCGGGGGCTGCTATTTTTTTTTTGTTATACCGGATAGTGTTTACATAAATGATGAAAAACGCTATTAGACAAAGACAGATAGTTCGGCCCCTTCTTAAATCTTGTATTTATCGAGGGTGGAAACGTCATCATTGTTGAGAATAAAGTTTTGTGTTGATGGTTATACCAAGAGTTTTTTTTCTACTTCCTGCATCATAAAATTATTGTAATTTAGAAAATAACACTCTCAAATTCTATATTTAGTAAAGCATATTAAATCTCTTCATGTAATTTTTTAGGTACTTTTTCATTGCTCGAATCTAATTTATAACTATATTTGTAACATTAAATGCATTAATTAAAAAAATCCCTCTAAATTACGCTTACTAACTTACTAATTGTATATATTTTACTTGAATTATAAAATATTTTTATTTTATTGATGGTATAGTATTTTTATAATTAATTTAAATTTATAAATTTTTAACAAAAAAATCGTTGATTTGATTTTTGGTGAATAAACAATGATTCTTTTATTACAAATTATAAGGTTATATGCAATTAAAAAAAATTAATATTAAATTTTCAGTCATCAAAAATTTTTTTAATTTTTAATTCAACAGACATGTCTTCAAAAGATATAAAAACATACAATTTATACTTTTATAATTATTTTTTATTAAATTTTAAATTTTATTTTAAAATTCCCTCAAGCTACTTGAATAAAAAGTTGTAATTATTGAAGTTATTGATAATTAGGATCAATACCCTAGCGGAAAAAAAAAGAAGAAAACTGAAGAAAACTGAAGACAACAGTTTATAATAGAAGATAACGGCAGAAAAATGTCGGAATTGAGACAAAGACAACAGTTATCAACTGTTTTCTTCAGTTTTCTGCCGATATTATCAGTTTTCTTCAGTTATCTTCTGTTTTCTTCACTTATTATATAAAAATGAAAATTTTTTTTCAATTTTCTTCATTTTTCTTCGTTTTTTAACAGTTATCAACTGTTTTCTTCAGTTTTCTGCCGATATTATCATTTTTCTTCAGTTATTTTCTGTTTTCTTCACTTTTTATGTAAGAAAATTTTTTTTTTTTTTTCAATTTTCTTCACTTTTTTTCGTTTTTCAACTGTTATCAACTGTTTTCTTCAGTTTTTTGCCGATATTATCAGTTTTCTTTGGTTATCTTCTGTTTTCTTCACTTTTTATGTAAGAAAATATTTTTTTTTTAAATTTTCTTCACTTTTCTTCATTTTTCAACAATTATTAACTGTTTTCTTCCGTTTTCTGCCGATATTATCAGTTTTCTTCAGTTATTTTCTGTTTTCTTCACTTTTTTCGTAAAAAAATATTTTTTTTCAATTTTCTTCATTTTACTTTATTTTTAAACAATTATTACCTTTTTTCTTCAGATTTCTTCACTTTTTTACAGTTTTGTTCAGAATATAACTGTTTTCTTCAGTTTTCTTCACTTTTCAACAGTTATTTTCAGAATATAACAGTTGTCTTCAGTTTTTTCCGGATTTCTTCACTTTTCAAATTGCTTTTATAAATGAAGGAAAACGTTGAAAAATGAATAAAACTGTTGATAATTGCAGATAACTGCAGAAAACTGATAAAAACTGAAGAAATCAGAAGAAATCAGAAGATAACTGTTGTCTTTGTCTCAATCTCGACATTTTTCAACAGTTAATTTCCGTTTTCTGCAGTTTTTATCAGTTTTCTTCTGTTTTCTTCTGATATTTTCGGATATTTACTGTTTTCTGCATTTTTTTTCCGCTAGGGTACTTAAAAAAGAATAAGTTATGCGTTCTTTATTCTTAAAATAATGCTTTGATATAAATAAGATAATATTTTGAATACCTAATTGATATTAATTTAATTAAAAATTTTCAACATGTTAATTAAAACATGAAAAAATAATTTTACCTTGCAATACATCTGGAACAGATTTATTGTTTCCATTAACATTTTCAAAATCTTGATTGGCATCAGTGTTATTTTTATCTTTTGGAAGTTCTGAGTCTAAAAATTTTATTTTATGAAATGAATTACGCAGTTCTAAAATAATAATTTTTTTTGTTCAAGAGTAAATTTGAGCAGTTTTCCCAACAGGAATTACCTCTCAAACGTAATTTTAAAGAATTCTTTAACGGCATGTCGGAGCTACAGCAATCGAGTTTTGCTTTTATTTTATCAATATCTTTTTAAATTCTTAAATTAAACAAATATAATGACTTGTCCGCACTAAAGCTATATTTATACAATAATTTTTGTTAAAATAAAAAATCATTTGGACTTGTTATTTTTTTATGAGCTCGGATTGGAAATTAGATATCAAACTCGACAAACCTAACCTTAAAATACGATATATTGAAAGTTTTTATTATAACTTTGTATGTATAATATTTTGGTGGATTTCTTGAGTTGTCCGCACTAGAGTTTAATCTTACAAATTTTTTCTTTGTAGCAAAGAAACTCAATTAAGAGGAGGCCGTATAGTTCTGTCCTTGTCTAATCTAAATTTTCGTTATTATGGCTAAATTAAATATTTTTATATAAAAGTAAGGGCAGAGCCCAATAGATTTAAGGATAGGCAGACGATTCTATTCTATGAAAAAATGTAAAATTTTTATTAGTTTTCGAGTGAAGTCTGAAACGGAAAAAGAGTTAAATTTGATTGAAGTGTTCAACTCTTTTTCCGTTTCAGACTTCACTCGAAAACTAATGAAAATTTTATATTTTTTCATAGAATAGAATCGTCTATTCATCCTTAAATCTATTGGGCTCTGCCCTTACTTTTGTATAAAAATATTTAGTTTACTAATTATAACGAAAATTCAGATAAGACAAGGACAGAACTATACGGCCGCCTCTTAAACGCATCGTTTATTCATAAGTTATGATTGGAAATATTATTAGAAGGCGGACAGCTTCGTCATGCTCTTAAGAGTATTTTTAAGAGGTTGTATTTGTGGATAATTTAAGATAATGTATTTTTAGAAGCATAAAAAATATTTTTGTAATACCTTTATGTAAAATTTTTTTTATTAAATCAATGCTGTTTTTACTTGAAAACTTTTTCAATTTGTTTTTTCTCTCCTGCAATAGTTTTTTTAATTTTTTTTCTTCTTTACTCTTTTCATTTTCTAATGACGATTTGTAGCGTGATGGCTTTTATTGTTCGTTTTTCAGCACGAGATGACATTTTGAAAATAAATCTGAAAAACATAATTGTTATTATTAATTCTCAATTAAGGAAGCATTAATTTTAATTAAAATATTTAAAGTTTTGATTTCAATTTTGCTTTTTAATAAAGATAAAACTTTGTGACGACACAAATAATAATTTAAAAAAAACATGATATGATTGTGATTGCAAAGGTACGTACGTATGCATGTGTATATATTTCCAAAATTTAAAAATAGTATAATTAATTTTATTTGACATTTTTTTTTTATTTTTTATTCAAAGTAATAATTTTAAAATATTTTAAATTTGGTAGTGAATTTTTGTTTTTTAGCAAGATTTTAACATTTAATTTAATAGTTATTTTAATTTTTAAATGTTCGCATTCACTTATTCATATTTACTTTTAAGTTAAAATTAGTTTATATAGTTGATAAGGCATGTTAATTAAAAAAATTATTAGTTTTTAATATTTACATTATATTATATAAGTACAGAAACGACGAAAATGTCATCAACAGGATCATCATTGTCATTTGTAGAATCAGAAGAATCATTATCGACGTTAGAATTCCAATAAGGCATTCGGTAACATTTTTTCTTTATATGACAAAGTTCGACTAATTCTGTTTCATCATCTAATAACGAACATTTATATACTCCCACAGAAGACGAACATATTCCTATATCATATAGATCTTCAATTAAACGAAACTTTTGTATTAAAATATAAATTAAATTATCATAAACTTGGAAAATATTTTTTATAATACATATTGATAAATCGTTTAACATGCATGTGTTATCTTTTAGATTGATTCCTAACGTAAAATTTTTGAGTTCAATATTTGAAAAAGTTTTCCATGACTTCAATACATGATTTGGAACTTTAGAAGGGAATAGGCCTTTGTATGAAGGATTGAACAACTTTTTGAAAGTATCATTTTTTATGACTATTGGTTTTCTTATTTCATATTTTTCTTTTTCTTTTAATCTGTTATAAATTTGTTGCAAAGGTGCTCCAGGCTTATAATATTTTCTGAAAAAACTCATATTGTTTTCATATGGCCAAGCAGCATAACTGTCTAGGGGCCCATATTTCTCTACATCATTGACAATATGACATAAATTATGAATGTTGATAGACATAAAATTTAGATCATAAATTAATTCGGCATCTAATATAAATGTATCTAGAGCTAATCTTGCAAAAGATAAATGAAGTGAAGTTGGTGTATCGAATAAAAGACAACGTATTGCTGCACTAATAAAAGATAATGAGTGTAAATGTTTTCATCTACAATACCATGTATCACAGAAGCACCAAAATGTATGAGGAATTGACGATGCTGAGTTCCTTTAAAATCTTTTAAGTAATCCAATGTCTCAGGTAACCTTGCAAATTCTCGAGGACAATGTTTAGCGATCAAAAGAATCCTTTTAGATATTTTAGAAATATCATCACGATGTAATTTTGTTTGTTTTCCGTACATACCCTTTGTCCAAGCGAACAAAATTTTTTTTTTACACAGGGCGCGTACAGTGGGTACTTTACTCCCTCCCAGCGAAAAGTAAGGTACGCACTGTACGCTGCCTGTGTAAAAAAATCGTATATTCTCCATGGGAGTAAATGAAAAATCCCTTAAATCGTATGTTTGTCACCCTCGCCTTCGGCTCGGGTGACATTTAACATACGATTTAAGACATTTTTCTTTTTTACTCCCTAGGTGAATAATATACTATTATGCACACCTAAAAAAATGCAGTGCATGGTATCTACAGGAACTTGTGTTACTAATCCTATTCTTAATTTTAGAAGAGGGCTTTCTTCGATGTGATGTTTTTTATCAGTAATATTAACATAATCATCATCATCACGCTGTTTGTGATTTATGCCCGTATAAACACTAGTTCTCTTATAAGTGATCGCTTCTACATGACATTTAGAGCATGGTTTTCCAGAAGTATGACTTTTGTGGCGTAAAAAATAAGCACGAGCAATTAAATCGAAACAAAATAATCTCATTTGTGCATGGTATACTTTATTATTATAGTTTAACCCATTATTATACAAAGCCATCATTTCTGTTATGAATTCATTCAAAAAGAGTCCAACATTAAAAGGTTTCTTACGTCCTTTATAAATTCCTATAACAACTATATCACCATGAGGTATATTTGATATTTTTATTTGAATTGGGATAATTTGATATTTTTTATTAAGTTCAGCACCATCAATATTACAATCAAGTAATAATCTTTCTGGAATGATGTAATCAGATGTCAAACGACATAAGATTTTGATTAATCCAGCCTCTACTCCCAAATGTAAATACTCTCCAGGTGATACGTTGATTACTTTTCCTGTAAATATTCGAGGTGTTGCTGCTAATGTTCTAGGATCTTTTGGTGTAAACTGAAAACATGGATGAGTCCTTATGACCTTTATCATCCTTTTCCTTTGAACGAAATTCATGTTTGTTTCTACGAAACCTTCATTTAAATTATCTATAAAATTTTTCAGAGTATTGTCAAGTTTTTTATGATGTTTGAATTGGCGAACTTGCAAATTAGGAGCAGTTACTTCATTATCCGTATCAGGTAAATTATCCATTGATATAATTGCAATTTCATTAGAAGGTTTATGGTGAACATTATCAACTGAATTTTCTATTGATCTTATCACATCACAAGCAGGCATAGTTATTTCATTATTATATTGAATTGAAGTCATAACTTCAGTAAAGCCATTAGTTTCTTCATCTATTGTAATCGTATTTTCTTTACATATTCTTTGACATGTGTTATTATTTTCATTTAATACTAATACTTTTCTAGTATTATGATTCGTAGCAGATCTTTGATAAAAATAATTTTTTTAACTTTAGATTTTATTTTTTTAAAGTCATATTTTTTATATTTGTATTTTTTTTTATGTACTAGATTTAGAAATTTTAGTCTTCTTTTTTGACGATCAGAAAGTTGATGGTACGGTTTCCTTGGTAAATAAGGTTTCACTTTAATTAGTTTTAGATTTCTATGATTTGACATCTATACAAGAAATTATAAAATCTGTTATTAAATGCAAATTTTTAAGAATATTTTAATTAAAGAAAAACAGGGATAGGATCAATTAGCCGATAATTAGGAATACACCGGTAACTGGATGAATCGAAATTGAAATTCCATTTCAAATAAATTATTATTAATTTCTATTTAAATTAAACTAGCAAATTCTAAGTGCGCTAAGAATTTCATTCATTTCTTTGTTTTTCATCAACAATTTTCAAGCATAATTAGATTAAATGAATTATTTAATGGTTATAATTTTTTAAGCAATAGCTGTCAATCGTCAAATTTTAAAATTTTAAACTTTTTGTTATCCCGCCATAATGTCATTTCAACAAATAAAAGCAGTCTTATCGTGATAACAGAATTTATCAATCATTTTTTAAAAAGAGGATTATTATTACTTTTGTATTTAAAAGGGGCTCAAACTAATCTTAAGAACAGGCCGGATTCGCTGTCCTTGTCTAATTGGCATTTTTGTTATTTACTCAAGTATTAATCGGTGTATCTGCAAATTGAAGGTTAAGCGCAATAGATATTATTATTACAAATATTTATGCACAAGAAAAAAAAAATCTATCGCTTTGTTGTGATTGCAAAAGGTATTTAAAAAAGGTACAAAGGTAGATGCCCACGAACATGTATATAATAAGGAAATATAGAGAAACGTACAAAATTTCATCCGCTAGCTATAGTTTGTTGTTCATAAAAATTAAAATTTAAAAGAATTCTTCAATATTTTGAAAATAATTAATTTATACCAAGAAAAAAATCTCCGTAAATTTTCAGCTAGCCTTAACGACTGATTTTATTATTTATGCTCACTTAAAGTTTATCTTTTTACTACTATAAGATACAAAACACGCAAACTTTGAGTGAGCACATATAAAAAAATTAATCTTTAACAGCATGTCGGAGCTGCAGCAATCGAGTTTTGCTTTTTTTATTTTATCGATATCTTTTTAAATTCTTAAATTAAACAAAAATAATGACTTGTCCGCACTAAAGCTATATTAATACAATAATTTGTGTTAAAATAAAAAATCATTTGGACTTGTTATTTTTTTATGAGCTTGGATTGGAAATTAGACATCAAACTCGACAAACCTAACCTTAAAATACGATATATTGAAAGTTTTTATTATAACTTTGTATGTATAATATTTAGGTGAATTTCTTGAGTTGTCCGCACTAGAGTTTAATCTTACAAATTTTTTCTTTGTAGCAAAAAAACTCGATTAAACGCATCGTTTATTCATAAGTTAGGATTGGATATATTATTAGAAGACGGACAGCTTCGTCATGCTCTTAAGGCTACTTGAAAATTTACGGGAATTTTTTTCTTGGTATAAATTAATTATTTTCAAAATTTTGAAGAATTCTTTTAATTTTTAATTTTTATGAACAACAAACTATAGCTAGTCCCTGGTAGAAAGTTAAGCATATTTTCAGTATATCATCCCGTATTTTATGGGCAGTCGCGATCATATGCTTTTAGATATCGCGATAAACCTTCATTACTCTTAACGAATTATCGCAATGGTATCGGGAGAATATGGTTAATGTTGAATTATACTATATTCATAAACAGCATATTACAAAGTGCGAGTGAGCACGCATATGGGAACACAGTTAGTGAGAAAGAGAAAGACTGTTCACTCCTTGTTTCCTTTTCAGTTCCTAAACGAACGGTCATACACTGTAAAAAAAATAATGGGGAATCACGTCGTTGGTCGACGATTTCAATACGACCATGCACCGTCGAGGTTATTTAACTTCATTCAACGGCGACATTTTAACGTGCTTTGCGTGATTTCACTTAAACTGAACACATGATTTTTAGATTAAATCAGTTAGATTTCGCGTTTCAACGATGTTAAATAACATCGACGGTGCATGGTTGCATTGAAATCGTCGACCAACGAAATGATTTCTCGCTATTTTTTTTACAGTGTATTCTCTCACACTAAGTTTCCATATGCACTCACTCACCGCACTTCGCACTCACTGATTTTACATGGATATTTTATTCATAATCATACTGTGTATATTCGCAAATAAACTTAAGTTATAGAATAAAGAACAGAAAATGTTAACGCTATAACAATAACAGTATATGTATCTTTGATAATTTTAAAGCTAAGTTAAGTCAATCTAACCTGCACATACAGTGATGAAGATAGATGCTTATAGAAGACGAAGCGTCGAGTGATGCGCGCGCAGCTAACATTCAGTATTCGCAACTATAGGATATATTGTACGATTGTACAAACGGGCGCCATCGTGGGCGGCATGTATATATACAGATTCGCTTTCTATAAACGATTTTAATTGAAAATTATTTACAACTCATATGAATTGTAATAATGAATATTATAATATTTATAATTTATTTCAAATCAGAAGAAAAAAATTTTAATTATTTTAGTGATTATATTTTATATCAACTCTGTAGTCTTTAATATATTATCGTGTATTTATTGGTCACTTATCGCGACTGCGTAGCGACGAGATATAGCCAACAGTTAGTTATCTGAGCATATCTTATCCTTAATTTTCTACCAGGGGTGGATGATCCTCCTTAAGAGCAGGCCGGATTCGCTGTCCTTGTCTAATTGGCATTTTTGTTATTCACTCAAGTATTAATCGGTGTATCTGCAAATTGAAGGTTAAGCGCAATAGATATTATTATTACAAATATTTATGCACAAGAAAAAAAAATCTATCGCTTTGTTTTTGAGAAAAGTAAGGAACGCCGAAGTAAAAGATTATGTTTATAATATTTTCGCGTTCCTTACTTTTCTCAAAAACAAATCAGTAGATTTTTTTTTTCTTGTGCATAGATATTCATAATAATAATATCTGTTGCGATCAACCTTTATTTTGAAGATACACCGATTAATACTTGAGTAAATAACAAACAACTCAATTGTTACTCGGTCGGTATCAGGTTCTACTCCGGCCTGCTGTTAAAGCTTACATTTAGAAAAGATAAAAACAAATACTAAAATTAAAGAGTGGAAATAAGAATGAGAAAAAGTAAATGGTTAAAATTGCAAAAATAAGAAATATGAAGATTTTAAATTTGTAATTCTGTAATATATATATTTGTCAGACAAATTTTATTACATGAATTTCATCAACATGAAATTCATCAACAAGAGTATCAAGAGATCATGGGACACTTTTTTTCAAATTTTTTGAATTAAAAATTTTTTTTAAGACTATTTAACAACTAATCTAACTAAAGATCTCTTCAAAATAAAATGAGTTTTATTCAATTAAAAAGTATGAAATCCTTAAATTTTTACAGATTTTTATAAAATATTTAAAAAATGCGATTTTACTGCTTATATGTCAAGTAATAGCTAGCTATCGTGACTCAGGCGGTAAAGACACATCTCAAATGACAAATAAATACATGCTCGTGTGCTCGAAGTTCTAATCTTGACGGGAGATATTTATAATGTTTTGGTAAGGTTTTTTCCGTTAGTATGTATCTCTTTTTACATTGACCCAAACAGAAAACGAATACATTTTGAAGCAACATGTTAAATATTTTTAATTTATATGATTTAAATTAAGGAGATGTAAAACGGATACTATACCTGTACTCATAAATATTACCTATCTTTTCATTTTATTGCAAAATTTTAGATAAAGGAATGCATTAACTTATTGTATGTACCATAAAGATTAGTCATTTGAATTTTTAAAGAAATTCATTTATTAGTTGTTGAGAATTTCGGGTTCCAATATTGTATATTACAATTTAAGAGCAGGTCGTACATCTCTATCCTTTTCTAATCAAAGAATTTATTTTTTTGCAAAAACTAATAATTGTAGCAAAAAATAAGGAGATAGCCCCATCTCGTATAATAAAAAGGAAGATTTTCTTTGATGAGAAAAAATTATTTTTATCGATTCGTTTTGAAGAAAACCTTGAAAAACTTAAAAAATAAAGGTTAGGATGGACGATTCAGTTTTTCAAGGTTTTCTTAAAAACGAAGCGATAAAAATAATTTTTCCTCATAAAAGAAAATCTTCCTTTTTATTATACGAGATGGGGCTTTCTTCTTATTTTTTGCTACAATTATTAATTTTTGTGAAAAAAATCAATTCTTTGATTAGAAAAGGACAGATATACTCGACCTCCTCTTAATGGTTTTGTACCAGAAATCCAAAATTCTTGAAAACTAATGAATAAATTTATTTCAAAATTTAAGTGAATAATCTTCATGGAAAATACTGAAACCTAATGCATTTGTTTTTCAAAAATTTTACAATTAAATGAAAAGACAGTCAATATTCATAAGTGCAGGTGTAATATCCGTTTTACATCTCTGCCGTCCAAAGTAAGAAAACCTTAACTCCACCTTAACCACTTTTATACTTTGGACGGCAGATCTCCTTAAGCCATAATAATGACACATAAAATAATTTTTTTGCAATATAATAATAGAAATTTAAAACTGGGCTATACAAAAATAAAAAGTGATATAACTATCTAATTAAATTTTAACGTACATTCAATTTCTAATATTCAATTATAGGCTTACTTTTATTACCTATGTACCCGAAATGAAATTTGTAAACAAGCAATCACAAAAATTGTCTTGTTCCGTTACATTCTTTAATTATAAATGCCAGAAACATGGACAGTTAATTTAACTTTAGATACATTGAAAATTATTATTAACTACTGAACGTGAAAGTCAGGACGCCACTGTAATTAAAACACTTGATTAAAAATTTATGAAAGAAAATTTGAATCGGCTGAATTTTGCTAATGCGTATACCCCATCTTTTACTTGTTATAATTAATTGTTCTATGTACAATTAAAATCAAATCAAGTTTAATAAATTTATTTAAATATTAAAAAAGTAGAATTTTGTGCGTCAATTATTATTATGATCAACTCACAATTATTATTATAATCAAATCACAGTTGAAAATATATATTAACATCTAAATACAATTTACTTTTTTCATTTTGTGTTTAAATTTACAATTATATCGAAATATTATCGTAAATAATCCATTATTTCGAATTAGTTTAGCATTGACAAACGATATGTATAGAATTAATCAATAACGTAAACATAAAAAAATGTATGTTTAAAATTACAAAATAAAAATTTGTTCACATAACTAATTCATTAAAAATATTAATATAAACACGTTTTTAACAGTCACATAATTAAATATAAATTATAATATACAAGAAAATCCCTGCGTGCAAGCGCGCCCTATATCTAATCTAAATGTATATAAATTTTTAATGATTGACTGTTAATATAGTGTTATTATTTTCTGTTCATTATTAAATAATAATAATTTCATATCTACTAATATCAGCATCAGTAAAGAAATTGATGTTATATACGCAGCATCAGTGAATTTATAGACACGGAAAACTTCGAGAAAAATAAATCCCATTTAAAAGATATATTATCACTATATTCATTTTCTTATTATCATTTTAAAAAATTGAAGAAATAGTAAACTTTTAAATTATTTTTTAGATATTTCTTAAATCTTTCAAAATTTAAATAACGTAAATTATTACAAAGTCAAAAGTTGTTTTACAAATATATAACTTTTCATACACATAATTTTTAATATCAATCTAATGTATTTGACTTTCAAGATATATCTTAAGAAAATTCCAAAATCGATCTCTGGACATACTCATGTAAAATTATCCATGATTAAAAACATTTGTTTTTAATACAATGTAATGTGGTTTATAAAAACGACTTTTCCAGTTTTATCATCACTTAAAATTTCATATTTTAAGGAGACATAAAACGGACACTACACGTACACTCATAAATATTGACTATCTCCACATTTTAATGCAAAATTTCAGGAAAAAAAACGTATTAGATGGTATAAATTTTTAAATAAATTTATTCATTAGCATTTATAAATTTTTAATTTCTGGTACCGGAAAAATTTTAATATGTAATATTGTAATCCTAAATTCTCAATAACTAATGAATGAAGTTATTTAAAAATTAATATTTCCAACAATATGAAATCCATAAAATATATAAAAAATGAAATAGTTCAAATCAATTCTTAACGATATGTATATCGTTCCTATTTTTAAAATACAAATAAAAATGAAAATTCTAATTTATATTTTCTTAATTATAGTAATTATATCATTCTTTCAAACAAAAGATTTTTTATTTTATTTTCTCGAGAAACTGTTTATTCTAAGCGTGATTCAATTTGAATTTTGAAATTAAATAAACAAACTTTTAAAAATAGTACATCATAGGTAAATATAATATATTTTTGAAAAAAAATTTTTAAGCTGTCAATCTAGAAATATTTTATATACTAAATTATATCATCGAAATTGTATTCCCCGTCAAAAACGTTTAGCTAAAAAAATTAGCTAAAAATATAGCTAAAAATGCAGCTAAAAATACAGCTATATTTAGCTGGAATATAGCTATATTTATCTGGATTTTTTAGGTAAAAATCCAGTTATTTTTTAGGTAAAAATCCAGTTAATATTTTGAGTCTCTTGTAACAGCGGAAAATATAACTGTATTTTCAGCTGTATTTTTAGCTGTATTTTCAACTGTATTTTTAGCTAATTTTTTGAGCTAATCGTTTTTGATGAGGCGAACAATAGCTGATAATATAGCTATATTTTCAGCTATATTTTTAGCTGTATTTTTAGCTTAAATTATTTTATAATTTCACGGAATAATAACTCGTTAGTTATTTTCCTGTAAAAGAAAGTTCCAAAAATGAGGTAAACCTCGTAGTGTCGGCTCTCCGAAGATCGAAGAGCTACATTTTGGCACAAAGTATCTTGCTCTTTTATACCTATGGCCTCAAAATTTCTTAATGGAACCGTAAAATTTAGAGATCCGCCACCTAGCGACGTGAAGTGAACTTACCTGCCTTTAATTATTGATTAATGCTACGTCGCAAGGTGGCGTTTCTCTAAATTTTACGATTCCATCGACAAATTTTAAGGACACAGGTATAAAAGAGCAAGATACTTTGTGCCAAAACGCAGAAGCTCTTCGATCTTCGGAGAGCTGACACTAAGAGGTTCACCTCATTTTTGGAACTTTCTTTTACAGGAAAATAACTAACGAGTTATTATTCCGTGAAATTATAAAATAATTTAAGCTAAAAATACAGCTAAAAATATAACTGAAAATTTAGCTATATTATCAGCTATTGTTATCCTCGTCGAAAACGATTAGCTCAAAAAATGAGCTAAAAATACAGTTAAAAATACAGCTAAAAATACAGCTGAAAATACAGTTATATTTTCCGCTGTTACAAGAGACTCAAAATATTAACTGGATTTTTACCTAAAAAATCCAGATTAATATAGCTATATTCCAGCTAAATATAGCTGTATTTTTAGCTGTATTTTTAGCTATATTTTTAGTTAATTTTTTTAGCTAAACGTTTTTGACGGGGTTACTTATCGGTTTTTTTATTATTCATTTTAAAATATTCCGAAATATTTTAAATCTTATTTTAAATTTACCAAATTACTTGCCAGGCTCATAGATAAATATTTTATGATATTTTTATAAGCTAAAAAGTTCATGACATCTGTCTATTTTCTAAATTTATTGCTTAATATAATTTTATAGTACAATTTTTAAAAAGAGAATTCAGAAGTAAATGGCATAGAATTGTTACCATGTTCTAATTTGAAATATACAATGACAAATGAATATAGAGCGGTACTTCGCACTCTCGACAACTTCACACAAAAATAATTTTTGTGAGCGGAAGTTAGCGATGATTATACTAATAATTATATTTAAAAAATCAAACTATATCTAAATAATTATAATTTAATTATTTTATCAATGATTTTTATTATTAAATTCTAAATCGATGATTTTATTTAAGCATATTATAGTAAATCAAGTCTCGTTTTTCGCCAATCATATGATTCTATTCAACGCACCAATCACGTTCTTAGTATAAAATGTTTCACAACATCCGGCCATCGTTTTTTTAAAAGAGGATTCAGATTATAATTTATTAAGATTAAAATTTCAATCATCACGTTAAAAAATTGATAAATATTTTATAAAAATAATTATACAGCGATACCGCTTTATATTTTGCAGGTTATTAATTTTAACTAACAATTATTAATTATACACAATTGATATGATATAATATTTCAAAATTTGCAATAATATAGATAAAACATTGTAATTAATTAAAGTATACAAACCTGATTTTTTTGTAATTCTAGCAAAGCAAAGACGTAGACTGAAGACGTTTACGATGATATAATAATTATATATCCCAATCTGTATAATATGTTTTGCAAATTTGCAGTGGATTAAATATACTGCCAGATCTAAACAATGTATAGGACAATGCATTCATTAAATTTGTAATTAATAGCTTTTTTCTTGAAAACGAAATTTTTCACAATTTTTTTTTTGGTTATTTTTTTTTAGATATTTTGACACTTTTAAACTTTATCAACACGATAACGTAGCAGTTTTTTGGTTATTGAACTAAAATAAACGAATATCACCTTTGGTATCGAAATTCTGAAATTTAAATTTAGGGGAGACACAAGTAAAACACAAAAAAAATGAGGTTTTTTAGTTTTAACTTTTGATCCGTAGCACCTACAATGTTATCCATGCGTAATGTTGTTCAAAATCATCTAAAGAATCTATAAAAAAATTTTTAGCTCGAAATATTAAAAACTGTGGGACTAGTTCCATTTTAACGCTTCCTCACTTATCACTGAATCGAGCAGTCGTTAAAATGGAACTAGTCCCTATTGAAAAAGATCACGTGAATAATTTACGTAAATTTTTCATGTGATTTTTGTTTCATTTCATCACGTGAATTATTCACGTGAATTATTCACGTAAATTATTCACGTGAATTTTATATTTTTTATATAAGAAGTATTTCAATAAATGTAATCTCTCAAATCAAAAGTATTTCAATTAGATAGACAGATATGTGTTTATTTGTAAAAGTTTACAAAAAGTGATACAATTAATATGATTTTTCAAATAAAATATGAATCACTAGAAAAAAATTTGTGTTTCATTTCATTACGTAAATTATTCACGTGAATAATTCACGCAAATAATTTACGTGAATAATTTACGTAAATAATTCACGTAATGAAATGAAACACAAATTTTTTTCTAGTGACTCATATTTTATTTGAAAAATCATATTAATTTGAATACTTTTAATTTACAAAATCATATTAATTGAAATGCTTTTGATTTGAGAGATTATATTTATTGAAATACTTCTTATATTAAAAATATAAAATTCATGTGAATAATTGACGTGAATAATTCACGTGATGAAATGAAACAAAAATCACGTGAAAAATTTACGTAAATTATTCACGTGATCTTTTTCAATAGGGGTCCCACAGTTTTTAATATTTCGAGTTGAAAATTTTTGTATAGATTCTTTAGATGATTTTGAATAACATTACGCATGGGTAACATTGTAGGTGCTACGGATTAAAAGTTAAAACTAAAAAACCTCATTTTTTTCGTGTTTTACTTGTGTCTCCCCTTAAGAGGAGGCCGTATCATTCTGTCCTTGTCTAATCTAAATTTTCTTTATTATTAATAAATAAAATATTTTCATAGAAAAGTAAGACAACCGCCCAATAGAGCAAAAGACAAGCAAACGATTCTTTTTTATGAAAAAATATGAAATTTTGATTATTTTTCGAGTAAAGTCTGAAACGGAAAAACAATCGAACTTGATTGAGTTGATTCAACTGTTTTTCCGTTTCAGACTTCACTTGAAAAATAATCAAAATTTCATATTTTTTCATAAAAAAGAATCGTTTGCTTGTCTTTTGCTCTATTGGGCGGTTGTCTTACTTTTCTATGAAAATATTTAATTTATTAATAATAAAGAAAATTTAGATTGGACAAGGACAGAACTATACGGCCGCCTCTTAATTAAATTAAATGTTTATCATTTCAATATTATTACTAACTGCTGTAATGTTTAAATTGTTGTTTCAAATGAAAATAATTTTGTAGTTGACTACTACTATGAACGCAGTTTATTTCAACTCAATAAATTGGTATACTTATGTAGCAGTAACTGTACTCATAAGCAAATTTTATAGATTTTTCAAAACCTTTCTCAATTAAAACTATTTACTCGATTTAATATTATGTATCTAGAATCCCTAGTAATAAGATATTTTAAATAATTGTTATTAACGGTAGGCCGGAGTAGAACCTGATACCGACCGAGTAACAATTGAGTTGTTTGTTATTTGAGCAAGTATTAATCGGTGTATCTTCAAATTAAAGGTTGAGCGCAATAGATATTATTATTTTGAACATCTATGCACAAGAAAAAAAAATCTACCGCTTTGTTTTTGAGAAAAGTAAGTAACGCCAAAGTAAAAGTTTATGTTTATAATATTTTCGCGTTACTTACTTTTCTCAAAAACAAAGCGATAGATTTTTTTCTTCTTGTGCATAAATATTTGTAATAATAATATCTGTTGCGCTTAACTTTCAATTTGCAGATACACCGATTAATACTTGAGTAAATAACAAAAATCTCAAATAGACAAGGACAGCGAATCCGGCCTGCTCTTAATCATTATTTATGTATCTATATTTACTATTTAAATTATTATATTTTCTTCAAATTTTTAAATGTGCCTTAAACCTCATGTAGACAAATAGTTTTCATACAATTATAAAATAAATAGACGAGTGGATACAGCATCAAATTTTTAAAATTGAAATCGTACCAGAAAAGTCTAAAAAAACTAAAAACTACTCATTAAATTCTTTTTTACTTTTATATTATCTGAACCTTATTTCGTTTCAAAAGAAACCTTAAAGTTGGTAACATAAATCTTGTATGAAAATTATTTGTATCGACGGTTGAGACGAACAACAGGCTATTTCATTTTTAGTTGAAGAAACGGGCTTTTTCGTTTTTATAATATACTTTTTCTTTAACTAAAAACGCAATAGCCCGTTTCTTCAACTAAAAATGAAATAGCCCCTTGTTCGTATCAACCGTCTATATATCATTGATTTATCATATGCGTAAAAATAATTTGTAGCATATGAATTTAATGTAAATAATCTAAATAAAAGATCTAAATAAATAATTTACGTAAATATTTCTGAAAGAGATAAATAATGATTGACGAATGCACCTCAGGCATGAGTTTAATAAACCCGGTCAAAAAAGGTTAGCTATAAAATATAGCTAAAAAAATAGTTAAATATATAGCTGTATCGAGCTGTATTTACAGCTATTTCGATGTGTTTTTTTAGCTGTTTTTTATAGTTAAAAATGTACTTAATTTTATAGTTAATGATTTCGTTATCTCCCGAAAATATTAATAGCTACTTTTTCAACTATATTTTATAGCTATTATTATAGTTAAAAAAAACACTTGATTTTTTAGTGTATTTATACCCGGTCAAAAAAGGTTAGCTGTAAAATATAGCTAAAAAAATAGTTAAATATATAGATATATCGAGCTGTTTTTACAGCTATATCGATGTGTTTTTTAGCTGTTTTTGACAGTTAAAAATGTACTTAATTTTATAGTTAATAATTTCGTTATACCGAAAATATTAATAGCTACCTTTTCAACTATATTTTATAGCTATTATTATAGTTAAAAAAAATACTTAAATTTTTAGTGTACTTATGACAATATATTAATAGCTAGATATTTAACTATACTTTATAGCTGAAAATAAATGGTTTTTTAGATATCCTTAATAGTTAAAAATATAACTAAATTTTTAGTTGATAATTTGGTTATTACTCATAGATATTTAGCTGAAAAAACATGAATATTGCTATAATATAAATGAATATAGCTGTATTTTACTTATATTTTTAGCTGTTTTTTTAGATGTTTTTTTTGACCGAGAATAGCTGAAAATATAACTGTAATTTCAGCTGTATTTTTAGCTGTTTTTCAGCTATATTTTTAACAATTTTTTTTAGCTAAACATTATTAGAGTAGCTTTCAGATATACTCGAGTTTATTTATATTGTCCTTCCCTACCTTCGCTGTAAATTAGTTAGCCTATACATACACTAAAGCTAAGTAATAATGTCCCTGGGGTCGCTAGAAAACACGTGCGCATTTTTTAGTAACGGTAAGATGGATCGGTCTTATATACAAAGTGTACTCAACTCTCACCACTTGCGGGAGTTGGACACAAATTTCAACGAGTCAAAACAGCTATATTTTAAGCTTAATTTTTAGCTAATTTTTTTAGCTAAACGTTTTTGACGCGTTGAAATTTGTGTCCAACTCCCGCAAGTGGTGAGAGTTGAGTACACTTTGTATATAAGACCGATCCATCTTACCGTTACTAAAAAATGCGCACGTGTTTTCTAGCGATCCCTGCGAGTTATTACTTAGATTTAGTGTATGTATAGGTTAACTAATTTACAGCGAAGGTAGGGAAGGACAATATAAATAAACTCCAGTATATCTGAAAGCTACTCTAATAATATTTAGCTAAAAAAAATTGTTAATAATATAGCTAAAAAATAGCTAAAAATACAATTGAAATTACAGTTATATTTTCAGTTGTTCTCGGTAAAAAAAAAACATCTATAAAAACAGCTAATAATATAAGTAAAATACAGCTATATTTATTTATATTATAGCAATATTCATGTTTTTTCAGCTAAATATCTATGAGTAATAAATAAATTATCAACTAAAAATTTAGGTATATTTTCAACTATAAAGGATATCTAAAAAACCATTTATTTCCAGCTATAAAGTATGATTAAATATCTAGCTATTAATATATTGTAATCCCGGTCAAAAAAGGTTAGCTATAAAATATAGCTAAAAAAATAGTTAAATATATAGCTGTATCGTGCTCGTTTTACAGCTATATCGATGTATTTTTAGCTGTTTTTATAGTTAAAAATGTACTTAATTTTATAGTTAATAATTTCGTTATACCCAAAATATTAATAGCTACTTTTTCAACTATATTTTATAGCTATTATTATAGTTAAAAAAACACCTAGTACACTAAAAATTTAAGTGTTTTTTTAACTATAATAATAGCTATAAAATACAGTTGAAAAAGTAGCTATTAATATTTTCGGTATAACGAAATTATTAACTATAAAATTAAGTACATTTTTAACTATAAAAAACAGCTAAGAAACACATCGATATAGCTGTAAAACAAGCACGTTACAGCTATATATTTAACTATTTTTTTAGCTATATTTTCCCTGGTAGAAAATGAAACGCTTTTTCTACCATTTTATGGCCATTTCTTTAAAGTGAAGAGCAGAAAATGGGAATGTTTTATGGCCATTATTTGAACTAATATGAAACGTTTTTTTCAACCTTCATAGTGCTAAAAAATGCTAATAAAATGTTGAGTCTGATCCACTATTATTTGAATATAGATAGTTAACAGTAGAGTCTATCAAATTGTGCTCTAATTGATTACTATTAAGAATCATTTAAGGTTTTTTCTTGAAAGTTATCATTAATCATTAATAGAATCACTTTTGTTAATATATTCGCGCGTATATTTTGAGTTGTGATCGGATTGTTAGAGGTTATTTTTAAACGATTAATAAAATTTTCCATTTATTATTTTAAAAAACGATATTTTTATACTCGTTTCGTACTGCGTTTCATATTTTTATTTTAATAAAATTTAATATTATTTTTATTTTTATAAATTCCAATAAAAATAAACATTGACGAAGGAATGTGAATAAATACTAATCTATATTTTCTCGCCACGTGGCAAAAGTGAGGTTATGATTTTACCTATGATCTGAAAAATTAAGGACTCATTACTAAAAAGTTATATAACTAGTCAAAAAAAGTTGTCCACAGTTTACCTAATTTTTAGATAGCTGTTACTGATTTTTTCTCTCCGTTTACTTAAAATGCGTATTTTTTTGGCTAAATACAAAAATTTTGAACAACATTTTATATTAGCATTTTTTGCCTATAAGATGCTAACCAATATACCAAAAAATTTGAGCTCTGCAGATTCAGCAAAAAATTGCCATTTATTCGCCAATATTGACATGACAAAATATTACTATTGACAATGGTCATAAATTGTTGTTTACAACATTTTTAATCTTCAAATTTCTACCAGGGTTACAGCTAACCTTTTTTGACCGGGTATAAATACACTAAAAAATCAAGTGTTTTTTTTAACTATAATAATAGCTATAAAATATAGTTGAAAAAGTAGCTATTAATATTTTCGGTAGCTAACGAAATTATTAACTATAAAATTAAGTACATTTTTAACTATAAAAAACAGCTAAAAAAACACATCGATATAGCTGTAAATACAGCTCGATACAGCTATATATTTAACTATTTTTTTAGCTATATTTTATAGCTAACCTTTTTTGACCGGGAACGCATTTAACAATTACTATTTAAAAGGTTAAGTTTATCAAAAAAATAAACATTTAAATTTGAAGATATTTTTTAATGTATACTTGGCGGAAAGGATATTTTTCCGAATGTTAACCTCAAATGGCAACATTGCATATCTTACCACAGGCATAAGACAATTTCAAATTGTAGAGCAAATTTCACATCATCGTTACTCATTACTTAATGACATAATTTTAGTAAACAAACAATATTACTTTCTTTTTTCATGATCCGAATTATTATTTTATTAAATAAAATTTTTATTTCTTAGTTCAATAATCACATAGAATCTAATATTGTGAATTTAAATTATATAGGCAATAATATTTAAGTTGTTATCATTTGAATTTTGCATGAATACACTGAGAGAAAATTCATGCTAATAGAGCATGCGAACTGCCATCTATGCGAGCATATAAAACATTGATACAAATATGACAGGCCGTGAGAAGCTCTATTAGTATTGGATTACCTTATACTAAAAAAGATGGTATGGAGAGTAACTAAAGCATGATCGGCATTCACTGATGACTCGCGTGGTATACTTCGATGACTCCCCACTCTCATATCCTTTGTTTGCTTGAGTCACCTCCTCTTTTGGGTGGCGACGCGAGCAAACACGGCTGTTCTATACCCAAAATTATGTTGCAAATTTCTTTAACGTATTTTCGTAGCGTGAATCTTTTATTTCTTTTCTTTTTTTATGAAGGGAGATACGTTATAAATATAACCTGTTAAACTTTTTAACTTTAAATAATTAATTTTTAACTTAAAATTTAATTATTTTAAACCGCTGGGGGGCAGATGAGCATGTACGATTTTACGGCAGAGATATTTCGGAGTAGCGTTGGTCTAGTGCGTAACGTTCACGCTTTTTTTAAATCAAACGCTTTTTTTTAAATTAAACGGGTCACTTTTTTTTAAATTTTTTTTTTATTGTTTTAATATTTTTTATTCCTTTTTATATTTATTTTTTTTTAGATTTTGTATTTTTTTAATAATTTTAAAATTTAATTTTTCACAAGTACGCTTGTTTTTTTCAATGAAAATTTTTTAAAAATAAATTATTCTTTATAGGTAGTAATTACAAATATTGATAAATAAATAATAGTGATGTTTATTTTATAATAGTGATGTTTATTTTATAATAGTATAGTTTAATTTATTTATAATTTAGTTTATAAAATTTACAATAAATTACAATAAATAAATAAAACTGAGTTATTATTATTTATGTTATAATATATATTGTATATTGAAATATGTTTATAAAGACAAAATTGAACTATAGTATTGTAAATATCACTATTATTTATTTATTAATATTTTAAATTATTTTCTATATGAAATAATTTATTTAAAAATATTAATAAAAAAACGAGCATATTTTAAGTAACTTGTGAAAAAATAGATTTTAAAATTAATAAAAAAATAAAAAATAAAAAAATATAAATAAAAAAAAGCAATAAGAACTATTGAAATAATAAAAAAAATTAAAAAAAGACCCTAGCCGAGAGTTGAACTCGCGTACTCAAAAGGAAAAGCGTGAACGTTACGCACTAGACCAACGTTACTTCGAAATATCTTTGGCGTAAAATCGTACATGCTCATCTGCCCCCCAGCGGTTTAAAATAATTAAATTTTAAGTTAAAAATTAATTATTTAAAGTTAAAAAGTTTAACAGGTTATATTTATAACGTATCTCCCTTCATAAAAAAAGAAAAGAAATAAAAGATTCACGCTACGAAAATACGTTAACGAAATTTGCAACATGATTTTGGATATAGACCAGCCGTGTTTGCTCGCGTCGCCACCCAAAAGAGGAGGCGACTTGAGCAATAGAAAAATGCCATAGTTAGCAGTAAAGAAAGAATAGTGGACAAGCCACGTTTACTTCCTTCACGTCCCATGAGAGGATACAGCGCTAGCTATCGAAGGATATTAGAGTGGGGAGCTACTAAAGCATGTAAACAAACAGTTTTTGGATAGCACAAACCTCGTAAGAGTAGATGGCACTGTTATTAAAGCATAGGATATTACTTACTAACTTTGGATACGTAGACTACATGCTCTATTGGCATGAATTTTCTCTCAGTGTAACCTATAAGAAAAAACAAAATAATCATGATGCGAAACTCAATGCATAATTCGAAGTTTTCTTATGTCTGTGGTAAAATATGCAGCGCTGCCATTTGAGGTACACATTCGGAAAAATATTCTTTCCGCCAAGTGTACATATAACTTTGTAATGACATTATTTTTGAGTTTTGATAAAATCAAATTTCAAATCAGAAAAAAAATTATAAATTTAACTTATTTCAATGTTCATAAAATAAATCGTAACTATTAAATATATAAAAAAACTGCAAATAAGATGATAAATTTAAATTACAAAATGAACTTACCTCTTTTTTATAATATAAGGTGATCGCAAAGAAATAGAATTAATATTTTGGTATTATTTATCTTTCCTAACCAAAATATTTATCGAAAATTATTGAATCTTTTTTAACACAGTTCCGTGAATGATGCTCTAAACTTTTTTTCAGCTATCATAATCAATAAAAACGCTAAGATTAGATGTTAGAAATAATAAGAAAGAGAGAGAGTGAGAATTAGCATATCCCACACAGCATGGAAGATTTCACTGAAATATTTCGAATTATTCCACTGGAATATTTCAATGGAACCTTCCATGCAGATTATTGGAAGTCTCCACGGAATATTTCAAAATATTTCACTGGAATCTTCCATTGAAAGCTTCCAGGAATATTTCAGGAATATTTCAAAGGAATGTTCAAAAACTTTTTCGGAATATTCCATGAAATATTCACGGAAGATTTCTAAAATATTTCATGAAATATTCCATGTAATGTTTATGAAATATTCCAGTGAAATATTTCATGGAAGATTCCAGGTAGATTCCATAAACATTTCGCTGGAGGATTCCGAAAAACTTTTAAATCGTACAGCGGAATATTACACAAATCTTCCATAAATATTCCACGAAATATTTCACGCAAAGATTTCAGTAATCTTCCGGTGAAATATTTCATGAAAGATTTCAGGAAGATTCTATAAACATTTCGCTGAAAGATTCCGATGAACTTTTAATTCGTACAGCGGAATATTACACAAATCTTCCATAAATATTCCACAAAATATTTCACGCAAAGATTTCAGTAATCTTCCGGTGAAATATTTCATGAAAGATTTCAGGAAGATTTTATAAACATTTCGCTGAAAGATTCCGATGAACTTCAAAATCGTACAGCGGAATATTACATAAATCTTCCACAAATATTCCACGAAATACTACACAGAAAGATTTAAGTAATCTTCCAGTGGAATATTTCATGAAAGATTTCTGAAAGATTCCATAAAAATTTTACTGGAAGATTCCGAAAAACTTTTAAATCGTACAGCGCAATATTACATAAATCTTCAATTAATATTTCACGAATTATTTCACGCAAAGATTACAGTAATCTTCCGGTGAAATATTTCATGATAGAATTTAGGAAGATTCTATAAAAATTTCGCTGAAAGATTCCGATAAACTTTTAATTAGTACAGCGGAATATTACATAAATCTTCCATAAATATTCCACGAAATATTTCACGCAAAGATTACAGTAATCTTCTGGTGAAATATTTCATGAAAGATTTCAGGAAGATTCCATAAACATTTCGCTGAAAGATTTCGATAAACTTTCAAATCGTACAGCAGAATATTACATAAAACTTCCAGAAATATTCCACGAAATATTTCACAGAAAGATTTAAGTAATCTTCCAGTGGAATATTGCAAGAAAGATTCTAGACTGATTCCATGAAGTTTTCGTTGGAAGGTTGCGCGGAACGTTACGGGAGGTTTTCAGTGACACCGATAGAGGGATGTTCGTTAAATGGGAGTTTTATCCCCAAGCGGTTGGAAGATACCTCACTTACTATATAAGCGAAAGGGTATCGGCGCTTTGATGTGTACAGTCGAAGCGAATATGTAAATGCGATTTTATAACTAAATGTTTATGTATGCGTATATGTATTGATGTATAAGTTTAATGTGTTATTATATAATATATATACTACCCCCTCACAGCATTTCACATCTTTCAGAAAACTTCCAAGAACATTTTATGAAAGATGAGAGATTGCCCAAACCTTCCATTGAAAAATTCTTGAAATCTCTCAAAAATGTTCCATGGAATATTCCAATGTAGGAAGAATCAAGGACATACGAATATTAAAGGAATATTCCTGAAATATCCCAAATCTTTTGTGCCAATATTTTGCGAATCTTCCATAAATATTCCACGGAATATTTTACGATAGATTTCTAAAATCTTCCAGAAATATTTCATGGAATATTTCATGAAAGATTCCTTAAATTTTTCGTGCATATTCCATGAAAGGTTCATGAAATGTTTCAAATCTTCCGTTCTAATATTCTGGAAATCTTCCATGAATGTTCCAACGGAATATTTCATGAAATATTCCTGCAAGATTCCTGGAATATTTCAATGAAAGATCTGAGATGTCCTAAATCTTCCAATGAAATATTCTTGGAATCTTCCAACAATATTCCATGGAATATTCCAATGTAGGAAGAATTAAGGACATACGAATATTACAGGAATATTCCATGTAAGATTCCTAAAATATTTCAAATCTTCCGTGCCAATATTCCAGGAAGCTTCCATAAATATTCCATGCTGTGTGGGATATATGTATAGATACACATAAGAAAAAAGTGGAAGAAATCATGCAGGCTATCCCTATTAAAAAAAACACGTGTTTTTTACATGTAAAATTTGCGTGTTTTTCACGCATATTTTTCACGTTTTTTTTCACGTGTATTTTTCAGGTGTATTTTTCACATATTTTTTTATAGCTTCTCGAAGAGCTTCTACTGTCCGGCCTCTTATATCTGCGTCTTCCAAATTTGTGTAAGGGATGACAAAACTTAGAAAAACGCCACCTAGTGAATTAAATCGCTATTAATGATCGATTACGTCGGTTTGACTTTAAGTCACTAGGTGGCGTTTTTCTAAGTTTTGTCATCCCTTACACAAATTTGGAAGACGCAGATATAAGAGACCAGATGATATAAGATCTTCGAGAAGCTATAAAAAAATATGTGAAAAATACACCTGAAAAATACACGTGAAAAAAACACGTGAAAAATATGCGTGAAAAAACATGCAAATTTTACATGTAAAAAACTCGTGTAAAAAATACGTGTATTTTACACGTGTTTTTTTCACGTGCAAAAAACACATGTTTTTTTTAAATAGGGATTATATTTATATCAAGAAAAATATATTTATCCTTTCTTTTCTCTTCATATTCTTACACAGTTAGAAATATTAACAGACACGTCTGTTAAAAACTGTTAACAAACAAAAATGTCTGTTACTTTAACAGACAAATTGTCCGTGAAAAATATAATATACACTTTAAATTGACATACGTGTGTCTGTTGATTTAACAGACATTAAGTAACAGACGAAAAAAGTTAACAGATTACACAAATGTTTTTAACCGTGTACTATTACGCCGAAGCACACTTTTTTAAGTTGATAAAGTAGCCACAATCGAACTGGGAGTAAAGTACTTTATGCAACATAAGAGCAAAATCAACTTCCTCCTTGGTAGATTATGACGCCCGAAGAAATATAAGACTTTACTATTTTGTTGAATTATGTGTATTATTAAATAATTAGGTTTTTTTAAGAACAGGAGATGAATGATTTACAATATAAACTTTTTTACATTTTATATAAATTTGTTAGCAATAATTAATATTTTTTATTCAGATATTAAGTTGTAAGCAAAATGGTTAAAACTTGTTATAGTTTTATGTTGATATTATATTATCAGAAATTTGTTGAAAAGAGTTGCATCCCACGTTATTAAAAATATTATAACAAATTTAAATTCATTTGCTATCAAACGTTTGCAGCAAAGTAATACAGCAATTCGATCTAAAACTGAGTCCTCATTTGATAGCAAATTTATAGCAACTGTTTATAAAATCAATTTATTCAAATTTTAAATTAAATTGACATCAACTCTTGATTTTTAGTATTTTGAAAAATTATTGCTGTAAATTTTCAATCATATTGAAAACAAGACGATGCTCAGCAACTATTTATACCATTTTGTTCCTGCAGCATGGATAAATACACAAAGGTTACATGGAAGATATTGAGAAAGATTACTGTAAGCTTTTTGAAAGATTCATCAGTTAGGTAATCGTGGAAGCCTACAGGAAGCTTTCTAAAAAGATTTATGCTTTCTTTAATAGAATATTTCATAAAAGATGATTGCAAGCTTATTGAAAGATACATTAGTAAGGTTACGTCGAAAGCTTTCGGGAATCTTCCGAGAAAGGTTAATAAAAGCTTTCAAAAAGAAAAATGATATAAAACTGTTTGTCGCAGTAAAAAAATTAGATTTGTTCTGTAAGATAATTGAAGTATTAATAATTAAGTAAATTAATTAGATATTATTTTCACAAAATATTTTCAGTTGTATAAAAGAATTAACTTTTTAATACAAAAAATAATTATACTGACCTTTAATTATTTTTAATAATTATTAATAACTTACTAATAATTAACTGTTCAATTTAATTTTACAAATGCTGAAAAGAATATAAAAGAAAAAGTTTATGTTACGTAATGTATCAGGTTGATAATTAAATTAAATATTATATACTTGTAACTTTTTGTTACAAGCATCTCACCTGTTATAATGTGATCAGCTGATCGCTTGCACTAGCTGCTCAAAACTCGTATTTCAATTACAAAATTAAATATAATAAACAACTAGGCAATTGCTTTTGTTAATACAAAAGCGTGTAATTTGCCAGTCATATATGGAATAAATCAAAGGTATAATATGTAAGATAAGGTACTCGGGCGTGGTAAATCTTTACTACACCAAACGAAAATAAATAACGATAAAACTTTATTTAAAAGAAAAAATAAATGATTTAATTTATTGAAAGTAAGAAAAATAAAACAAAAGGTAAAAGATATTAAACTTAACAGCAGGCCGGAGTAGAACCTGATACCGACCGAGTAGCAATTGAGTTTTTTGTTATTTACTCAACTATTAATCAGTGTATCTTCAAATTAAAGGTTAAGCGCAATAGATATTATTATAATAAACATTTATGCACAAGAAAAAAAAATTCTACTGCTTTGTTTTTGAGAAAAGTAAGGAACGCCGAGGTGAAAGTTTATGTTTATAATATTTTCGCGTTCCTTACTTTTCTCAAAAACAAATCGGTAGATTTTTGTTTTCTTGTGCATACATATTTGTAATAATAATATCTATTGCGCTTAACCTTCAATTTGCAGATACACCGATTAATACTTGAGCAAATAACGAAAATCTCAATTAGACAAGGACAGCGAATCCGGCCTGCTCTTAACGCTCAAGCCGAGCTTATAAAAACTAACTAATAAAGTAATAATTTAACTAATAAAAGCGCTGCAAAAAATACAATTCAATTTTATACGCAAACGCATACGGGGTTGCAACCAACGTACCTTATTTTATTTGGCGGTCGCGCGCAATGAACCACAAAGAGAAGATAAGGAAAAAGCCGGCTCGCTGTCTCTCTCTCTTATGCACAGCTGTTCTATACACCGCGTTATTGTGTAGGTGGCTTCACTAAAATCAAACAAAGATTTTGTGTCAAATATTGTGTGCAGCGTTCCGCCTACACACACAAGTATTTGACACCACAAAGGCACACACTTACAAAACACTGTCAAACGCGTAGCCTAATTGTATATTCTGTTAATTCGAGCGATAAATTTTTTTATCAGAGAGAGAGCGCAGCAAAAAGCAATCAAGGCTTACAATGGCGGTCAGAATAATAATGAGATAGAAAGAGTGAGCTATATTCCTCCTCCTTTCTATCGTTCTTACCTGCGCGCATCTCGTTTACATAGACCTCATGTAAGCCGGCACAAGGCGCCTCACACGTTGTTATCCTAGTCCACCGTGTGCTGCCCTCGCCTATTAGCTGGCGCAGCATACATGATAATGAGTATAGTATCGATACTCGTTACAGTAAACTATACGAATAAGAAATGATCAGTGTTCGTAACAAGTGTACCGTAGCGTAATAGGTAGTGTTGATGCTTCGTAATCTGTAGGTCATGGGTTCGAGCCCCGATCACGTCGAAAATATTTCTTGCGTTTTATGCGTTTTTATGCGTTTTATGAGTTATATGCATAATAATGTTAATTATTTACTGTATACAATAATTTGTAAGTTAAATGAACGATAAAATAAATCTATAAAAATGTATTAGATTCTAGAAGCTTATTGGTTATCTAAGAAAAAAAAAAAAAATAAAAAAAATAAAATAAATAGTTATCTATTATTAAGATTTCTTGAAAGCTTACTGTAATCCTTTCGTTAAAGCTTCCTGCAGAATTCTCTAAAATATTACGTGACAACTTTCCTTAAAATATTTCTGACAATTAATTTTTTCCATACATTTTAATCTTACTGAAAGCTTCTATGAAATCTTCCTGTAAGATTTAAGGGAATCTATATGTAAGACTCACGAAAGCTTTATAAATATCTTACCGAAATCTTTTATTTAGATTCCTTGGAAGCTTACCAACGTCTCACGAGAAAGCTTCCTAAAAGGTTCCCTAGAAGATTACAACAATTTTTATCGAAATATTTCTGACAGCTAGTTTGTCCCAGACATTTTAAGCTTACTGGAAGCTTCCATGGAAGCTTTTTATAAGGTTTCAAGGAACATATATGTAGGACTCTAGAAAGCTTTATAAATATTTTACTGTAACCCGAATGGAAATTTTTCGGTGTATCAAAATGTATAAAAGTGTATGAAAGTGTATTGAAGCATACAAAAATGTATCAAAGTGTATGAAAATGTATCTAAGAGCGATTTTTCAGACCTTATTCTCGATCCATTTTGATACACTCTGATACACTTAGATACACTTTGGTACACTTTGGTACATTTCTTAAAAAGTGAGCTGAAATTAAATTTCCTCAATTTTTTTGATGTTATACACTTTGACACATTTTGATACACTTTGACACATTTTGATACACTTTTACACACTTTGATACACTTTTACACACTTTAATATACTATGGTACATGTTGATACACTTCTGAGTATTAGCCTAAATTGTTTTTCCTGTTTTATTTTGCACACGTTTGTACACTTTGATACACTTTTACACACTTTGATACACTTTAATATACTATGGTACATCTTGATACACTTCTGAGTATTAACCTTTTCTTGTTTTATTTTGCACACGTTTGTACACGTTGATACACTTTTACACTCTTTTCAAGCTATTAATAGCTTGAAAAGTGTGTAAATTAATAGCTTGAAAAAGAATTTCAAGCTATTAATACAATTTTGATGTGAGTAAGATAACTGAATGTGCGTCTTATAATAGGTTTATTTATAACGGTTGTCGATACACATCATCACAGTATTCCAAAAAAAAGAGAATTAATGATTGTATTTTACAAACAAATAATAATAAATATGGAGTAATTTCCCGAATATGTAAAATAACACATTCTTACGTTGATTATATTATTATAATAATGTTTGAAATTCAATTAGATACTGGATTCATTATTTCAACGAGCGATGTTACAATTAATCATATAAAATCTTGTACAAATAATGTGAGTAAAAAATTGAGAATTATATTCCCTAATGATATTGCGAATCCATGTATAATTATGCACAGTACTGATAAATATTTTGTAAGCCCCATCATGAAAGGAATAAGGGGAAAATCTCTAAACTAGATAATAAATAATTTTACTAAATCACGTTTTTTATTTTACTTCATACTTCATTTATATTACCACTAAAATATTATACTTTTAAAATAAAAAAGACGCTTCTATTTCAATTTTTTTAATGTTTTAAATTATATGAAAGTATCAATAACCAATTATTCAAAATAATATTTTTTTGCCGTATCCTGTCCAAAAGTACTACTTTAACTCCCAGCTCAAAATCGCAGAAGTGGTAGTTTTAGCCCGGGTATGGCAAAAATAGCATATTCACCATGGGAGTAAATTAAAAATGCCTATGTATTTTGGAATTAACTCCTTTGCTGAATAATGTACTATTCCTGCATTTCAAAAATGGGAAAAATGAATAAAAGTGTATTAAAGTGTGTAACATATAGCAAATCTAAAAATTAATTGTAGTTAACTTTTTTCGAAATGTATCAAAGTGTGTAAAAATGTATCAAAGTGTGTAACACATAGCAAATCTAGAAATTTATTTTAGTTAAAATTTTTAAAATGTATCAAAGTGTGCAAAAGTGTATCAAAGTATGCAAAAGTGTATCAAAGTATGCAAAAGTGTATCCAATAAAAACGACATTTTTCCTTTATTGGAAAAATGTATGAAAGTGTATCAAAGTGTATTAAAGTGTGCAAGAGTATATCAAAGTGTATCAAAGTGTGCAAAAGTGTATCAAAGTGTGTAACACATAGCAAATGTAGAAATTAATTTTAGTCAACATTTTCGAAAAGTGTATCAAAGTGTGCAAAAGTGTATCAATGTATGCAAAAGTGTATCCAAGAAAATCAACATTTTTCCTTTATTAGAAAAATGTATGAAAGTGTATCAAAGTGTATGAAAGTGTCCAAAAAATATATGAAAATGTGCAAAAGTGTATTAAAGTGTATCAAAGTGTATACCATTAACGAATATAAAAAATTGATACCAAGAAACTTTTTTTTGGAAGTGTATAAAAATGTATGAAAGTGTATCAAAGTGTACCAAAGTGTATTAACATTTGGTCCGAAATATCGCTCTTAGATACACTTTGATACACTTTGATACACTTTCGTATGATTTGGATACATTTACCATTTTCACTGGGGAATCTTTTATTCAGATTTCTTGGAAGCTTACCATCGTCTTTCGGGAAAGCTTTCTGAAAGATTCCTTAGAAGATTATAACAATCTTCCTCGTATTATTTCTGACAGCTAGTTTGTACCAGACATTTTGAGCTAACTGGAAGCTTCCCATGAAAGCTTCCTGTAAGATTTCTAACCTTACACGGAAGCTTACTGGAAGCTTACAGGAAGCTTACGTGCTATGTGGGATTTAAGAGCATGACGAAGCTGCCCGCCTTATAATAATATTTCCAATCCTAACTTATGAATAAATGATGCGTTTAATTGAGTTTTTTTGCTTCAAAGAAAAAATTTGTAAGATTAAACTCTAGTGCGGACAACTCAAGAAATCCACCAAAATATTATACATACAAAGTTATAATAAAAACTTTCAATGTATCGTATTTTAAGGTTAGGTTTGCCGAGTTTGATATTTAATTTCCAATCCAAACTCATAAAAAAATAACAAGTCCAAATGATTTTTTATTTTAACAAAAATTATTGTATTAATATAGCTTTAGTGCGGACAAGTCATTATATTTGTTTAATTTATGAATTAGAAAAAATATTGATAAAATAAAAAAAGCAAAACTCGATTGCTGCAGCTCCGACATGCCGTTAATGCAGAGTTGAACTTCAAAGGTTTGATGTGAGAAATGTAAAATGTTTTATTTTCGAATTGCTTTATAGAAAGAGATTCTATTTTTTTTTGTACTAAAATTATTTAGAAGCCCAGGAACTTCAAATATTAAAAACCATTCATTATATATTACTAAAATAATTTTCATTCATACGTTTAAATTCAGGCATAAAGTTGAAAAATTTTAGGGTAGAATCTCAAGTTAGGGAAACTTCATCAATAAATTAAATGGAACCAACCATAAAATATTTCTTTCTCGCTCAGCAGATCAACACTCCTGTTATTCATGGTAATAATTAAAAGTAGTTTTTTTTATCTTTACAAATGCCTGTCGAAGATTTCAAGTCAATTCAAATAAAAAAATTGTCTCTTGTTAAATTCATTTTTTCTTGTAACGAGAATTTCAAACAAAATTGTATACTGGACGGACACTGATTCGCGACCCACTGCATATTCAAAAGGCACGAACATGGGGTCGCGAATCAGTGTCCGTCCAGTGTACAGTCAGTTAGAAATGTATTTTACAAAAACAAAACTTTTGAACCTGATTCATTGAACATTACATTCTTAAGAGGCCGCCGTATCTCTGTCCTTTTCTAATTAAAAAATTGACTTTTTTCCCATAATTAGCATCTAGAGGCAAAAATAAAGAGATGGTTTCGATGTGTTTAATAAAATGTAATATTTTCTCTGATTAGGATAAATTAATTTTATCGCTTCGTTTTTAAGAAAAGTTGGAATAACTTGGAAAATTAAAAATTAGTGTCAAATAATGAGATTTTCAAGTTATTTCAACTTTTCTTGAAAATAAAGCGGTGGAATTAAATTATTCTTATCAGAGAAAATATTGTTTTCTATTATACGAATCGAAACTATCTCTTTATTTTTGCCTCGAGTTATTAGTTTTTATAAAAAATAAATTTTAAACAGATTCGGTAAAACAGGTAACTGTGTCGGTATACGGCTGACTCTTAAATGCAAACTAAACATGCTTTACAAATAAACCTATTAATTATGATCATTTTATTTTCAAAATTTTGATAAAATTGTCAAGTAATTTAGCTGTTTTAAGGAGAAGATTTGTAAAATAATAACAACAAATAATAATAAAAGACAATGTTAATCATTACTTAAAAAAATATACAGGAGAAAAATTACGTGTACTGAATAAAATTCTCAAATCAAATCTTGTAAATGACATCAAAGGGTTTTTAGACAGTAGGAGTGTTTTTCCTTGATAGCAATGAACTGAAACACAAATTTTGTTTTTCCTGCACAATCATAATATAAAATTTTTACAGGAACATGATTCATTGACTTGCATTAAAATTAAAAGATTTCCTTTTTATTCAAGTAAAATTCCAAACTCCATCAAATGTTAACAATATCAATATAAAAATAATGAGCAGTAATGAATCTTTTCATTTCTTTTTATGACACTTCAAAAAAGTTAATTGTTCTAATAATAATCATTATATTATATTATTTGTTTTCATAATTTTGCTATTCAGAATAGTAGGTAAACTATGGGGATTCAAGCCCAGGGGGATTCAAACACAGTTATTTTTAATGTGGTGTTATTTCAAGCACAGAATTTTTTTAAACTTTTTTTAAATTTTTTTAACTATATATGTATTATTATTTCGAGCGCAGAATTTTTTTTTACTTTTTTTAATTTTTATTTAACTACACTGAAAAAAAGCCGAATGCACACGCTTTGAAGTCGATTGTTAATGATTCACACAACATTTGCAGCTATTAATAACAGGAAATCGCAATATAAGAGTACGTAACAATATCGCAGCCAATCATTCCAACTTTCTGCATAAAAGATTACATTGATCGGAGCAAAGCGCTGCGTTGTAGCTCGCTACGGCTCTCCGTAGTCTACAGCACAGAAAGCTGAATCCAACCCCACCGACTAAACTGCTTTGTCGCTCGCTACGGCTCTCCGTAGTCTACGGCACAGAAAGCTGAATTCGAACACAGCGATTTTTTGCGTGGTCGCTCGCTTTGAATGCCGATCTCAAGCATTACGACAACGCTTTGAACACACTTGCTTGATTAATAAATAACATTGGAAAAATGATAATTTTTACTTCCTTTTATTTTTTTTTTAATGTTCATGTAATTATGTAAATTCATAATTTTGAACTATTTTTAAAAATTTATAATTTATAAATACAGTTATTAACGCTTTAATATATTTGATTATTTTTTTTTATTTTTAGATTTATTAGGACATATTTAAGGTTAAATAGTTAAAAAACTATACTAATAAATCTATTAACAAATCTAAAAATAAAACAAATAAAAAATTGAGAAAGGAAATAACTTTTTTTAACAAACAATTTATGTGATTATGGATAATAACATTTATGAAGTTATTACTAAACATTAGATTACCTTAATTATATTGTTCCAAATTTCATACGCAAGTTGTATTCACTTACCGTAAAAGAGAAAATATTTACAGATGATTTTTATGCTATTTTAAATTCTTAATTAATTTAGGTACATAATAAATAGTTGATAAATATTTTCAAGTAAAAATACTCAAAGCCTGGTAGAACTAAGATTAATTGGTAATATCGTCACTACGTATTTATGAATGATATCTGATAAAAATGCATTTGTGAGTTTTCTTCTAAACAAAGTGCGTTTGAAAAAAGAAAATCTTATGATTGATTAAAAATGACTATTGTAAATACTTTTCCACAAATTCAGGTGTTTTTAGAAATTTTCTTTGTTATCGCTGAAATTTATTCGTTCTTTATGAAAAAGTATTAAGTCAAGTCATTAAATATCAAATCAACTTAGGCAGTTTTTGTGTATCTTGAATAGTAATTTTTCACCTAACAGGTAAGTTAAAAAGTCTACATATTGTCATTTAAAAAAATTCAATCATATTGTACACGTTATTTTCAACAAAAATAGTTCTATTAAGTTTTTACAATAGTTTGATACTTTTTAATAGAAAATTTATTAAAACATTAATTTAACCGAAAAATTTGAGTAAATGAAAATATTCCATTACTTTGAATTCTTAACCACAAAATTTTTCATTTTTATTTTGGAAGCCAATTGGAACATATTCCCAGGCTCATTGATTTTTATTATTTAGCCGTATAAATTGATGTAAAATTTTTCGTATGTATATATATATCTACAAGTTCTATGGATTTGATGTTATAACTAAGAGTATTATTTTATTATAATTTCATAAAATGGAATAAAATAACATATGAACGAAAATTATTTTAAATAAATTTCAAAGATATATTGGTATATCTTTAAAAGTTCAAACTTTAAATATCACTTTTTTCAAACAATTTTTAAACAGTGAATATTCTATTACAATGAAAAATACGCAATTGTTTGCGAATAAATTATTCTTTTATGAAACTATTAAACTAAACTTATTTTTTTAAAAGCTATATTGCACGGTATCTTGAAAATTTCATTAATAGTATCAAATATTTTCTAAAAATGATATGAATGATTTTTGCATAAATGGTATGGAAAAAAGCAAATTTTCGAAGGTTCTTTCATTAAATATAATTTAAACCATAAGAGAGGTTGAAAGTTGAGACCTTGAGACACCTTGAGAATTGTTTTATTGAAGGAAATGTATCTGCCTGAACCTTATAGGAACGGTAACTCGTCATTCGACCGTATGTTTTGCTAAACCAGATATATAAAGCATTTAATTAAAAATATATGTTGTTGTACAGTACGAAATATTTATGTTGTTTGAACAAATAATATAAATAATTATAAGACGTAAGTTTTAATTAAAAAATCTAATCTAAAATTTTTGAATATAAATGTAATTGCATTCATGAAATAAAGTTTTGATAAAATGTTTGTTTAAAATTAAGGAAGAATTTTTACACGATGTTATACAATAAGAAAATAAATTAACTGTTAAGTTATACTGACTTCGATACTGCGAAATGCGCACGTCTTAACAGTTAAAATCACAATAATTAAACAATTTTTATTTATTTAAATTTAAACATTCAGTAAATGAATAAAATATGAGAAATAAATAAAATATGTTTCGAGTCTTTCAACGTTTTCTTGATTATATTACCCACACAGCATGAAAGATATCATTAGAATATTCCGAAATATTCCAATGGAATATTTTATTACAATGTGTATGGAAGCTTTATGAAAGAAGGCAGAAATATTTCTGGAATATTGCAAAGAAAACTTCCTACGAAGAAACCCTGGAAGCTTCCGTAAACCTTCCAAGGAAGATTCCGTTGAGAAAATGAAGAATCATTGCACCGTAAGACTTCATGGAAGCTTTATAGAAAACTCCGTTTTCCTTTCAGGAAAATGTTGAAAATTTTCACTAAAATATTCCGACCTAAGTCTCCTGAAAGCTTCCGTAAACCTTCCAAGAAAGATTCCGTTAGAAGAATAATGAATCATTGCATCAAAAGATTTTATGGAAATTTTATAAAAGACTTCGTTTTACTTACGGGGAAATGTTGGGGAGTTTCAATGGAATATTCCGACTTATGTCTCCTGAAAAAATTCGTAGACCTTCCAAGGAAGATTCCGTTAAAAGATTGATGAATCATTGCACCGATTGATTTCATGGAAGCTTGAATGGAAGACTCCGTTTACCTTTTAACGAAATATTGAAATTTGTCATTGAAACATTCCAGTGGAAGGATCCTGAAAGCTTCCGTAAATCTTCCAAAAAGATTCCGTTGAAAAATTGATGAATCATCGCACTGAAAGATTTCATGAAAGCTTTATAGGAGACTCCGTTTTCTTTCCAGGAAAATGATGTTGAAAATTTTCATTGGAACATTCCGACTTAAGTCTCCTGGAAGATTCCGTAAACCTTCCAAGGAAGATTCCGTTGGAGGATTGATGAATCATTGCACCGTAAGATTTCATGGAAGCTTAGATGGAAGACTTCGTTTACCTTTTAACGAAATATTGGAAATTATCATTCATAAATTACGATGGAAGGCTCCTCAAAGCTTCCGTAAATCTTCCAAGAAAGATTCCCTTGAAAGATTGATGAATCAGTGCACCGAAAGTTTTCATGGAAGCTTGAATCGAAAACTCCGTTTACCTCTTAGCGAAATATTGGAAATTGTCATTGAAACATTTTAGTGGACGGCTCCTGTAAGCTCCCGTAAACCTTTCAAGCAAGATTCTTTTGTAAGATTGATGAATCATTGCGCCGTAAGATTTGATGGTAGCTTAAATTAAAGACTATGTTTACCTTTCAACGAAATATTGGAAATTGTCATTCAAGCATTCCAGTGGAACGCTCCTGAAAGCTGCCGTTAATCTTCCAAAAAAGATTCCGTTAAGGCGACTTCGGATTTTAGGTTAGGTTTTATTTTTGAGTTTACAAATTACTCTTTCAATATGTAAAATTTTTCAGATTTTTTAATTTTCCACCATTCTACGGATGATAATAAATGGTGGAAAATTTAAAAATTCAAAAAATTTTAGAAACTGAAAGAGTAATTTGTAAACTACAAAATGAAATCGAACCGAACTTCCGTAGTCGCCTTAAAAGATTGATGAATCATTGCACTGAAAGATTTCATGGAAGCTTGAATAGAAAACTCCGTTTTCCTTTCGAAAAAATGTTGGGAATTTGCATTGGAATATTCCGACTTAAGAGGCGGTCGGAACCAAATCGGTGACTCAGTTCGGTGCTTGTAATAAATGCTTATAATAATTTATTCATTTATTAATATGGTAAAAATATAGTCATTTCCTCTAGTGATGTATATAAAGAATAATTTAAAATATTTAAAGCCACATAAATATACAAAATATTGTTATAAAGCGAAAAATGCCACCTAACAATCGACACGACCGTTTTTTGCATACGGTATATGTCAAGTCAGTTTGATATTTGTAATAAATGCTAATAATGATTCATTTACTTATTCATATAATTAAAATATAGTCATTTCCTCTAGTCATGTATATAAAGAATAATTTGAAATAGTTTCAGCCATAAAAATATACAAAATATTATTGTAAAGCGAAAAATGCTGACTTGATATATATCGCAAGTCACCGATTTGGTTCTGACGGTCTCTTAAGTCTCCTGGAAGATTCCGTAAACCTTCCAAGGAAGATTCCGTTGGTAGATTGATAAATCATTGCACCGAAAGACTTCATGAAAGCTTGAATGGAAAACTCCGTTTACCTTTCAAGAAAATGTTGGGAATTTGCACTGGAATAATCCGACTCAAGTCTCCTGGAAGATTCTGTAAACCTTCTAAGGAAGATTTTGTTGGAAGATTGATGAATCATTGCACCGAAAGATTTCATGAAAGCTTGAATAGAAAACTCCGTTTACCTTTCAGCGAAATATTGGAAATAGGCATTAAAACATTCCAGTGAAAGGCTCCTGAAAGCTTCCGTAAACCTTCCAAGGAAGATCCCGTTAGGAAATTAATGAATCATCGCACCGTAAGATTTCATGGAAGCTTGAATGGAAGACTTCGTTTACCTTTCAGCGAAATATTGAAAATTGGAACATTCCAGTGCAAGGCTCCTGAAAGCTTCCGTAAATCTTCCAAGAAAGATTCTGTTAAAAGATTAATGAATCATTGCACCGAAAGATTTCATGAAAGCTTTATAGAAGACTCCGTTTTCCTTTCGGGGAAATGTTGAGAATTTTCACTGGAATATTCCGACTTAAGTCTCCTGGAAGATTCTGTAAACCTTCTAAGGAAGATTCTGTTGCAAGATTGATGAATCATTGCACCGGAAGATTTCATGGAAGCTTGAATGGAAAACTCCGTTTACCTTTTAGCGGAATATTGGAAATCGTCATTAAAACATTCCAGTGGAAGGCTCCAGAAAGCTTCCATAAACCTTCCAAGGCAGATTCCGTTAAAAGATTGATGGATTATTGCACCGTAAGATTTCATGGAAGCTAAAATGGAAGACTTTGTTTACCTTTTAACAAAATATTAAAAATTGTCATTGATACATTACAGCGGAAGGCTCGTTAAAGCTTCCGTAAACCTTCCAAGGAAGATTCCGTTGGAAGATTGATGAATCATTGCACCGTTAAGATTTCATGGAAGCTTAAATGAAAGACTTCGTTTACCTTTTAACGAAATAGTGGAAATCGTCATTGATACATTACAGTAGAAGGCTCCTCAAAGCTTTCGTAAATCTTCTAAGAAAGATACCGTTGCAAGATTGATGAATCATTGGACCGAAAGATTTCATGGAAGCTTTATAGAAGACTCCGTTGTCTTTTCGGGGAAATGTTGAGAATTTTTACTAGAATATTCCGACTCAAGTCTCCTGGAAGATTCTGTAAACCTTCTAAGGAAGATTCTGTTGGAAGATTGATAAATCATTGCACCGAAAGATTTCATGGAAGCTTGAATGGAAAACTCCGTTTACCTTTCAGCGAAATATTGGAAATTGTCATTAAAACATTCCAGTGAAAGGCTCCTGAAAGCTTCCATAAACCTTCCAAGGAAGATTCCGTTTGAACATTGATGAATCAGTGCACCGTTAAGATTTCATGGGAGCTTAAATGGAAGACTTCATTTACCTTTTAACGAAATAGTGGAAATCGTCATTGATACATTACAGTAGAAGGCTCCTCAAAGCTTTCGTAAATCTTCTAAGAAAGATTCCGTTGCAAGATTAATGAATCATTGGACCGAAAGATTTCATGGAAGCTTTATAGGAGACTCCGTTTTCCTTTCGGGGAAATGTTGAGAATTTGCACTGGAATAATCCGACTCAAGTCTCCTGGAAGATTCTGTAAACCTTCTAAGGAAGATTTTGTTGGAAGATTGATGAATAATTGCACCGAAAGATTTCATGGAAGCTTGAATAGAAAACTCCGTTTACCTTTCAGCGAAATATTGGAAATTGTCATTAAAACATTTCAGTGGAAGGCTCCTGAAAGCTTCCATGAACCTTCCAAGGAAGATTCTGTTTGAAGATTGATGAATCAGTGCACCGTTAAGATTTCATGGAAGCTTAAATGGAAGACTATGTTTACCTTCCAACGAAATATTGAAAATTGTCATTGATACATTACAGTGGAAGGCTCCTCAAAGCTTTCGTAGATCTTCCAAGAAAGATTCCGTTGGAAGATTGATAAATTATTGGACCAAAAGATTCTATGGAAGCTTTATAGAAGGCTCCGTTTACCTTTCGGGATAGTGTTCAGAATTTTCATTGGAATATTCCGACTTAAGTCTCCTGGAAGATTCCGTAAACCTTCCAAGGAAGATTCCGTTGGAAGATTGATGGATCATTGCACCGTATAATTTCATGGAAGCTTAAATGGAAGACTTCGTTTACCTTTTAACGAAATATTGGAAATTGTCATTGAAACATGCCAGTGGAAGGCTCCTGAAAGCTTCCGTTAATCTTCCAAAAAAGATTCTGTTGGAAGATTGATGAATCATTGCACCGAAAGATTTCATGGAAGCTTGAATGGAAGACTTCGTTTACCTTTAAGCTAGGTATTGGAAATTGTCATTGAATCATTGCGAGAGTTTGTCATTTGCATTCACGATCACATGAAAATATAATCAAGTAGCCACCTGCTGGCTAGATGAAGGAATTGCTGCGCACGCAAGATAACTACAAATATTTAAACAATATTCTTCCAATATTTCACTGTTATATTAATAAATTTTTTGAAATACTTCACGAAATATTTCTGGAATATTACAGAAATATTTAATGAAATATTTATTGAAAAATTTGATCATTATTGATTTAAAATATTTTAAGTAATGGTGCAGTAATATTCCTTTAATATTTCAGTGTTATGTTCAAACATTGTTTCAAACACTTCATGAAATATTTTTTTAATATAACAGGAATATTTCATGACATGTTTTCTTCAAAGATTTGAGCAATATTAATTTGGAACATTTCAAGAAATAATGTAACAACTTACTTGAATATTTCAGTGTCGGATTCAAAAATTTTTTGAAATAAAACATGAAATGTTCCAGCAATATTACAGAAATATTTCAATGAATTATTTAATATTCATAAACTGAAATATTTCAAAGAAATATTAGTTCATCACTTATTTAATATTCTACTGAAATATTTCATGAATAATATAAGGAAACTTTCAGTAAGCTCCCAATGAAGTATTTTATGAAAAATTCACAGAAGCTTGTAGTAAGCTTTCACTGAAATATTTCATGAATAATTTACGGAAGCTTCCCGTACGTTCCCACTGGAATATTTCATGAAAAATTTACGGAAGCTTCGGTAACCTTACAATGAAGTACTTCATGAAAAACTCACGGAGGCTTCTAGTAAACTTCCACTGAAATATTTCATTAATAATTTACGGGGGCTTCCAGTAAGCTTCCACTTAAATATTTCATCAATAATTTACGAAGGCTTCCAGTAAACTTCCATTGAAATATTTCATTAATAATTTACGGGGGCTTCCAGTAAGCTTCCGCTGAAATATTTCATGAACAACTTGCGGAAGACTCCTGATCGAGGACATATCCATCTTCCGGGAACTTTTTATTGGAATCTTTCTGGAAGCTTCCAATGTTTTTTCTGCAGTGAATTAAATTTTCCACGTTTTCTTCTAGGAAGCTTTCGGTAATATTCCACTGAAATATTCAACAAAAAACTTACTGAAGCTTCCTGGAAGCTTCCTCTCAAATATTTCAGAAATGATGTACGGAAGCTTCGAGTAAGCTTTCACTGAAATATTCCATGAAAGATTTACGGAGGCTTCCAGTAAGTTTTCACTGAAATGTTTCATGAATAATTTACGGAAGCCGTCAGTAAGCTTCCATTGAAATATTCCATAAATAATTTACGGAAGCTTCCAGTAAGCTTCCACTAAAATATTCCATGAAGGACTTATGGAGGCATCCAGTGAGCTTTTACTGAAACATTCCATGAAAGACTTACGGAAGACTCCTGATCAAGGACATATCCATCTTCCGGGAAGTTTCCACTGGAAACTTCCTGAAAGCTTCCAACCTTTCTTCCAGATCTTCCGGGAAGCTTCCAGAAAGCTTCCAGAAAGCTTATATGCTGTGTGGGTAGTTATTGTAAAAAAAACAATTCTTTGATTAGAAAAAGACGAATATACTCGACCTGCTCTTAAATTCTTTGTTTTTGTTTTCTTAAAAATTATTTGCGTAGTTTGAATTATATTTCATGAAAGAACCTTCAAAAATTTGCTTTTTCCATACCATTTATGCAAAAATCATTCATATCATTTTTAGAAAATGTTTGATACTATTAATGAAATTTTCAAGATACCGTGCAATATAGCTTTTAAAAAAATGAGTTTTGTTTAATAGTTTCAAAAAAGAATAATTTATTCGCAAACAGTTGCGTATTTTTTATTGTAATAGAATAGTCACTGTTTAAAAATTGTTTGAAAAAAGTGATATTTAAAGTTTTAACTTTTAAAGATATACCAATACATCTTTGAAATTTATTTAAAATAATTTTCGTTCATATGTTATTTTATTCCATTTTAACAAATAATTAAATAATCAAAGATATTAAAGCGTTAATAACTGTATTTATAAATTATAAATTTTTAAAAATAGTTCAAAATTCTGAATTTACATAATTACATGAACAAAAAAAAAATATAAAAGGAAGTAAAAATTATCATTTTTTGAATGTTATTTATCAATCAAGCAAGTGTGTTCAAAGCGTTGTTGCAATGCTTGAGATCGGCATTCAAAGCGAGCGACCACGCAATAAATCGCTGTGTCCGGATTCAGCTTTCTGTGCCGTAGACTACGGAGAGCCGGAGCGAGCCACAACGCAGCTTAGTCGCAGCGCTCTGCTCCGATCAATGTAATCTCTTATACAGAAAGTTGGAATGATTGGCTGCGATATTGTTATGCACTCTAATATTGCGATTTGCCCTTATTAATAGCTGCGAATGTTGTCCGAATCATTCACAACAATCGACTTTGCAGCGTGTGCATTCGGTTTTTTTTCAGTGTATATATTTATTGTTATTTTGAGCGTAGGATTTTTTTAAACCTTTTTAATTTTTATTTAACTGTATATGCAAGTTTATATTGACATATACTTGCATATACAACGATGTACTTGCATATACAATGATGTACTTGTATATATAACGATATACTTGTGTATATATAACGATATACTTATATAGTTTCATGTATTTAAATGAGTTAAAAAATATCTTAAAAAAACACAATATTTAAAAAATAATATTAAATAGTTAATTTTAACGTTTAATTTATATATAGCTCTGAAAAGGACTGATAAATATTTTATTGAAAAATAATTTTTAAAAAATATAAATAAATTTGAAACAATTTGTTTCACGTTAAAAAAATATGTGGCCCTGAAAAGGGCCGATTGATAAAAAATAAATCAGAGAGCGTAAATTATAAAAAAATCAATATTTTGTATTCTTGACATTTTTTTTTCTTCCTCCTCTCGTTCTCTCTTCCGTGGCTCTTCGTTATTGTTTTTTCATAGAGAAAGCATTGTATCGATAAAAAAAATTTTTTTCTATTTTTTCATTAATTTGTACATACTTAGACTTAGGGAGTCGAAAAAAGTGTGTGTGTGTGTGTGTGTGTGTGTGTGTGTGTGTGTGTGTGTGTGTGTGTGTGTGTGTGTGTGTGTGCGTGCGTGCGTGCGTGCGTGCGTGCGTGCGTGTGTGTGTGTGTGTGTGTGTGTGTGTGTGTGTGTGTGTGTGTGTGTGTGTGTGTGATTTCAGTACGCCAAAAATATCTCGAGAACTACTCGATGAATTTGCTTCAAATTTTGCATGCAATTTATTTTTTTGTCCAACTGGGGGGGGGGGAAGCTATTGAAAATTGATCTTCTTAGTTCAGTTTTTTTAGTGCCATTTTAAGAATTTTCATAAAATTTTGATTTTTTTGGTATTTTACGTAAACTACTCGAAGAATTTTCTTGAAAATTTGTATGGACATTATTTGCGACTGCCAAAAAAAGAAAAACTTTTACTAACTGATTTTCTTAGCGCACTTTTAATTTTAGAACAATTTTAAAATTTTGAAAAAAAAATTTTTTCTTTATTTTTCTTTTATTTTATGAAAACCATTCGATAGATTTGTTCCAAAATTTGTATGCAAGTTATTCACTATTGTCTGAAGAAAATTTGCTTTAGAAAACTCATTCCTTTAGCACAGTTTTAATTTTAGAGCGTTTAGAAAATTTTTAAAAAAATGTTTATTTTTCATTTATTTTATATTACACAAAAACCATTCGTTACATTTGCTCTAAAATCATTATGCAAATTATTCGTTATTGCCTTAATAAAACAAGCTTTGGGAAACTTATTTTCTTAACGCAGTTTTAATTTAAAAGAATTTTGAAAATTTTTTTTTTAAATTTTTTATTTTTCTTGGGTCTTACGGAAACTACTCGAAGAACTTGTTTAAAAATTTGTATAGTAATTATTTGCTACTGTTAAAATAATAAAAACATTTGAAAACTCATTTTCTTAGCGCACTTTTAATTTTAGACCATTTTAAAAATTTTTTAAAAAATTTTTATTTTTATTTATTTTATATTTTACGAAAACCATTTGATAGGTTTGCTCCGAAATTTGTATGCAAGTTATTTGCTACTGTCTGAAAAAAACAAGCTTTGGAAAACTAATTTTCTCAGCGCAGTTTTAATTTAAGAGCATTTTGAAAATTTTCATAAAAATTTTTTTTTTTATTTTTTTTGTATTTTACGTAAACTACTTGAAGAATTTGCTTAAAAATTTGTCTGTAATTTATTTTTGACTGCCAAAAGAAGAAAAACTTTTGAAAGCTACAAAATATTTATTAAATAGAAATATAACAATGCCTGACTTTAATTGCCTTATACATTTATATACATAAATCATATTTAGCGATGATAAATTGTAATTGAATTTTTATAACACTTTTTGAGAAATTAGCATGGATGCCTTTATTATTTTGTTCTATTGATACGAACTAAATAACTTTTTTATAAAAGGACACTTATCATGAATTTAGTAGTGTGTCACCCAATTTAACTCAGCATCATTACCAAAAAATTCCTTAACAGGTTCATTTATTAAAATTGCTGAAAAAATATTAAAACATAAATTATCTATTTTATTGAATATTTATAATATATAATATTTGGAATATTGATTTTGATTTACATTTGCCAAGTTAAAAAGTTGAATGAATTTTACATTTTACCACTGAGAATGATAAAGCTGTAATGTCGTGAAATTGGTGATGTTTTCGATTCCCGTCCCGACAATATTACATATTTTTTTCATCAAAAATAAAAATTTTCAAATAATTTAAAAGTATATGTTGAAAATTCTTGAAATACATTCATTTAATGATTATTTCAAATATTTTAAGGAACATTTTAATCCTTTGACTATCATGGCATTTATTTTAATAAAGTTACCATATGAAAATTTTTGCCATATCAATTAAAAGGTTATTAATTTAATACTTTTTGTAGCTGTTTATAAAAAAATATTCTAAAACTATTTTTTTTAATTTTAAAAAATAGTTCTAAAATGTAGAAAATAACAAAATTTAGCTTCTATAATGTAACATTTTTTTTTTATAAACAGTAAGTATAGCTAAACACAATATGTTGTTGAGGTATACTTCATTATATCATTTTAATTTTTATATTAATACAGAAAAAATATATATTTACCTTCTTGAGATCAGATAAACTCATTTTTTTACAAATGTAGGTTGTATTTGTAATATTTAAAGTTTTAATAAATTGGTAGCAGAATATTCCTTAGTTTTTGATCAATGCGATTAGGTTGCATTTAGTTTTTAGTATACAACATAATATTAGCAGCAATTTGCACACACAAAGAATTTATTTTATCTGAATCTCCTTTAGGTGTTGTTTGAAATTTTTACCATTCGATAGATTTGCTCCAAAATTTGTATGCAAGTTATTTGCTACTGTCTGAAGAAAACAAGCTTTGGAAAACTAATTTTCTCAGCGCAGTTTTAGTTCAAGAGCATTTTAAAAATTTTCATAAAATTTTTTTTTTTATTGTTTTTGTATTTTACGTAAACTACTCGAAGAATTTGCTTAAAAATTTGTATGCAAGTTATTTCTGAAGAAAACAAGCTTTGGAAGAATTTTCTTAGCGCAGTTTTAATTTAAGAGCATTTTGAAAATTTTCATAAAAATTTTTATTTTTCATTTATCTTCTTTCTTAGCGTGGTTACGATTAGAAATTTTGTTGTCATCATTCTTTTTATTACTACATTATATCATTTTTTCAATGGAACAAATTTTTTTTGTATTACTTGATGCTTTAAAATACATTATAAATGTTGAAAACGCAATCAGCTAGCATATATGTTCGAAATTTATGAAGAACAATATGAGTAAATATTAATGTCAGACAATTTTTTTATATTAAAATCACATTTAAATAAATATAAAAAAATTAATGAAACTCAAAGATCTCTATGAGAAAGCATTCCGCCAAAGCACTTGGCAGCGTTTTTTTCCTTTTTTGCGGTGACGGAGAAACGAGGTCTGTCACCTCTGGAGACCTTGGTGGTAACATTTCTGGAACGATCACTTCGTCACATAGCTGGGATGGATCCAAATAAATTTGAAAATCTTCCAGCGGTGGCTCCATCTGGTGTAGCACTGGCTCTTCAGGTGGTGGTGACTCGATCGATGATGATGACTCTATTACCAAGGCAAAAAACTGTGAGTCTGGTAGAAAGTCAATTTCCAAATTAGGGAAATAAACTTTTACCAACTGTCCCAAAGTCCTAAGGATTTCGTTATTTTCAGAAGACATCCTCTCGAAAAGTTAAAGAAAGAATGACATTAAGTTGCGAATTTTCTTTAATTTATAGCTACTCATCTCACCGCTGATTGGTCGACGCTCTTGTAGTGACGGCAAACTTCGTACTGAGAATTTTGGTAAATGAGAAAAATTTTTTAATAAATATAATTTCAACAATATAAGATGTTTGATGGTATAACATAAAAGTTATACTACGCGTGGTATATTCATATCTCGCGAGCTGTATACTCCGCGCGCCACCGCAACTGTGCGCACGCGCGCCGCCGCTCTCTCGCCGCCGTTAGGTATATACCTCGGGAGAGATGCACGCTTCGTCAGTCAGCTCGCGCTCGCTGGGCAGACCGGACCTCTCGGGGTCTGGAGCTCTTCAGCCGTGCTGACTGTTTTTTTGTGCCAATGAGGTTGGCTAGGTCTCTTTGAGATCTGGAAAAACTCGTGGCAGTCAGCTGTTGAGTCGTCGCGCTGAGTGGACCCTTTGAATGAGTCGAAGAGTCCTATTAAGAAGGCGGCTTGACTTAGTTCCGATTGCGGTGCTTAAGCACACGAGTTGTCAACCGCGTGGAATTATACCCGGGTCTTTCGAGATCTGGATGCCCGGATCTTTCGAGATCTGGATGAAACCTTAGGTCATCTTCTAGATGAACTCTTTGAGTTTATTTTAGAACTTTGACTTAACTTTGAATGCCATCAGCTTAACAGCTGATAGGTCATTGGAAGGACTCTCTGAATGAGTCGGAGAGTTTGGAAAATGACTTAACATTTTTGAACGTTGTTAAGCTACGTAGATCCTCTGAGTGAGTCAGAGGAACTATCTTGGCTTAACTTTGAACGCCACCAGTTTAACAGCTGATAGGTAATTGGAAGGACCCTCTGAATGAGTCGGAGAGTTTGGAAAATGACTTAACATTTTTGAACGCAGTAAAGTTGCGTGAACCCTCTGAGCGAGTCGGAGAGTTAACATGTGACTTGTAGTTGGTTTCAGAGTGGGGGTGAGCGCAATATAAGGAGGCTCGCCAGCATTCTGAAATCATTCTCTCTTGTACAATAGAAAAGTCAAAAGAGCTTTATAGTTCTACTTCAAAGAAGCCTCGCTCTGAAGTGCAACGCATTCGGCGAAATGCGAGACGTTGGCGCCCACGACCAGATAAGGAATCTCAGGATTCCAACCCTGACTCGTTGGTTTCAACAGCTCACTCTTCACCGATGCAAGATGCTCCCGCGAGGCCCCTTAAATCTTCGGAGGTTAAACCGAAGGTCAAAGTGCTAGTATGTAAAGCACGACGTCGCAAACCTGTCGTATTATCTAATAATCCTCCAATTTTATCATTGCGGATTAATCAATACGGACAGGTCGTAAAAGATGGTGAGAACAATGTTCTTCCATCTCTTACAGTTCCAAATGAGGCAGTGGTAGTAAGGAAGGATGAATACATGGGCGATGATTGGATTCTCGATGAAGAGTCGAAGTACTTTATGTACTATGATGTTAACAACCTCTATCATTACCTTACGGAGGTTTTGAATGGGTACTCACCCGAGAATTTCAATGTCATGGCTGTTGACGACGAAAGTTCCATCCGCTACATATTGGAAGTTGATCTTGAGTATCTTGAGTCTCTCCACGATGCTCACAAGGACTTACCTCTTTGCCCAGAACATGCGGCTGCTCCAGGATCGAAACAAGTCAAGCTGATGACCACACTTTCCAAAAAAGAGCGCTACGTCATTCATTACCGTGCTCTGAAACAGGCTCTCAGTAATGGTTTGGTTCTCACCAAGATTCATAGAGCTCTACGTTTCGAACAGAAGCCCTGGCTCAAGTCGTATGTAGACCTCAACACTGAAAAGCGTAAACAATCTAAGAACGAGTTTGAAAAACTCTTCTTTAAGCTTCTGATTAACGCAGTCTATGGAAAAACAATGGAGAATGAGCGCAAGCGCGTTGATGTAAAACTCGTCAACAAATGGGAAGGGCGCTACGGAGCTGAGGCATTAATCGCCAAGCCCAATTTCCATAGCAGCACTATCTTCGATGAGAATCTTGTTGCTATACAGCTTTCTCGCACTAAGATCACCATTAGAAAGCCATTGCACGACGGTCTAAGTGTTCTCGATCTCTCTAAGACTTGCGTGTATGACTTTCATTACTCATACATGCTTGATCGACTAGGCGATAAGTGTAAACTTCTCTACACTGACACCGATAGTCTCATATATGAAGCCAGAGGCGAGAACATGTATGAGATGATGAAGAGAAACATAGATAAGTTCGACACTTCTGATTATGTCAAGGGTAACCAATTTGGTATGCTTCGTGTTAATAAGAAGGTTATCGCCTTAATGAAAGACGAATGCAATGACAATATAATGACTGAATTTATTAGCTTACGGAGTAAAATGTACAGTGTCAAGGTACTAGGTCAAGAGTCCATCAAAAAGGCCAAGGGAGTGAAATCCACCGTCGTGAAAAATGTCATCCAGTTTGAAGACTACCAGCGCTGCCTATTTGAGGGAGAAAATCTTGTCTGTCAGCAGTGCAACATCGGATCCAGACAGCACAATGTGAAGACTAAGAGACAGCGGAAGATTGCTCTCAGCTCAAATGATGACAAACGTTATCTGCTGGAGGGAAGCACAGATACGTTACCATGGGGACATCACTCCATACCGCCTCCCAAGGAATCTGCGCAATGCGCGGTAGTGGCGACGGTGGCTCGAGCTGTACTTAAGAGAGCTCCTGAGCCAGCTCAAGTCATTCCTTTGTCAGACGGACCACCTGCTAAGACGCAAAAAACTGAATAAAGTGATACGACTTTGATTAGTCTTTTGAACTGATTTAAAGTAAGTCAAAGTTTTTTCTTTACTTTAAAGACTATTCTTTAACGATTTTATTTATTTCTTTACTCTTTTTCAGATGGATCTTTCGAAACTCAACCAGATTGCACGTGGCGACTTCTTACCAACCAAGAAAGTCGAGGAAATGGATAAGAACCATAAGTTTATGGTTAGTGCTTCGAAATCTGTCGAGACCAGATGCGGTGACAGATTTGTTGCAGATCTGGAAGATGAGTTTCGCATCTTTCTGCCATCGCGCGTTTCTACTGCTTTAGAGAAGAATAATGAACTTTTCTCCAAGTTGACCGATGCCATACAACGTCACAAGTTGTATATAACATACTTAGGCGAGAATAGAAGTGACATCGAGTTCTCATTCGAGTAGGCGCAAGAAAGTTAACGGAGAGGTATGCGAGTCACGGGTGCACTTCCTACTTCGAGTTTACTCGGTATAGGGGGTTAACAAGTGGCGATTCTTGATTGTACCTCACAGATGGGAGCGAAGGTTGGGGCTCCCATCACTTCCTGAAACAAAAAAAAAGTTTACTTTTGTTTGAAGCGCCCAAGGTCAGTTTTTAAAACTGTTTAAACGATTTCGCTCTTTACGATACATGAGTATTTATTGAGCTGCAGTTTTGTCGATCCAACTATTATAAATACTATCAAAGCCGAGCCACTTTATGTATACTTGATTCCCATGTCTCTTTAGAACTTTTTCTACAAGATGAACGTCAGGATATTTAACTTTTTGAAGTTCTTCTTCGTAAAAGCCACCAGCGATTGGCTGATCTTGATAGTCTTTCAAACGGTATGTTGTCAGCTGCGTTGCTTTAACTTGTTCAATCGTGAATATTCCAGCAGACCAATGAGGTGTGTATCCTTTTTCGAATACTTGTTTCAACTTGCTGGCTCGGACTTTGTCACAGACCTTGAATTTTGCTTTTTTTCTCACAACTTTGCAAGCAAATCGAGCGCGAAACTGAGATTCATTTGCAACTGTAACATCTTTTGGTCTAGCACCAATCGTTCGATGTTTTGTATTGTTGTAAAATTTCATCAGATCAGGTAAAATATCAATTCATTTATAGCTACCACGTAAGCTGAACTTCATCCACATTTTGTGTTTGAGAGTACGATTGAAGCGTTCGCAAATAGATGCTTTGAGATTACTATACGTTGAGTATAAGTTAATCTTGTATTGTTGCATAAGATTTTTAAAATTAGTATTATAAAACTCTTTGCCTTTATCTGTTTGTAAATTTTTGGGTACTTGTCTTTGACGTAATATAGATTTCATCGCAGCAGAGACTTCTGCTCCAGTTTTTTGTTTCACAGGAACAGCCCATGCGTATTTGGAAAAAACATCTATAACTGTAAGCATGTATTTGTAGCCTTTGTTCTCTCGAGAATAAGGTTGGATCTCTACAAGATCAGCTTGCCAAGTTTCATCTAAACCTCGCACATCAAACTGTCGACGTGAATAGTGACGTCTGGCTGGTTTATGAAGCTCTTCTACAACTCTTTCGTGTTCCATGGTCACAGAGTTAATGATTGATTAATTACAGAAAATTGGCTTTTATACTCTGAATATTTGTTTTAGCATCTTGCATCCAATTTTTAATTAACTCGAATAGATCTATAATGTCTACATTAATTTTTTTTATCTTTTCATCAAGCTCATCCTTCAACTTGTGCAGTTCTAATTCTGATGCTTTAAGATCATCTCTTAATCTAGCAGTGACTATGCATATACTCTGGACTTCAGATGTAATCAAACCTTGTAGTGTATTAAAATTAACGGCATCATTCGGTTGCTGAGGAGTGGTAACATTGCATAACCTCTTATTTTCTACATCGAAATGTCCATCTTTTGTGAGTTTATAGCCAATACCTGGAGGTCCTCGACTACCCTCGCTTCGTTTCAGGTTACGTCCGAACACATCAACGCTCATTTTGATAATGTAACGAGTTTTAACTTGCACCTCAATATATATAGCCAGCTTCACGTAACTCTTCGATGATGGAATGAATCTCGTTAGTATGACTAGGATTACCAGCTGCTTTTTCAGTAACTAACAAACGAAGTCGATCAACTAGCTCGTTTGGATCATCCTAGTAGACATAATCAAACTTCTTCGCGCGATTTTGTATCGAGATAACGATCCACCTTTTTTATCAAATAGAGGGGCTATAATTTCACTGAATTTTTTAGTTACATGTGAACAAATGGGTTCATCGTCTTTGTATCGTTTCTTGTGAGCCTTCGTGATTTCAAGAATTTGACGATAATTTTTCAAATCTTTATCAGTTATTGAGCCTGAAATAGGATGTTTTTCAACGAGCAATTCTTGTAAACCTAAAGTCTTTTGAAACTTTTGATCCTTTACTTGAATATAACGATTCTATTTTATGAAAAAATATGAAATTTTCATTATTTTTCAAGTAAAGTACAAAACGGAAAAAATGAGGTTGAGTTTGACTGTGTTTTCCGTTTCGTACTTTACTTGAAAAATAATGAAAATTTCATATTTTTTCATAAAATAGAATCGTTTGTTCGTCATTTGCGCTATTGCGCTCACCCCTTAAATTTGTATATAAATATTTAATTTATTTATTATAACGAAAATTTAGATTAGACAAGACAGAGCGATACGGTCGACTCTTAAGCGGCCCGCATTACCATGAATCTGCAATCATTAATCTTGATGATGTTGATGGTCCTGGCACACATTGGGTAGCTTATCGTAAGCGAGGTAAAAGTGTCGTTTATTTTTATTCTTTCGGAGATCTTCAACCACCACTGGATTTAATGATTTATTTGCGAGTAGATGAAGTCAAATATAACTACGAGAGATATCAAGAATATGATACATTTAATTGTGGTCATTTATGTTTGATGTTCTTGAGTAAAAAACTTATAAAAGGAAAGTCAAATTAGCTATCTCTCTCATTACCCATTGAACAATCATGGAAGATTTATGGACGCTAAGCTTTTCTAGTACATCATCAGTGCTAGAAGCTCAGTATTTTCCACCGATCGAACTTTCATCCGATAAGAACTACGTTCTTGGCTTAATTGGACTTTCGACCTTTAACTCAATACCTAATATCGATAGTGATAATAACAAGTTCTACGTTGGTAAGAAAGAAATCATATTACCGACTGGAAGTTACGAAATCAAAGATATAAAAAATTATCTTCGTGAGGCATTAGCACCAAAAGAAATTTCAATCGATATAAAGCCAAATAATAGCACATTACGTTGCATTATAACCTATAGTCATCCCATTGATTTTCGATCACAAGATTCCATTGGTTCATTACTGGGTTTTCTGAACGTGTTCTGCCGGAAAAAATTGCTTAAGATTCTGATTTACCTGTAGCCATTTTGAAAGTTAACGCACTTCGAGTCGAATGCAACATAACCTCTGGTGCCTATATAAACGATAAACGAGTGCATACCATACACGAGTTCTTTCCTGCAGTTCCACCAAGATATAAGATCATCGAAGTTCCATCTCCAGTCATTTATCTTCCGATCAGCATCAAGAGCATAGATCACATTCAAGTACGAATCGTCGATCAAGACGAACACTTGATTAATTTTTGAGGAGAAATAATAACAATAAGATTACATCTTAACAAGCATAATGGGTATTGTCTACAACACTAAAGTTGGTATAGGGTATACACGGAAAAGAGTTTTTACCTTAAAAACTAGTGCTAAATAATAGAAGGTTAAAATTGCGTGTTTTATAATGAAAAAAACCATGACAGTATCATTTTAATCAATGCTAGTTTTACTATTTTACCTTCTAAGGTCCAGCACATTGATTTTCAAGGATTAGCACGGTTTTTTCCAGTGCCAACATCAAAATTTAAGTTCTGCGCATTAGCAGAGAAATTCTAACGACTAGCACGGTTTTTTCCAGTGCCAACATCAAAATTTCAGTTCTGCGCATTAACAGAGAAATTCTTAATGCATGGTATCAGTTTTTTCACAAAATCAACTTATTGCTATCATAAATAATCTTTCAAGCCCTGGTGGAAATTGAAACGTTTTTTTTACCATTTTTTGGCCAGTAGAAATGGAAACGCTTTTTTTAACATTTATTGGCCATTTATTTGGCATTTTTATTACTAATAACCTCAAATTTTTATACACACCATTTTTAATGCTCACATTTCTACCAGGGAGTCAGTTATATTTTATTTATTTATACATGTATGTATGTATGTATATATATATATATATATATATATATATATATATATATATATATATATATATATATTTTAGAAAAAACATAATGACAGAGTTTTATGTTCAAAGTTCAACAAGATTTCTTTTTCAAGAAAAGTTATTTAGTTATTTTAGTACGAAATTATACGTGAAAACTGGTCGAAACAAACTTGCAATTTTTTCTCATTTTTTTTATGTAACTTCTCATAAAAGTAACATAGAATATTTAATATTTAACATTTAATATTTTTTGTATAAAATTATCCATTTGGCACTTATTTCCTATGCAATAAATAGAAAAACTTTTGTGTAAAACTTCACAATCGTGCACACTGCTACAATCGAAAATTCGTATACACAAACATACACCAGCGCCGTTATTTAACGTGCTTGGCACCCGAAAAAACCGTGCCAAAGGTGGCACTGTAAATTCACGCGTCAGTTATCGAAAATAAATATTTATAGCACTAAAAAATACTGCACTGGTATGAATTTTATTTATGTTATCAATAGAGCGAAAAAAATTAATGCCATTCATTACTTTAGAACACACTAGCATTGGAATTTAAACATCTAATCGAATTTAGCATTAGTTTTACCGGTGAAAACTTTTTTCCGTGTATAAGTAAGTCAACATGTCAACCAGTCATCAGTCGTCGAACGACATAGAAAGCGTTAAGAGGAGGTCGAGTATATCTGTCCTTTTCTAATCAAAGAATTGATTTTTTCACTAAAATTAATAATTGTAGCAAAAAATAAGAAAAAAGCCCCATCTTGTATAATAAAAAGCTAGATTTTCTTTTATAAGGAAAAATTATTTTTATCGCTTCGTTTTTAAGAAAACCTTGAAAAACTGAATTGTCCATCCTAACCTATATTTGTTAAGTTTTTCAAGGTTTTCTTCAAAACGAAACGATAAAAATAATTTTTCCTCATCAAAGAAATTATTGCTTTCTATGATACAAGATGGGGCTATCTCCTTATTTTTTGCTATAATCATTAGTTCTTGCAAAAAAATTAATTCTTTGATTAGAAAGGGACAGAGATATACGACCTGCTCTTAACACGACAAAACATTCAGTTTCTAAGAAGTCTAGGGCTAAAAATCCGTGGTGGAAAGTAACGTGTATATTCTTCTGCTGTTTTCGAAAATATAGAAGGAATTCTGAGCATACAGTCGGGAGTGAAGTTCGATGAATCTGTCGAACATTATGAAATACACGCTCATCAGCCTTATTCTGCATCTTCATTCAATAATAGTGATGAGATTCGTATATCTATTCAACATCAAGATTTATGTCTTCTTCCATCACGCAGTTCACTCCATATTTGTGATAGACTTATGAAAGCTGACGGAACTGCTGCAGCCAATACAGTGCTAGTCAATAACGCCATCTGTCACATGTTTGAAGAAATTTGCTACGAAATCAATGCTGTAGAGATCGATAAATGTAAAAATACTGGTTTAACTACACTCATGAAAGGATAGCTTTCCTTCTGTCCTAGTCAAGAATCAATTCTCGAGAATGCTGGATGGTTTGATGTAGAGGAGAATCAAAAAATAAATAATGAAGCGGGTTACTTTGACTTATCTATTCCTCTGAGTATGATTCTTGGTTTTGCCGGAGACTATCGTAAAATTGTAGTCAATGTAAAACATGAACTCATACTGACAAGATCGAGGAATGATTTAAATGCAGTAGTTCAGACGCATCATGAAAATAGATACGAAGATTTCAAGATTGATTTGCAAAGAATAGAATGGCTTATGCCTTACATAATGTTATCGAATGCTCACAAACTTCAGCTACTCTATCATATTGGTAAAGAAAAACCTGTTGCTATGAGTTTCCGCAGCTGGGATTTGTATGAGTATCCTCTACTTCTAACTACATCAAAACATGTTTGGACTATTAAAATTTTCAATCAGTTGGAAAAGCCACGTTTCGTCATATTAGGCTTTCAAACGAGTCGAAAAAATCAAAAGACATCTAATGCGAGTCGTTTCGATCATTGTAACTTAAGTAATGAAAAGCTGTTCCTGAATTCTCAGTATTATTTATATGGAAATCTAAATTTAGATATCACCCATAATCAGTTTGCAGTTCTATACGATATGTATGCTAATTTTCAGCATGCTTACTATGATAAGGATATGGAGCCGCTATTAAAAAAGCAACAATTTATTGAACACATTCCTCTGATTGTGATTGACTGCTCGAAACAAAATGAGTCTCTAAAAAGTGCTCCAGTAGATGTTCGTTTGTAGTTCGAATCAAGAGCTAATGTTCTTCCTGGAACATCAGCTTATTGTTTGATTATACACGATCGTATTGTAGAGTACAGCCCTGTCAGTGGTAATGTGAGAAAACTTGTCTGAATGGTGGGGAAAATCCTTTATAAATTACATGTTCACGCTCAAGAGTGTCATTCAGGATGGAGTGCTTGGTCGATATGCAAGGCTTCAAGCAGCCCGGTGATGACTATGTCCTCAAAGAGCTAGCTATAGTTCCACTAAACGATGATTCCGAACCTCTAGTATTACTCTTCAAAGAACCATTTCCTTGGCGATGACTTACAGAAAAATATAAAGTGCAAAATACATGGTTCAAAGAATATTATCACGGATTGTGCTGGCATTCTGGTACGATTCCCTACACTGAAATAGCAAATATTTTTAAAGAAGCTTTACGAGATGCTAGCAAAATTTTAGTAATGGGTAGCATAAATAAAAAGTGGCTAGAGCGCTTTAAGTTCAACGTTACCGATGTCACAGAGATGGGTTATCTACCATTGGATAAGATAAAGCTAGTGACCGTTTGCCCCCACCACGATGGAATGTATAAAGCTTGTTGTGCTCTTCACAACATCAGACTCATGAAAAAATATTTTAACGAGAATCGAGTACCATTGGAAAATTCAGCTATGAAATGCAAGTAAAGGAAGTCAAAAGGAGAGATAATATCAAGTGGTTGTATCTCACAGGTGAGAGCGATGGTTGGGGCTCTCATCACTTCCTATAAATATCGACACATACCATAGATAACATTTATCATGATCCAAAGTTCAAGTACCCCTGATCGTTCAGAATATACTCCACTTCTTCATACTTCTAACAATGAGAAGAAGGAAAATAATACTTGGAAAGAGTACTATGAAAAATACAAACCTCAAACACCAGCCAAAGATATCAAATATAAGAAATTAAAATGAGATCAAAAACATTTTTAGAATGAGATATTTAATATTGATTAAAATGTAAATGCAAGTACATCATTGTATATGAAAGTATATCGTTATAGATACGTAAGTATATCGTTATATATCAAAGTATATCGATATGCAAGTACATCATTGTATATGCAAGTACATCGTTGTATATGCAAGTATATGCAAATATATACTTGTTATACAGTTGAATAAAAATTAAAAAAAGTTTTAAAAAATCCTGCACTCGAAATAACAATAAATATATAGTTAAATAAAAATTAAAAAAAGTTAAAAAAAAATTCTGCGCTCGAAATAATAATACATATATAATTAAAAAAATTTTTTTTAATTTTTAAAAAAATCTGCGCTTGGAATAACACTACGTTAAAAATAACTGTGCTTGAATTCCCCTGGGCTTGAACCCCCCTGGGCTAGAACCCCCATGGGCTTGAATCCCCATGGACTTGAATCCCCATAGTTTACCTACTTAGAATATTTGGAAACAACCGTTTTCTTTTTATGAACAGAAATTCATTTTTATTTCAATCATTTCCATTTCCCTAGCTACAGGTCATATTGAAAATTGGAATTTTCGCTATTCAAATGTAAAAATTATTCCTGTTTTTATTTTTCATTTTTCTTTGTCTTGAAATTTAAAATTTTTACAATAAAAATCACAAGAATTTTGCTGATGAAAGTCTGGTATTTTACTATAGAATGAATTTTTCTGTTTAACTTCAAAGTTAAAATAAGGTAAAAATTTTCCTCTTTGACAAATTTAATCTTTTAATAATAATTTGGTCCAACCATAAATAATTTATGCCACGATTGGGCTCAACCAATAGCAAAAACACATATGTGAAAATTTCAACATGCTGTTTATGTACACTCGACGGTAACATATTCGGTTACGTTCTTTTTCTTCGATTTTGAAATCACAACTTCATTGGATAATTCCGTTAGTTTTTTCATTTTCATTGGAGAATTTTTAAATCAAAGAAAAAGAACGGCAATGAATATCTTTCCGTTGAGTGTACTGTGTACTATATGCATGCATGTCATATAATATCAGATAAAATTATTTTTCATTTTTTAAAAAAATATTATTAATCTTAATAGACAATACTAAATCAAGTAAAAATTTTAAAATCTTTATAAAAATAAGGATCATTTAAAAAAAAAAAATCTTTATAAGTATAGGTCAATAATTTCACAGGTTTTGAAATTGAAACCGATCCCACACAGCATGGACGATTTGGAATATTTCCGGAATATTCCTATGTCCGCGAAAACCCCATGTAAAAACATTTCATGAAATGTTTGAAATGTTTTTACATAGAGTTTTCGCGGGCATAGGAATATTCCGGAAATCTTCCATGCCGTGTGGGATGGCATTAGGAACGAACGTTTTCTCTTTTAATGGAATTAAATTGGTAATGAAAAAAAATATACTAGGACGAGTTTAATAAACACACTGAGAAAAAAATTTAGTTGGATTAAGTAAGGCTTAATTGAATCAATGAAATCCCTTAGGTGCGGGCGGCACATAAAATATTTTGTTACATTAATACAAATATTTGAATTGAGTCAAATAAATATTTCATTTTTTAAATAAATATTTGATTCTACTAAACATCACAAATATTGGTTAAAAATAATATTTTGTATTTTCAAATAAATATTTGACTTACTAAATGTCGCGAAGATTGATTCAACAAAATTAATTCATTGTTTTTATAAAAAATTTTATCAATTAAAATGCCCATTTGTTTTTCTAATTGATTATTTCATTACATTAATAAATAGAATTAAATCAAATAATATTTTGTATTTTCAATTAAATATTTGACTTATTAAATGTCGCGAGGATTGATTCAATAAAATTAATTCATTGTTTTAATAAAAAAAAAATTATCAATTAAAATGTCCATTTGTTTTTCTAATTAATTATTTCATCATATTAATGCTTTATTGAAATTAAATTAGTTCAATATTTTATATTTTCAAATGAAAGTTTAATTTATTGAATATTTTAAATTTAATAAAATTTTAAGATTTAATAAAATTAATTCATTGTCTTAACAAAAAATTGATTAATTATTCGGTTTCACAAATAAAATATTCCTTCAAAGTAAAGAAATATTTAATTAATTCGATTTATAGATATTTTAATCGAACAAATACTGTCTTTAATCAACAGTATTTGCTTTCAGTGATTTACATTTATTTATTAACATCAATGAATTGATGACTCATTAAAGGACAGGTGAATATGATTCCATTTATTTATATGGTAAAGAATAACAATTATTAACATACTAACATTAGTATGCTTTATACAGTGATCGCACACGCAGTAAATCTAACATAAATTTCGCTCGCATTACAATTTACGTATTATCTTGAATTTTTAACTCCCTTATATGTCAACTTCGAAGCCTTCTTACCGCTTGCGAGATCGAAAATTAACGACGCCATCAAGCGGTAGTATCATCAAACCATCGAACTAAATGATTTTGTTAAAATAATAAATGTTTCTTTTAGTTCAAATATGTGTTATTTGAATGAAATAAATTATGTAGATGAATCAAATAGTGAATTTACTTGATTTTAACAAGTATTTAATCAGATTTCTCTGTAATTTTTATTAACTTTAGTACATATTTTCCTAAGTTATTCACTTAGCAAGACACGTATTTAAAACATGAGTTTGTTTGAGTATAAAGGATGATAACTTATACAAAAAAATATTTTTCAAGAATATTAAATATTAATTTTAACATTATATTTCATTTGATTTAGTAAATATGTTATTAAATAATAACTGCTTGTTTCAATAAATATTTCATTAAGATAATCAAATAATTATTTAATCGATCTGATAAAGAAATTAATTAATACAACAAAATATTTAATTGGGACATAAATAATAAAATATTTAATTGTTAAAAATAATAATTAATTCAATTAATCACTGATTTCATAGACGCAATATAATTAAATAATAAAAGTAATAAAATAATTTGGTAGAACAAAATAAATCAAATATTTGAATCAATTAAAAATTTAATTAATTTAATGCATCCAATTAATTAGAATATAGTAATGAAATTATTTGAGTAAAAGACAATGAGATATTTCATAGAATCAATCATATATTTCATAAAGAGAAAAAACGCATTCATCAAAGCAACTAAATATTGAATTAAAATGATTAGATATTTCATTGGCCAGTGAAATAATTTAATATAAGTCATACAATATTTATTTAAAACAATGAAATATCTTTTTGTTATTATTCAAAATTTATTGAAAGAATAAAACAATAATTTTGATATTATTAAATATTTCATTAATACAATTAAATATATTATTGAACAGTAAAGTAATTTAATAAAAGTGATATAATAATTAATTAAATCAATGTAATACATTCTTCTTTTAATCAAAATTTGATAAAAATAATAGAATAAATACGTTAGAATTAGTAAACATTTTATTAAGATAATTAAATATATTATTAAACATCAAAGTAATTTAGTAGAAGTATTATAATATTTAATTGAAATAGTGAAATATATTCTTATGTCAATCAAAACTTGATAGAATTAATAGAATAAATATATTCGGTTTAATAAATATTTCATTGAGATAATCAAATATATTATTGAACATTAAATTAATTTTATGGAAGTGTTAATATAATATTTAATTGAATCAATGAAATATATTCTTGTTTCAATAATAACTTGATAGAAATAATAGAATAAATAAATATTTCATTAAGATAATGAAATATATTATTAAACATTAAAGTAATTCAATAGAAGTGTTAATAGAATATTTAATTAAATCAGTAACATATATTCTTGATTCAATAACAATTTGATAGAAATAATAAAATAAATATATTTGGTTTTATAAATATTTCATTAAGATAATCTAATACATTATTGAACATTAAAGTAATTTAATGGAAGTGTTAATATAATATTTAATTAAATCAGTGAATTATATTCTTGTTTCAATAACAACTTGATAGAAATAATAGAATAAATATATTCGGTCTAATAAATATTTCTTTTAAAAAAATTTAATATCTGATTTTACGTTGTACCTTTCTTGACTTTAAAAAAATAATTTATTGGTTTTCTTTTTGTGAATTCATTGAAATCGGATTTGTTGATTTTGAAGAACCTATTTCTTTAAATTAATTGTAATTTTTATTGAAATGCTGATCAAATTTTATGTGTTATATACAACAAAATATTTTTTTTTATACAATCACATATATTATTAATTAAATGACAATTTTATTAACTTAGTGAAGCATTTATTTACAATATAAGCTTCTTTAACTTAATCGGATGACCGTTAATTCAAGCAAATATTATATTGATGATTGACTAATATTTTTTTATTGTTATAAATGATTTTGTAAATTTAACAAACGATTTACTAAAATAAATATTTAATTACTGTAACAAAATATATAGATAATTTACAAACATATTCTATTGTTACAAATAAATATTTTATAAAATTTTATCAGCTGCCTTAATGAAATTGATTTGATTAAATCAATCAAATAATTTAACCGAAACAATAAATTTTTCTTTATTTTAAAAAAATATTTATTTTTTTTAACTTAGGTATCAATTTTTTTTATCCCAACTAAATATTTCAGTGATTTAATAACCTTGCATATTACTTCAATCAAAATTAATTTTTATCAACAAAATATTTTATAACTACATTTATTTCATTGACTCAACTAAATTTTTTTCTCAGTGCACAATTCAGTGACTTTCATTAGTTTTAAGGGAGTAAACGCGCATGTAAAATATACAATGATTTTGAGAAAAATATCTCTCACTTATCGTCACGAGGTGGGAAATAAAGATATTTCGTCTCATTTTAAAATAAAATCGAGAAGTTAGCACTATGCAGTAATGAAAATTTCTCACGTTTTCGAATACATAAAAATTTCGTGATTAATTGTGTTGCCAGTAGAAATTGAGTATTTTGGGATTTGAGAGCTTTCAAAACAAAATATTATCGCATTCAGAAAATTTTGGTTTATTGAATCATTAAGAATATTTGTGCTTCAAACAGTTAATTTTATTAAATTAAAATTAGAACCAATCTTTTTAAAAAATATAAAGTCAAGGGTAATAAAATAAAATTCATAGCGGTTGTAATAGCAGAATTTATTTTCTTAAAATTGCATCAGTTACGAATTATTTTGAGTTAACTATACGTTATCTAGCATGCCAAGAATTGCGGTGTCAAAATTAAAACTTTTGTTTCTACTTGCACTAGAGAGACAAAGTTAGCACCAACAATTTTAGAAATTTAATATTTTAAGACAGTAAAGAATCGTTACAATGATATAATTTCAAAGTTGTCAGCGTAAATGAAGACAAATTTAACACCTTGAAATCAAAGTAAAATAAAATATAACTCTTTTAGGCTTGGGAATCAAACTCAAATCTTTTTCCAACGCGCAGCAACCACTCGAGTATCATGATACCTCTTCAACGGAAATTCACATATCGCGTCAGAATAAATTCTAAACGTTCAAGAACGTGTAGCCTCGTGCTATGTAAACCGGTGTGTTGGTTACTTGAGATCGTCGAACGGTAGACTCATTTTAGATAACCCTAGAATAATATAACTCGGTGTATACAATGGAGATAATTAAACCTCCAGTAGAAATAAATTGCCTCAACACTCAATAACTTCTTTATAAAATAAATTTAAACATCAATATAAGCTAAGGATTTCTTGCTTGTCCATGTTGACAATTATGTCATGTTAAAACTTTCAACGTGGATTTTTTTTGTTAAAAAGGAGTGTAATAAAACAGCTATTTTAATTAAAATTTTTATTTTCAAAGCAGTGTTATTTTTATATCAACAAACTTCGGTAGACTTGGTTCAATTAAAACTAAGGCAAGCTAACGAATTATATTTGGTTGAAGATTTGTAAAAAAAAGCATAGTAATCGTTCTAGATGAATGTTCTTTTCTAAAATCAGTTTTAAAAAAAATTATTTTCATTATTAGGTTACACAATTTGATAAAACTTGAATTAACAACTTTTGATTTTTTTAGTTACTCAAAATAAAGCTACCTTAATAAAATTTTTTTTATATACAATCAAGTGAAAATGATACCAATGTTGACAAATTGGATTAGTACGAAACTTCATCTAACGCCTAAAAATTTTCTTAATATAAATTTATAATCATCTATTAGTTTAGTAAACCTAGTAGTGATATTTAACCAATGTTTCCTTTTTTAGCTTTTCTACTACCCAAAAATGGTCGTGTTTTTTCCTTTGCTATTTGCAGTAATAATCTGCATTAAGAAGGGGCCGAACTATCTGTCTTTGTCTAATAGCATTTTTCATCATTTATGTAAACACTATCCGGTATAACAAGAAAAAAATAGCAGCCCCCGCTAGATATTAGTATAATAAGTAAATTTTGTAATAACAACCAAATTTTTTCACTGCGTAGTTTTTGAATAATTAGAGATCTACCAAAAAAAGATAGGTTATATTCTAGATTGCTAGTAGGTCTCTAATTAGTCAAAAACTATGCGGTAAAAAATTTGGTTGTTATTACAAAATTTACTAATTATACTAATATCTAGCGGGGGCTGCTATTTTTTTCTTGTTATACCGGATAGTGTTTACATAAATGATGAAAAACGCTATTAGACAAAGACAGGTAGTTCGGACCCTTCTTAATAAAAGAATATAATGAAATAATATAGGATGATAGCGAGATCAAAACAGTTTGATAGTTTTGTTTTTGATAAAAAAAAAAAACCATTTTCTTTTCCATTCGTTTGTTCAAGGATGACTAATGCGATCATGTATTTACTTTATTCTTGACTTCGATCTCAACATAAATAGTTATTTAAACTGTTCATTATTATTTTGCAATTTTCAACGGAATAATCTTTTTCTCAAAACAAGCATAGCTAATGTTTAAAAGTATATCAAAAGCTATTAAGAAAATTTTTTTAAATTTAAAGTGTTCTACTTTTACAACATTCCAATTACCGAAGCTTTCTGGAAATTAAAACAATACTTGACTATTAGTACCAATGTGTCTTTTAACCTGTTAAGTATCAAATGTACCTAATTTTGTAGAAAAATAGAAAGAAAAAAGAAAAATTTTTTTTTAATTCATGAACATTAAACAATCGTATACAAGTAAATTCCTGTCAAGAAACATGAAGCATTTTTCATTGTTGATGAGAATTCTTTTTGCTTTTGCAGACCAAAAATTAAAGTAAATTAAATTCTCCATTTTACTAAAATCTGCTATTTTACGTGAACTAAGTGGAAAATTGATATAGTCTTCATTTATTACAACGTGCAGGCAATTAAAAATAAAAAAAAATAACCATTTAGTTATTTTGAATTTCCGCGATTAACAATAAAATTAAAACAAGTCATCACTAGTGCTCAATAGTATAACTGTAGTTGAAATTGTTGATGTGTATATTATTATAGTGAGTTTAATCATAAGAATAATGATCAACTGGATTGTTTGAGTTAATATGAATGCTTGTTTGTATGTATAAAAAATCCGAGAAACTCAATATTTTAAATTTCGTTAATGTGAACATTTCAAAAACAACTTCATAAAATTTGAAGATATTATTTTTATGTGTTTATTTTTATGTGTACTTTAATGTAGCTGTCTATGAATAGTATTTTCTTCTAAATATGAAATGCGTGACAAAAATATATTTGTAAAGCTTTTCTTTATTACTTTATTATTATTTGTTTTCGACATTTTCTAAAACGAGCAAAAAGGGTATATGAGTGGACAGAGTGCATGCCACATGTTTAGGATGACCGCGCGTCGTATCATAAAGGACTTAAAGTAATAAAGGTTATAACTACGCTTCGATTTACACTCTTCTGCGTAGGCGTGTGTATTAGTTAGGACTAGAAAAATGCAGTTTCTTGATTGGTTTTTAAGGAATTCGTTAATATAAAGGGAGGAGACAAACATTAGCTTGTCAACTTTCCTACATTATAATAGTCAGAAATAACTGAGACATTCAAACGTACGGTTGTCTACAGTCGGACTTCGAGCGAACTCTCGAATTTTTGTACTTCTAATAATTAAACATTTGTATCGTAATTTTGTATTTATATGTAATTCTTACTTTCGCGTATAATTGTCAAGCTAACATACTAATTTTCCTTTTTAATGATTTATACATTTACTGTAATTATAATATCTGTTTTTTAATAAATATAATATTTCGAATTTAATACAGGAATCTTTTAATTTCGTAAGATTCAAACATTGGTCCTTCGAGTGTCGGATGATTAAAAAGTGTTAGCGTAAGTGACAAATACGTGAATAAATTGCATAACAGTGTAATTTAATATTCGGACTTAATTATTGTGTAATAATTTGTTATAAATTTACCGTATAACAATTTATAGAACTGAACTTATAATTGTTTACTACTAGTGTTGTGAATAATTAGTTTAATATTTACTAGAACTCTTAATATACAAATGTTATAATTTATTACAAATTATTAGGACTAAAACTAAACAAATAATTTGTGTACCTTACAAAATCTAAGAACTTGGTGATTTTGAAAATTAATAATAGGACTTTAGTGCAATATTAGAACTTGTGATACTACGCAATTAAATAAAGTGCATACAAAGAACTTTACAGTCAACATCAACTCGCAACGGTGGGCGGCAAAAGGACTACACGCTACGAGTTCATACATACACACAAGCTACTATAACGGTAAGTCTCCAATCTTTCTTTTCCTCTCCGTAATTCCTTTTAGACATTATTTTGTTTGAGTTTTACTGTATAAAAAATGGATGATTTAAAGACAAAACGCGCAGCTATTAAAGCAAAGGTTACGCGATTTTCAAATCAATTCGAACATGAAAGGTTGAGTTTGAACATTCCTACCTTACGCGTGCGATTAGAAAAAATAGAACCTTTGTACGAAAAATATGAAGAAATTCAATCAGAAATTGAATTTTTAACTAGTGAGAAAGGAGATGAGGCCGAAGAACAGGCCCAAGCCAAAGAAAGAGATACGTTCGAAAACTCGTATTTCACAGTAGTAGCTAAAGCGCGAGAAGCTATTAAGCGCGCGAACGGAACGAACACAAGAACATCACCGCGAATTATGCAAGCTAACGATGAAGATTCTGACGGTAATGAAATAGTGTACCAAAGGGGGATGCATTTACCAAAATTAAATGTACCTGTATTTGATGGCAATTACGATCAATGGGTCAGATTTCGCGATTCATTTATTTCCATGGTTGATAATAATCGACAACTTAGTAATATTCAAAAATTTCATTACTTAGATCAAGCATTAGTTAAAGATGCAAAACGTGTAATCGCGGCATTTAGCGTATCAGAAGACAATTATGCAACAGCATGGGAAACCTTAAAGGCGCGATACGAGGACGAAAACGAGTTGATACATCATCACGTTGCTGGTATTTTCGAAGCAACGCCCGTTAAAAACAATTCGCACTTAGAACTTAGGCAATTATTAGACACTATAAATAATCATTTACTTAGCCTCAAAGCATTAAAAGAACCTACGGACAATTGGGATACGTTAATCATGTACTTATTAAAGACAAAATTAAATAATGATATAAAAGTCGAATGGGAGAAAATGATATCTTTAAAAACAGGACGCGTAACATTAAAAGAAATGAAAGTATTTTTAGAAAATCATTGCAAATTCTTATATAAAACAAGCACAACAACAAGTGTATCCAATAAACTCAATAAATTTCCTATAAAATCAAGTAATAATTCTAACAATACTAATAACGTAAAATCATATACAGTAACAGCAAAAAGTTGTCATTTATGTAAGGGAGAACATGCATTGTACGCATGTAATGAGTTCAGACGACTTTCTCCTTCTATGCGCATACAAAAAGTACAACAATTTAAGCTTTGTTTTAATTGTTTAGCGGGTGACGGACATTTTAATAAAGAGTGTAAATTTGGTCCTTGTAGAAAGTGCGGACGTAAGCACAATACATTGTTACATTTAGAACAACCTACAATACCATCGCTTCCCATGCAAAATACAGAAAAAACGGACGGGAAGGTAGAACAGCAGAAAAACTTTAGCGCACGGACTTCTATTAATACAGTATCGTATGTATTATTAGCAACAGCTCGGATATATGTACATGATAAAAGTGGAAACAAACATGAGTGCCGTGTACTGTTAGATCAAGGTTCACAGCCGCACATCATGACCACTGAACTTTGTAAAAAATTAAATTTGCAATGCACACAAGCAAGAACTACTTTATCAGGTATTGAACAAGGCAATCAAAGAGTACCTTATCAAGCGACGGCAAAGGTAAGCTCAAGAGTAACGGACTTTTCGACAACAATCACTTGCTTAGTCATCGATAAAATAAGTGACGATTTGCCATCACAGCGAATAAAATCAACTAATATTACAATACCTGATGGAATAGATTTAGCTGATCCATCATTCGACCAAGAACAGCCTATTGATATTTTAATTGGCGCAGCTTTATTTTATGAACTATTATGTGTAGGACAAATAAAATTAAAGGAAAATGAACCGTACTTTCAAAAAACTTTATTAGGATGGATTGTAGGTGGAACGATACAGCTGCCTGTTAAAAATGATAGGGCAGTATGCAATTTTGTTAAGAACGATGATTTAAATGCACAACTTGAGAAATTCTGGAAAATCGAACAATGTTTCTCAGAATCATCTCAATTATCAAAGAACGATCCAGCTGAAAAACATTTTCAAAAAACTACAGAACGAGATGAAAAAGGAAGGTTTATTGTAAGCATACCTTTTAAAGAAACAGAACTTTCTCAGCTTGGATCATCAAAGGACATGGCCTTAAAAAGATTATTTTCTATGGAGAAAAAATTGTCAAAAAATCCATCATTCAAGGCACAGTACATAGAATTCATGAAGGAATATGAAACACTTGGACATATGAGTGAAATTCCTCCAACATCGTGTGATGATAATAAAACCCATTTTTATTTGCCACACCACGCAGTCATTAAAGATGATAGTACTACAACAAAGCTACGAGTTGTTTTTGACGGATCAGCAAAAACTTCGACGGGTATTTCTCTTAATCAAGCACAGTATATCGGTACGCCTGTACAAGATGAACTTTTTTCAATTTTACTAAGATTTCGACAGCATCGTTACGTATTATCAGCTGATGTAACAAAAATGTACAGGCAAATACAAATTAAAGAGGAAGAAAGAGCAATGCAGCGTATTTTATGGCGCACTGATAATAATTCCCCGGTCAAGGTATACGAATTAAATACAGTAACGTACGGTACGGCATCAGCACCGTTTTTAGCAACTAGATGCATGTATGAAATCGGACAAACATGTAAAGAACAATATCCCGTAACTAGCCATGCAATAATGCATGATTTTTATGTAGATGATTTATTATCAGGCGCTGAAACAATTCAAGAAGAAATTCAATTAAAAAACGAATTAAATTTAACATTTAAAGCTTATGGACTAGAGCTTCGTAAATGGTCTTCAAACGATACGCGAGTTATTCATGATAATGATAAGATGAACAAACAAGATGTAACTATTCATGGGGACAAGGATCCAAAAATTCTAGGACTTGTATGGGATCCTCAAACTGACATTTTAAAGTATCGTGTAAAAAGTACGGACTCTCGAAAGGTTACAAAACGAACGATTCTTTCGATAATTGCACAAATCTTCGACCCGCTCGGTCTTGTCGGCCCTGCGATTATTCAAGCAAAGGTTTTAATGCAAAGGCTATGGTCATTAAAACTTGATTGGGATGAATCAGTACCTCAAGACGTATATACTACGTGGCTTAGAATTTATCAAGACATAATTAATGTCAATAAATTAATAATTCCACGATACGTAAGGTCTCATACATTTGAGAAAATTGAATATCATGGTTTTTGCGATGCATCAGAAATCGCTTATGGCGCTTGTATTTATGTATGTACAACAAATAAGGATGGCACACGAAACGTGAATTTATTGTGTGCGAAATCACGAGTCGCTCCGTTAAAGGCCACTTCAATACCACGACTGGAATTATTGGGTGCTTTATTATTAGCGCAACTTTCGCATAAAGTATCAACAGCATGCAACGTTGATAAAAATCAATGGTATTTTTGGACAGATTCAATGGTAACTTTAGCTTGGATTAAATCAGAATCAAACAAATGGAAAACATTTGTTGCGAACCGTACAGCAGAAATCCAAGAACTTACAAACGGACGATGGAATCACGTAGAATCAGCACAAAATCCTGCCGATCTTATATCACGAGGTATAAGCACTACTGATTTGCATGAATCAAACATGTGGTGGAATGGACCATCCTGGCTGTTACTTGATACAAATGATTGGCCTAATTCATCAATAGAGGATATAAATGAAGCACCAGAGAAACGAAAAATAGTACACAGTTTTATTACAAAACAGATAAACGAAGAAAGATTGAACGAAACAGATAACAATAAATTAAACAGTGACATTTTTGATAGATTTTCTTCATTCACAAGACTCGTACGAACTACAGCATATATTTATAGGTTTTATAATAATTGTAAAATAAAGAGAAGTCATCGATTAGCGGCTAAAAGGCAAGAAAAACCACATGAGAAATTACATAATAGTTTAAAACTGTGCACTTCAGAAATCGAATTTGCAAAGCTAAGTTTAATTAAATTAGCACAAAGTCAAACATTTTACAATGAACTTTTAGAATTACAAAAAGCAAAAAATAATGTATTACAATTAAAAAATAGTAAGTTAAATCAATTAAATCCGTTTATAGACAACTTAGGACTTTTAAGAGTAGGTGGTCGTTTGAAAAATGCAGAAATTTCATTCGATGAAAAACATCCAATAATTTTAGCAGCAACTCACAGATTTACTTATCTATTAATTAAGTACGAACATAAAAGATTATTGCACGCAGGGTGTCAAGCAGTTATTAATTCGCTTCGCAAAAAATATTGGCCATTAACAGGAAAAAATATAGTAAAGAAAATTCTACGAGAATGTATCACATGCTTTAAAGTACGACCAAATGAACCAACATATGTCATGGGAAATTTGCCTTCGGTTAGGGTAACACCGATGCGCGCATTTTATAATTGCGGAGTGGATTTTGCAGGACCATTTTTTATTAAAGAAAGGGCTCGATCTCGGGTCCCAATAAAATCGTATATATGTATTTTTGTATGCTTAGTGACTAAAGCTGTACGCATCGAACTGGCAGTAGATCTATCAACTAATGCATTTTTAAATTGTTTAAAAAGATTGATTTCTAGACGCGGAATTTGCAAAAATATTTACTCCGATAACGGAACTAATTTTGTCGGAGCAAAAAATGAACTTTTAGAAGTAAAGCGTATGTTAACGGACGAGAACTTTCAAAATGATATTGCTAATTTTTTATCAACCTTTTCTATCGATTGGCATTTTATACCTCCGCATGCGCCTAATTTTGGTGGGTTATGGGAAAGCGCGGTAAAGTCTGCAAAATATCATTTAAAGCGAGTAGTAGGAGAAACGCGACTTACATACGAAGAATTATACACAGTATTAACTCAAATTGAATCATGTCTAAATTCTAGACCTTTAACACCTTTATCCAACGACCCAAATGACCTTACTCCTCTCACTCCTGGCCATTTCCTTATTGGAGACGCACTTACAGCTTTTCCGCAAGTAGATTTACGTACTGTCAACATGCACACATTGAATAAATATCAACATCTTCAACAAATGGTGCAACATTTTTGGCAGCGATGGCAACGAGAATATTTATCTCAACTACAAGGTCGCCCAAAGAAAAAATGTACTAACTTGAACACTATCGATATAGGTACGATGGTATTAATCAAAGAAGATAATACACCTCCATTGCATTGGCCTTTAGGCCGTATAATAGAATTGCACCCAGGTAATGATGGTATCACTAGAGTGGTATCTATAAAGGTCGCAAAGGGTATTGTCAAGCGAGCCGTCACAAAAATCTGCATATTACCAATGGAAAATAAGAACGGGTCAAACATCACTGAAGATGTGCCTACAATTGATCAACAAATTTAATTTCAAGTGTTATTTAGTGGAAATGTCATTACGTAATTTCACATTTATTGAACTCTAATTTAATATTTAGTGGACTATAAGAAAATGTATTAGATCATTTTTTTTTTGTACTATACTATTTTACATTATTTTAATTGTATTCTAATTTACATTATATTCATTATACTTAAGATTTGGATTCTTTATGGACAAAGTGTACAATTTATAATTTTTCAATATGTATTTATAATTTCAGATCAACGAAACTGCATAGGTAATTAAACAATAGTAATAGAACCTGTGTGAGAATTTATTTGATTAACAGACTTAAGAGATAGCATTAGGAACTTTATTTAAGTACGTTGAAAGATATTCTTTCAAGGCGGGCGGTATGTTTGAGTTAATATGAATGCTTGTTTGTATGTATAAAAAATCCGAGAAACTCAATATTTTAAATTTCGTTAATGTGAACATTTCAAAAACAACTTCATAAAATTTGAAGATATTATTTTTATGTGTTTATTTTTATGTGTACTTTAATGTAGCTGTCTATGAATAGTATTTTCTTCTAAATATGAAATGCGTGACAAAAATATATTTGTAAAGCTTTTCTTTATTACTTTATTATTATTTGTTTTCGACATTTTCTAAAACGAGCAAAAAGGGTATATGAGTGGACAGAGTGCATGCCACATGTTTAGGACGACCGCGCGTCGTATCATAAAGGACTTAAAGTAATAAAGGTTATAACTACGCTTCGATTTACACTCTTCTGCGTAGGCGTGTGTATTAGTTAGGACTAGAAAAATGCAGTTTCTTGATTGGTTTTTAAGGAATTCGTTAATATAAAGGGAGGAGACAAACATTAGCTTGTCAACTTTCCTACATTATAATAGTCAGAAATAACTGAGACATTCAAACGTACGGTTGTCTACAGTCGGACTTCGAGCGAACTCTCGAATTTTTGTACTTCTAATAATTAAACATTTGTATCGTAATTTTGTATTTATATGTAATTCTTACTTTCGCGTATAATTGTCAAGCTAACATACTAATTTTCCTTTTTAATGATTTATACATTTACTGTAATTATAATATCTGTTTTTTAATAAATATAATATTTCGAATTTAATACAGGAATCTTTTAATTTCGTAAGATTCAAACATGGATAAGTAATACAAATTTACAAAATCAAGTTCAATTTTGAAATTAAATTTCTTCTTCTTCTTCCAAAATCAACAAATTGCTTATTCACAACATAAATTAATATTAGATTCAATAAAATCAAAATTATTTTTTAAAAATAATGAATAATTATCAAAAACAACTACCTTCATCATTAAGGAAAACGGACGAACCAAAAGTACCTTTTGTTTTTAATGTTTAATATTTCGCTAACTATATTATATTTCATTTAAAGTATTAGGTTATAAAAATGTAAATGCAAATTAGAAACATATTGAAAAGGATTTAAAAATTTGTTAATACTTAAACGAAAACTGTGTAATTTTTACTTTATTTATTCAACAGTCATTACAAAAGCTAAGTTCTCATTGTACATACAACCAGACTTGTATTCCAAGATTTATCGTTGTAAAAATCTAGTTATTTAACGTAATACCATATTTAAAGATTTAAATATATAACAGTTGGTGTCACACGAATTGCGTGCGCAACTTCTTGAAGTAGGACTTTTCTTTTTAAAGAAAACTAAGTAAAACATTTTTTTTATGTATATAAAACATGGTACCAAAAAGAAGTTATAAACTTTGCGACTCGAGTATGAATAAAAAAATATATGAATATGAATATGAAAATGAATGATGAATAATAGTCCAGGCGGGATCTGTTTTAAAATGGGTAGATTTGGATGTTTCATATATAGTCGCTAATTTTTGCTTGAATGTCTCCGAAATTATGTTAGATATGATAATTTCGATATGCGCCAGTTGAAAAAGTTGTGCTAAATTCGCTATTAAACGAATAGTGAAAAAATCTCGAAAAATACGATTTTTTTCATTCGTTTTTTATTTATAGCTCCTTAAATATACATTTTAGAGAAAAATGTAAAAGAAAAAAAAAGTTGGATGATAAAATTTTACATAAAATGATGATTTTTTGAAATAGAAAATTTCATTTTTTATGTTAGAAAAACGACAACGATTGCGAAAAAACTGCCCAAAAATTAATGTTTTGTTAAATGATTTTTTTAATTATTTAAATTTATCATATGATTTTAATATTGAGCCACAGAAAACTTTTTGATATGATAAAACAGCCCAGCAAATTTGATTAGAATCGGTCTGTTCGTTGCTTCACAATAATTTAACAATTAAGCGTCCCGCAAAAAATGCAAAAATTTCAAAACTTTATTGCAAATAAAATAATGTTTTCAGATGGGTGCTGATTTTTTTACATATAGCAGACTATTAAAGCTTTCAAATGCACTTTGAAAAATTAAAATCGGTTAATTAGGAGAGTCTTGGGAATTTTAAAAAAAATATAGTTAAATTTATGCTTATAAACAAATTGAATATCTTTTTCAATTTTAAATTAAATGAAACCCAAAAACTTTTGTTTGAAAATACTTTGAAAGACGCTCATTTTAAAAAAAGAAAAGTCAAATTCCGCTCAATAGTTTTTGAGCTATGACTCACCAAAGTTAACTTGTGTTTATTATTAAACAATAAACAATAGAAAGTCAATTAAAGTGTTATTAGCTTTATTTGTCCAAGCACTTTTTAGGCAAAAGTTTTCAAAACATGCGCTCTTTGGAAACACATAAAAAACATCGATTAAAATTACTCTGATCACTTGAAAAGCCGTTAAAAACGCAGAGGGTCACGTGATGGAGCAAGCTGATTGAAAAGTGAAATCAAGACTTAAAAACTACAGCGCGCTCTAAAAATGCGATTATCTCGGCTTCTAATGGTCCGATTTTGATCTCTTTTTTTTTAAATCGATGTGTCGGAAGTCAAGGAATTCAAATATTTTATGATAAATAATCAATTATGCGTATAATTTGTTATATTAACATAACTTTAAATCATGAGATAAAAAATTTTGTATTTAAGCATTTTTTCGTCTATTTTACATGTAAAGTGCTCAATCTTATGTAATTTTATCTACTAAATGCGAAATTATTTGATATTAATTTTTAATATTGTTTAAACAAATTAGAAAATTGAAAAATTGTGAAAAGTTGAAAAAATGTTAAATAATTTCAAAAGTATCATCATTTCAATCGTTAATGTCTATAATAAACTAAATGAGAATTCTGTACTTATTATTATTATTTTATAAACATTATTAATTTATTAATTAAGGAAAAAATTATAAAAGTGAAAAATTTATTTGAAAATTAGGAATTTTAAACGGATAATATAAAAGAAGAAATATGATGTGAAAAATAAATCTTCTTTTATATTATCCGTTTAAAATTTCTAATTTTCAAATAAATTTTTCACTTTTATAATTTTTTCCTTAATTAATAAATTAATAATGTTTATAAAATATTAATAATAAGTACAGAATTCTCATTTAGTTTATTATAGACATTAACGATTGAAATGATGATACTTTTGAAATTATTTAACATTTTTTCAACTTTTCACAATTTTTCAATTTTCTAATTTGTTTAAACAATATTAAAAATTAATATCAAATAATTTCGCATTTAGTAGATAAAATTACATAAGATTGAGCACTTTACATGTAAAATAGACGAAAAAATGCTTAAATACAAATTTTTTATCTCATGATTTAAAGTTATGTTAATATAACAAATTATACGCATAATTGATTATTTATCATAAAATATTTGAATTCCTTGACTTCCGACACATCGATTTAAAAAAAAAAAGATCAAAATCGGACCATTAGAAGCCGAGATAATCGCATTTTTAGAGCGCGCTGTAGTTTTTAAGTCTTGATTTCACTTTTCAATCAGCTTGCTCCATCACGTGACCCTCTGCGTTTTTAACGGCTTTTCAAGTGATCAGAGTAATTTTAATCGATGTTTTTATGTGTTTCCAAAGAGCGCATGTTTTGAAAACTTTTGCCTAAAAAGTGCTTGGACAAATAAAGCTAATAACACTTTAATTGACTTTCTATTGTTTATTGTTTAATAATAAACACAAGTTAACTTTGGTGAGTCATAGCTCAAAAACTATTGAGCGGAATTTGACTTTTCTTTTTTAAAATGAGCGTCTTTCAAAGTATTTTCAAACAAAAGTTTTTGGGTTTCATTTAATTTAAAATTGAAAAAGATATTCAATTTGTTTATAAGCATAAATTTAACTATATTTTTTTTAAAATTCCCAAGACTCTCCTAATTAACCGATTTTAATTTTTCAAAGTGCATTTGAAAGCTTTAATAGTCTGCTATATGTAAAAAAATCAGCACCCATCTGAAAACATTATTTTATTTGCAATAAAGTTTTGAAATTTTTGCATTTTTTTGCGGGACGCTTAATTGTTAAATTATTGTGAAGCAACGAACAGACCGATTCTAATCAAATTTGCTGGGCTGTTTTATCATATCAAAAAGTTTTCTGTGGCTCAATATTAAAATCATATGATAAATTTAAATAATTAAAAAAATCATTTAACAAAACATTAATTTTTGGGCAGTTTTTTCGCAATCGTTGTCGTTTTTCTAACATAAAAAATGAAATTTTCTATTTCAAAAGTTCATCATTTTATGTAAAATTTTATCATCCAACTTTTTTTTTCTTTTACATTTTTCTCTAAAATGTATATTTAAGGAGCTATAAATAAAAAACGAATGAAAAAAATCGTATTTTTCGAGATTTTTTCACTATTTGTTTAATAGCGAATTTAGCACAACTTTTTCAACTGGCGCATATCGAAATTATCATATCTAACATAATTTCGGAGACATTCAAGCAAAAATTAGCGACTATATACGAAACATACAAACCAAAACAGATCCCGCCTGGACTATAATGAATAAAATGACGGTGTATATCAACAGTCAAATAATAAAATAAAAAATAAATATATTACAGGAGATACATATTAAATGTAAAGGGTGAAATTAGGCACTATAGAGAGAACCTCTCGGATAGATGGTCGAGAGAAGGATGAGTCTTAGTGAATCGTGAAAGTGCACATCATGTGACACAAATGGACTAGTTTTCCTATTGGGATTTCAAATGGATAGATAGTGGGGGAAAAATGGTGCTGACGAGAGCTGAACTTGAGTAATGAAATTCGACTTTTGTCGGCGCCATTTTTCCCCCACTATCTGTCCATTTTAAATCCCAATAGGAGCACTTTTTGAGGGACACAAGAAATGAAAAAATGAAATACAATGAATATTTTCACTGACAGTGTTGATTTGATAAAACGTCACTGTATAGGGAGGGAACTGATTCAATCACACGCAGTGAAACGCGTAGAAAATTACCGATGTGTTGGGATACCTAACGTCACTGTGTAGGGCATAACTTTTTGCGAGCACCTCACAGAATAATAAAAGAATAAAGTACCGAAATAAAACCCATGTTGCAGTTGAATAAAGACATTGATTAAAACAAAATTCAATGATACTACTCAGGCAATATTAATTTGTATTGGCTGATTCCATTCAGATTCATGCAGGCCGTCACTGATCGAATTTTTTTTTTCTTTTAAGTAATAAAAATACCTTCTATTATGTATATGAAGATAAAATTTACCTCGTAGAACGCTCAAAATTTTTTTTTTCTACCACAGCAATTTTAGTGTTGGATGTAAAAACGAAAATTCAAAAATTGAAAATGAACCTCTACTTCTAAATGACTATAGCTCCGTCAATTTTGAATCTTTTTGGGCGTTCTTTTAACGAAAGTGTGCGGAAATCTGTCTAGTTTTAAATGCAATCTCGATTTTTGTAATACAATTTGATCTCACTGAGTTATTTACGAAAAACCGAAAAAAAGCGTTTTTTTTCAAACCCGATTTTCTCAAAAACCATATATTTTTTTTTTGAAAATTTTATATGATTTTATACATAAAAAATACTAACTTTTAGGGTAGGTGAGAATATGCGATTTTGCCTTATTTTTTTTAACAGATTTTAAAACGTTTTTTTTTTATATTTTCTATTTTTTAAAACATTGATACCATGGCGCATTGTACTATTTTTCCAACTTTACGTATTCTTACAACTATTTTCATGCTTTTATTTATTAATATATCAAAAATATCAACAATAATCTTTAAAACAAACCCCAGATCGAATATTTTGATCAATTAGAACCAAAGTTATGACGATTTAAAGTTTAAAAAAAAATGCTGAAACTTTAAGAGGAGGTCACGTATCTCTGTCCTTTTCTAATCAAAGAATTGAGTTTTTTACACTAACTAACAACTTTAGCAAAAAATGAAGAGAAAGCCGCATCTCGTAATAAAAAAAGCAATATTTTCTTTGATAAGAAAGAATTAATTTTATTGCTTCGTTTTCAAAAAAACCTTGAAAAACTTAAATCATAGAGGTTAGAGTGGACAATTTGGTTTTTCAAGGTTTTCTTGAGAACGAAGCAATAAAATTAATTCTTTCTAATCAAAGAAAATATTGCTTTTTTTGTTACGAGATGCGGCTTTCTCTCCATTTTTTGCTAAAGTTGTTAGTTTGTGTAAAAAACTCAATTCTTTGATTAGAAAAGGACAGAGATACGTGACCTCCTTTTAAATAAATATGATATTTACATTGAGGAAACGCAATTTTCGTTAAAGATTAAAATCTGAAGATATAAATTTTTTAATTTAAAAAAAAAAGTTATTTTGATGAAAGAATACATGACCATTTATCCTCTTTTTATGGTACATTATTTTAATAAAAATTTTTTTTGTTCAAGAATATAATTTTTTCATCAGTTTGAATTTCGCGTCTAGAATTTGAATTTATTTTGTAAGGAGCTGACGCATGTCACTACTAGGTGGCGATGATTCGTTCTTTGCATTCTTATTAACGACTTGACACGTTTAAAAATATAAAAAAAGGAAGATAAAAAATAAAGATGTTTAAGAAAAATTATTTTTTTCGATCTGTCATTGAACAGAATATCAATAATGGCATCACTGATTGTTAAAATAAAATGCAAGAATTTAAAAGAAAGGCACGAAAAATTTGTTTATGATTGCTCCAAAAGTCCGCTTAGAGAATTAGGTGATCTATCGGAGTCTTTGAAGCGCTTGTATCCAAATACTTCTTTCTCTAGAGAAGATAAAGTATGCCCTTCGTGTTACAAAATATTATTAGATGAAGTGAAAAATACGCCTATTTCATCGACTTCAAGCAGTCAACAATCTTCGGAAGATTTTATTTATAGTGAGGCTGTGGTAGAACAGCTCAACGAGACTTCAAGTAATTTGAAATTAAACATTTCACCAAATACCTCAAAGTATCAATATCAAGATGCGAGAATCTTATGTTCTCCGAAAAAGAAAACAAATGAACGATGCATTTGATTCACAAATAGCAAGTAAAATGATGAAAGTATACGATATAACGGATTTGCCCGCATTGAATGAAAATAATGAATGTAAAACAAATGATAAATGGCTTGAGAATATTAAAATTGCATTAGATAATTGTTCAAATTTTCTTGAGAAAGTGCGATTGTTGAATATTATACCAAGTGATATTTCCAAAGATTATTTATTATCAGTTTTACCAAATGTAACTATTTATATGACTGATCAAGCACGATCATTGGTAAATAATAAAAAAATTTACAAGCAGTCTGAGAACTATTGTGGCCATTCTTTGGATAGTGAAATTGTAATGAAAGTAAAGGATTATTATCTGAACGATGATTTTAATTGTTCTCGTCAAAGTGCAAATAAAAGGGACACAGTATCCATCAAAGAAAATGGTACAAGAACTAAAAAAGTCAAACGCTTTCTTACGCGAAGTATAAAAGAAATATATCAATTATTTAAAGATAAAAATCCTGAAATGAAAACAAAAATTGGTAAATCAACATTCTATGTTTTAAGACCGAAGTGGGTTATACCACATCCACCCACCGGTTCGTGTCTTTGCGTTTACTGCGAGAATCTTAAACTTATGTTAGATGCTTTGAATAATTATAAAAAAGAGAATAAACAAGACATTGTAGATTTGGAATTGAAAATATGTTCTTCACTTTTTTGTTCAAAAGATGATATGAAATGTGTACTAAGAGAACGTAAAGAATGTCCCACTGGAGATTCTATTGATTTACAAATAATTTCTTTGACAGAAGAAGATTTTTATGAAGAAATAATTTATGGTGTTTAGGAAAAATCAAATTTACTGAATAAAACTAGCACAATTGAAAATTTCTTAATAGAGTTAAGAGAGCGTGCTCTCACTGTAAGAGCTCTTAAATTGGTCAAAGAAATTCAACGTATAGCAATTAAGAGGACGCTGGATCTCTCTATCCTTTTCTAATTAAAAAATGTAAATTTTTGGGAAAACTAGTTATTATTGATAGAAATTAAGGGTTGTCCGCAACTTCTATAGTGAAAAACAATATTTTGTCCGATGAGAGCAAATTAGTTTTATTGCTTTTTTTTAAAGTAAAGTTTGACATACTTAAATAACGTAATCTCTAGCTTAATTTAGGATTTTGTAAGTATGTCAAACTTTACTTAAAAAAAAAGCAATAAAATTAATTTGCTCTCATCAGACAAAATATTGTTTTTCACTATAGAAGTTGCGGACAACCCTTAAGAGCAGGTCGTATATCTCTATCCTTTTCTAATCAAAGAATTTATTTTTTTGCAAAAACTAATAATTGTAGCAAAAAATAAGGAGATAGCCCCATCTCGTATAATAAAAAGGAAGATTTTCTTTGATGAGGAAAAATTATTTTTATCGATTCGTTTTGAAGAAAACCTTGAAAAACTTAAAAAATAAAGGTTAGGATGGACGATTCAGTTTTTCAAGGTTTTCTTAAAAACGAAGCGATAAAAATAATTTTTCCTCATAAAAGAAAATCTTCCTTTTTATTATACGAGATGGGGCTTTCTTCTTATTTTTTGCTACAATTATTAATCTTTGTGAAAAAATCAATTCTTTGATTAGAAAAGGACAGATATACTCGACCTCCTCTTAATTTCTATCAATAATAACTAGTTTTCCCAAAAATTTACATTTTTCAATTAGAAAAGGATAGAGAGATACAGCGTCCCCTTAAAGAGGTTAAACTTTTAGCGAAAAATAATGACTTCCAATTAGTTATTCATGTCGATTTTGCAAAAAATTGGACAGTTCTGCTTAAAAATGAAATTTAAAGCTATCATTGGAGTAAAAACCAAATATCAATATTTACGTCAGTATGCTATTTTGAAAATGATAAAACAGTCGGTTATGTCACCGTCTTTGACGATATTAAACATGATTCGTCGCATGCCCTCATGGCAATAAATTTAATTATCGACAACTTAAAACAAAAACATATTGCGCAAGATCTTGATAAAATCATAACCATTTCCGATGGAGCTGCCAGTCATTTTAAAAATAGATATCAATTCTATGAGCTCCAAAACTCAAAAGTAAACAGAAAATGGCTTTTTTCTGCAACAGGTCATGACCATGGTAAAGGCGCTTGTGACAGTATTGGTGGTTTAGTTAAACATTATGCTACTACGCATAATTTGTCCAAGAAGAGTGCAGATTTTATTAGAAACGCTGAAAATTTCGCCACTCACGTGTCAAAATATACTCCGTCGATTAACATTCTTGTTATCCGCAAGGATAAGTTAGAAGTTTTTCGACAGACAAAAAAAATGGAATGGTTAGGAAATGCAAAAGAAATTTAAGGTATTCAAAAGATTCACTGTTGAAAAAGTGAACGAAACCAAATCTACACTGCCAAAACTTCGAGACATGAGTGACAAGAAGTAAATTGAAAGGTTTTATATCTAATTGTATTACAAAAATCGAGATTGCATTTAAAACTAGACAGAATTCCGCACACTTTCGTTAAAAGAACGCCCAAAAAGGTTAAAAATTGACAGAGCTATAGTAATTTAAAAGTAGAGGTTCATTTTTAATTTTTGAATTTTCGTTTTTACATCCAACACTAAAATTGCTGTAGTATACAAAAAAAAATTTTGAGCGTTCTACGAGGTAAATTTTATCTTCATATACATAATAGAAAGTATTTTTATTACTTAGAAGAAAAAAAAAATTCGATCAGTGACGGCCTGCAAGAATCTGAATGGAATCAGCCAATTATAATAAATTTTTCTTTCATTTTGTTATAAAATAAGTGAAATATTTAACATCAATCAGACGCTATAAACTAATTTAGTATGAAAGAAATTACAATTAGCAAATTCATTAATTAATAAGAAAAAGTAAATAACGAAAGAAATAGGGAGTAAAGTCTCTGGCTAGATGGCAACATAAGTAAAATGTAACAAACGAACCCGTGATAAATAAATATAGGCCGGCCACAAAAATCAAAATAGACATTCATGTCTAAAATAATTTTTAAAAAAATTTCGAAAAATAAACTTAATAAGAATAAAATAAAAAGAAAGAGAAAAAATCGAGGGGTCATTCACTAATGAAATCAAGCAAGCACTTATGTAGGAAATCGATTTCAATATACTTGAAATCGCGAAATTTGGTAAAATTATTTCTACTGATTTGATAAAATGAAATCGGTGAAATCACTTAAATGAAATGAAATCGCGAAATCGCTTCAAAATATACAAGCATCGGTGTTTATTTTGACAAGCAAAAATAAGGACTATGATCCGGAATTCCTTTAGGATTCTCGGAAAAGTATTAGCTTGAGTCGGCTTGAGCTGGTTGAAACAAGAGAAAAAGTCATTTAGTTTTTATTCATCGTACGTTTCACACGTGAATATCGTGTATAATCAAAAGAGGGAAGATTCAGAGCAGCTCTGTTATAAAGGTAAGATTATTTATTTTCTATTCATAAATTACATAATTAAAATGTAAACGCTTTTGAAAATGGTGAAAGATCTAGTCTGGCTTATGTGATAATGGCTCAGCCACTTCAAATTAACGCTTCATACTTCTGCTTGTCTATATTTGGTACAAATAATAAATTCACCTTTGATCACATTACAAAAAGGTGGAAATATTTAATAAAATGTCTTAAAGAAGAAAATATAACTGTGCTTGGTATTTCATCGGATGGTGATCCACAACTATTAAAAGCCATGCAAATTGAATCGAAATTAGGTTGTAAAATAAATAATATCAATATGAATATTAATGTTGAGATGGATTCAGATGTTATTTTTGTACAAGATACAATACATATAGGAACAAAACTAAGAAATGGACTTTTAAAACCTTCGATAATATTACCTATGGGTGATTATATTGTATCATAAAGTCATTTGAAGATACCTATAAACTCAGTTTCTAAATATGTGTATTTAATTAGTTTTATTTTCATGCAAACATACAATTTATAAATTCAAATGTAATCAAATTATTTTAAATAATGTGAATGTAATTAAAATTATCTTTTATATAATTTTAAAATATTTGCTTGAAATCGATTTCTTTATAAAATTTTAAATCAGAAACAATCACTGAAATCGAGAATTTTTTTATTTCTAGGAAATCACAATGAAATCGCAGTGAATTCGATTGAATTATGCAATCAATCAAGCACTATTTTTTTAGGTGGATAACCCCTCGGAAAAAATAAACATAAAAATGTACAAAAAAAAGGTAACGAAAAAAAAACTGAAGTAAACTGCGATGCTTCGATTACTGATTAAATTAACATAACATAATACAAAAGTAATAAAACTACCATTGCATAAAATGAAATGCAGCTTAAAATATCTGTCATTCAGGATATATTCCCACCACTCTCGCCGAGGACGACAGATTTTTTAAGTAAGGGAGGGGGGAGGAATCATCCTATTTTTCATCTTGAATTTCAAATAAATAGCCCAGCATAATTGTGATGTATAGCTAAATTTTGTTAAGAGTCTGCCGTATACCGACACAGTTACCTGTTTTATCGAATCTGTTTCAAATTTATTTTTTATAAAAACTAATAACTTAAGGCAAAAATAAAGAGATAGTTTTGATTCGTATAATAGAAAGCAATATTTTCTCTGATAAGAATAATTTAATTCCTCCGCTTTATTTTCAAGAAAAGTTGGAATAACTTGAAAATCCTATTATTTGTCACTAATTTCTAATTTTCTAAGTTATTCCAACTTTTCTTAAAAACGAAGCGATAAAATTAATTTATCCTAATCAGAGAAAATATTACATTTTATTAAACACATCGAAACCATCCCTTTATTTCTGCCTCTATTGCTAATTTTGGAAAAAAATCCATTTTTTAATTAGAAAAGAACAGAGATACAGCGGCCTCTTAAGGATTTTACCGGGTTATAAGATTACTTTTTGAAAACTAGCCTCTATCTAACGAAATAGATAAAAAAATATAAGAATATCATTCACTAATATATGTGATTATAGAAGCAAATTCAATTTAATTCAGGTACTGATTTAACAAGCAGAAATTGCTGAATGGAATTTTAGTTATAATAAAGGTAAAAATAAATAATTGTTTAATTGTTAAAATTATAAAAATGTGTTCAAATATTTTACTCATAGATTGACAAGGGAAGCAAAAACAATATTGTGAAGTTGTTATTAATAAGCAAATTCGAAAATTGAATTGAGATTTTAATTTAATATAATTATTACTGAGAATTAATTTTAAATGGATATGAAATCTATTGTTTTTCTAGTTTTTCTAATAGATAGCCCTTTATGGTGTCCTGAATGGGTATTATTATCTTTTTATCTCATGCGCAATGAAAAAATCTATTAATATTAATAATTTTCAGAAGCTGCTGTTACGTTTTTATGTACATATATATATTTATATTTACTTATAAGGTAGTGGGTATCTTTTGTATCACGACTAATCTTGGTAAATCCAAGCAGTCAGTTTGCGTGAAAAATTAAATAAATACTCAGTTCCCTGATAGAAATGTGAAAATAAAAAATGGTGTGTATAAAAATTGAAGGTTATTAGTTATAATGATGCCAAAGAAATGGCCATAAAATGTTAAAAAAAGCGTTTTCGTTTCTACTGGTCATAAAATGGTAAAAAAAACGTTTCATTTTCCACCAGGGTAATTATGATATGAATATAAGTTTATTAATACTTTCGTCGAGAGAGATATGTCCTATTATTATTTCGTCGCTTAATATGTTCCTTACTGCTTGCTTTAATCGGGCGTACTCCCGTCATTCGTGGCTAAAGGTTAATTTCTTACTCTCTCTATTGATAGTCTACTGACTGTCTATCCTTCTGGAATATTCGTTATTAATTGCAATTTGCTGATCAGTCCGTCAGCGATTTTTTGTTCTGGTCTTAACCTGTCGTTGGGTGGTCAGCTCTTTTTCTATGGGGCTCAACGTTTTTCATCGTTTCCAGGCAGGTTATAACTTGTTAGTATGATGGTCAGCGTTTTCTTTCTTTACTTGTTGGAACGTATATTCGCTGCATTCTTTGTATATTACTAATATTAATCCTTATTTATTTTATAGGATATAGAATCTGTAACATTACGTTAACAATGAAAAAGCAATTCAATATTGTAAAAGCTACCCCACTGTCAATGGCCAGTATAGCTATGTTTTTGTGAATTCAAGAGTAAAGCACGTGACTCTAAACAAACAAAATTTCTCATTTTGGTCTAAACAACGGGATTTGGTTCTATACAAATCTACTACTGAAGTGAGAACCTTATTGTATTTTACTCATAAATTGAAACGCTTGAATTGGCTCCGTATTTGCATGGTATATCATGAAACAATGTATAATTGCTATACTGTTATTGAAATTTTATAGTGAAAAATAAAAATTAAAAAAAAAACATTTTAAAAACACGCTTTTCAAGAATCACAAATGGAAAAAAAACGTGTAAAAATACACTAAAAAGTATTAAATAAATTAATTTACTTCCTTGAAATTACTTTTATACAGTTCATTGCAATAATTAAGAGAAAATTTTACAACAATTTAAAAAGAAAAGTGTGAGTGCTAATTTTAGTAAATCCAATTCAGCACCCACACTTTTCTTTTTAAATTTTTGTAAAATTTTCTCTTAATTATTGCAATGAACTGTATAAAAGTAATTTCAAGGAAGTAAATTAATTTATTTAATACTTTTTAGTGTATTTTTACACGTTTTTTTTCCATTTGTGATTCTTGAAAAGCGTGTTTTTAAAATGTTTTTTTTTTATTTTTATTTTCTACTTTTTAGTTAAAATTGAATTTTTTATAAGTAATTTGTTTTTAAAAGCTTGTATTTAATATTTTTTATTATTTTTTAATAATTTCTAATTTATAGTTATAATTTTTTTTCTTTGTGAAACAAATTTCTTATAATTGATGAAGTACAGGGCCGTGAAATGATAAGACTATTTATTTTATTTTAACAACATAAATTAAAAATTTTTAATAGTTTTTCAAAAATCTTCTTTACAAAAAATTATTAAAGATAGTATTGAAATAATTATTAGATTTTGTACGCCAAATATATCTACGCTATTAAATCGAACTAGAATTAATTATTTTAGAGAACACGTGATCGCATGCTGAGTTTCCCGCCATTGGAAATTTAACCAAGATTTATTGTTTTATGCACAAAATCGATAAAATACGGTCTTAAATTTTGCATGTGCAATGCAAAATGCTATAATTTATGTCTAATTACGGTATATGACAAGTTGAAGAATTTCAAAAATTTTCGAAGATTATTAGACATTAATGTCAAAAGTATATCTATATATAAAATTTTCCAAACATACCCGCATATAATTAAGTATATCAATATATGAATTGGTACAAATATATAAATTTGATTGTATTATCCAACAGTGTGTGTCTATGTCTGTGTCTGCTTCTGCGTATGCGTGTGCGTGCGCGTGCACGCGTGTGTGTGTGTGTGCATGAGTGTGTGCATTTTGTACAAGTATCAACTGAACAAGAACCTATTAACTCGTCTTGACCTAGAGAAAGCCTCCCCACTTGTAATTCCTCGGAAATGAGTTTGTACACCCGTCATCGCCGATCTGGACAACAGATTATTGTATTGTCATCGGAGACCAAGGTCTGTGCCAAATTTCAGAAATTTCCATCGACAAAAAGTGTCTCAAATCGAGCGTGCAAGATTTGATTACAGACAGACAGACAGTCAGACAGACGTGAAAGCAAGCTTAAGAAAAGCGTGTAAAAAAAATAACTTCGTTGAATCAACTGCATTTATCGCAAATCATTGTTGGTCATTTTGGACACAGGTATAATTGCTGCAGCATAAAATTAAAACATCTTTTTCATCTTCGTATGAATAATTCAATTACTAAACCCTTTGGTCGATTTTCTTCTTTATGCCTCCTTCTGCTCATCTTCCTAGTTGAATAATTATTTAATCCGATTAGTGACATAACATCAAATTCTTGATCACTTGGGATCGCTAATGAATCTTATCTTGCATAAATCCTGCTCAAAACAAAACTCGATAGATTTCCAACCATGTATTTTAATGAAAGTGATGTAACAACCCTTCTACTCGCCTGCCTTTTATTAAACTTATATTTTCTATATTTTTTTCAAAATACCACTCAGTCTAAATACGTAAAGTAAAATTTTATTGATTATATATTAAAGATTCTAATTACTATAAGTTGGATGTGTGCATCCCGCGATGCGAGGATAAAGAGTTTTGTTTCCTGTTATTTGATCCTAAATCGAAATCTTAGAAAAACAACTTAACCGGTGCCGGAATGAAATACTTTTTGTTGATTGCTAGGAATAATTTTTATAAAATTTAGTTAAAAATTTGAATTTGATTGTAAACAGAAAATTTACTTATGAAATTTATTCATTTTAGCTTGATGTCCTATGTAAACCTTTACCAAATGTATCCGGAAGAAAGAAGACAGGTTTACTTGTAGAAATAACATCGTAATGCGAAAAACAAAACCGTTATAAAATGATAAATAATGTCTCAATTATTCACTCATTGATTACTACCCTTTCATTCTCAAGGATGTAAGTGCAACACCTACATAATGATTAATAGAAGATTGATCCACAATAATTCCGATACAAACTTTCAATTTCATATTTCACTTAAAAATTGCTAAAATCTTAACGTTTCATCCAATTTCTACTTCAATTTAAGTGACCAAGCATATTCTTTGTTATTCGATTAATGCTGGCAACTATTTCATAATTGGCATTCCACGGGCCCTTATCAGGGGTTGAGAAACTTAACGTGTAAAATCGATGGAAATTTGGGCTGCATCTTATAACTTGAAAAATTTAAAAGAAAAAGATGAATTTTGATATGATCAAGTGATCGAGGTGCCGTATGTATACTATACGAAGGGGCAGAATAACAACTAAGTTTTATATAACGATAATAAGAAAAAAAATCGAGGGGCTATTCACTTTAAAAAAAGTGTCAAAATGATTACAGATTTCATATGATTTCAAATGATTTCAAAATGATTTCAAATGATTTCAAAATGATTTCAGAAATATATTTTTATACTTGTAATTTCAAACATTTTCAAAACAGCCTATGGTAGGCGGTGATTTCAAATGATTTCAAGCAAATTTTCTATGATTTCAAATAATTTCAAGCAAATTTTTCATGATTTCAAATAATACCGAAATCATTCCAAGATAATTAAAATTAATATTTATGAACGTTAAGCTTACTTTAAATTATAATCCCTAAATCGTCATTATTGAATCATATAAAAATTAAAATAATACCTATATTTTAACACCACAAAAATAAAATAAAAAAACAAAGAAATTGCATAATTCAAACAAAAACTTTTTATCACTTTAGTAAATAAAAAGACCAACAATGTGTTCAATAATAAAATTATTCTAGATTTGTACTTACATTGGCTATGTGCATAGCAGAAAACACAAAGTTAAACTGAACTGACAGTTGTCAAACAAATGAGTATGGACAAATTATAAACACGCATCAACATGCACACTATATAAATCTATTTTCGACGACCGACTATAGCATAACTTTTGTTTTTAACTGAATGTTGTATACCTTGCTTGAATTTCAGGCTTGAACTTATAATCGACACTCAATCCTTAAATAGGACATTTTATTCTTATTTTTTTTATGATGAGGGAGTAAGATAAAATAATATTTGAAAACTAAGTGTCGCCTATGAATTCTAGTTTTAGTTATAATGTTTGTATAACATAAAATTAAATTTTTTAAACATAAAGTTAGTTTAAAAAATTGACCAACATAAGAGCTATGATCGAAAAACTTACCAACCGTGTGTGACAGATACAAAGAGAGAAATTCAAACATAAGTAAATAATGCTTATTTACTTATTTATAGATCTTATTTAAATTTTTTGTTAGTATATTTCTTTTTTTCATTTTCCACATATATTCTTTTTTATTTGTTTTGATATAAATTATCTTTTACATAAAAATTTTTTGTGCGATGCGTTTTGCTTATGATTAAAATCATTCATTTTTTTTCAATTCCAGAAAAAAATTCTTATAAATATTTATATATTATTTATCGATATTATTCCCCAAAAATCAAAAATTATTTTATTTATCAGAGCAGCTCATATTAATCTGGTATTTAAATAATATTTAGTATTATATTTCTGGTAATATTTTAAATTGTAAACTAAATACAAAAATATTCATTGATTTCAATGATTTCAATTTGAATAGTTTTGATTTCGGTAATCATATTGTGCACATAAAATTTAATAAAATATTTCAATGATTTCAAATGATTTCAATGATTTCAAATGATTTCAATAATGATTTCAAATGATTTCATCTGAAGGTGGTCAATGATTTCTTATAGCGAATAGCCCCTCGAAAAAAATTAAGAATAAGAAAAACAGAGAAAAACAAATAAACTGACTAATAGCTCAGAAAACAAAAAAATAGCAGAATAGAAGAGAAAAAAAAGGAAAAATTTTATACGTCTAGACCACACAGAGAACCAAAACGTATCGTTACTATGGTATTTGTAACAGACCAAAGTGTATACACTTGACCACCTTAGCGGTAGCTATAACCATATGGCCTGCTATGGCGGTTTTAAGCGCTGGTTGATTGGTAGTGGCATTGATCCACAACCCTGACCCTGAGTTCGAAGCTCTCATACTGGTATGGAAGTCCCAAAGAATTCGTAACTGCAGCACCGCATCGCGTTCTTTTGATATGCTGTCCGACTCATGATCTAAGGAAGACAGTTGTTTCTCCTCCGATCAGATGAAAGTAATTTTTCCTTAAGGTGGTTATACTGTAGATATATATAGTTGACTCACACGGACGAGAGGCTTATACATGCGCGTAGCATATACGTGTAGTCGCATACCAATTTGATTACCGCGCCAGTTTAGATGTGTCAACGTTGCATCTAACATCACGAGTGACGCGACAAACCACAATCTGTTATAATAAAATACGAGATTTTGCACAATTTTTTTCTATTTTTTAAATTAAAGAAAAAGATTAACATATAAAGGATATTGTCCTCTATATGATTAACCTTTTTCATATGGTGAAGGCTAGACAGTCAGACCCACCATACCGAAAACTTTGACTACCGATGGATGGTCAGCCACTTTTGTGACCAACAATCAACCGATACTCAATGAGGTCGGATTTTATAAGAGTCGCGATATAAATGGCACATACACTAATTTTCTTTCGAAAAAAAAGTTAGAGGTACCTGGCTAGGATTCGAACCCATGCCCTCCGCATTGAAGGCAACAGCTCTATCCATTACGCCATCGCGCTCTCAGATTTTGCACAATGAATAAAGAACAATATAGAAACGAATTCGGTCGTTTTGTCGTAGAGATTATAATTTTAAATGTTCAAACAAATGTTGTTTTTAAATTGTAAGTTACCTAACAGTAATAAAATTTTTATAACAATTTTTTTATATATTTTATATACATCTTATTTTAAACCTCAATTTAAAAAGATGAACCGTCGTATTCTCGCGCTTCACACTGCTTAGACGTATAATACTAGACCTATGTGTGCTATACATATATATATATTTATCGTGTTGAGACGTTGGCACGTCTCAAGATCAATTGTGTGAATACTCTATACCTCTTCATTTGTATTAACTTTTCTCAACAACTATACGTGTCGCATTCATTACTTCTTCGGACAACAATCAGAAAGGTTTGATGTATATTGCATTTAATTTTCATTAAAATCTGTGATGTCAAATTTTAATTATTCTTTTAAAACCGTTCTTTGCTCGCCATTTCGCGTACTCGACCTATGCTTCACGTGTTAAAGTAGCATACTTTGATCTTGAATATTTCTAAAACTATACACCTCATTCATCTCAATTCTGTCAAGGTTTCATAACTTTCTGTAATAACGTGTATTTCGGCATAACAGTCTTAACAAACATCTCTAACGAGTTTTCACAAGGAGCCCTAAGGGGAGACTTCATGACGCTTGACTTACATAGTCTACTAACGTTACCTTTGTCTATGATGCCTGCATGACCGCCGAATCGTGTGCCTATTATCAAGGGCAACTAAAAGTTTTTCCCTTTAACGATAACTCAACTAAAATGTACCTAGCTAGTGTCAGCTACACTAACATTTTCTAGTCACCCAAGGTAAATTCAGGATAATTTATTTAGACAGGAAACCAATGATATCCTCACTGCCAGAGTTCTTTTCCAGATCTCGCTTCGTTGTGATGCCATGACCACGAAGGTTAAGTTACAGCTGGCGCGTTTCTTATGATCATCGAAGTTACAACCTGGTTTTCAGCTTTCCTTGCATCAAAGTGAGTAATTGTAAAATTTGTAAAATCCTAATAGTTGCCAATTCTCGGACCCATCTCCACTGCAATCGATGAAGAAGTTTAATAAGAGGGCACACACCGTTATCAAGGATAATTCTGACAACAGGGATCATCCGAAAGGACACGGAAAAACCAAAGCTAAAGGCTTTTACAATACCTTGTACGCACTCACCTTCGAATTAAGACCACTGATAGCTATGAATTGTATTAAGAAATGGACCATTTCAAATGAGTACCGTTTGCGGCAGTCCTAGACGCCCTTCTTTCATTAAACTTCATTTTCTTTTTTTTTATTTTCTTGTTCTTCACCGTTTTTCAAAAAAAAAGGAATAGTTAAAATTCATGCAGGCCGTATCTACTACTATACTCTTTTACTGCAGTTTCAGCTGCTGTAACGCATGTCCGAACGTGCTCCTTGAACTTTTAAATGCTTATTCAAATTCCTTACAAAAACGCCGATATCACAAAATCGACTCTCTGTGCCAGCGGACACTACGATCTTTAGTCTAAGAAAAACCTTCTATGCAATTCTATCCAACAACCTTTTTCACTACAGCTATACAGTAGCTAGGGCATTTCTTTTCCAATCGACTTTACCTCCTACCGACAAACAAAGTCAACCAAGTGTTGAAAATTCTGGACGTTCAATACATCAAAGACAGGTTTAGTCTTTCTCCTCCGCTTGTATCATCTTCTTTGATCCAGTCACACTTCTGCGACCGAACTAAGAACCTTAAGAGCAGGCTGGATTCGCTGTCCTTGTCTAATTGAGATTTTTGTTATTTACTCAAGTATTAATCAGTGTATTTGCAAATTGAAGGTTAAGCGCAATGGATATTATTATTAAAAATTAATATGCACAAGAAAAAAAAAATTATTGCTTTGTTTTTGAGAAAGGTAAGGAACGCAAAAATATTATAAACATAAACTTTTTGTAATTAAGTTCGGAAACAATATTGATTGCATTAGTATTGTTCTGTTCTGTTCCAACCATCCTTTTTATCTATAAACATCTGATTTTTCTCGCATCCATCCTCCTGGAGGATTAAATAAATTTAGTATAAGTGTGATTTTGGGTACGTGTTTGAATCCCAAAATCGCACCCTACACTGAAAAAAAGTTAGGACGGCAGCGCTACTACTATTCGTAGTGCAGACATCCGTACTTCTGTAGGATTCATACAACACGACATAGATGCTGAGCGGCGCGTTTCACGGAGCTCTGTGCTCCGTAAAAAATGAAGTGCAGAGCTTCTATTTTGACAGCGTTCTATTCTTTACAAAAGCGTAAAGAAAACGATTTTAAAAACTTACGTTAAATATAAAATTTATACAAATTATTTTGAAAAATCAATTAGCAAATTTTTCACGATTTTCACTGGTAATATCTTTAGCAATATAACCTTACACTAAATATCAAAGAAAGAGAAATAATTTCATATACATTAGAAAAATCATGTACATAATTTGTATTTATTTATTTTTATAGTTATTGATTTTATAATAACCTTTTAACGTAAGTGTATAACAGTACTTATTTCGAGTTTGATCATAACGGAAATTGTTTTTAAAAATTTGAAATTATAAATAAATTATCAACTGGATAATTATGGGTAGCATAAATATTAATAATTTGTACTCATGAAAATTGTTTTTTTTTTATTTCAAATATATTAAAAATGTTATAAATTAAATTGGTACAAGACTTTTTTTATTTTCATAATGCATATCGCGGCACTAAGAAGTGAGTATTGTTTCGCTTTACACATAAAGCAGGAAACATTAGTGGTAAATCATTATATTTAACTAACAATATGTCTTCTTTTGAATCAACTACATATGTGTAACGTCCCCCCTATTCTGATTCTTATTTTTTTTTTAAAACATTTTTTCCTGTAAACATTAATATTTTATTTATTTAAGATGAATGAGTTTATTAAATTTATTGATGAACTCTTCTTTAAAGTTTGAATTTAAGTGAAACATTTTAAAATGTAATAATAAGTATTAATTTAACTAAATTCTATACAATTTTAATTAAATACAAAAATAGCAATGATTATTAAAAGTATGAATATGTCCATGTATATAAGCGAGTACGTATGCGTATGTTTCTGTCCAATCGATAAAGATTACTTTGCAGCAAGAATCGAATTCGATCATGCAAAAATGTAACAATTGAAAATATTATTAACTTTCTTTTTAATTGTATTGACCGTTCTTAAGAATGAGAGAGAAAGAAACCGAAATAAAATCAATAAAATCCCCACTAATTAATAATAGATGATACAATAAAGAGGGGCAGCTTTCGTTCAAGCTTGGGCCTTCTGATATAAAAAGCCTAGTCCTTATATGACAGTCAGTCACTACTTTTTGCAAATTCAAACAATTATTCAAATATACAATTCGTTTTTTACTATACAATTTATAAATATTACCGTTCAACAATTTTTTTTTTTTTTTAAGTTTAAATTATTGATTTGTTACACTCATCTCATCATAAAAAAAATATAAGTTAGTCAAAATATTATAATTAAAAGTTTATTTTATTTCCTTAATCCTTTTCATTTTTACTAACAAATTAATGCGCATCGTTTACCAACTGTAATCAGTTTGTGTAAACGATAATTGTAAACAGTTGCCGATTAGGGCAGTTGTTTACATAGCGTTTTATTATTTTTTAACTCTGACATTCCGTCAAATTTCCACAAAAGAGAGATTTGATAGAAAATTCTCTTTGAGAATTTTCAAGTGCTTTCCTTAATTTTATTTTTATTTTTTTTGTTTATACTCTCAAAAAGATTGCTAACCAAGAAAGTATAATTTATTAAAACACCACGAGCTATTAGAAATATCTAGGCTCATTAAAGAATTTCTCGCCACTAAGCAGACGTCACATATGCATGATGATGCGAATCAAAAGTAAACTCCTTATACGTTTTAACATAAAATAAAATTTCATTATAAACATATAATATATGGAGTATCTCTCCAAAAGTTATTTCGCAATCGCCTATATCAATCACTATAAATGTTCCTTTTGTATAAGGTATACCTTCAATATTTATCTCATTATAATACTGATAATTTGCATTACTGACATCTAAATAACTTTTATCTTTGGAACCAAATGTAATAGGAGTAAGGTCATTTAATGAGTGCATTATATGGCATAATTTTAAAACTTATTTTTTTGCTATAGTAAGCAATAAATTTTTTTTGCACGGTGTTGACTGAGCTGCAGATTTTATCAAACGATGTCGAGATTCATAACGCATACAACAAAATGCTATTACAGGTCCAAACAACAATAATAATCTAGGATAATGCGTTACAATATGGAATTTGGGTTTCAAGATTCCTCCCAATTCTATGTAAAGTTTATTGAGATCTTGAATTAATAATTCAAGTCTGTTTGCATCAGATCTTACTAATGTTGGAGATGTTAAAATATCTACAATAGATCTTAAATTTGTGTAAAGCTTCCAATGCTTATCGTTTTTTTGAACTTTATCACCTATGAATACTCCAAAATAGCGAACTAAACATAACATCTCTGATGTAAACATTTTTAAGTTGAATTTTTTTTTCATTCTTTCAAATGAAATTAATGGAGGTTTGTCAACTCCTTCTGCTGTTGTGATAGGAAAACCTTGAATAATACAGTTTAATTCTTCCAAAGTAAATAATTTTTTTTCAAATATATACTCATAAATGATCATTTGCAAGACATATGTGGAAACACCCTCCAATACGTAATGCATCATATCTACTGATATGTTCTCCAAAATATGGAAATCATTAATTTTATGAAATGCACAAGCATGTTTTATTCCAGTTTTCTTAACATTACCTAAATTAACATTAATATTATAATTTGATATACTGTTCGAAACTTTCTAGGATCTTCTTTAACGAGCTTTGAAGATTTATTAGTTGTTATGTAACAAATTCTACAATAATAATCCGATTTAAAGGACTCGATAAAATCGAAAACACTATTGAGCCCTAAATTATCGCCTAGTATCAAAATACATTGAAATTTAATTTCTCGCTTTTTTCCGTCTACAATCACAGTTATCCCATCACTTTGTAAATAATTAAGATCTTCTATTAAGAGTTTGAATACTTGATGAGGACCACAAGTTTTTAAATCTTCAGCTCGTACAAGCGTTGTTAATATTATACTGATTAGTTTTGATGCTAAATTAGGTGGCAGGCACCGCGATAGATGCATAAGTTGCCGTAAATTTGTTTTTACCAGCGTGACTACGTAAGGCATTGCCAACTTCTAGATCATCAATAAATATATATAAAGGTAAAACAAATTTATTACTGAATTTAGGAACATAGTTGTCCACAAATCACATTGCATAATGTTTATAATGATTTTGGAATGATTTGATATTTTTTCAATATATCTATCAATTTCCTTCAATATTCCTGGAATTTCCAGAAATATTTTCAAACTTTTTTTCGAAGAAATATGTATATCATGAAGCTCTTCTTGTACGTATTTTATTTGCTCCCTAACCCACTCAGGAACATAATTTTTCCCAATTACAAATTGTTCCGGTTCATTTAAACTTACTCTTTTTAGCAATGTAAATCGCTTATTTTCTGTATTTACGTAATTAAATAAATCGGAATATTTATTAAAAATTTCATCAAAATCTTTTATGATGGAATTACTAGATATATTATGCTTTTCCAAAGTAGCAATCAGATCTTTTTTTAAATAAACAATGAAATAATTTTTAACGAATTCATAAATAAAATCAATGAATATTTGTACAAGTTGACGATGTAAATTAGGATCTGCATAAATTAGCAAGATAAAAGAAATTAGTTTATTTAAAATAACTTCTAAATCCATATTTCAAATAAAAGTACGTAATATATGTAATATTAATAAACTATTTTTTAATAGATTTTATGCAATATGATCTCTTATGAAGGTCGTGACAAAAGCAGATTTTTTAAATGCATTTAAACGATACACAGTTGAATCTAAAAAAGCATATACATAGTTGCATGCGAAAGGAATTATTCGTAGCGCTACCATGCATTTATAACAGGCTTCTACCGCTTTCACAGCATCGGTGTAAGGATATAAATAAGCATTCAAAACTAGGAATATTTGGCAATTTTCTATTGAACCGGATAATATTATATACGGATGATGATCTACTGAAGGAGATTTGAAACTTTCTATACAATCTTCGAATTCTTTTTTTTCAGATCGAAATTTTCCGACTCCTATTAAAATATTAAAAAATCTATATTACAATTTCACATTAGAATTTATAATGTGTAAACTATTTTATTTACCTTAATATGAAAAATAAATGTATCACTCATTTCTTGCTTTATTAGATTTGTTGATGTTTTTCCATCCTCGCTTTTGATGCTAACTGTATTCCTGATGCATAAAGGTAGTAAGAGCAAAGCCAATAACTCTGAATGACTTCCTAGAATCGAATTTCATGGTAATAAATTAATCATTTGTACAAATATGCCTATTTTAAATTAATATAATTACCAATAAGTTTTAATTAATTCATACACAAACAACAAACTTGGTTTTATTACACAATTTTAAATTTTATAACTTTTTTATTAAAAAAGAATGCCTATGAGCTTTCATTTTCATATTTATCAAATTAATAATCATTAGTAAACATTAATAGCAGTTTGGTACATTTCTCTGCGTTTTCTTATTTGCTACGTATTCATGGGCATCTTTTATAAATTTACTTATTCGTAAATTACGTAATTTATCATTTTCTTAACAATTTTTTTGTAACAGTAATTATATACTCAAATTGTACGTATATATTATTCTTTTAGATGTATATATTTACCTTTTAAGTGCCTTTTTGTTTCTAAAAACTTAATGATTTCTGGCTTTTTAAAAGTCCAACTGAACTTTATAATTTTCTCAGCTATTTGTGGCCAATTTTGAGAAAGTAGCGAACCATATGATGATAATCTTTCTCTTGATATCGTATTAGTTTCAGACAATTCACGAATGCCCATTAAAATCTTGTTCAAGCTGAAAAATGAAATAATAACTCTATAAAAATCAAATGAACATTTCTGGAAATAATAATATATATATTTTAATCTGCAAACCAAAATTATTCCAAGAGGTGATTCTAAACATTTAAAAGTCGCAAAATACGTTGACAGTGAAGCTTTTTTATCTTTTTTATTTTTAGCACCTAATAATTGTAACCTTTGTTGATACGTATCTTCCCATTTACTCGATATTTCAGCTGTCGTATAAGCTGATTGATTTCCATCTGACAAACAATCAGAATTTGCAAGCCCTAAAAATATTTTTATCATGCATAACAATAATAGTATACAGAGAATGTAAATCATATATTTATAACATTACTTAAAAAGGGATCTCACCAGTGCTTATCAGAGTTGTACTTTTTTTCTTTTGAGTTGATGCTATTTGAGCTTCTCTTAATTTTAATCTGATTTCTTTGTATTCATTGCACAAATAGCCTCGACAGGATCGACTGACTTGATCCTCTTTATCACGCGGTTCAAAAACTAGTTCTGGCACCTCTGTAGGAAAAAGTTCCACAATCAGCTCCCGTAATCGAAGAAATTGACTTTGCTTGATTCTGAAAAATGTAGTAAATATTATATAATTCTATAACATCAAAGTTCAAATAACGTTAATTGTTGTTTTCTACAATTTTTTATAAAATTCAAAAAATGTGAAATAACTTTAATGATTTTACATTTAAATTTGAAAAAAAATCAATATCTTATAAAATGAAAAGAAACATTAAATTAATTTATTGTTTATATTTCAAAGCAGGAATTTGAATTAAATTTGAAAAAATAGTTTTATTATATAAACAGTAACCTAAAAATATACTAATATTTTCATCCTTTTACTGTGTAATTTATACTCACTCGTAATTTATCGGATCTTTTTCTATTTCTTTGTAAATAAGCTTTCTTTTCAACGCATTATCCACTTTTTTAGCATACCTATAACGGTTTAAAACAACTCTACCTTCTAATGAACTGGATAAGAAATTATATAAATCGTTTTTTTTTAAATAATTCCCTTCACTATTATCTAAATGAATTCATAATCACAATTTACATTTAATATTGATTTATTATTAAGCAAAATAACTATAAGATAGGAACCTGGTACTGATGATTGCGATTCTGCAAATCGGAATGAATCTTGTCCATATACATAATTTTCATTTGTACTCACACAATCACTGCTTTGAGAGGTAGAATATATAGGATTTTTATTTTGGTTATAATTTACAAGAGAAAGATCGCAAATGTTATGTTTGTTTGGTATTACATTTGGCGATGCATGATTATTTTGAGGTAATTGATTATAATTATTATGAATAGAATGATCCAAGTGATCTGTATTATTTGTTATTTCTGGTTGGGGAATGTGACCATTATAAGAACGAGTATTGAAAGATATATCCAAATATTCAAATTTTTCTGACGAATTCGTATTTTCTTGAGCATATGTTTGAGTTAAATTCAATGGATTTTCCAATTGATTTAATGTTTCAATAAAATTAAAATCTTAATATATATTGCTCATTTTCACAAAACTTTACTCAATTTTGATGATCCATAAAGATTAAGATTTATTTTAATTTATTTGTGATATAGAATTTTTAAAAGAATTATTAAAGCATTATCATCGCCAAAAAAATATTACTTTAATGTAAATAAATGAAATTAGTAGGTTAGGATGATGTATAATGCATTCGTGTATTCTGATTTTTTAATATATTTTCTTAATAAAAATAATAATATCTTACCTGTTTGTAAATTATCTCAAACAATATATGTTATATTGTTGCTGCAAAAGTACGATCTTTAAGTTCCACTAACGTACTGTAATATCAACATAAACGATAACGTGTAATCTCGGAGATCTGTAAACATACGAACGTGTTGCTAAGCTACGCTCACGCAAAGATATAGCACGTGAGGGAAAGTAGAAGTCATTATGATTTTAAAACAATTTTGAAAATATAAGGTCAACACCTCCTCCCTTCTCCGCCTGTAAGTATTCACTGACACGCTGCTTCGGCTCCGTCTTTTCGCGTTTCCACCTGGCCTTTCGATTTTATATATTTGACGCGCGAATTTTAAACAGCTTATTATGCTGCTTTTCTTTTACTATATAACTTATTTCTTTTATATTTAATTTCAAATGTGATATACTTGGGCGGAGAGTTTCACAGGCCATCTTTATCTTTATTTTTGTTTTGCTTTTATTATTATTTTTATTTCTCTGACGCTGCTCTTGCTACTATCTTTTATACCTTTTCTATTATATCATAAGTTTTGCTTCGTGCTTGGTTCTCTCACTTCTCTTAACATCTTAAACAGCTTAAACCATGTCACAAATTACCATCAAGAACTGCTGCGCCATCTGCGGTTTTCCCGCTGATAATATAAGAGGGTCGAAAATATTAATACCGCTGCCATGTAAAATGTATGAAGCGCGTGCCTCATGATAACGATGGTAATCCGAAATATGATTGTGAGAGATGTATAGCTGGCCGACTTATCGCTTCTCCCGCTGCCCAACTCACTGGCACTGGCGCTGAGTAGTATATGGGGCGGTATAGCGAGACACCCCCTCCCCTCGTCTCGCTATACCTCCCCACCCCCCTCGCCTCCTGTCTCCCCCTCCATGTCTGGGGCTGTTATAGCGTACATGTGCTGGTAAGTGTGACATTTCCCCTTCCCCCAGTCTGGGGCTGTTATGGAGTACTATTTTATTTATTAATTTTATTTATCGATTTTATTTATCAATTTTATTTATCGATTATTTCCTACGATTAATATATTTTTTGGTCCTGAAAAGGACCATGTGTGAAATATATAAATATTTTTAATTTAAAATTTTTTATATCCTTTTCTTTCAGAAATAGAGTAAGTATTGGATGAAAATTTTTCAGAATATTGTTTCCAGCTGGATGATGGTTGATTTTCCTTCTTTTTCTTTTCCCCACCTTGTAGTAAAGGTGTTTTTTCGTTGGTGGAACTGTTTTGACCCATCGTAATAATTATACGTTAGACAAATATGATAAGAGACTATGCGTGAAAAAGTATTTGTTGTAAAAAGTTGTTATTTTAATTAATATTTTCAAGAGTATTATTTTTTTTATTATATCTTTGAAAACGTTCTAATTTTTCCGTTTCTTTCTTATAATATTCTTTGCATCGTTCTCTCTTTATTCCGTTGTCTGTAGAACGTAATGAAGCAATCTTACCTGCGCATTGTCCCATGTCTGTTTCGACCGACTGTCATAAAATAAATGATGGGTAATTGAAAAGGTGATTATATTTATAGAAAGAAAGAAATGAAGTCAAATATAGCATTAAAGTTATTTATTGATATTAACACACATTTTTATTCATGAATCATTTTATATGATAAATCGTTTTACAATCATAGATTAATTATACATAATAACAAATGAAGTTAATTATATGATTAGAGTAATTAATTGATATAAACACACATTTTTTATTCAGGAATCATTATATCTCGTAAATCTTTTGCAATCATAGGTAAACTAAATGCGAGAATTTCATGTAAAACAAATTTTAAATATAAACTTTTATAATGATCAGTATCGTTTACCATATTTTCCATGACATAACCTTCTAATTCGTTATTAAGAATAGAATAGTATTGTTTGAATGATTTTAAGTCATTAAGAATTACTTTTGCATTGTCCAGTCCTTCTTGTCCAAGTTTATTTTTTAAAAAGTCTAGAATATGATCGGTAGTACGGTTGACTTTACCGACGCGCTCGCTTAAATAGTTGAGAAAAAGATCTACCAAGACACTTTGCTGACGAAGACCTTCAAATGTTTGGTGTTGCATGACTATACCTGGTGGATGATTAAAAGTTTTTCTCTTTTTGCAAAGTGATTGTCTAGGAGTATCTTCTTCCTCGGGTATCTCGTTCGGTTGTGGTCTTTCGTCGATGGTAATAGATTTGGTGCCGTACGATGTGGTGAAACTGATTGGAAAGAAAGAGTTTAGTTGGTCTTCCAAAATCTTGATAAAAAGAATAAGAATTTTGAAAATAAGCTGTTATGGCGTCAAATTGATCTTTCAGAATATCCCAGCTATGGCGATCAAGAGAGACACTTTTGTGCGAGCCACCTGAAGAAACTAGTTTAATCACTTCATGATAATATCCACCACTATATTCAAGACCGACACAAATTCTTTTCGAGTTAGACTTATTGAGCGCGTAGGTAGTAGATAATAAAAGGTTTGGCAATTCGGGTTTTCCCGACTCACGTAATTCGCAACGAGCCATTTTTTAGGTCTTGATCGTACTGAAGCTAAACTTTTACTAAAACTTAGAAAGAATATTTCTCTACCACACATTGGATAAAATAGTATGTGGAGGGGATAAATACGTTTTTAATAGAATAGTAGCAACAGAGCAGGTGTTTATTTAGGATAGATACGAAGGATGGGGTGGGGGATGGTATCAGTAGACCAGGTGTACTGAGGAAAACGTAGAGACAGCTAGTCAGCAGGGCAGGTGTTTCTTCATTCATGGATAGGAGGGAGGGGAGAAGAAAATTAAGGGAAAAAATTTTAGAAATATTTTATTTGTGCACTTAATAGTATATTTATTCAAATATAAATTCCAAAATTAACATTGATTATACTTAAATCTAAAACACACATTTGATTATAATATTTAAAGTAAAATTATATATATTATGAATATCTTAACCTAGAAGTACATGTTTGATTACAATGGCCTGAACCTTGAGAACGTTCTCTGCCGAATGTACCCGCGCGCTTACATCTTCTATGTCTAATTTTATTTAAAATTCTTTTATAAAAATTTTCAGCTATTCGATCATTTTTTTTCGTATTATTTGAAAAGATGCTACAAAACGTTCGCAAACTAACACCACGCCACATATGATATAAAAACATAATAGTATATTGACCACAACACGTTGAATCGATGCTCTGCAGTTTCTTGGTATTCCATCGAAAAATTTTACAGTTTCTTCTGAGTCGTTCCAGATGATATTTTGAGATGGGTGGGAAACCGTAACTGTCAAAATACGTTCCGTATCCATTTTTATCGATGAACATAGCCACCCAATGTGTACCAGGTCTTGTATGATCATCGGTAGTACACACTACCGCGACTGGTGTTATACATTCGGAATTCGATCTGCTGCGTATACGCCAATTGTTTTGGCTTTCAACCCTTCTAGGGCTCTCTTTATTTGGGTGGTATTCATTTGTATTATTTTCTTGTGTTAAACTACAACCCTCATCACTACTTGCGTATTCTATGGTTTTATCATCGTCGTCGTCGTCGTCGTCTACCTCATCGACCCCTGTAAAAGCGACGCTTGACCCGAATCTCACAACGCTATTTTTCTTGTAGGCAACTTTTTGAAGAGAGTCGTAGAAGAGTTCGCTACTCTTTTTAGACAAATTTTGTTGAGATTCTTGAGGGAGTAGTGAATGAAGCCACTCTCTCAATAGATGTGATCTCTGCATGGCACAATACTCCCTTTTATAGAGGCTTTCTCGGCAGGCGTGAAAGCAGCATACTTTCTGAGAAGTGAATTGTCTTTGTAAGTCGGTGAAACCCGTTGTAGTGTAATCTTCTATGTTTATAACGTTACGGGCCATAATAGATTCGATATGGCGAGCCTTTTCACCACCTCTTGCATAAATTCTTGTAGCGTTTCTCGCTATATTATAAAAATGGTAGCGTAATTTTCGTAGAATAACATCCCCATCGAACCATTGTAAACCGTGGAGGCGTGACGACACGTAATCGTTACTGGTTTTTATATCTTCTGGCAAATTATCGAATTTGTAAGGTGGTGCAATTATCCAATGACCAATAACATGTTCTTGTAGAGAAACTACTGCCACTTCCTTGGGTAAAAATTTATTATCTTTATCTCTTAAGCCTTGAATATCTATTACGTAATCCATTTTGGCGAGAACGCGAGTGTCTGTGTGCTACGGCTGAGAGTGAGAAGCAACTAAAACAGTGGGGTATGAAGCAAATGGTCTTATAATATTTCTCCCACCATGTTCCCCCTCCACCTTAAGCATTAAAATCCGTAATAATTTGCCTGAATCGATTTCTAGCACGTTATCAAATTCTGCATAAACGATGCAATTGATTGTTTCCCTAAGAGCCTCCTCGAAGCGAACTTCAATGCGCAGAGCACCCGACCGCACGAAATTCCAATGTGATGAAAAATGAGCCGACAAATCTGGCGTCAAGTCGAATACAAAGAGACAGTAACCTTCTGGATAAGACGTTCGGCTGACATCGATACCCTCGTTGAGAAAATGTATACCAGTACCGGAGAATAGCGTGTGATAAGCGTCTACATAGAGTTTATTATTCCCAGTGTATTTTGGCTGTAGGGGTTTGCTTGGTATTTGTACTCCATCGACGTAAAGAGAGAGAAAATTGATGGAATAATGTTGAAAGTTGAAAGGATTCAATTGTCGATTGCCATTGAAGGCTCGGTTACTCACAAAACCTATGATAATTCTTTTTGGCAACTGGCCCGATATAACATTATCAAGAGTATCTCCTAAAATTCCGCTATGTAGAGTGAATGATTTGACTTCCACCCTTGTTATTGGATATTTTGCAGTAGTTTTGGCCAAAGCATTAGCATGACCCAATAGTACGGCTGGACTTATTTTAGCTCGACGGACGATTAGCGTCGCTTTTCTGATGCGTACTGAAAATTTTCCGTCATCGGTGAAATCCATCAAACAAAACGCGTCCTTGCTACGAACGAGCCTCACTCGCATTTCAACACCGTTTACCAAAAATTTACCTTGATTAAATACATCGCAATGGAGGTGGCCAATCATATCGACAACTTTACCACCAGCTGTAAAGTATTGGCGATTCCGAGAACCGATATTGGCCCCAACTGTTCCAGTAGCAATTGCTGGTGAAGCATCCATACATCCTGCTGTGTCCGCATACCAAAGTGCGGAGGTTAGGTGTGATGTTATGGCAGGAGAAGCGTAATTTAAGAGTGTTTCTATGTAAGCTCTGTAAGGATAAGCGTTGTTTGGGGGTGAAACTAGCTTTGAATTGAAAAAGATGTCCGTTTGCTCGAACAACGAATGTAAAAAATTGTGAATAGGAGCAACTTTTGCATTCTCGGCGTCGGTTCCCACGGGTGTGATTTCCACGCTGACTTGTAACATTGTATGCGCTAGATCGATGTAATGCTCGGTCGAACTAGGAACCAAAAATTCTAAAGGTGAATCGCTTTCATTGCTGAGAGATGATACAGGTTTGTAGTGGAGAAAAGAACTGCTTTCAATCGATGTTTGCGTCGGAGGAAGAGTAAAAATATCTAGTTCGCTCTTCATACCTTCACCACTGCACGCGTGTTGGAAAGCCATTTTTTTTAAAAATGATTTATTTAGGTCCAAAAATGTCGGATACGCTTCTCAATACTTTCTTCTTTCGCCTTGATGTTTTCTTTTTCTTGCCTATACCATGCTTATTCGTCTTTCTCTTTGTCTTTCTTTTCTTGCTCGATGCGTTGTGTGCGGGAACACGAGCTCGCGTTGACTGTCGTTTGCGCTTAGCAGTAACAGCTTTATATCCACTACCTTTCATAATATCGGAAATTTTATTAGCAGCTTTTCTTTTTAAATTTCGACCTGACTCTCGGACACGCGTGTTGAGAGACTCTTTAAAATTCGCTCTCTTATTCGACACGTCGTCTAGCACGTTCAAGCCTGTTCGGACGGCTTCTTTGCCTACTGCTTTGGCCCCGCTGGCAAGATATGGCACAATTTTTCGAAATAATCCTCCAAGAAAGCTACCAATTCCAGAGCCTGTTTGAAACGTTGAACCAGAGTAAACGTTTTTAATACCGCTTCCACCACCAGCCTGCTCGTCGTAGTAATGAATATAATAACTCATATCGCTATGCAATTAACGACTACGCTTGAAATGAAGCGTAACCGTCAGCGTTCCATACTCAAATGGTATTTTGCGCTCATGTTGATCTCTTATATCGATAACAATATTTCGAAAGGTATGATGTAGTAGAGGTATGTATTGAATCGGTGCAAACTGTTTGACAACGGTTGATCCGAATTTGCACTTTGAATTTTCCAGGGCTACAATGCGTAAAAGTGCCGTTTCCGTATCACCGACTGCATAAGGTTCGCATATGTCTGTGTAAACGTAAAGCTGATCGGGTATAGCCCGTGCTAAAGTAGCTGGTCTATTGCCCACATTTATACTCGTTCCTGAGTTGGAAGTGACAAAAGTTCCTGTTTCTCTGTGGACAATGTCTTCAAAGCCAAAAATTCGACGAATTTTTTCGTTGAAAGTCGTGTAGTGCGGCTCTTCGCAATCGCAAATCCTTTTTAAGATGTAATAACCTTTCTGAAACTCAGTCGGTTCAAGCTTCTGATGTTCACGCACCTCGTGTACTTTATTTATTTCTTCTGAAAGCTGTTCGATGCTACTGTATACGCCGTGAGGAAAATTACAAAACCCGTTATTTTTCGAAACTTTGGGTTTAGCCCTTCCTAATTTAAAAGTATAATAAGCTTCAGGTTCTTGAATATGCATGATAGTACAGGGTACGTGTATTTCAGCTAGACCGACCTGCCAGTTACCGATTAATCTAATTTCACGGGATAAGTAAGTGGTAAAACAAGTAGTCGTATTGTCAGGAAAATAACGCATACTACTGTTACTCGGTAATACTAAATAAAAATCATCTAGATTATCCATTATTTTCAAACTCTTTAAACGTCTGATGCTTTTATCCAAGAATTAAATTTATCTGGATATCTTTCCCACTTTACAAATAACTGTTTTTTATTTCCGCTTCCTTCGGTCCGAAGAACGCGTTCAATCTTGAAATGTTGATCTTCCAACAGTCGTTGTGATCCTACAGGAGCCAATTCTTCTGTATAAAAAAATCCGTCAATGTCCTCTCCTTGTAAGTCTTGTAGCTTGTAGGTATAAAGATTTTGTCTGGTAGAAAAGCGTTTGACTTTAAATACTTCCTCGCTATAATTCTTCTCGAATCCTTTCGCAAAGGTTCCCTTAGAGCGACTGATCCTCACGTAGTCACCAACCTCGTATTTACGGTCTTTTATTTGCCTTTGATTTTTTTTTTGCTGAAGAGCGCGCCTCTGTAGATTCACTCGTGCCTCAGCAGCGTTATACAAATTAACATCTGAAGGTTTCATTTTTATACTTGAATGTACTGTATTGTTGTATGCATAAACTATCTTTTGTATTACATCGATGTACCTATGTGTATTGCGATGAGTGAAATATCTCCAAACACGTTCTTTGAGAGTTCGATTGAGACGTTCTACCACTGCCGCCTTAATGTCAGGGTTCCTTGCCACTCTAAACTGTATGTCATATTTTTAAAGAGTATTTTGCAAATCTGCACCAACAAATTCTTTACCTTTGTCAGTTTGTAAGTAAACAGGTCTACGACCATTGGACCGCTTAAGAATCTTTTCGAATGCAGCTGACACAGCGTATGCTGTTTTATCCCACAGTGGTTCTACCCATGCATACTTACTGAGCACGTCGATCACCACTAGTAAGTACGAATAACCATCATTTTCTTTTTTTAGACTCAACTGACACAAATCTGCCTCCCAAACGTCATTTACGTTAGTTACGTTATAGTGTAATCTAGTAAATTTTTTTCGTATAGGGCGGTGAAGCGTGTAAGCATCTTGATTACTCAACCACTCGTGTATTCGTTTTTGCTCTTTTTTCCTGTTTATCAATGATTTACCTTTTATATTTACGCGTATTAAATTTCGAGCTCCAGCATAACCTGCTTCGTGTGAAGGCTCGTAATACTGTTTTTCCAAAGACATTTTCTTCAGATTCTTGCTTTTAACCATTTTTGCTTAGTACCATGTCGCGTTACGGGTGGTGTAAATACTGGTGACGAGGTTTTCCGTTTCGCAGTATTTAAAGGAGACGTTAGTCTTTTGGCAATTTTTAGAATTCCCGTATTTCCAATCAAATTATTAGGGGTTTCTGAACTTCCAATAAACTTTGCAAATTCAAATCTACCAATAGGTGCTTTATCATCCTCCTCTATTTTTTTCTTTTTCTTTTGTAAAACATCGTTAAGTAATTCTACTATGTTAGATCGTGGTATAAGTTTGCCATCTACGATAACGCTTCCAGTACTATCCCATTTTAACCGATCGGGCTCAAAAGTGCGCCAATGTTTTAGTAAAAGTCGTGCTTTTCTAGCATAAATTTTAGGTACATTATCGAGTATTTTTTCTTCTGTTAATGGTGCCAGTGTAGCTTCGATTTCGTCAATATCTCGACCAATGTCACCACCATCCACACGTTCGTTATCTTTGAAAAATAAATAGCGCCTCAAAACTTGCAAATAATTTTTACATTTTTCCCGTTCACTGCTAAAACTTTTAGAATGAAGAATTTTGTACATTTCCAAATCAAGCCGTGTTAAATTATCAGCAGGTGTTTGTATGGTTTTTTCAGCATTTTCAGTCATGTTATCAGTCCTAGAAATAATCGTAGGTACAGCTCCTCCTTGTTATTGCTGCTGCTGCTGCGAAAAACTTTGTATTTGTTCCAGAGTTGTTTCGGGGACAATGACCATTTTTCGAGCGCGTTCCATGGCTATTTTATCTTGAGAGAAAAATTAATTTTTGCTACCCAAAATTTTTGAAAAAATTGTACTTATCAGTGGGCCCAATAGAAGTGGTAAAAAAGAACCACCACTCTGAATTATAGTACGTTTTTTAGCTTTCCACGCATTGGTACCACTGCTTCTTCCACTTTTTACTAGTTTCCTTAAAATAGTTCTGTGCTTTTTTAAGCGGTTTTGTTCAGGAGTTTTTAATTTTACTACACCTTGCAACACGTTCAGTGCACACTCACAAATGCACTTTATGAGATTTTTATCGGCTGTTCGAATCAAAGCTGAACGCTGTTGACTGTTAGCGCGACTCAGAGCATTCAAAAGTGCGACGTGCTTTTTCGAATATAACTTTCCAGGTGTGCAACAGACGCGAGACTTTATGGAACTTTTTTTCTTTTCTCCTTGTTTTCTTTTTGTTACGAACGGGGCCATAGATGTTGTCCCAGCCATCGCTATTTCAAGACTGCTTCTTGACTACAGATGCTTCTTTCTTTTTATTTAGTCATGTTTACCTGAATCTCGATGAAAATTTAGGCACGTAAGCATAGTGCAGCTTGTCATCGGGAAATATGTTGGTACGAAAGCGAAACTCATCTGGAGTATCTTGTTTCAAATCTAACAAAAGATAGCTAAATGGCCGACTACAGGCATCAATGTAGGCTTCTTGCAAGAATTTGGGGTCCTCCGGGTAAACTTGTCGAGCGAGAAACTGTATTTGTGCACGATCTCTCGGATTTTTTAACAATACGATATAATTTGAATTTAATGATAAATCACGCTGATTTGGCCCCCTATGAAAAATATTTTGCGTAATAAAAACAACACTGATATTTTTGTGGTGACAACCTTTTGTAAATAAATCAAGTACCGTATTGTTTGATGATTCGCGCATCAGATCGTCTAGTATGAGCAATTTTTTTTTATCATTGTCATTGGAATAATCACTAGCTTGTGGTAAGCCTTCTCGAAATTCGATGCGTTGATTTCCTTCTACTTTGAACTCGTTACGATGGGCCTCTTGCCATTCCGCGTAATAAAAGAGAATACGATCAAAATGCACGTCATAAATTTGGGGTAAACTGGCGAGAAATCTTTTGACAAAAACAGTTTTTTCACACATAGTCGGCCCTGAAATTATGCATGTAAAGAAATGTTTCCATCGTGTATCCATGTTGAATACTGACAAAGACGGACAAAAGTTTAATGTTTTTTATGTTAAGCACCCTCTTATGTTTTTTATTTTTTAATTATTATTAAGAGGGCTAGATGGGTGGAGAAGGGGGGTGGCGGCGGCACGGGCACACGTGTTTTTATTAGCTTATTCAACACGTGTGCGGGAATAAGCTCATTTTCCGCGTCAATCAGCTAATTGAGAAATGTATAAGCTTATCACCGCGCGGGTGTTAGCGTATTGTTATCTTCTAAGAATTATTGATGATTGCTTGTAAAATAATAATAATAGATTTCATGAAAACACTTTTCCTTTTTTATTCAATATTTTTATCGTTTACTCGTTGTTCACATTCACTCTTATAACCAAAAGGAAGAGAAAGCGATAGGGAAACATAGCGTCTTTTTTTCAAAACGACGCTACAGGTTTTGAATTCTTCTCTTGTTATGACTTCGTGATAAGGTGTGCGTCGTATAGATTTAAAATTCAACCGTATCTCGCTTTTATTCGTGTCTTTCCCATTCTCTTCTCTAAGCTTTCTCGCGAATACCTCGTCTATGAGCGTTTTAATACTATTAAAATTTATTTTTAATGAATTTTTGAAATTTAAAGTTATTCCCCTAACTTTGCAACATTCATAAATATTTCCTGACGGTGTTATTGCACGATAAGCGTAAAACTTTGGTGCTGCAGACATCATAGTGTCTATATAGGTACCAGGAGCGTAACATCTTAATTCATCCGTCATATCACCCAATAAGTTTCCCAAGGCTGGCTCATATTCGCTCGAATTGTCCTTTTTTACAAAAATACACGAATCAGTATCACAGTGCAAAGTACGCCTATCAAGCTTTTCCATATGTTTGTACAATTCCAGCCTGGCTTGTGCAGTTGTGAATGCTGCTATTACCACATTTGTATTGGATGATGCTTCAACAGCTTCTTCTCTAAGCTGCCAATGAACGTATAAAATATCGTCGTTTACAGGTAAAATACTGAGAACTTCTTTATCAGGACAGGTTAATGTTCGTAAGAGATTTTCGCGCGATTTCACGATTTCCGTTTGCTTTAAATTACTGCGTTGTCCAAACTTCCCCCAAAAAGATTTTAAGCAAAGTTTAGCTACAGCTCTCAGACCACTATTTTTTTCTATTTTGTCACGATCCAATCGAATACCTTCGTTTCGCTCATACTCGTCCAAGTACCGCAATTTCGCTTCGTCGTCATTTGTACACCAAGCAGGCCATCCACTTGCTTCTTGTTTTATTTTCAAAAACGTATTTACGTATCCTGCAAAGAGTCCTCCGTTAATACCATCAAAGCGTGTCATTTCGTATTGACATATAATATATATTTTCGTTATACGGTACCCAAGTTCGACAGATTTACGTAATTCGTCGACTACCCAAGTACCCGTGAATTCTCGCTCGTCAATATTTTCGTGATTACAATCGCTTTCTCGCATCTCCTCGCAACAAGAACGAGAAAGTGCGAATAACAAACGACCGTGTATTTTAACGGGTAACAAAGGTAAGTACAAGTTTCTGGGTGGTAAAACTTTACACTTAATCAGGCCCTTGACACGTTGCAAATCATTATTATTTCCTCCGGTTAGTTCACGACACTCGCTTCCTATGAAAATTTTTGGATGTCCAACGGGAAATTGCCCACGTTTACATACGTAAGGATACAAGGAGCATATATCTGTGTATTTGATTTTCTCACCCTCTTTAATTTTATAATACGGAATTATATTTTCTGTTCTTCCGCCGAAAAATGCTTCTCGTGGGTTTAACGTTATTCTACTCATTACAGGATGATTACGCACGTATTCAGCTATTTCCGGATTTTCAAGTTTAATTTTATCGAATTCGCATTCCCATATACAACGAACCTCGTATCCATGTTGTCGAATTTTATTTATTTTTACTAATGTATTTTTATAAACTTCGTTAAACGTACGTCAAAAAGCGATGCGCGTATCCCGATTTTTATTAAAACATTGGGGACAACCATGCGTGTAACAACCTTCATATTCGAAAACTATACCCTTTTCATCCTGATTTCCCGATGCAGGAGGTAAAAATCCGTCTACGAGGAAACCTTCAGGCAAGATAAATTCTCTCGTTCTACCAGCATGAATTATTTCACAACCAATTTCTCTTTCACAGGCTAATAACCATTCAATTGACTTCTGAGAATGTTTATCAGCACGACGATAGCATGCAGGAGGTATAATGCCAATGGTTTTGGGTAGTAAGAAATTCTTTCTATAAACGAGAGAACATGCGCTTGCGATGGTAGTCGCACTCGTAAACGGACAGATTTGTCCTACGTCTAAGAAAATTTTTCTAAAGGCCAAACATGCGCGTCTTAAAATTTCAACGTCTATGCGAAAATATTCTACGATTTCGTTTTTAAAATCAAATACGCGTCCACTCAAAGTTTCGGAATTATACCACGTGAAAAATTTCTCTCTTTCCTCATGCGACATGGAATCAGGCGCGTAAAAATGCGGATCTGGCAATGGATCTACATAATTTTCATTCCCTACAGTATGAAACAGATGAGGAAAGTAGCCCTTTTTCGCGCTGGGCGGTAAGCCTAAAGTTTCTGTTCATGTGGAAATAATTTAAACTATCGATGAATTTTGTTCGACCGCATTGTAACAAAATTATATTTTGTCCGTTAAGAATCACTTGGGGTGATGTCTGATTATATTTTTCCACTAATTCTTTCAGCATAAATTGTGCGTCAAAACCACCAGCATTGTGTGCAATACATATGATTTGGTTAAAAACTGTTCTCTCGCGAATATACATATCTAAAAATTGTCTAATTGGGTTTTCTTGAAAAACATGTTCGCGAATACCACAAGTATCGCATTTTTGAGAAAAATCATTATTCTCCAAACAATCATCACACGTTTGCTGAACAACGCAGAGGTTAGGAACGTGTAATCGCGTGGTAGTGTGACATCTAAATTCTGTATCTTGCTGTGTTTCTAAATCGTAGAATACAAACAAAGTTTTCTTTATTTTTTTAAAGTTGCTTCCATTGTCATAGTCATTCGTGGACAGAGGACGCATGTAACATAACTCTTTAACAGAATGTTTTCCTCGACAAAGCTTACACCAATTAACTCCACATACATGCTTGTCTCTGTAAACATGGGTAACTTTATTACAAACTTGACAAATTTTAACAAGTTCGCAAATTTTTTTATTTTTGGCCTTATAGCTTCCATTTGTTTGATGATTTTTGTAGCAAGTATTATTGAAAAATGTTCTATGACATTCGTTACACTTCAAAATTATACCGTTTTCTTTCACACATGATGGCGATACAAAACACTTTGAAAATACGTTTGAACACTGATGTTGGTCGGGATATTTGTAACATTTATTACAATATTCGCAGAAAAAATTATTACCCGCTGCTCCGCTTACATTGAAAATAGTATGATGATGATGTTCATCAGAATCATAATATAAATTTATAACTCCTTGCAAATCCACATTATTTTGGGATTGTTCAATTAACGCACGACCATTAAAAAATGGTGGTTCTCCGCTTCCAAAATTACTTTTATCATATACTTGTATTGCAATGCCAAGTTTAGTATAGTACTTCTGAAATTTATCTATCTCGCGGAACCCCCAGCCTTCCTCTGGAATATTCAGGTCAGCATTTTTTATTAGCTGCAAAGCGTTCTCTTTTTGCATAGATCTACGTCCATCGCGAATGACAGTCCACTTATTTTTCATATCGATTGAATCATTTTTTTTATAATTCACATACATCTCCCCAACAAGTAAGGCTCGTGGCAAACACAAATTATCTTTATTCTGTATACAAACTATTGATTTTTTCTGCAATATGTTAATATTTAATTTATTTTTCCGACCGGTACCTCGAGGTAAATTGGTATACGTTGCCTCTAAAATAAAACTATCGTCAATCTGAAAATTTTCGTTACTTTGAGTTAAATTACTTATAAGTTCTCATAAATCATCGTAATTAAAATTCAAAATCGGTCTAAGTGACATTCCGGCTGGTCCATGACTAAAGTGAATACTTTTTACAGTAATTCCCACTAAGTCATTTTCTTCTCCTAACGATATCAAATACGCGTGAATATCCCGCATAACCAATTCTAACCATAAAACAGGATTAAAATTTTCTGTAGGGGGACGCATGCAAAGTACTAATCTTGTCGCATGCATTTGAAATTTTCTTATGTAATGATTCCTTTGTTGATTAATATCGAATCTTACGCCCGGGGGTCTTATTGAAAATTCCTCCGCACTAGCGCCTCTACCGCCACGTTTTTGAACATTTTCTACTTTACTCACGCACGATTCACTCTCGTGCATACTCATTCCTATTGACGCTCTCACTTACATATGCGTTGGACTTCCCCCTCTCACTGCTATTACTATGTCCATGGTTGACGCTGCTACTGCTCGTAGACATACCCAACTGTTCTCTCTCTGATGCATTTGTGGCTCCCCACTCTACCTCCCCTTCTTCTTCTTCTTCTTCTTCTTCTTCTGTGACAGAAAGAAGCGTAGCATAGTTTTCAACTGGTGTTGATGTTTCTATGAGGGATGATGATGATGATGATGATGATGATGACGATGCTATAAAAAATATTTTATGTTTAGAAAAAATTTTAAATAAATATTTTGAAAATTTATTTAAAAAATTTAATTAAGAATTTTTAATTTTTATATTACATCATTTTTATCATTATTACTATTATTATTAATATTACTAATATTATTTATTACTATTGTTATTAAAATTATTTTATTTACTTATGTTTGCAACGTTTAAAATTAAAAAACGGAAAATAAAAATAATTTTTAAAAATTTTCATTCTTCTGGAGGACCATTTAAACTATCGTGTACACGATCGAGTAGATCGGCTAAATCTGTAGTCGAATCTGTATACAATGCTGTGTAACGTCACGCCTAATTAATTTTCTTTTTTTTTGCAATTAATTTTTTTCTTATTAATAATTTTTCTATTTTACTAATTTTTTTTTCCTTCTTTTTATGTCTCTTTTTACATATAGGAATCTTAAGGATTTATAATTAAGAATAGTGTTAATAGCAAAAATGAAAATGTTTAGTGAAATAATGTTCCTCTTGTTTCTTTTCTTTAAAATAGACAAAGCTTAAGTTTCACTAAAGTACTTTTCATAATATACCCTAAAATAATTTTTTTTATCTAAAGCAAACAGGCCTATACGAGTGTTATTTCTTTTTGACCATCTTTTCTATATTTCGTCAAAATGTAAAGAATATTTTATACATAGGTACAACACGTGTTAGCCGAAAAATAAATAAGGCCCTGTACGCCCAGACGACCGTAATAAAATTGTCTAAACAGGCCATAAAAACTTCGCCAGGGAAAATTTTCGATAGCCTCTGGAAAATTCCAAAACTTTCGCAAATAAAATTTCTACACTTTCAATATTTTATTTTAAATATTTATTAAGAAGGGGCCGAACTATCTGTCTTTGTCTAATAGCGTTTTTCATCATTTATGTAAACACTATCCGGTATAACAAGAAAAAAATAGCAGCCCCCGCTAGATATTAGTATAATAAGTAAATTTTGGAATAACAACCAAATTTTTTCACTGCGTAGTTTTTGAATAATTAGAGACCTACCAAAAAAAGATAGGTTATATTCTAGATTGCTAATAGGTCTCTAATTAGTCAAAAACTATGCGGTAAAAAATTTGGTTGTTATTACAAAATTTACTAATTATACTAATATCTAGCGGGGGCTGCTATTTTTTTCTTGTTATATCGGATAGTGTTTACATAAATGATAAAAAACGCTATTAGACAAAGACGAATAGTTCGGCCCCTTCTTAATTGTTAAATATACTTTTATTATTATTCCTTTAATAATAATCAAAGTACTTTCAGGAGTTATCGAAAATAAGTTAACCTGATAACTAATGATAAAATACCCTTTTTTTTATATATATATATATAGCGTTTATCCTTAATAATAAGTTGTTTAAAAACAGAATTTCACGCGCATAATTTTAATTAAGCCATTAGTTTATAAGATTCATTACATCAAGGAATTATTGCAATAATTATCTTTTAAAAATTACAAAATAATAATATTATATAAAATTTCCTTTTATAATTTTTGTACATATGCGCGTATATACGCATGTTTATACGTTTTAATAGTTCAATTATTCAAGCAAAAAAATTTCAAATTAGAATCCTTTCCACAATAAATTGTTTAAAAATACAATATTTCTTAAAATAACATGTACGCATGTACATATATACGTACATATAATATTTTCCATACAGCAAATAACATTTGTTATAAAATATTAATAATTAATTATACATAAATTTTTAGCCTAACTATTATAAATACAATTATGCCATACGATTTATTAAACATTTTTCTTTTATTATTATAATTACAATTTAGTTTTTAAGTTAGTTCAATCATTTTTCTTCTCTCCTATTATTATTAGTTAAAATTATATTATAAGTTTTTATACTCTAGCGTTCATTGTTAAAAACTATCATTTTTTCTTTTTATTATTAACTTTTGCGCATTAGCATTTTATTAGTATTAATAATTTTTTTATTTTATTATTATCGACTCTTTTAATTTTTTTGTTGTTACCATAATCTATTAGTTTAATCACCTTTTTTATTATAAATAAGTTAAGATTCTATTTTCATAGCGTGCGTATACAAATAATGTATACTCTTCCTTGAGGTGAAGTTACTAGAAGAGAGAGAGAGAGAAATAAAATTCACCAGGAAAATTCATAGGAAAATTTCATTTTTCAAAGTTTAAGGACAAATTTTTGTAATATTTCGGAACACTTCCGCCCCGCCCCCTGAAAAACCGGAAGGAAATGCAGCCCTCTGATTCGTGCGGAACAGCTTTCCCAAAGAGGTTAAAGGAAAAAGGCCGGAGGACTCACCCTCACTCAGTCTCAAGCACTCATACAACCAACTACTCACTCAAAATTCAGGCACTCAAAAGCAAGCATCAACACTCAAAGAAGCATTTTCTTTTATCCAAGGCAAAGCAGCAAGCGGCACTCATATCTTCAAACCTTCAAAGGAAGAACACTCAAAAGCAAGCATCAACGCTCAAAGAAGCATTTTCTTTTATCCAAGGCAAAGCAGCAAGCGGCACTCATATCTTCAAACCTTCAAAGGAAGAACACTCAAAAGCAAGCATCAACGCTCAAAGAAGCATTTTCTTTTATCCAAGGCAAAACAGCAAGCGGCACTCATATCTTCAAACCTTCAAAGGAAGAACACTCAAAAGCAACCATCATTGTTAAAGAAGCCAACTCTCTCTCTAGTCTTCAAACCTTCAAAGGAAGAGTAAGATCTTTTTTTTCTTAATTAATAAATATCAATTTTTAATATTACAAATGTTTTCAAAAATTTATTTTTTTTTAATTCCACTATAACTCAATTTGTTTTTATCAATCAATTTTTAACTTTTTTACATTTTTATAAACAATTTTAATTAATTTCTATTATTTTAATCTTACTATTTATATATATATATATTCAATTTTTAAATTTCACAAGCTTATTTTATCTTTTGACATTCAATTTTATTATTTTTATTCAAACTATTTCTATCAACTAATTATTAACATTTTACATCTTTCATAAGTAATCTTAAACAATTTTTACTATTTCCAATTTCACTATTCTATATTTGTTTTATTTATAAATTTAATTCTTAAGAGCAGGCCGGATTCGATATCCTTGTCTAATTGGCATTTTCGTTATTTACTCAAGTATTAAACGGTGTATCTGCAAATTGAAGGTTAAGCGCAATAGATATTATTATTTAAAATATTTATGCACGAGAAAAAAAAAATCTATCGCTTTGTTTTTGAGAAAAGTAAGGAACGCGAAAATATTATAAACATAATCTTTTACTTCGGCGTTCCTTACTTTTCTCAAAAACAAATCGGTAGATTTTTTTTTTCTTGTGCATAGATATTCATAATAATAATATCTATTGCGATCAACCTTTATTTTGAAGATACACCGATTAATACTTGAGTAAATAACAAACAACTCAATTGTTACTCGGTCGGTATCAGGTTCTACTTCGGTCTGCCGTTAAATTTTATAAAATATTCATTTTATTCAATTTTGACTATTTTTATTTTCTTTACTTAAATTTTTATTAAATAATATTTTACAATATTACTATTTTTGTGTTATTCCCACCTTTCCTCGCCGAAATTCGCCAAGTTGGATAGAATCTCGACGGCACTAGTAATTAGGGTTCTCTAGCATAAGAATTCGCTAGTGTTTCCAATCCTTAAATAAAATCCTTTCATTTTCTGACCGTCCTGACCACGACTGACTGACGCCCGCGCAAGAAAAGGAAAGCATAACGAAAAACCGATAATCGTTTCGTCGAATAACCAAGGCAAAAGGGAAACCTTTCGCCCTTACTCCTAAGCAACGACGCTAACTACCAGCGTTCGAATCCCGGACGTTGCATAGTTCTTTTTTGGAGGCCAAACCGGAGAGATTGATTTTAACTTAAATGAAAGGGTTATCGGAAACCTCATTTCTTTTTCTTTTTTTTCGTGAGACAATCGGAAAATAAAATAATTTTTTTTTAAATCATTTTTCCAAGAAGTATTAAAAAATAGTTAAAACAATTAATTAACAAAAAATATATATATAAAATCAATAAATAAAAACCACATAAGAAATAATTACCAACTAAAACAAAATCTTAGTCGCAAAATTATTAATTTTTCTAATTTCCTAAGTTCATCAAAATTTAACATTTTAAACAATAAAATAGAACTGTCTTTTACTCATTGAAATAACTAAACCTACAACCAACATCATTAAATTATTTAATTTTTCCAACCACAATTTTTTTTTTTATCTCACCAACACCAAAAACTTTAGTTAAACTTAATAATTATCCAAATACAGTTTCACTTCGAAATTCTATTTATTTTTAAAAGGGTTAAATTAATTAACTCAGCAAACACAAACAAAATAACATAAAATAATTGTAAATTTTTCTTTTCTTTTAATATTTACACAAATCTTTAATAAAAGAATATAAAATTAATTAAAAAAAAAAACGGTTACTTGAAATAATCGAGAAATTTAAAACTTTTCTTTTGCCTATGATATAATAAAGTTTTGAAAAAAAAAACGAATAACAATTACCCCCATCTTGGGAATTAAAATAATTATACATTACTTCAGTTAAAATATGACCTTAGTATTAATTACAATACAAAGTATAACACTCATATTAATAATTTTTATTGCATATTATTCCTTCGCAATAAATAATCGGTTTATAATCACTTTACTTAAAAATTTCGAATATTAAATTGCATTCTAATAAATAAATAGTACTATTCTCAAATATTGAACAATCGTTTATTTAAAAACAAAATTTTTCCTCTGTAAAAGAAAAGACAATTCTAACAAAGGAAATTACCTTCCTCAAACGTATAAGTATTAATCAAATTTAGAGAGGCTAAAATTCCATTCCTTGCGAAAACTAAATATAACTATCATAATCTTTAATGGTCTCTTTAATAATTTTATTTTTCCATGCATGCACATTTGAAATATTGCAGAAAGTATACATTTTCTTTTTCTCCTTTACTATAGTGTCGGAAAACGACTATATACCCGGAGAAACGGTAAAAAGATTTTCAAGAAAGCAACAGCAGAGATATATCAAGAGATTAAAGAAAGATTGTCAAATAAGAAATGTCGAATTCAAAGGCATAAAACATTATTGGGAACAGAAAAACAAACTTCCCAATTTGGACGAAGCTTTATCCCCTATCGATAAAGTGAAAACCTTCTTATTAGAGTTCTGTAGTATACACTCTTCCGACGGACGAAAAGACAAGAGATGCGCTGAGTGCTTGCGCACTCGAACGCATAATTGGAGCGAGAAAGCTGCATCTCAACAACCACCCAAATCAATTAAGGACAGGAAGGAACCTGCAACACCAATTTTGACTCTAGAACAAAGGAAGGCTAAATATTTGAAAATATTAAATATCAAAATCGTAAGACGCGACAAGAACAAAACACCGTTAGTTGCGCCGAAAATTAATAACAAAAGACAATTATAATAATTCAATCGTCCTTATAAAAAAAACGGTATTACTTATAATCTTCTTGTCAATAAAAATACATACAAATAAATCTCAATAACATTTTTATTTATTTTTCCTTTACAACTAATTATATTAAATGATACCCACTAATAGTACTACCGAATTTTACACTGCAGCCAGATTAAATAATATAACGGGACGACTAAATCAATTAGAAAACGCGCACATTACTAATAGGAAAAACATTTCAGAATTGAACAAAATAATTAAAGATCAAAAGATAAAGATTCAACAATTAACGCTTGAGAATAAATTCATCACAAAAGCCGTGAATAGGAACACAGGAAAGTTAGATCAAATAATTGAACGCCTCGGCTATATAACTAGTTATATGGTAAAGAATTTTTTAGCTGTCGATAAAAAAATCGAAAAAATAAAAATTGATTAGGAATGAATCATTAACAAAGTTGTGAAGAAGCAACAAATAAATTTTTTTTTAAATATATAACTATCTTGTAAAAAAATTAAGAGTTATAATACAAGCTTCAACAGTTTAATTAATTAGTCTGGATGTCTGGAGAAAGAATTACCAGAAGCCAGGCACAAAATAACAACGAATTAAAACAAGAGGTAGAATCGTTTTTACCCAAATACGTCTCTACTCCGAGACCTAATAAAAAAAACCCAAACACGGTGAAAAATTTAAACGAAATACAGAATCCAGAAACTTCAACAGATTCTGAAGAGTCAACTACGTTAAAAGACGAGAATTTAACCGCGAAAAAGGCCGGTATCGAAAATTTAACAATAATAAACAACGTTGATAAAGAAAAACTTGAAAAATCATCAATCAAAGAAATTATTGATAATATAACGACATCAGAAAGCGACAATAAAGATAATTCAAATAATTTAGAATTAATTAAACCTAAAAAACTGATTAAAATGGCAGGAGAAGACGGAGTTGTAACCGCGCCGGTATTGGCATCAAATCAAGTAGTTGCTCTCAAAGACGCACTACAAGTAGTACCTAAATTCGACGGAAAGAACATACCGTTGAGTCAATTTTTGCAAGGTTGCCGAGAAGCAAGGGCTATGATAGACCCTAATGCTGAAGGTAACTTAACAAAACTAATAAGAGCTCGAGTAGAAGGAGAAGCTCTCCAAGCTATTAACGGACAAAATTTTGCCACAATAGAAGAAATACAAAACTATTTTAAGGACATATACGGTTCACCAAAGACTATTCACCAACTATTGGGAGAGTTGGGCAACGAATACCAACGAGATCACGAAAGTGTAATCTCATTTGCGAACCGAATGCGAGATCTAGGACAGAAGATCCTAGAAGCTGAGCAATTGAATCATGACGGACAAATACCGCCAGCTGTAAAAACCAACCTGGATGAGAGCATAATCGAATGCTTTAAAAGAGGATTAAAACCGGAAATAGAACAGAGGATTACACAAGATCGGATAGAAGATATAGTCAAAGAAGCCGTGAAAATAGAGAAACGGCTAGAAGCGAGAAACGCACTAAGAAAGATATCGCCGATCGATAGGCATATAAACGCAAGAAAAGGAATTAACCTTTGCGGAATTTGTAATCAAGAATCCCACGAAACGAAGGATTGCAATAAACAAAAAACATGTACATTCTGCAAAAGGACGGGACACAGTGAAAACATGTGTTTCTTAAAATTAAAAAACACTGCGAATTGTCAATTATGCGAAAGAGCTGGACATACCGCTCTACAATGCAGACTTATACAAAAATGTCAGATCTGCAATAAGATCGGACATTTAGCAAAAGATTGCAATCAGGCGTATTCAGCAGTGTGCCAATTATGCAATAGAATTGGCCACTCAGCGTCTAATTGTCTTAAAAACACTGGAATAAGGGGAACAAAATCTCAAATGATGTGTCAAATTTGCGAAAAAATTGGACACACAGCTTCTACGTGTTTCTTAAATAAACAACAAGTAAAAGAATGTAGATTCTGTAAACACGAAGGACATGATATAACCGAATGTCGAAAACTAAAATACAAGAACGCATACGAAAATTCGGGAAACGAGAAAAGTCTCCGGAACCAGGGCGTTACACGCGAGACGTTCAACTCAGCACGCCCAATAGAGGAGAAAGAAATAAACAACCTTCTCTCAGAATTGTTACCATTAGGTTGCGATTCCCAGGGAGGAATATCCCGTACATAAATATTAATTTATTTAATACAGGGACCGACCTAAAATTAATGCTAGATAGTGGCTCAGAAGCCAATTTAATAAGGATAAATGCAATACCGGACTTTTCATGTATTGATAGAAACATCATACATACGTTAAAAGGAATCAATTCCACGCCGATTTACACTCTCGAAATCGTTAACATAAGATTAGGTGGACACAAAACAGAATTTTTGATAGTTCCTGCTAATTTTCCTATACCGTTTGAAGGTATATTAGGTTCAGAATTTTTTTTGAATACTAAAAGCAAATTAGATTTTGAAAAGAAAGCATTAAGAATCGACCAGATATCGGTACCTTTTCAATATTTTGACAGTGAAATCAAAGTGAATAATCCGCGACTGGTGTGTGTCGAAACAAATAATCTCAATGGATTTTTACCAATGATTCACTTACGATTAGAAGAAAACAAAGATCACAGATTCTTAGTAGATTCAGGTTCCGAAGTGAATCTCCTCAAAGAAAATTCATTACCAATTGATTCAAAAATTAATCGCGACCAACGACTTATGTTGAAAGGAATAGGGACAGAATTAATGACCACTATAGGCTCGGTAGCTATTGGGATGATTGGACAAGAATCTATCTTTCACATAGTGCCTAAAAATTTTCCACTTCCAGCACAAGGAATAATCGGTGCAGAATACTTGAATCTATCTGAGTCAATTATAGACTACGAAAATTTATTACTTCGAGTGAAAAACATATCTATACCTATTGAATTTGCATCAGATAAAGACGAATCGGATCAAGAAGTAATGTCAAATATAGCTGAACAAGGTGAAACTCAAATAGAGCTCACCGAAGACGACTCTTCGTCCACAAAGGCCTATTATAAAACGGAAACAGAACCTTATATACCATCGGAATCTGACTTGGATGAATTTGACATCTCCATAGGAGAATATATAGACATCAGAAGTCAATATTACATTGAACAACAACAAATGTACCAAGATTTAAATCTCGAAGATTATTCAGATCCAAACCAAAACTTATATATATATACTGTAAATAAAAGAATGTACGACAAAAAAATCTTTAATTTTCAGAAATTATTATTAGAAGATCATGTACGCTTAGAACATCTCGACATAGAAGAGGAAAATTACGTAAGAAATCTAATATCAAAATATAGAGATCACTTTTACTTACCAGGTGACGAACTGCCTGGCACACACGTAATAAAACACGCGATTAAAACGACAGATGAAGAACCTATTAATATAAAACAATACAGATTTCCACACTCATTAAAAGATGAGTTAAATAAACAGGTTCAAGAATTATTAAGAGCTGGAATAATAGAACACTCAACATCTCCGTATAATACGCCAGTTTGGATGGTACTCAAGAAACCCGATTCGCAGGGAAAACAAAGATGGAGAATGGTACTTGATTTCCGCGCTTTGAATGAGAAAACTGTAGCAGACTCATATCCTCTGCCTAACATTATGGATATCTTTGACCAAGTAGGCGGAGCTAAGTACTACACCGTACTAGATTTAGCCTCAGGATTTCACCAAATTAATATAGATGAAAATGATGCTCCAAAAACAGCTTTCAGTACACCATACGGACATTATCAATTCAAAAAAATGCCGTTTGGTTTACGCAACGCTCCAGCCACCTTTCAGCGTTTAATGAATGAGATCTTGATTGGATTACAAGGAAATATACTATTCGTATACCTTGATGATATAGTAATATATGCCAACTCAATCGAAGAACACGACACAAAATTTAAGTTACTAATGGAAAGATTAACTAAAGCAAATCTAAAATTGCAGACGGACAAATGCGAATTCTTAAAACGCAATGTCACATATTTGGGACACATCCTGAATAAAGATGGAGTCAAGCCTGACCCCCAGAAAATAAGTGCAGTCAAAGACTTTCCTAGTCTAAAGTCCGTTAAAAACGTACGCCAATTTTTAGGCTTAGTCGGCTATTATCGCCGCTTCATCAAAGATTTTGCAAGGATCTCAAAACCTCTGACAAAGTTACTACAAAAAGACGTGCCTTTTGAATGGAACGATCAAGCTGAAAAAGCTTTCAACTATTTAAAAGAAGCTTTATGCGAAGCACCAATATTACAATCACCTGACTTCAAAAAAAAATTCAATATTACTACAGATGCTTCTGGTTACGCCATAGGAGGAGTACTCTCACAAGGAGAAGTAGGGAAGGATCACCCTATCTCTTATTTTTCCCGTATCCTACGAGGACCAGAACTACACTATGAGGTATATGAAAAAGAAGCGTTAGCTGTAATAGACAGCGTAAAGACCTTCCGATCATATTTATATGGAAAACCATTCACCATATACACGGACCATCAACCGTTAGTTTGGTTTAAAACCGCTGATCTCAACACAAGAGTTCAAAAGTGGCGCTTCAAATTATCGGAATACGAATACAACATAATATATAAACCTGGGAGATTAAATAACAATGCCGATGCATTATCACGCAACCCAGTAGAAACTGCAGTAATTACAGCAATAACACGCAATCAAAAAAAATTGCAAGAAGAATTAAAGGATACAGAAATGAACGAAAAAGATTATAAGGAAAACTCAAATAAACAGAACACAGGTGACGCAGAAAACTTCAAAAATACGTTACGAAATAAAAACTCTAATCCAGCTGTAACAGAAGTTAACACCGAAGACATACCGTTAATTAATAGAGGGCATAAATCGTCGCCTCCTACCGAAATCAACAATTCAACGAATTCAGAAATCAATACGGAAGACGTACCGTTGATCAAGAGGAAACGCGAACCACCCGATAAAACAACTGTTAGTTCAACAATTGATACTGAGGATATACCCCTGATAGAAAGGAGACCTCAGCCGATCCTACCCACAATACCTCCTTCAGGAAATAACAGCAGAAGAAAAACCCAGATAACTGATCAAATCTCGAACATCAGCAATATGTCAAGGGAAAATCAAATAATAGAAATAAGAGAACCCTTACAATACAGGGAAAACAATATAATATGTTTTATAGCAGAATCCAAAATACCATGTGATGAAAATACTAAAAAATTCTTAGAATATCACCGTAATATTCAAATTCCTGAAATTAAAAAAGGGGAAGTACATCACGTAAAAGGCAAAAAGAATAGCAACATATTTTTATTATGCCTGAAAGGAGAGGAACAAGAATCGATCACTTCAACTTCCACCACTCTATATATAACCTTAGTCATATTGCGCGATTTGCTGATTAAAATGCAAATAGAGGAAATAAACTTAGGAAAATCCACTACAATAGAAAATATAGATTGGAAGGAAATCCTAAACATAATACATACCGTGTTTGAAAATACGTCAATCAAAATATTAATATGTACAGGAACCGTATTATACGTTCCTGAAAACAAAAGAGACGATATTTTCCGAGAATTGCATAGCTCACCAATAGGAGGGCATAGAGGTGTCGGAAAAACTTATTATCGAATAAGACAAAAATATTATTGGGAGAATTTAAAGGAGGACATACAGAGAAGAATACAACAGTGTTTAAACTGTCAATTAAAAAAATTGGTGCGTTTAAAAACAAAACAACCAATGGTAATCACAGACACACCAGGAACCGTGTTCCACAAAATATCTATGGATATAGTAGGACCTTTAAGATTGACAAAGAATAGGAATCAATTTATCCTAACTATTCAAGATAATCTTTCAAAATATTGTATAGCTATACCTCTCCCGAACGCTTTGTCGACAACAATTGCTGATGCGCTTATCCGACGATTCATATGCATATTTGGAAGTCCGAAGATAATTTTAACCGATCAAGGACAAAAATTCCTCAGCAATTTAATGACTAGAATAGCCAAAAGATTCGGAATCAAGCAGATAAAAACCACAGCTTTTCATCCGCAATCTAATGGATCGTTAGAGAGATCACATCACGCTTTAATAGAATATCTTAAACAATACGCCGACTTAGACAAAGAATGGGATGAGTGGCTAGAATTAGCTACTCTTAATTATAATACTTGCGTACACGAAAGTACCAAGCACACTCCTTTTGAAATAGTATTTGGACATGTGGCAGAAATACCATCGGAAAATCCTCTAAGAGAGAACGAATTATTACCTACTTACAAGAATTACATAATTGATTTAGTATCTCGATTAAATGGAATCAGGAAATTAGCCTACGAAAATTTAATAAAATCAAAACATAAATCCAAGAAATATTATGATAAAAAAATTAATCCAAAAAACTTCAAAAACGGTGATTTCGTTTTTCTACTATCGGGCCCGAAGCCGGGAAAATTCGGTAACCAATATTCCGGACCACATAAAATTGTAGAGATAATTAACGAAAACAATATTCGCATTAAAATTAATAACACTAGTAAAATAGTAAACGCGAATAGGTTACGATTGTCTCATATAAACAAAGAAATAAATAACAAAAAAAAAACATAACGAAAAAATTGCCTCACAAAATAGTCAAACAGACGAAAAGACAAAAATTTAAAAAAAGGGGGGGGGGAATAAAAATTTAACACCATTTTCCTTTTTGTTTCAGAAAAGAAAACTTAATCATGCTTACTCCTATCTTATGGTTCCTACTTGTCACAGCAACGCAAGGGTTGATAGGTTACGATTGTGGGTCTAGGTATTTAAATGTGACTACTCTATCTTTACTTAACGTCGGTGATTGTGAAATATCGAACGATTCAATCAACGTCACAAGGAAATACGTGCAATTATTGCAATTAAACGAATATATAGAAACACCGGTCTACCAATGCAAATTAGAAATTCGCCGAACCATCTACACGTGTGGAATGTTTTTGCATATATCGATCGTACACAACGGTGAGAGCGAATATATACAGGAAACGAGCCAGGTAGCCTGTAAAGACGCACACATAACCGGAATAGTGAAAGTAACGGACACCCACGTCATCCACGGGTTAAGGAACAACAACACCGCAATCCATAATGTAACCTTTGCCGGGAAAGTAGATAGCCAAGGCCAATGCGAGGGTGCCAGTTATTCCGACCCTTACGGTACATGGAATAATGTAGTAGTACTCGGCACTGTAAAAATCACACTAAACGATTATACCACTAGAATTTCGGTTGACAGAAACACGATTTATTTAAGATCCGGAACCACATGTAGATTAGGTGAAGGACATTGTATAGACACCGAGGGAGGATACACTTTCTGGAATCCACTCCCTATGGATAATTGTGAATTTAACAACTATGGAGTACTCTACGAAGGGTACGCAAATAAAATGATAGATACTGAAATGGGAGAATTCCAGACAGTGTACTCTCTAACGACACAGGATGTAACCTTCGCATTAACCGCTAAATCAAAACAGAATGTATGCGGATACTCGCTAATAAGAACAGAACACCCTAAGTTACTGATTTTCGAAACTAATCGAGGGGACACCTTTGCGTCCGTGTCCAAGCCATCATTGTCAAATCTAGACATTTTTGTCTATATGAATTCAAAATTCGTATATGTAGAAAGACACATACGAACTCAGATAAAAAATTTATACCGCGATGTAATCTACCAACGTTGCAACCTCGAACGTCAAACTATGAAAAATGCCTTAACGATAGCAACCCAGGCCCCAGATGAATTCGCATTCAACCTGATGAAAGGCCCTGGCTACATGGCAGTTGTAGCCGGAGAAGTAGTGCATATAGTGAAGTGCATTCCAGTGGAGGTCCGACTAGAGCACGGAACTTCTTGCTATACGGAGTTGCAAGTAGCACGCAAAAATCAAACCTACTACCTAACTCCAAGGACACACATTTTAAAAAATAAGGGCACAAGAATAGCTTGTAATGCCCTATTACCAGCACAGTACCATATAGGGGATACTTGGTATAAGATATTACCAAGGCCTACAGAGACTTTATCTCCTGTCACCTTGAAACCAAATAATAGACCAACTTGGAAGTATGTTAACCCAGCTGAACTTGCTACAAGTGGAATCTATACAGAACAAGACTTAAATGAACTCAGGGAACGAATCATGTTTCCCGTCGAGAGGCCAGCACTACTTAACGACATAGCACGAGAGATAAGCGGAAATCATCTTTACGAAGGAGAAGGAACGATCATCAAATTATTAAACGAAGAAGCCATCGCAAAAATAGCGAAAACAACCTGGTCTAGAGTTTGGGGTCAGTTTGTTACTTTCGGAACCGTAAGCGCAGGAATAATGAGCGTACCAATGATCTTACAGCTAATAAAATCAGTAGTGAATATCATCATCACAGGATACACTCTTCATTCGGTCTTTGGATGGTCTATCTATATTCCGTAGCGCCTTATGGGGAACTATCGCTCATATACTACTCATCCGAAAAAACGGAACCTCCACCAACGATGTCGAAATGGAAACAGTCGATACTGCAAAGGAAACAGTCCCCAGAAGAATGGAAACCGCCACCGCACCGGATGAAAACGCCATCTATCCAACCAAAGAATTGAACGAACTAAACGACAAGACTAAACACACCTTTTTGTCTTAAGGATCCAACTGAGGCCTACGATTGCTATCTGCCCAGGCACCTAGCAACCGTTTACTAAGGGGGGTGTAACGTCACGCCTAATTAATTTTCTTTTTTTTTGCAATTAATTTTTTTCGTATTAATAATTTTTCTATTTTACTAATTTTTTTTTCCTTCTTTTTATGTCTCTTTTTACATATAGGAATCTTAAGGATTTATAATTAAGAATAGTGTTAATAGCAAAAATGAAAATGTTTAGTGAAATAATGTTCCTCTTGTTTCTTTTCTTTAAAATAGACAGAGCTTAAGTTTCACTAAAGTACTTTTCATAATATACCCTAAAATAATTTTTTTTATCTAAAGCAAACAGCGTATACGAGTGTTATTTCTTTTTGACCATCTTTTCTATATTTCGTCAAAATAGAAAGAATATTTTATACATAGGTACAACACGTGTTAGCCGAAAAATAAATAAGGCCCTGTACGCCCAGACGACCGTAATAAAATTGTCTAGACAGGCCATAAAAACTGTCGCCAGGGAAAATTTTCGATAGCCTCTGGAAAATTCCAAAACTTTTGCAAATAAAATTTCTACACTTTCAATATTTTATTTTAAATATTTATTAATTGTTAAATATACTTTTATTATTATTCCTTTAATAATAATCAAAGTACTTTCAGGAGTTATCGAAAGTAAATTAACCTGATAACTAATGATAAAATACCCTTTTTTTATATATATATATATATATATATATATATATATATATATATATATAGCGTTTACCCTTAATAATAAGTTGTTTAAAAACAGAATTTCACGCGCATAATTTTAATTAAGCCATTAGTTTATAAGATTCATTACATCAAGGAATTATTGCAATAATTATCTTTTAAAAATTACAAAATAATAATATTATATAAAATTTCCTTTTATAATTTTTGTATATATGCGCGTATATACGCATGTTTATACGTTTTAATAGTTCAATTATTCAAGCAAAAAAATTTCAAATTAGAATCCTTTCCACAATAAATTGTTTAAAAATACAATATTTCTTAAAATAACATATACGCATGTACATATATACGTACATATAATATTTTCCATACAGCAAATAACATTTGTTATAAAATATTAATAATTAATTATACATAAATTTTTAGCCTAACTATTATAAATACAATTATGCCATACGATTTATTAAACATTTTTCTTTTATTATTATAATTACAATTTAGTTAAGTTAGTTCAATCATTTTTCTTCTCTCCTATTATTATTAGTTAAAATTATGTTATAAGTTTTTATACTCTAGCGTTCATTGTTAAAAACTATCATTTTTTCTTTTTATTATTAACTTTTGCGCATTAGCATTTTATTAGTATTAATAATTTTTTTATTTTATTATTATCAACTCTTTTAATTTTTTTGTTGTTACCATAATCTATTAGTTTAATCACCTTTTTTATTATAAATAAGTTAAGATTCTATTTTCATAGCGTGCGTATACAAATAATGTATACTCTTCCTTGAGGTGAAGTTACTAGAAGAGAGAGAGAGAAATAAAATTCACCAGGAAAATTCATAGGAAAATTTCATTTTTCAAAGTTTAAGGACAATTTTTGTAATATTTCGGAACACTTCCGCCCCGCCCCCTGAAAAACCGGAAGGAAATGCAGCCCTCTGATTCGTGCGGAACAGCTTTCCCAAAGAGGTTAAAGGAAAAGGCCGGAGGACTCACCCTCACTCAGTCTCAAGCACTCATACAACCAACTACTCACTCAAAATTCAGGCACTCAAAAGCAAGCATCAACACTCAAAGAAGCATTTTCTTTTATCCAAGGCAAAGCAGCAAGCGGCACTCATATCTTCAAACCTTCAAAGGAAGAACACTCAAAAGCAAGCATCAACGCTCAAAGAAGCATTTTCTTTTATCCAAGGCAAAGCAGCAAGCGGCACTCATATCTTCAAACCTTCAAAGGAAGAACACTCAAAAGCAAGCATCAACGCTCAAAGAAGCATTTTCTTTTATCCAAGGCAAAACAGCAAGCGGCACTCATATCTTCAAACCTTCAAAGGAAGAACACTCAAAAGCAACCATCATTGTTAAAGAAGCCAACTCTCTCTCTAGTCTTCAAACCTTCAAAGGAAGAGTAAGATCTTTTTTTTCTTAATTAATAAATATCAATTTTTAATATTACAAATGTTTTCAAAAATTTATTTTTTTTTAATTCCACTATAACTCAATTTGTTTTTATCAATCAATTTTTAACTTTTTTACATTTTTATAAACAATTTTAATTAATTTCTATTATTTTAATCTTACTATTTATATATATATATATAGATTCAATTTTTAAATTTCACAAGCTTATTTTATCTTTTGACATTCAATTTTATTATTTTTATTCAAACTATTTCTATCAACTAATTATTAACATTTTACATCTTTCATAAGTAATCTTAAACAATTTTTACTATTTCCAATTTCACTATTCTATATTTGTTTTATTTATAAATTCAATTCTTAAATTTTATAAAATATTCATTTTATTCAATTTTGACTATTTTTATTTTCTTTACTTAAATTTTTATTAAATAATATTTTACAATATTACTATTTTTGTGTTATTCCCACCTTTCCTCGCCGAGATTCGCCAAGTTGGATAGAATCTCGACGGCACTAGTAATTAGGGTTCTCTAGCATAAGAATTCGCTAGTGTTTCCAATCCTTAAATAAAATCCTTTCATTTTCTGACCGTCCGGACCACGACTAACTGACGCCCGCGCAAGAAAAGGAAAGCATAACGAAAAACCGATAATCGTTTCGTCGAATAACCAAGGCAAAAGGGAAACCTTTCGCCCTTACTCCTAAGCAATGACGCTAACTACCAGCGTTCGAATCCCGGACGTTACACTGATTCCATATCTTCAGCCATGGTATGAAACCATCGTAATTCTTGCACGCGTCGAACTGGTCTAATTCTTTAGGCATAAATCTCCAGAGATCTTGAATTTAGATTTGTCACGTTATCAACACCGTTTTCTTCTCTCCGTATTACTTTATATAAATAAAAAATATTTTATAAATAGTAATAATAAAATAATAATAATATTAATAGAATAATAATAATAATAATAAAATAATAATAAAAATTATAATTATAATAAAAATTCCTTACACTCATTAACTCGTCGATCTAACATGCCCTCATCAAAAGAGTGGAAAATCATGCGCGTGCGGTCGACGATTTGATGGAACGATCTCACTCTTTCCGGTACTCTTTGAGCATAAAAACCGTGTAAGAGAATAGTCCGTTCTTGCCTATTTTCAAAGGGTCCTGCTGTATTTGCTGCCTCGCTTTCTATCTCATTAAGTGCATCGTTGCTACCACTACCATGTATAGGCCCATTATGGCTTAAGGCTCTTAAGGTAGCACTCAATGGCTCTGGATAATTTACAATCATAGTACGTGCTAACCGCCCGATCGGTCTTATTATTTCTTCATTAACTTCTTCTTCGTCTTCAGAATCAAAAACGGACTCTGATTCAAAATTTTCTCCCAAGTCCTGTTGAAACTGCATGGGACTTAGGCTATTTTCAACTCTTTCTTCTTGTTGTTCCTCTTCTTCTTCATTGAAGACCGTTTCGGCATCGCTATCAACGATTATTTCTGGCGGCTGCTGTTCTTGCCTGATTCCATTCCTTCCTCCTCCTTCTCCTCCTTCTTCTTCTTCTTCATTAACAAACATTTCAGCATCGCGACCTATAACTTGTAGAGAAACGCTTAAATCGGAAGTATGGTAAGACGAAGAAGGTGAAGGTGTAACGAATAATTGTCGCCGGGCACTGTTTCCAGATGTACCTGGCATATCATGATTTCCGATAAGATGATTTTCGTTATTTACACGTCCAAATGAATCCTCGTCGCTGTCCGTCTCCCAATTTCTTCGCAATATTTCTAGCGCTGAAAAATAATTTTCATATCAATATTTTTAAAATAAACTTTTAAATTTTTTCTTATGCGATAAACGATAAAAATGTTAATATAGCTGAATAAATATTCGTATCTTACTTTATTATTATTGAATAATATTTAAAAATTTATTTAAAAAAATTATTCGTATTAAAAATTCGACTCACGATTATTTAAAATAATATATATAATAAAAATTATTATTTAAATATATAAAAATTTAAACTATCATTTTTTAATATTAATATTTATTTAAAAATTGAAAATTTAACATGAAATCTTATAACTGATTTATAGTTTTATGACCAAAAAAATGAAAATATAAATCATTTTCTTACAAATATAAACTACCCAAACAAATGTTATGTGATGGATCGAAAATATTTAAAATTCAATACAAATATACACATTCAAACGATTCGTTGAAGTAAATTACGAATTATTAATTGCTATATAATGAAATACTAGTAAAATTAATAGTAAATTGATTATAAATTTTCATAAAAATTATTTAATAACATTTTTTAAAATAATATTAATTTAAACTTTTCAATGTTTTCTTAGACAATGAAAGATATAAATATTAATATTACTAAATACCCATATGGAAATAATTTATGTGAAAAACTGTAAATAATAGTAAATAATTTTAAATAAATGTTAAAAAATGTAGGAATTGAGACATAAATAATAGTTATTTACAGTTATTCACTATTATTTATTATTAATTAATATTATTTACAGTTATTTACAGTTATTAACTGTTATTAACTGTTATTTACAGTTATTTACAGTTATTTACAATTATTTACAATTATTTACAGTTTTTTATAATTATTTACAATTATTCATAATTATTTACAGTTATTCATAATTATTTACAGTTATTTACATTTTCAAAAATTTTTGAATTAGTGGATAATTTAATGTTATTAATAATTATTTACAATTATTTATAGTTATTTACAGTTATTTACAGTTTTTTACAGTTATTTACAGTTATTTATAATTATTTACAACTATTTACAATTTTCCATAGTTTTTTACAATTATTTACAGTTATTCACATTTTTAAAAATTTTCGCCTATATATAAAATTATTGAATGAATTCGTGATAATTTTCGAAAATGTAAATAACTGCAAATAATTGTAAAAAACTATAAATAATCGTAAATAACTGTAAATAATTGTGAAAAAAGTGAATAAATGTAAATAACTGTAAATAAATATAAATAACTGCAAATAAGTGTAAATAACAGTTAATAAGTGTAAATAAAAGTTAATAACTGTAAATAAATGTAAATAACAGTAAATAATTGTAAATAACTGTTATTTATGTCTCAATTCCCACATTTTTTAACACTTTTCTATAGTTATTTACAGTTATTTACATTTATTTACATTTATTTACAGTTATTAACAGTTATTTACAATTATATCCAAAAATTTTTTCCATATGGGTAAATATAAAATATTTTTTAATATTCATATCTTACTTTATTATTGAATAATATTTTAAAAATTAGTAAAAAATTAGTTACATTAAAAATGCTACTCAGGATTTAAAATATATATATATATATATATAAATTATAATTGAAATAAATAAAAATTTAAACCATCTTTTTTAATATTAATATTTATTTAAAAATTGAAAATTTCAAATGAAATCTTATAAAGGATATATAGTTTTATGAACCAAAAATGAAATTATAAATCGTTATCTTCGAATATTAACTACCCAAACAAATGCGATGGGTCGAAAATAATATTTAAAACTCAATACAAATATATAAATTCATACGATTAGATGAAGTAAATAACGAATTATTAATTGGTTAAATAATAATGAAATACTATCGAAATTAATAATTGATGGTAAATTTCTATAAAAAGAATTCAAAAGATACAAGAATATTTTGACCTTTCTCATAAATCTGATTAGATCGGAGTGCTCAAATTAATCTGTTTTTTAAAGAGAAGCAATTTAATTTGAAAAGTATTTTATACTTACATCGATACTCGTTGTATTCATTCATTAGTTCCTGCAGTACATAGGCATCTTCCAGTTTTCTTGATTTCACATATTCAGCGGCTGTTGATACAGCAAATTCGTTTTTTTTTTAAATCTATCATACAATCGCGCAATCATACGTAACGACACTGATGATAAAAAAAATTTAATTGCTGTTTTAGATAGAAACATGTCATACAATGAACTTTTCTACGCCACGTTAAATTACACACTCTTCGTACAGTGTAACACAATTCCACATAACTTAAATATTTACCAATTCGTAAAATAATCACACAAAAATTGTCTTCCACAATATTTCTCATGGTTTCGCAATAAAAAATCACTAGACAATCAAAATTTCAGCTTCTATTCGCTATCGCAGCAGAGAACTATATGAGAACAAATAGTTTCACGCATATCTTTATATAGGCTTTTATTTCTCATAGAGAAAAAATTGTAGCAAATATCGGTTAACAGAAAAATAGGGAAACACTATTATATGTATAAAGACGGCCAGCATGCAAGCTGCAAGAAAAATTTTAATTAAAATGATACGTGAACCAAAAAAGGAAAATAATATTATACCCCGTAAAGACAATATGCATACAAGCTGCAAGAAAAGTTTTCTCTCTCTTTTACACCTTGCAAGCGGTATGCTTATCAGTGAAAATACCGTACAATAGCTCGAGTACTATTTTACGTGAAATCCACCCCTCTATTTCTACAAATGCGAAAACATAGGTTTAAAAAAGAAAGAGAAAGAATATCTGATAATACACAATATCGACATACCAGGTGTTAAAAATGTTTTCGGATACTTACAAGATGTACATACTTATCGCTTCCCTTAAATATCTAACAGAGCATATGTTTTCCCTAATTTCTTCTTCTATCTTTATAATCATAGATAATTTTATGTAAAAAATACCCAACACTGAGTTTTCTTCGCAAGATCGATATTCAAAGTTTTTTAGTTTGATTTTCGAAACTTATTGAAAAAGATATACTTTTTCTTAGCTTTTTTTCAATTTCAACGAAAAATATTTTTTCAAAACAAAAATGGAAAAGAATAATCAAGTCAACGAAATGTCGTGGTTTGATGATATGGTTGAAGAGGCGTTGGAAAAAGCAGTATCACTGAATATTGGTGAATCGATATACCAAAATTTAAATAACGAGCAAGAAAACAACGATATGGAATGGCTGGAAACTTTTGTTCTTCCAGAAAATGCAGAAGAAGAAGATATTACTATGGATTTCATTAATCAATCAACGAATAGTGTTGTTTCTGAAAGTGCTGGTGAAGAAGAGAGAACGAAAGAAGAACGCGTTCGGAACATTATGGCTTTTATAACAAGTGACTTGTGTGACAGTGCTTGTGATAAAAAAAATATTAATAGTCAAGAAGAACAAAACAATCATATCATGTGGTATGATACAATTCTTGAAAGAAGTTCGGGAATGCAGGAAATACAGAATTTAGAAGATGTTATAGATATCGCGGATAATAATGTTAATAACGAAGATTTTATATATATCGAGGATAATAGTGTTAATAACGACGCTGAGGAAGTTAAAGTTATATTTGAAGAAAAAGTGGAGAAAAAAAAAACAAAAAAACAGCTGAAATAGATGAAAGAATAAGAAACTTCGCAAAAGTGAGGAAAACAGCATTTCTCGAGCCTATGGAGAAATTGAAAAAATTGACAGATTTGGGAATCATCATAAGCCAGTGCAAAGAGGAGCTTGATTGCCTGGCTAACAGAGTCGCCCAACGACGGTGTATTGAGGATAAACGCATAATTTATCATTGAGCGCAAGAAATTATACACGCAAACGCGCTGGTAATTACAACACAACCGTTCAGTCTGACGGGGGGAGACTTCTTTAATACTCTAACCCCAGTAGCGAGGCCTCAGGAGGATACAAATTTGGAATATCTAGAAATCACAAAAAAAACCGTCCAGGGTATGCTGCTGAACATTTCATACCTGTAGGCGAAAATAATAGCATAGTAAGTACAATACTATTATTTTTTAAAAATATTTTTCTACCTATTTTTTTTTTTTTAAATTGTAGAAAAGCTTAATTTTTTAAATAAATTTTTTTAAATTATTAGTAATTAAAAAATGTGTAAATTCATATATAGATTTTTTTTCTATTTTTTAAATTCTTTTAAATTATTTGAAAAATTTTTTATTGAAAATTAGTACTTTTTAATTCAATGTATTCATAATTTTTAATTTTTTTCAGTGCCAAAATCCATACACCTACTCTGATGCATACAGCGCTAAGAAAAAATACCGTAAATTATATATGGCGCTATAAAGTTGCACAAAATTCGGCGAAGGTTCGTGTCACGTACGAGAGCGACGGAGAGCTGACCAAATACCCATACGGAGGGGAAGAGTTCTTAGATATAATTTCGAAAGAAGAATTTGATGCAATTATAAATCAAGAGCCTCAGCGCTCGTTATTATATAACAGAAGATCGAGTAACCCGCCGACGGCTACTCATGTATACGAAGGTATAGAATAAAAAATATAAACGTATTTAATTTGTTAATTTTTCATTTATTAACCTTATTTATCTACCTATCCCTTCAAAATTTATATTTTATACTTTTTAATTAAAAGAAAAATCAAATTTAAAACTATATTTTAAAAATTAATTAATACCCCAGTGAAAATGGTAAATGTATCCAAATCATACGAAAGTGTATCAAAGTGTATCAAAGTGTATCTAAGAGCGATATTTCGGACCAAATGTTAATACACTTTGGTACACTTTGATACACTTTCATACATTTTTATACACTTCCAAAAAAAAGTTTCTTGGTATCAATTTTTTATATTCGTTAATGATATACACTTTGATACACTTTAATACACTTTTGCACATTTTCATATATTTTTTGGACACTTTCATACACTTTGATACACTTTCATACATTTTTCTAATAAAGGAAAAATGTTGATTTTCTTGGATACACTTTTGCATACATTGATACACTTTTGCACACTTTGATACACTTTGATACACTTTTCGAAAATGTTGACTAAAATTAATTTCTACATTTGCTATGTGTTACACACTTTGATACACTTTTGCACACTTTGATACACTTTGATATACTTTTGCACACTTTAATACACTTTCATACATTTTTCCAATAAAGGAAAAATGTCGTTTTTAATTGGATACACTTTTGCATACTTTGATACACTTTTGCACACTTTGATACATTTTAAAAATTTTAACTAAAATAAATTTCCATTAAATGAAGCCTCTTCCTTAAATAATCAACAAGATCCCTGTAACATATTGACTGTGCAAAATGGAAACAGCAATAATACTAATAATAATGAAGATGCGACTGCAAAGACTACAAAAAATAACTTAGTCTTAATAGACAATACAAATGAAAATTTATAAAAAAAAACTATCTTAGAAACAACAATGTTTAAATATTTATATTTAATAATGTTATTAAATTAAAAATGTGTTTATTAGTATAAATTATTTATCTTATCTCATTACTTGATATGTATTACAAAAGAATAATTATTTTTTTGAAGTTGTCTCTATTAAACTTTTATTATTTATAAATTTCTAATAATATTAATGTTTAAATATTTAATGCTAATATAGAATGTAAGTTTTTCATTACAAATTATATTTCAAATATATATTGCTAATTCTTATGTTTTAAATTACTTTTTATATTTTACTTTTATAATTTATAAAAATATTTTTCAATTTTTTCAATATTGTCGTTTTATTAACCTTACATTTATCCCAAGGGGCATTAATACATTAAAATTTATGAAAATATCTAAAATGAAAACGGCTTATTTTAATACACCGTTTCATGCCTAAAAAGTGTATTAAACACTATTAAAATGTATAAAAAATGTACGCATGTGTATCAAAGTGTGCATGGTAAAACCATTTTTAATTTCTTACTTAGAAATGTATCGAAGTGTATCGTGTTTTATTAAAATGTATTATATTACATAAAGAGAGCGCGGTGGCGTAACGGATAGAGCTCTTGCCTTCAACGCGGAGGGCATGGGTTCGAATCCTGGCCAGGTACCTCTAAACTTTTTTTTCGAAAGAAAATTAGTGTACGTGCCATTTTATATCGCGACTCTCAAAAATCCGATCTCATTGGGTATCGGTTGATTGTTGGTCACCAAAAGTGGCTGACCATCCATCGGTAGTCAAAGTTTTCGGTATGGTGGGTCTGACAGTCTAGCCTGATGTAATGTGATAAACAGATACCGGGCGGGGACTCCCTCGACCTCACCATAGAAAAAAGATTAATCATATAGAGGACAATATCCTTTATATATTAATCTTTAAAAAAAAAAAAAAAAAAAAAAAAAAAAATGTATTAAAGTGTACAAACGTGTGCAAAATAAAACAGGAAAAGGATAATACTCAGAAGTGTATCAAGATGTACCATAGTATATTAAAGTGTGTCAAAGTGTGTCAAAGTGTGTAAAAGTGTATCAACGTGTACAAACGTGTGCAAAATAAAACAGGAAAAGGTTAATACTCAGAAGTGTATCAAGATGTACCATAGTATATTAAAGTGTATCAAAGTGTGTAAAAGTGTATCAAAGTGTACAAACGTGTGCAAAATAAAACAGGAAAAACAATTTAGGCTAATACTCAGAAGTGTATCAACATGTACCATAGTATATTAAAGTGTGTAAAAGTGTATCAAAGTGTGTAAAAGTGTATCAAAATGTGTCAAAGTGTATCAAAATGTGTCAAAGTGTATAACATCAAAAAAATTGAGGAAATTTAATTTCAGCTCACTTTTTAAGAAATGTACCAAAGTGTACCAAAGTGTATCTAAGTGTATCAGAGTGTATCAAAATGGATCGAGAATAAGGTCTGAAAAATCGCTCTTAGATACATTTTCATACACTTTGATACATTTTTGTATGCTTCAATACACTTTCATACACTTTTATACATTTTGATACACCGAAAAATTTCCATTCGGGTAATAATATTCATACATATTGTTTAAATTTCAAATAATTTTTTAAACTTTTTGAAATAGATAATATCATTATTATTATAAAATATAGAATTTTTATTCATTTAACATTTTTAAATTTTCATAAAGTTTTTATATTTAAAGTTAGAAAACATATTATTTTAATTATATTTTAAATTAAGTATGTATAATACAGACAACGGAATAAAGAGAGAACGATGCAAAGAATATTATAAAAAAAAAACGGAAAAATTAGAACGTTTTCAAAGATATAATAAAAAATAATACTCTTGAAAATATTAATTTAAATAATAACTTTTTACAATAAATACTTTTTCACGCATAGTCTCTTATCATGTTTGTCTAACGTATAATTATTACATGTACGCTATAACAGCCCCAGACATGAAGGGGGAGACAGGAGGGGGGAGGGGGATGGGGAGGTATAGCGAGACGAGGGGAGGGGGTGTCTCGCTATACCGTCCCATATACTACTGCGCTGGACCACGCAATGCCACTATGTGAGGTGCTCCTATAGCCCGGCCTATCGTTGCTTCTACTCCATCACGAGGATGCTCACCTGTCGCACCGATTACGAAAGCTCAAGGACACTCTGTAATTAAGAAGAAGACCAATTCGCGCTGTTCTGCGGTGGTTGGAGGAGAACATAGCATAAGTATTAATTTGATTAATGAAAAATTTAGAGGTGGTGCTGCATCGGTCACCCCGGATAACAATATTAGTAAAGGTAAAGATGGTGGTCTAAAGCAGAGTAATGATGGTGCTGATTCTTCCTCAGTAAAGGCAGCTGTGTCTGCTTTGGAGAGCGCGCTATCCTGCAGGCTCGAGCTGATTCAAAATGATCTCAATCGACTTCCGGCTCTTGAGAGCCATATTATAAATACTGACAAGGGTCTGCAGGATATCGTGACTAAAATTGAGAGTCAAAATGAAATTATTAAGAATTTGCATGCTGGACAGACGCAGCTGCTAGAGGAGAATCGTAAACTCAGGGGAATGATAGGTACTTTAGAGAGGGAATTGTTGTCTGCTCTAAATGGCATGTATGAAAAGTTTTTCAAATCTCTCACGACTAATTTTAATAATATGCAGGCATTTTTAAATAATGAATTCAATGGAGTGGACGGCAACTTTTCTCAACTTATGACCGGGGTGGCTGAGGTAGTGCAGACCGTTAGTGACTCACGGCCCAGGATGAACACTTAGTCAACACCAACACCACCACTAACACTGATATACCTGTAAATTCTAATATAACACAATCATTTAAACTTACAGATAGTAGCTCTCATAACACATACACTGAAGCACCTGTTGATTCGAACGATGTACAAATAGTAAAAACACATACAGATAGTAGCAGAGAGGCATCCTGTCATGCTGTGAAGAGGTGTGGTTCTGGGAATAGTGTCTTGGTGATGTCCAGCGGACTGGACTGCACTGCGGCTAATGTCGGGCTGGAGGATTATGCTTGCGCTGTTCTGAGAACCATACTTCCGAATTTTGAAGTTCAAATATTGTATCTGTTACTGAGATCTCTAATTCTGAAAATAAAAATAAGGGCAGGATGTCTGCTGGGCGTGAGATCGTTGGCGGTCCGAGTGTTGCGTTCTCATTGTTGGTTAGACTTTCCGGAGATGACTTGGCGCAAAAGGTATTTTTGGCTAGGCGTAGATTAACGGGTTTTTCGACAGCGGATCTAGATCCCTCCCTCCTCGGCAGTTTTTCTACCACCAAGCACCATTCTCAAATATATATATAAATGAGTATCTTGAAAAAGATAAATATATTAAATTTAAAAATCTTAAAAAGTATGCTAAAGGAAAAGGTTGCAAGTTTGTTTGGCATAGAGGTGGTAAATTTATGGTGAGGAGGGAGAGAGGGGAGAGAGCGCACAGATTTGAAAGTGAACATGATTAGAATGAAATATTAGATAAATCTAAATGTATTGTACAGAAAAATGTTAACGTAACTGATATTGGAAAACACGATGAAGTTCTAACAAATAATGGATCTACTGATAATGATAAATTTAAACCTCATAATAGTGGGATGAGCTCGAATCAGGAATTAATTAAAAATCATGCAATATCCTTAGATAGAGCCTCTCCCCAATGACTGCGCTGGTCCTCTTCGGAGAGTCGAATAGGGAGGAGGAGTGAACTGCACGCATGCTTTCTGAATGTGACCTCTTTGAGGGCTCACATTGGGCGGGTGCGTGAACTTTTAAGTGGTTATCATTCTTACGACATATTTGGAGTTGCTGAGACCTGGCTGGGTCCGTCTGTATCGAATGACGTCATTCGAATCGGGGGGTACAAAGTGTTTATACAGGACAGAAACTTGCGTGGTGGAGGAGTTGCCTTGTATATTAAGGATAATCTAGAATGCACTATTTTGGCCACTCCGAAGACGCAAACTAGTGATAGTAGCGGTAAGCCGGAGGTGCCTGAATATATTTTCTGTTCTGTGCAAGTTGGCGGCTCCAAGCACGTGCTAGTTTCTGTCATTTATCGTTCTCCTGCTGTTTCGTTTATTAGAAATTCTAACTTGTTGAATGATTTAAAAAATTTTTGTTCAGACTATTCCCATAAAATTATAATGGGGGACTTAAATGCCGATCTCCTTAAAGAGAGCAGTGATGCCAAGTTTCTTAGTAAACTCTCGACTGAGCTTTCATTACAGTTGGTCCAGCACGGTGCTACGCATCATACTCCGACGTCTCACACGTGGATTGACCTGATCTTTGTCGATGACAACGACGTGGTGCTTGATGCACGGAACCTACCGGCGAGCTTTCACAGTCGGCATAATTTGATTGACGTCTGTTTGCCTTGCAACACTATAACTTCAAATCAAACACCTATCATGTATGGAAACTATAAAAATATTTGTCCAACTGCATTGGGAGAGAGACTTGCTGGCTGTGATTGGTCGCCGCTTATGACTGACACAGTTGACCCTGAATCTGCACTTGGTTGCCTCTGTGACAATCTCACTGCTGCAATCGAGAATTTGGCGCCGTTGAAAGCGCTCAAGCCTAATAAGAATAAGTTTCCATGGATAGATGAAGAATTGTTACAGATGCGGCGTAAGAGAGATGCTACATATCGTAGATACAAACGGACCCTGTTAAAAAAATCAGGTGATAAATCACCTGATTTATCAGGTGATCTATCATGCCAAAACATTACGTAACGATTTTTTTGGTTTTTACACGTTCCAAACCATGCTTAGTCAATTCAAAACAATTTTTGAAAATTTTTAAAAATTTCTAACTTGGAAAATTTTTTAGATAATTTGGTCTTAGAAAAAATTTTGACTAATTTTACAAAAAAATTTCTAAGTTCAAAAATTTCAATAATTTTTAAAAACTGTTTTGAATTGACTAAGCATGGTTTGAAACGTGTAAAAACCAAAAAAATCGTTACATGATGTTTTGGCATGATAAATCACCTGAGAAATCAGGTGATTGGTCACCTGATTTTTTTCACTAGGGGATAGATGAAAAGCAGTATCTCCTTGAATTTCTGCGGTTGCGTAGGGTGGTTGACGAACGCACGGACCATGCTAAGACTGCTTATATTCACAATAGACTGTTTAATACTCTTTCGGGTGGTAATGTCTGGAAAGAGTTGAGAGACCTGGGACTGCGGGTATATAAGGTTATAACATTTCCAGTTTATTCGCTCGAGCTCTTCGGTCTACAGAGAGCTGATGCTTATTTTGTTTCTTTATCTTTCTTTAGGAAGATACCCTATTAAAAAAATAACGGCTTTTTAAGATGTCTTTTGTTGTATTGGGATTTGTCAATACACATCCAATGACATCTTTCAAAGACGTCTTTATATACACTTTAGCATAAGTACGTTCTTTTTTAAAACATTTTAGTAGCTATTATTTTTAAAATCTTGATAAAAAAGACGTCTTGATAAAAAAGACGTCTTTTTTACTTCCAAATCCAGACACGTCCAAAGACGTCTTTATTTTCAATAGGGTAGTAAACAAACAATATTACTTTCTTTTTCCATGATCTGAATCATAACTTTATGAAATAAAATTTCTTTTCTCAGTTAAATAATCATATAAAATCTAATATTGTTAATTTAAATTATCTTTGTAATAAAATTTTAGTTGTTATCATTTGAATTTCGCATAAATAACCTATGTGAAGAAACAAAACAATGATGATGCGAAACTCAATGCATGATTTGAAGTTTTCTTACGTCTGTGGTAAAATATGCAGCGCTGCCATTTGAGATACACATTCGGAAAAATATCCTTTCCGCCAAGTGTACAAGCATTGCATTAGCTGTGAGATATTACAAAAAGTTTTACGGAGTCGCAGAATTTTCGCGCACTAGTTAATGCAGTCAAATGCACTATAACCTTGCAAGTTAACATGCACAACTCACTTGATTATAATTTGTTGATAAGAGTGGTTGATGCATTGCAGTTTTTTTAATTTGTCAAGAAAATTATTACTTATTAAATTAAGTAGCATCAATTGATTATAATACAAATTGCTTATCTGGAGTATGCTAAGTTGCATGAATCAAAAACAAGAAGTTGAGTGTACTAAGTGCAGTATGCATATTAATAATCAAGATTTAAGGTAGTGCACTTAACTGTTAAAAAAGATTACATGCATGAGTTTACTTTACGTTAAAAGATAATGCGTCAACTAGAACGCAATTTATTACAAAAATATGACTCTTTCTATAAAATTTTCTCAAAAATTTTAAAGTCGCGCAGATATGTTGTCAGAATATCCAGTTGAATCGTAAAATCTCTTCGTCTTTTAAAAAAATCTAAGTACGAGTTTTATCTCTTTTTTTGTTTTTCCTTTAAATGTAAAATAAATAAATAACGTAATTCACGAAGAAATGACATTTCCTTCATTTTTACGATGAAATCGAAATATATCTTACTAAAAATGACGTCATGAAATGACGTCATTTGTTTTTGTCCGAAATCATGACACATCAAATAACGTCATTAAATGACGTCATTTAATAACGTCATTATTTTCAATAGGGAATATAAAAAATGAAGTGAAATAAGAAAAATAATCCAGATAATTAACTATTGCGCAATTACAAAGGTGTTAGTAAAAGAAACTAGAGAATAGATGGAAGAAGATTTTGGTTAGTTATACTTAAATATTTCGCAAGGAGGTATTTAATTTCCTCCAATTCTCTAGCGGTATTTAGCCTACGCTTTCTGTACAATTTAGAAGGTAAGTGCGAGGCCTTACCCGAGAGTTGATCGCGAAATCTAACTTTCTTGTCTATTTCTCCATTCTCTACTGAGAAAGAATTAATTTTGTTTCTTTTTAGGATGTTGGGAATAAACTTTTTCTTTTTCAGTATAGAGGGAGTTTGTTGTGCACGGATGACAGAGGAAGATGGATTGTTAGAGGTGGGAGTCTCCGAAGTTTCTACGCACTCCGGTGTATTAATAATTTGACTAGATTGAGTTTCGTCCGGAAGTGCGTTTTCTTTTAATGACCTATCGCTGGTCGCTTGAGTGTCGCTGCTGACGCTACGTTCACCCCCCCCCCCTGAGTGATAATTGGTCCATGTCATCACCTTTATGAATAAAAAATACGAAGTTCGGCAACAAAATCTGATTTACCCACATGAGATAGTTCTTGTCCTATTGAAAAAATCCAAGTGATTAATCACTCGATTTATCATATGATTAATCAACTGACTTTATGAAATGATTTTACACCTGATCAATCAAATGATTTATAATGTAATTGATCAGATGATTAACCATATGACTCATTTCAGACGACTAATCGTATGATTAATTATGTGGCTAGTCATGTATCCGATTTTATGTTATTATTTTACACTTGATTAATCAAGTATAAAATAATGACATAAAAGCGGGTACACGACTATCCACATGACTAATCATGTGATTAATCATTTGAAATCAGTCATATGATTATTCATATGATAAATCACTTGATTAATCAAGTGAAAAATAATAACATAAAATCGGGTACATGACTAACCACATGATTAATCATATGATTAGTCATCTGAAATGAGTCATATGATTAATCATCTGATTAATTACATTATAAATCACTTGATTAAGCAGGTGTAAAATCATTTCATAAAGTCAGGTGATTAATCATATAATAAATGAGATAGTAAATTAGATGATAAATCCGTTAATAAAACAAGTGATTAATTACTTGGATTTTTTTAGTAGGGTTGGCCATGTATTCTGACTGCACAGGGTGCCGAATAGAGTTGTGAATGAGGAAATGGTTTTTAATTTGAAATAGTCAAGTAATTGAAAATGCTCGCACCATTTACCGTCTACAGAGCAAGTAAATAGTAAATGGTCGGACCATTTACCACTTACTGGGTGAGTAAATGGTAAATGGTCGGACCAGTTGGTAGTTACTAGGTGAGTAACTGGAAATGGATGGACCATTTACCATTTACTCACCCAGTAACTGGTAAATGGTCCGACCACTTCTTTTTATTCACCTAGTTACTACTAACTGGTCTGACCATTTACCATTTACTCATCCAGTAGCTGGTAAATGGCCTGACCATTTCCAGTTACTCACCTAGTAACTACTAACTGGTACGACCATTTACCATTTACTAACCCAGTCACTGGTAAATGGTCCAACCATTTACCAGTTACCCACCCGGTAACTGCTAACTGATCGATTCGACCATTTACCAGTTTTCCACCCGGTAACTGCCAACTAATTGATTCGGCTAGTTACCCACCCAGTAACTGCAAACTAGTCCAACCATTTTGAGTTCCTTAACTGTATTCATCATCATTGATGAATATGTAACTGGCAAATGGTCCGACCATTTACCAGTTACTTGCTCTGTAACTATAAACTGGTCAAACCATTTATCATTTACTTGCTTTGTAAATGGTAAATGGTGCGAGTATTTTCTTTTACTTGACCATTTCAAATAAAAAACCATTTCCTCATTTACAACTCTGCTCGTAACGTAACATTATTTTATATGAATATCAGAAGATATATATATATATATATATATATATATATATATATATATATATATAGACGTGTTGTAGAGGCCGTGTGCGCATGTGTGTGTACATGTTTGTACGTGTTTGTACGTATGTTTAAGTGTTTGTTTGTGTTTGTACGTGTGTGTGCGTGTTTGTATGTGTTTGTACGAATTCATACGTGTTTATACGTGTTTGTACGTAAATGTACGTGTTTGTACGTCTTTGTACGTATTTGTACGTGTATGTACGTGTATGTACGTGTTTATATGTCTTTGTATGTTTTTGTATGTACGTGTTTGTACCTGTTTGAACGTGTTTGTACCTGTTTGAACGCGTTTGTACTTGTGTGTACGTGTTTGTAGGAGTATGAACGTGTTTGTACATTAATGTACAAGTTTGTAAGTGTATGTACGCGTTTGTACGTTGATTTATGTGTTTGTGCGTTTATGAATGTGTGTGCACGTGTTTGTACGTGTTTGTACTTTAATGTACGTGTTAATGTATGTGTTTTTTTTTAACGAAATTTTACCTTGCATTTATGGCATTTTTATTGCATATAATAATAATTATGCTATTATTGAATTATTGAAAGTACGAGATTATTTGAATAGCTTAGTACACACATGTTTGTAAGAATAACAAACTCTGTGTGTAAATTCCACAAAATTTTTGTGTTGGTTTTTAAAGTACACAGAAATTTTTGAATTACAAAAACTTTTATGTTGATCTTACAAAGATGTTTGTAAAATTATAACACTAAAATTTTTGGGAAAAAAAAATTTGACGAATTGCACAGAATATTTCACTCTGTAAGCTCATTAAAAAATAACAGCTGCACAGAAATTTTTATTTTAACTAAAATAATTGTACTAATATAGCTAATGTTAAAATTTAAAGAACATGACGAAAAAAATTGAGAGTAATAAATATCAAATTTTTTAAATTGAATAAAATATAGATTGAATAAAGAGATCCCATGTGAGATCGCATATGAGATCGCACACGAGAGTGCATATGAGATGTCACATGAAATCGCCTGCAGGCCCGGACTAACGGGGGGAGGGGGCTAGGGGGCTAAAGCCGCGGAACCCACTGATTCAGGGGCCCTGCTGAAACAATTTTGATATTTAAAAAAAAATAATCTTTTTATTCTTTGTTAAATAAAAAATTTAATTATAATAAATATTTAATCTTAATCGAAGTATTGTTTCCTTATTATTTTTATTATTTTTTATGAACATCATCAAAATTATTTCTAAGCTAAATCATCATCATCATCATCGTCGTCGTCGTCGTCGTCGTCGTCGTCGTCGTCGTCGTCGTCGTCGTCGTCGTCGTCGTCGTCGTCGTCGTCGTCGTCGTCGTCGTCGTCGTCGTCGTCGTCATCCGACATGAAATCTCACATATATTTATTTTATTTTCGAATTTTAACGAATATGTATGAAATTTCATAGGCGATTTTATATGAGATCTCATATGAGATCTCATACAAAATTTTTAGTAGGGATGATTTTTCTCGGTTCGTTCTTTAAATTTCAACACATTAACACTCGTTCGCTTCTCATTTATTTAAAATAAGTTCTTACCTATAAGTAAAATCGGTGATAGCGCAGGAGCTAAGGTTCTTGGTTCATGCTGTAGTAGACCGAAGTTGAATACCCGGAAAAATAATGAAGAAAATAATATTTGTAATTTAATCTGTTCTGAATATAAATTCCAACCATATAAATTTTTACTATCATAGACGATCTTAGGCTCCTATTCATAGGCCTAACTCAAATACCGGTTGTTACTTGAACCTAATTCTGTATTTGTCTCTTCATGATAAGAATAAAACACAAATGATACAACCGATCTTATAGCTACTTGATCTAATAGCTACACTGGAAAAAAAATTTATTAGTTACAAAAAAAATTTTATTGTATCAAATATATTCTTTCGGGCAATCGGTGAAATATTTTTTTTAATAATATCATTTATTCTGTCAGTGAAAATAAAATTTTTAAATATCAATAAAATATTTCTCAACATACATAAGATATTTCTTGAACTTAACAATATCTCATACTGGAAATTATTAATTTTATTTTAAATTTATATCTCGTAATGTCAAAATAAAAATTAAATTAAATAATTAAAATAAAATTTTTTCCCTTCAATAAAATATTTTTATGCGTATAAAAAATATTGCCTATTAATTTCTGCGTACCAAATATAAGTAACTATTCATTGAATAAATATTATCTTTCTTTAAAAATATATCTGAATTTTTCAAGCCTAAAAAATAATTCTTTGTAGAAGAATATATTATTTTGAAAACATGAAACATCACTTTTAAGCATAGAAATAATTTGTTACAAGTAAATTTAAAATATTAGTTCAAATAAATGTTTCAACAAATTGAAGTTCTTTTTCTGTAATATAAATTTTAATTTCTTTTAATTACTGAAACTCTTTTGATTCAAATAATCATTTTTTTATTCAAAGAAATATTTCTTTAAAACAGTTAAATGTTGAGTTTAATTAAAATTTATTTTTTTTAATTATGTTTATAAATAATTTTTTTTATTTTTTTTTTATTTTTTTTATTTTTTTAATTTTTAATAGTAAAACGGGCAGAAAGCCCAAATACAATATATTAATACAAAATAAAGAATCAAGCTAAATAAATCAGCAATAAATAATTGTTGTGAAATTTCTTTTTCACTGAAATGTACGTTTTTAATCAAAACAATAATTACTTTATTTAAATGAGAAAATTTTTTAAGTTTTTTAGTTATATTTTCTTCATTCTGACAATTATTTTTTCTTCAATTCAAAATCCTCTTTTTAATGTACAGAAATGTAATAAATTACACCGCTTTTTTGCAACAACAAACATTTTATTGTTAAAAAGAGATAAGTTTATCGAAGACATGAACTAATTTGTTTAATTTAAAAATTATGTCTTTGGATTAAAAAATTATTTGACGTAAGATATTTTTTTCATTTTTATATAAAAATTATTTTAAATAAATATTACATTTTTTCAATAAAAAAATATAGCATTGTTTTTAAGAAAGTTTTACTGAATTTCAACACTATTTTGGAAGTAACTAGTTTCTTAAAGTTAATAAAATATTTTTCTAAATTGAAAAAAATTTTTTTTTTATATATAATAATTTATTAAAGAATATTTCAAGGATTTTTTTTATTTTGAAAATTATTTCATTAATTTATAAATGATTTTTCTTTGACTCAAAGAAATTCATTTCTCTGCACCGCATTTCTTCTATTCAAAAACAGCTTCTTTTAAGTTAAAAAAACTTTTTACTCTGTGTAGTCACAAAGTTTACGTTAAATTCCGTGACAAAAAGAACATTTTCACATACTAATTTAATATCATTTTAAAACAATGTATAATAACTATTTTTATGGTGAAATATAAGGCTTCCTTTTTAAAATATTCTACAGTTGAACATTACAATTAAACATATAGTTAAACATTACAGTTAAACATACAGTTAAACAATTTCATTTCTTTAATATGAAAGGACAAAGTTGAGCGACCTGCTCTAGGATAAATTCAGAACAAACGTGCCTGTTTTCTTTTAATATCTTACAAATAATACATGTTTTTGATTAACAATCATTGATTATTTTATTACTCACTAATGTCAAATTATTTTTTTCTTTTATGCGATATTATTGAAAAAATCAGTAATTTATAAAAAAATTATATCTTTTTATTACTATTTAGTTTTTGAATAACATTAATTTAAAAATCCGTTTCATGACACAATATATACTGAAGTTCAGATTTAGATTAGAAAAGGACAAAAATAAATGAGCTATTATAAAACAAAATTTTTAAGGGTTTGCTTCAGACCTATACTTTATCGATCAAATATAGTTTAAAAATAAATTTTTTTTTTATATGAATAAATATCAGAATTGTTTGTAATTCCTAGCGGGAATATAAATTGTTGAAAAATGTTTAGAACTGTTCAAAACTGTTTTAAACTGTTTATTAGGGCGAAATTTAGGACATTTAAAACATTTATGAACCGTTTGAAAGATTTTCAAATACTATCAAAAAGTTTTGAAAATTTCGAAATGATTTGAAACGGTGTTTAATAGTTTTTAATTTTTTATGTTTAAAAGTTATAGATTATTTTAAATATTCAAAATATTTCAAAACAATTTTAAATCAATATGAATTATTTTTTATTAACTTGAACAGTTTTGAACGGTTTTAAAAAGTTTTTAACACCTTTAAACAGTTTTAAACAGTTTTAAAAAATTTAAAAAATTTCAAAATGATTTCAGTGTTTTATAATTTTGTGTTTGTAAAAATTTTCTTATATACATTAAGAGGCGGCCGTATAGTTCTGTCCTTGTCTAATCTAAATTTTCTTTATTACTAATAAATTAAATATTTTCATAGAAAAGTAAGACAACCGCCCAATAGAGCAAAAGACAAGCAAACGATTCTTTTTTATGAAAAAATATGAAATTTTGATTATTTTTCGAGTGAAGTCTGAAACGAAAAAATAGCTCAATCAACTCAATCAAGTTCGATTGTTTTTCCGTTTCAGACTTCACTCGAAAAATAATCAAAATTTCATATTTTTTCATAGAAAAGAATCGTTTGCTTGTCTTTTGCTCTATTGGGCGGTTGTCTTACTTTTCTATGAAAATATTTAATTTATCAATAATAAAGAAAATTTAGATTAGACAAGGACAGAATGATACGGCCTCCTCTTAAAATTTATATAATATATACGGGAGAATATTGACTTTAGTTTCAAATTATTCTGTGTTGTTCAAAACTGTTCAAAAATGTTGAAAACTTTTTATAACTGTCAGAAATGTCACAAATGTCAGAAATTTTACACTTATAAACTATTTTGAACAGTTTTAAACAGTTTTAAACATTATTAAGTTTTGAATAATTTTCAACTATTTCAAACAGTAATGCACATTTTATATTTCCACTAGAGATGTGAGATATTGTGGGCACACAGACATAAGTATGTATGTAGAAGTAAGCATATATGTAAGCGTTACACGCAACCTACGGTGCGCAAGTAAGTGACGAAAAACGTAAGCTATGTGATACGCGAGACGTATGAAGTAAGTCAGAGCGTTCTTGACTTCTAGTGAGATAAGTAGCCTTTCCGTTGTCCTCTGGTAATAAAGCATATTTCTAGACTTGTAATAAAGAGAGTTCTCTTCTTGTCTGCCTACCCAGAAACCTGTTCCTTTCGGACATTTTACAAGTGTAACGTTCTGGGAAATTACATATTAAATTACCGGGACGACAGCTAAAATATTTTTTTATTGCATCGAGTGGTTAGTGCAATTTATTTAATGCGCGTGGCTTCGTGAGAGGTAGACGCGTTATTTGCTAGGTCCCGAGACCCTTTCAATTATACCGGCGAGTAAGGTTGAGGATGGGGAAATAAATATATATTTATATGTATTAATAGTTAATTAAAATTCTTACCTTTTGTGATTGGTTAAATGATATTTTTATTCCTTTAATATTTTCCAATTTCCTTTTACGTTGCAGTGGTGCTTCTTATTATTAGCGGTTGTTTTAGATTAATTAATTGATTATTTGGATTTTAGGTGTATTTTATTGATTGAGAATAGACACTGTATAACTTTTATTATTTATTCAAGAATAAGGCTTTTTTATACAATATAAGTTTTTACTGAGGTTTTTTTGAATACACTTAGAAAATTTTGTGAGTCGAATTGAAAATAGCGTACAGACGTAAGGTAAAGAAAACTTAAAAGACTGAAAGCAAGTACAACAAGAGAGTTTTCGGGGACCTATGGTCATTTATATACCGAATTCTATATCTTCTAGGGATTAACAGTTTGGTTTCGGTCTCTGTGTATTTTTATGATAGGTCATAAAAATACATTAACCGAACCGAACAAATCCTTATCAGATTTCGGATCTATATATTTACAATAGAATGCCGAAACTAAAGAAGTCATCGCATTGATAAAAAAAAATAAGGTAGTAACTATGATGAAATTAATAACAAAGTATAAAAAAAAAAGAAATTTTGATAAGGAAAACATAATTTGTTGGGATGTTACACAAGCATAGCTAAGTCTTCTACGAGGACGAGAAGCTTACAATATCATCTTTTCCTCTATTAATTTTTATTGACCAGGGAGAATTCTTGATTGGTTTTGCCTGATCTCCTAGTTCTATTTCACAGAGAAAAATTCAGAAATATTTTTCCAAATTTTCCGGATTAAACTCCAGGCTACTACAGCATGAGCCAAGAGCCTTAGCTCCTGCGCTACCACTGATTCCACTTATGGATATGAACTTATTTTAAATAAATGAGAATCGGAAGAGTGTAAATATGTATAAATCTCAAGAACAAGCCAAGAAAAATCATTCCTACTGAAAATTTTGTATGAGCTCTCATGTGAAATTTCATATGAAATCGTCTATGAAATCTCATATATATTCATTGAAATTTGAAAATAAAATAAATATATGTGAGATTTCGTGTCACATCACACTTCCCATACAGCATGAAAGGACTTTGAAAGGATTCTGAAAGGATTCATGAAAGGACTACAATCTTTCAGAAATATTTCACTGAAAGGATTCTGAAATAATTCTATGTCCGAGGTATTATTCTTTTAAAAATAATACAAAAAAATATTTCATAAAGAATTCACAAGACATTTCAAAATCCTTTCAATGAAAGAATTCTGTAAGGATCCATGAATTCTTTCGGTAATAATTCGTAAATCTTTTCATACATCTTCCATTGAAAGGATTCTGTAAGAATGATAAGAAATATTTTTAAAACATTCTACTGTATTATTTCTAAAAGGAATATACCCCAGACATAGAATTATTACAGAATCCTTTCAATGAAAGAATTCTGTAAGGATCCATGAATTCTTTTGGTAATAATTCGTAAATCTTTTAATACATCTTCCATTGAAAGGATTTTGTAAGAATGATATGAAATATTTTTAAAATATTTCATTGTATTATTTCTAAAAGGAATATACCCTGGACATAGAATTATTACAGAATCCTTTCAATGAAAGAATTCTGTAAGGATCCATGAATTCTTTTGGTAATAATTCGTAAATCTTTTCATACATCTTCTATTGAAAGGATTCTGTAAGAATGATAAGAAATATTTTAAAAATATTTCATTGTATTATTTCTAAAAGGAATATACCCCGGACATAGAATTATTACAGAATCCTTTCAATAAAAGAATTTTGTAAGGATCCATGAATTCTTTGGGTAATAATTCGTAAATCTTTTCATACATCTTCCATTGAAAGGATTTTGTAAGAATGATATGAAATATTTTTAAAATATTTCATTGTATTATTTCTAAAAGGAATATACCCCGGACATAGAATTATTACAGAATCCTTTCAATGAAAGAATTCTGTAAGGATCCATGAATTCTTTGGGTAATAATTCGTAAATCTTTCCATACATCTTCCATTGAAAGGATTTTGTAAGAATGATATGAAATATTTTTAAAATATTTCATTGTATTATTTCTAAAAGAAATATACCCCGGACATAGAATCATTACAGAATCCTTTCAATAAAAGAATTCTGTAAGGATCCATGAATTCTTTTAGTAATAATGCATTAATCTTTTCATATATCTTTAGTTGAGAGACGTGTGAAGTTGTAGAAACTTTATTTTTTCCTGTATTATTTAAGAATCAATTTAGAATTAATACACACACACACACACACACACACACACACACACACACACACATATATATATATATATATATATATATATATATATATATATATATATATATATTATATAACGGATATGATGATATAATTATTTATAGGATTACGAATAGTTTCACAGCGGTTAAAATCGAAGTTATCATAACACAGACATCGCACGCATAACAATTTATAGTTTCCATTTTAGATTCTTATTTTCCTTATATATGAAACGGGAAGCACTCTTACCGCTTGTGAGAGTAAGAGGTACCGCCATCAAGCGGATAAATTATAAACTAATCCCGAAAATATTTCTAAATGATTCTGTTATATTTCACGTTTTCTTTCAAAAAGTCCTTTCAAAGTCCATTCAGTAAGGATTCATGTAATAACTTTTATTCTCGTCATGATAAGTTCTTTCATGAATTATTTCAAAAAGATTTCAAAATTATTTCATGTATGATTTCTTAAGACTTTACCAAAATATTGCATGAATTATTACATGAATGCTTTTTGAAAGAATCTCGAAATGATACGGTGAAAGAATACCTTAGATCATTCCGAAAATCTTTCTGAATTATTTTACGACTGGAACCTTCGAAAGAGTTCTGAGTTCTTTCTTGTTTCCTTTCAAGAAGTCTTTTCAAAGTCCTTTCAGTAAGGATTTATGTAATAACTTTTATTCTCATCATAAGTTATTTCATGAAATATTTCAAAAAATTTCAAAATTATTTCATGTAAGATTTCGTGCGACATTACCAAAACATTGCATGAATTATTACATGAATGCTTTTTGAAAGAATCTTGAAATGATTTGGTGAAAGAATACCTTAGATCATCCCAAAAATTTTTCTAAATTATTTTCTGAATTTATTCGTTGGAAGATTTCAGAGTTGTGTCTTGTTTCCTTTCAAGTAGTCTTTCAAAGTCCTTCCAGCAAGGATTCATGTAATAACTTTTATTCTCTTCATAAGTTATATCATGAAATATTTCAAAAATATTTTTTAATTATTTCATGTAAGGATTCGTGAGATTTTACGAAAATCTTACATGAAATTATTACGTTAAAGCTTTTTGGAAGAATATTGAAATTATTCGGTGGAAGAATACCTTAGACCATTCCGAAAATCTTTCTAAATTATTTCATGACTTGAATCGTTGGAAGATTTCTGAGTTCTTTCTTATTTCCTTTCAAGAAGTCCTCTCAAAGTCCTTTCAGTAAGGATTCGTGTAATATTTCATGTCTTAACTTTCGTTTCCTTTTCGGTATTATTTTTGTAAAGACTTTGTAATCTTCCTGTGTATTATTTCATAAATTCTTTTCAAAAGAATATAGTTATCTTTTTAAGTTCTTTTTAAATGCTTTAAACGTATTATTACTTGTAATATTTCATGAAATTATTTCAAAATTCTGTCATGCTGTGTGGGTTATACTTATTTTATTTTAAAAATTTAACGAATATACATTCGATTTCATATGCAATCTCATAGGCGATTTCATGTGACATCTCATATGCAATCTCGTGTGCGATCTCATATGTGATCTTACATGAGTTCTCTTATATATTTTATTCAATTTAAAAAATTTGATATTTATTACTTTTAATTTTTTTCGTCATGTTCTTTAAATTTTGACAAATTTTGACATTAGCTATATTAGTACAATCATTTCAGTTAAGGGAATGTAAAACGGACACTACACCTGTACTCATGAATTTGGCCTATCTTTTTATTTTATTGCAAAACTTGAGGAAAAAAATGCTTTAGCTTGTAGTATTTACAACGAAAATTATTCAGTTAAATTTTCAAATGAATTCATTCGTTAGTTATTGAGAATTTTGGATTCCAATAATAATTATTATAATTTATCGATTTTTCACCAGAATCCAAATATCTTAAAAACTAATGAATAAATTTGTTTGAAAATTTAACTAAATAATCATTATGATATATATGAAAATTCAACAATAAAATGGAAAGACAGTTAATATTTATGAGTACAGGTGTAGTGTCCGCTTTACATCTCCTTAAAATAAAAAATCGTTTGGAGCTGTTATTTTTTTATGAACTTTGATCGCAAATTAGATATCAAAGTTGACAATCCTAACCTCAAAATACTATAAATTGAAAACTTTTATATAACTTTTTCAGTATAAGATTTTGGTAAATTTCTTTAGTAGTCCGCACTCAAGTTGAATCCTAAAACTTTTTTTCTTGAAGTGAAAAAACCCGATTAAATTTATAATTTACTCATAAATTTGGATCAGAAATATTATCAGGAGGAAAAGCTTCATCAAGCCCATAAGAGCAGGCCAGATACGCTGTCCTTGTCTAATTGAGATTTTTGTTATTTACTCAAGTATCAATCAGTGTATCTGCAAATTGAAGGTTAAGCGCAATAGATATTATTATTACAAATATGTATGCACAAGAAAAAAAAAATCTGCCGATTTGTTTTTGAGAAAAGTAAGGAACGCGAAAATATTATAAACATAAACTTATACTTCGGCGTTCCTTACTTTTCTCAAAAACAAAACGGTAGAATTTTTTTTTCTTGTGCATAGCTCTTCATAATAATATCTATTGCGCTAAACCTTTAATTTGAAGATACACCGATTACTACTTAAGTAAATAACAGGAAACTCAATTCTTACTCGGTCAGTATCAGATTCTACTCTTAAGAGCAGGTCGGATTTGTTGTCCTTGTCTAATTGAGATTTTTGTTATTCACTCAAGTATTAATCGGTGCATCTGTAAATTGAAGGTTAAGCGCAATAGATATTATTATTACAAATATTTATGCACAAAAAGAAAAAAATTCATCGCTTTGTTTTTGAGAAAAATAAGTTACGTGAAAATATTATAAACATAAACTTTTACTTTGGTGTTACTTACTTTTCTCAAAAACAAAACGGTAGATTTTTTTTTCTTGTGCATAGATGTTCATAATAATAATATCGATTGCGCTCAACCTTTAATTTGGAGATACACCGATTGATACTTGAGTAAATAACAAACAACTCAATTGTTACTCGGTCGCTATCAGGTTCTACTCCGGCCTGCCGTTAATGTATATAATTACATTAATATTATAAATACGTCTTCGAACACTAGAACATTATCATATTCGATAAATTTAGTGGAGCCATAAGACCCCAAGCATCTTGCCCGGGGTCATTAGTTATTATTTCGGCTACTTCATTTAATTTGTATTGTATTTTATGGTGACACTTTTCAATTAAAGATCAGCTTTCGACTAACTTTGCCGATCAAAAATAGCTCAAAAAGATATTTAGTTTTTATTTTTTTTTGCTTGTTCTTTGAATATTAACAAATTTACACTCTTCCATTTCTCATTTGTTAAAATAAATAGATATTTACAAGTGAAAGCAATTCTGATATACATTTTTATTGAAAATAAACGAAATCACTTCTTTCGCTACTTTCGATCAGTAAAAAATGTCTAAAACCTCGTCTAAAACTGACCTTTAACATAACGAATAGTATAATAATAAAATATGTGTCTTACCTTACTTTTAGCGTTTAGATTTACATTGCATACAAATATAATTCTTATTATAAAAACTATGTGAATAGTCCGTATGGATGTGATTATATATCATGGTTTCAAATTATATTCGAGTACGATTTAAAAATTTTTCAGATTACGTTGGATTCACGACTGCATTAGAAAAACAAGCAATAAGATTGCGATAATACTCTAAAATAAAAGTAAAATCAATAATTCTTGAGTTATAAAAACCTATATTATTTAAATCTGTATGATGCAATTGTAAATGATATGTGAAAATAATTTATCAGTATGATAAAAAAAAGATATTAAGTACTAAGTCACTGTCGGTTCATTGAAGGTAGTTTATCATAATGTTCTAAAGCATAAATAAAGCTGCAACTGTTTTAACGGCTGCATGCGAATTGTGTAACAATTAGTAAGACGTGTTATGCCGTAAATATAAACCAGATTCAGCGTGCGTCATAGAACGACACTACCTATTGATTAGAAAAACTGTTATTAATCAGTAGACTGACCCCGAGCCTCGTATTCATGATTTCGTCTGTGATATGAAATAAGTAACTCAATTTGTGAATACACAAATTCCGTACAAACCTTTGTATACGAACGGCATCGCTCCAGACCTCACTGAAAAGTGATGGCCTTCTCGAGTGTAAAAGGCGATATGCCTAATTGTAGTGACTAGTTTCTCAACAATTGCTTGTAAATTTTTTTAAATAATTCGATTGTTTTTATTATTTAATCGACAAGTATAATCATGCTCGAATATAGTTTAACGGCATGTCGGGGCTGCAGCAATTGAGTTTTGCTTTTTTTATTTTATCAATATCTTTTTAAATTCATAAATTAAACAAATATCATGACTTGTCCGCACTAAAGCTATATTAGTACAATAATTTTTGTTAAAATAAAAAATCATTCGGACTTGTTATTTTTTTATGAGCTTTGATTGGAAATTAGATATTAAACTCGCAAACCTAACCTTAAAATACGATACATTGAAAGTTTTTATTATAACTTTGTATGTATAATATTTTGGTGGATTTCTTGGGTTGTCCGCACTAAAGTTTAATAAAAAAACTCGATTAAACGCATCGTTTATTCATAAGTTAAGATTGGAAATATTATTAGAAGGCGGACACCTTCGTCATGCTGTTAAGAGAAGGTCGAGTATATCTGTCTTTTTCTAATCCGAGAATAGATTTATTCACAAAAACTAATAATTTTAGCAAAAAATGAAGAGAAAGCCACATCTCGTATTAAAAAAAGCAATATTTTCATCCGTGAGAAAGAATTAATTTTATCGCTTCGTTTTCAAGAAAACTCGAAAAACTTGAAACATAGAGGTTAGAGTAAACAATTTGGTTTTTCAATCTTTCCTTGAAAACGAAGCAATGAAATTAATTCTTTCTTGTAAAAAAAAATTTTGCTTTTTTTGATACAAGATGCGGCTTTCTTTTTATTTTTTGCTGAAGTTATTAGTTCATGCTAAAAATTAATTCTTCGATTAGAAAAGGACAAATATACGTGACCTCCTCTTAGGACCATAATTCATAATAGCATGCTTTAGATAACGATTGTTTTGTAGATGTAGAGTAGAATCATTCAATCGTAATGTTAGAATATGTAAAAATTAATTGAATCATAGACCAAATTCCGGATTTGATGTCGTCGACATTGATTATAGCTATAAAAGTAGGAGAAAATAAAATTTTTTTGCAGATGAGATCTCACGTGAGCAATTCTGATATACATTTTTATTGAAAATAAACAAAATACTTCTTTCACTACTTTCGATCAGTAAATAATGTCTGAAACCTCGTCTAAAACTGACCTTTAACATAACGAATAGTATAATAATAAAATATGTGTATTACCTTACTTTTAACATATAGACTTACATTACATACAAATATAATTCTTATGATAAAAACTTTGTGAATTGTCTGTATGGATGATTGTACACAGTGACCCATTTTAATCGCTACGCCTGGATTTTTCGGATCCTAAGACAGATAAGAAAAAATGGTTTGGACAAAAATTGTAGGGGACGAAGGATGCCAAACGATGGTCCCAACAGCTTTGACCTTGAACTTGACCTTCAAGGTTATTTGAAGGTCAAGTGGTTTTTTTTAATAGGGACACCTATTTTTGACCTTGGATTTGAAAAGAGCAGGAAATTTTACGTTTAAAATCATATTGAGACATTTTTTTAAGGTCATTTTAAGGTCAAATGAAGGTCGAACACCGGAAAATCCATTTTGATTCGTTTTTTCCACGAGTCACAGGCTCAAGTGGTTCAATCTGATCGTAGGTTTAATAGGGAAACTCACACACCCAAAACTTTCACATCTTAATAATCAAATATGCACATCTAACTTAACTATATTCCAAACTTGCACATCTGAACCTCATGCTATTCATAGCCTCACATGCTAAACTGTTACACCAGGCATCCCCCAGTCCCACACATCTCTACCCCATGTATGATGTTTGTTTAACGGAACCCTCAAGATCATTAAAGCTTCTGTTGTAAATGTGTCAACCTTACGTATAGCGCTACCCAGAAACAACGACGTGGACGTAGTAAGGATTGTTTCCTTTGGGGTGCTTGATTAAAGTGAGTCCCCTTGCCTCTCACTGTTCAGGGTGCTTGATTTAAGTGAGTCCCTTCGCCCCTCACCTTGGAATATCGATTTCCGATTGTCGCACCACGATAATTACTTCAGCTTTCTCCTAAAAGTCAACAATCTTGTTAGGCGGATAGTCAACCATTTAAGAGCCAGCCATTAATTACTATTAAATTTAAAGTAAAATGGTATCAAAAATATTAATAATTATAATATTCGCCCGTGTGCGGTCACGACTAAAAAAGAAAAACGTTTGTCACACTTTATTAATTGTAAATTTTATAATAAAGTAATAATCAAAACATCATAGGTATTTGATTTAATAAAACATCAATTCTACTTCGAATTGCACATAAATTTTGTCGTTCAAACTTGAAAGTTCCTAATATTGACAATGTAATCATTAAGGACACACACATAAATAAATTATGTTCCGTCAATGGTTCTTTTAATAATATCTGAACTGTTGACTAATTTTAAGATTTTCCGCCCATTTTTAATATTAAGCTTCATTTTTAATTGTTTGATTCTAAAAAAATAGGTTTTATGCTTTTTGTACAAAACAGAAATGTTGTATCTTTATTCTTTCGAAATTTATGAGTAAATTAAATATATGAGTTGTAAAAAAATGTGATTGTTCAAAAAGAAAAGTCATAACTTTCGAAAGAATAAAGATGCAACATTTCTTTTTTGTACAAAAAGCATCAAAGCTATTTTTTAGAATCAAACTATTAAAAATAAAGCTTAATATTAAAAATGTGCAGAAGATATTAAAATCGGTCAGCAGTTCAGATATTATTAAAAGAATTTTTGATGGAAAAGAAATTATTTGTATATGTGCCTTTAATGATTACATTATCAATATTAGTATTTCTCAAGTTTGAACGGCAATAATTCACAATATTTAAAAAAAAGCAAGTTTTAGTATTATGTGCAGTTCAAATTAGAAATTGAATGATTATTACTTTATTATTAAACTTACAATTACAAAAGTGTGACAATTGGAGTACTTTTGGCAAATATACTTACTAGGAGTGTCACACCTCCGGATCACGGATTTTGCTCAAACTTCGGGATAAGTTTTCAGATGATAAAATATGGAAAAAGCTAAAGTTATAGTCATAAATACTCAATATTTCCCTAGTTACAGGCAATTAAAGAAAACCACTAAAAAAGTTACTAGATTTTTAAACGCATATAGTTCTTTAGTATTGATAGCTACAAGCTTGAAACTTTTTTTAAATTAAAGCTGTGTTCAAATCCTTTCGAATTAGTAGTTATGGCATGTAAAAATATTATTTTTTCCCAAAGTTAGAGCGTAATAAACATTGGACCTGATTTTTCTTTTAAAAACATTAATTAATAATAAAAGCTGAAATTATGTCCAATCCTTATTACACTTTAACTTTGGAAAAAAATAATATTTTGATATGCTGTAACTACTGTTTCGAAAGGATTTGAGCTCAGCTTTAATCAAGAAAAAGTTTCAATCTCGTAGCTATCAACGCTAAAGAACTATATGCGTTTAAAAATCTAGTAACTTTTTTTAGTGATTTTCTTCAATTTCCTGTAACTAGGGAAATATTAAGTATTTATGACTATAACATTAGCTTTTTCCATATTTTATCATTTGAAAACTTATCCCGAAGTTTAAGCAAAATCCGTGATCTGGAGGTGTGATACTCTCCTAGTTAGTCAGATAAAGTTACCGTAATTTAGGAACATTTTTCTTTTTTGGTTGTGACCGAATACGGGCAAATATCATAATTATTAATATTTTTTATACCATTTCACTATTAAAATTTAATGGTTATTAATAGCTGGCTCTGAAATGGCTGACTATCCGCCCACCGAGATCGTTGACATGATGTTGGCTTTAGGAGAAAGCCGAAGTAGATATTGTGCTGCAACAAGAATTTATGGTGAACGCTATCTAGACAGACGACACCCTGATGCTATGGCTATCTGACGTTTGACTCAAAGAGCACGTGGTGGACATATGATTCGTCAACGTAGGCGCCATCAATATGATGAAAATGATAATCGGGTTGTGACTATTCTGGCAATAATTCATCTTGACCCGCAGATAAGCGCTCGTCAAGTCAAAAGGGAATCGGTATTCCAAGAAGTACATTTTTAAGAATTATGAAGGTGCTTAGATATCGTGCGTATTATATTACTCTGGTCCAAGAGCTACAGTTTGCTCATTTTCAAGGGCGTATTGTGTTTTGCCAATGAGCTATACAAATGATAGAAAATGATCCAGACTTTTTAAAATTTGTTCTTTTTTCTGATGAGGCAAAATTTCAAAGTGATGGGTAATTGAACAGACAAAATTGTCATTACTGTTCTGATGTTAATCCTCATTGGGTCAGAACTGTAGACCATTAAAGATGTTAGAGTATCATGGTATGGTGTGTGATTATTAATGGATATTTCATTGGCCCTTAATTTTTCGAAGAAAATGTTAATTAACACACGCACTTAACGCTAATAAGAAATGAACTACCTGTATTGATGGAAGATGTTGACTTAGAAACGCGACGAAGAATGTGGCTCCAGCTGGACGGTGCAGCACCACATTTCGCTCGAATTGTCAGGACTTTTTTTAATGAGCAGTATGGTAATAGATGGATTGGTCGAGGTAGTCCGGTTGGATAGCCTGCTTGCTCACCCGATCTCACATCACCAGATTTTTACTAATGGGGATACTTAAAAAATACCGTTTTTGAGGAAAGGCCCACCACAAGAGTAGACATGATGGACAGAATTCGTCGAGCATGCGCTGCAATTTTAAGGCAAACTTTGCTAAAGACCGTTCGCCACTTCCAAAAGCGTTTGACTAAGTGCCTGGAAGCAAATATCCAGTTGGATTAATAAAATCGAAAAATTAAGAAGTGATTTTATCAAATAATTTACTGAAAAGCATACTTTATAATTTTTCGATTTTATCAATCCAACTGAATTTCCAAGAGGATAATCTTCTTGGATAATTTGACTTTGAGTGAAATTTTCAATTTTCTTTTATTTGTAGCATTATTGTTATACAAATGCTTGTAATCCCTAATGATTAGTTTTCGTAAGAAAATATCCAAATGGCTTCTAGCGGTATCTAGGTGAATGAAGATCAGAGTGATATCCAACTCAATCAGAGTGATATACACCTGGATATCCAAATCGATGATTCACTTGGATACCCAGCTGGTTATTTTCAACAGGGTTAAAGTACTAGAATCAGTAGGATATTTATAAGCTGATCCTATTATTTTTAATTTTTTCCCGTCTATTTGTGTATTATAAGGATTATTATCATTACAAACAATTTTTGTAATTTCTATTATTAAATTATTTTTAAGCATCCCTTACAGAAAATAACTATAATCGATGGCCGTAGTGAGCTATAGTCAAGGATTGTAGTGATACTATTTCATTTATTATAATATATTATAGTAATAAAGTATAGTTTCTTATATTATTTTCGCGCTACTATAATCGGAGAATATATTAATCATAATATTTACATATCATAGGTCTATAGTTGGTCGTATTATAGTGCATTGATAGGTTTATAGTTTATAGACTCATCGTTTATGGGTTTATGGTTAATAGGTAATAAGTTTATGGTTTATGGGTTTATGGTTTATGGGATTATGAGTTTACGGGTTTATGGGTTTATTGTTTATGGTTTTTGGGTTGATGGTTTATGGGTTCATAGTTTATGGGTTTATAGTTTATTAATTTAGGTTTTATCGGTTTATGGTCAATGGTTTATTATTTATGGGTTTATGGGTCTATCAATTATGGTTCATAGGTTTATGGTTCATGTGCTTATGTTTAATGAGTTTCTGGCTTATGAGTTTATGGTTTATGGGCTCATGGTTTATGGATTAAGAGGGTTTATGGTTTATGATGTTATAGTTTATGGGCTTATGGTTTATAGGCTCATGATTTATGGGTTAATGGTGTATAAGTTAATGTTTTATGGGTTTATCGGTTTATGGTTTATGGGTTTATGGTTTATGGGTTTATGGTTTATGGGTTTATGGTTTATGGGTTTATGTTTTATGGGTTTATGGTTTATGGGTTTATAGTTTATGAGTTTATGGTTTATGGGTTTATGGTTTATGGGTTTATGGTTTATGGGTTTATGGTTTATGAGTTTATAGTTTATGGGTTTATGGTTTATGGGTTTATGGTTTATGGGTTTATGGTTTATGGGTTTATGGTTTATGGGTTTATGGTTTATGGGTTTATGGTTTATGGGTTTATGGTTTATGGGATTATGGTTTATGGGTTTATGGTTTATGGGTTTATGGTTTATGGGTTTATGGTTTATGGGTTTTATGGTTTATGGGTTTATGGTTTATGGGTTTATGGTTTATGGGTTTATGGTTTATGGGTTTATGGTTTATGGGTTTATGGTTTATGGGTTTATGGTTTATGGGTTTATGGTTTATGGGTTTATGGTTTATGGTTTTATGGTTTATGGTTTATGGGTTTATGGTTTATGGGTTTATGGTTTATGGGTTTATGGTTTATGGGTTTATGGTTTATGGGTTAATGGTTTATGGGTTTATGGTTTATGGGTTTATAATTTATGGGTTTATGGTTTATGGGTTTATGGTTTATGGGTTTATGGTTTATGGGTTCATGGTTTATGGGTTTATAGTTTATTAATTTAGGTTTTATCGGTTTATGGTCAATGGTTTATTATTTATGGGTTTATGGGTCTATCAATTATGGTTCATAGGTTTATGGTTCATGTGCTTATGTTTAATGAGTTTCTGGCTTATGAGTTTATGGTTTATGGGCTCATGGTTTATGGATTAAGAGGGTTTATGGTTTATGATGTTATAGTTTATGGGCTTATGGTGTATAGGCTCATGATTTATGGGTTAATAGTGTATAAGTTAATGTTTTATGAGTTTATCGGTTTATGGTTTATGGGTTTATGGTTTATGGGTTTATGGTTTATGGGTTTATGGTTTATGGGTTTATGGTTTATGGGTTTATGGTTTATGGGTTTATGGTTTATGGGTTTATGGTTTATGGGTTTATGGTTTATGGGTTTATGGTTTATGGTTTATGGTTTATGGTTTATGGGTTTATGGTTTATGGGTTTATGGTTTATGGTTTATGGTTTATGGGTTCATGGTTTATGGGTTTATGGTTTATGGGTGTAAAATTTATGGTTCATGGGTTCATGATTTATGGGTTTATGGTTTATGGGTTATGGTTCATGGTTTATGGGTTTATGGTTTATGGGTTTATGGTTTATGGGTTTATGGTTTATGGGTTTATGGTTTATGGTTTATGGTTTATGGGTTTATGGTTTATGGGTTTATGGTTTATGGGTTTATGGTTTATGGGTTTATGGTTTATGGGTTTATGGTTTATGGGTTTATGGTTTATGGTTTATGGGTTTATAAGTTCATGGTTTATGGGTTTATGGTTTATGGTTTATGGTTTATGAGTTTATGGTTTATGGGTTTATGGTTTATGGTTTATGGTTTATGGGTTTATGGTTTATGGTTTTGTTTATGGGTTTATGGTTTATGGGTTTATGGTTTATGGGTTTATGGTTTTGTTTTATGGTTTATGGTTTATGGTTTATGGTTTATGGGTTTATGGTTTATGGGTTTATGGTTTATGGGTTATGTTTATGGTTTATGGTTTATGGTTTATGGTTTATGGTTTTATGGTTTATGGTTTATGGTTTATGGGTTTATGGTTTATGGGTTTATGGTTTATGGGTTTATGGTTTTTATGGTTTATGGGTTTATGGTTTATGGTTTATGGGTTTATGGTTTATGGTTTTATGGTTTGTTTATGGTTTATGGTTTATATTTATGGGTTTATGGTTTATGGGTTTATGGTTTATGGGGTTTATGGTTTATGGGTTTATGGTTTATGGTTATAGTTTATGGTTTATGGGTTTATGGTTTATGGGTTTATGGTTTATGGGTTTATGGTTTATGGTTATGGTTTATGGTTTATGGTTTATGGGTTTATGGTTTATGGTTTATGGTTTATGGTTTATGGGTTTATAGGTTTATGGGTTTATGGTTTATGGGTTTATGGTTTTGGTTTATGGTTTATGGTTTATGTTTATGGTTTATGGGTTTATGGTTTATGGGTTTATGGTTTATGGGTTTATGTGTTATGTTTATGGGTTTATGTTGGTTTTGTGGTTTATGTTTATGGGTTTATGGTTTATGGGTTCATGGTTTATGGGTTTATAGTTTATTAATTTAGGTTTTATCGGTTTATGGTCAATGGTTTATTATTTATGGGTTTATGGGTCTATCAATTATGGTTCATAGGTTTATGGTTCATGTGCTTATGTTTAATGAGTTTCTGGCTTATGAGTTTATGGTTTATGGGCTCATGGTTTATGGATTAAGAGGGTTTATGGTTTATGATGTTATAGTTTATGGGCTTATGGTGTATAGGCTCATGATTTATGGGTTAATAGTGTATAAGTTAATGTTTTATGAGTTTATCGGTTTATGGTTTATGGGTTTATGGTTTATGGGTTTATGGTTTATGGGTTTATGGTTTATGGGTTTATGGTTTATGGGTTTATGGTTTATGGGTTTATGGTTTTATGGTTTTGGGGTTTATGGTTTATGGGTTTATGGTTTATGGGTTTATGGTTTATGGGTTTATGGTTTATGGGTTTATAGTTTATTAATTTAGGGTTTATCGGTTTATGTAGGTTAATGGTTTATTATTTATGGGTTTATGGTTTATGGGTTTATGGTTTATAGGTTTATGGTTCATGTGCTTATGTTTAATGAGTTTCTGGCTTATGAGTTTATGGTTTATGGGCTCATGGTTTATGGGTTTATGGTTTATGATGTTATAGTTTATGGGCTTATGGTGTATAGGCTCATGATTTATGGGTTAATAGTGTATAAGTTAATGTTTTATGAGTTTATAGTTTATGGTTTATGGTTTATGGTTTATGGTTTATGGTTTATGGGTTTATGGTTTATGGGTTTATGGTTTATGGGTTTATGGTTTATGGGTTTTTGGGTTTATGGTTTATGGGTTTATGGTTTATGGGTTTATGGTTTATGGGTTTATGGTTTATGGTTTATGGGTTTATGGTTTATGGGTTTATGGTTTATGGGTTTATAATTGTTTATGGTTTATGGTTTTATGGTTTATGGTTTATGGTTTATGGTTTATGGGTTTATGGTTTATGGGTTTATGGTTTATAGGTTTATGGTTTGGGGTTTATGGTTTATGGGTTTATGGTTTATGGTTTATGGGTTTATGGTTTATGGGTTTATGGTTTATGGTTTTATGGTTTATGGGTTTATGGTTTATGGGTTTATGGTTTATGGGTTTATGGTTTATGGGTTTATGGTTTATGGGTTTATGGTTTATGGGTTTATGGTTTATGGGTTTATGGTTTATGGGTTTATGGTTTTGTGGGTTTATGGTTTATGGGTTTATGGTTTATGGGTTTATGGTTTATGGGTTTATGGTTTATGAGTCTATAGTTTATGAGTTTATAGTTTATTGGTTTATGGTTTATGGTTTATGGTTTATGGGTTGATGGGTTTATGGTTTATGGGTTTATGGTTTATGGGTTTATGGTTTATGGGTTTATGGTTTATGGGTTTATAGGTTTATGGGTTTATGGTTTATGGGTTTATGGTTTATGGGTTTATGGTTTATGGGTTTATGGTTTATGGGTTTATGGTTTATGGGTTTATGGTTTATGGGTTTATGGTTTATGGGTTTATGGTTTATGGGTTTATAAGTTTATGGTTTATGGGTTTATGGTTTATGGTTTATGGTTTTATGGTTTATGGGTTTATGGTTTATGGGTTTATGGTTTATGGTTTATGGTTTATGGGTTTATGGTTTATGGGTTTATGGTTTATGGGTTTATGGTTTATGGTTTATGGTTTATGGTTTATGGTTTATGGTTTATGGTTTATGTATGGTTTATGGGTTTATGGTTTATGGGTTTATGGTTTGTGGTTTATGGTTTATGGGTTTATGGTTTATGGGTTTATGGTTTTGGTTTTGGTTTATGGGTTTATGGTTTATGGGTTTATGGTTTATGGGTTTATGGTTTATGGGTTTATAGTTTATTAATTTAGGTTTTATCGGTTTATGGTCAATGGTTTATTATTTATGGGTTTATGGGTCTATCAATTATGGTTCATAGGTTTATGGTTCATGTGCTTATGTTTAATGAGTTTCTGGCTTATGAGTTTATGGTTTATGGGCTCATGGTTTATGGATTAAGAGGGTTTATGGTTTATGATGTTATAGTTTATGGGCTTATGGTGTATAGGCTCATGATTTATGGGTTAATGGTGTATAAGTTAATGTTTTATGGGTTTATCGGTTTATGGTTTATGGGTTTATGGTTTATGGGTTTATGGTTTATGGGTTTATGGTTTATGGGTTTATGGTTTATGGGTTTATGGTTTATGGGTTTATGGTTTATGGGTTTATGGTTTATGGGTTTATGGTTTATGGGTTTATGGTTTATGGGTTTATGGTTTATGGGTTTATGGTTTATGGGTTTATGGTTTATGGGTTTATGGTTTATGGGTTTATGGTTTATGGGTTTATGGTTTATGGGTTTATGGTTTATGGGTTTATGGTTTATGGTTATGGTTTATGGTTTATGGGTTTATGGTTTATGATTTATTATTTAGTTATGGTTTATGGTTATGTTTATGGTTTATGGGTTTATAGTTTATGGTTTATGGTTTTATGTTTAATGAGTTTTGGCTTGTGAGTTTATGGTTTTGGCTATGGTTTATGGATTAAGAGGGTTTATGGTTTATGATGTTTAGTTTATGGGCTTATGGTTTATAGGCTCATGGTTTATGGGTTTATGGTTATGTTTATGGTTTATGGTTTTATGGTTTATGGTTTATGGGTTTATGGTTTATGGTTTATGGTTTATGGTTTATGGTTTGCGGGTTTATGGTTTATGGGTTTATGGTTTATGGGTTTATGGTTTATGGGTTTATGGTTTATGGGTTTATGGTTTATGGGTTTATGGTTTATGGGTTTATGGTTTATGGGTTTATGGTTTATGGGTTTATGGTTTATGGGTTTATGGTTTATGGGTTTTATGGTTTATGGGTTTATGGTTTATGGGTTTTATGGTTTATGGGTTTATGGTTTATGGGTTTATGGTTTATGGGTTTATGGTTTATGGGTTTATGGTTTATGGGTTTATGGTTTATGGGTTTATGGTTTATGGGTTTATGGTTTATGGGTTTATGGTTTATGGGTTTATGGTTTATGGGTTTATGGTTTATGGTTTATGGTTTATGGTTTATGGTTTATGGGTTTATGTTTTATGGGTTTATGGTTTATGGGTTTATGGTTTATGGGTTTATGGTTTATAGGTTTATGGTTTATGGGTTTATGGTTTATGGGTTTATGGTTTATGGGTTTATGGTTTATGGGTTTATGGTTTATGGGTTTATGGTTTATGGGTTTATGGTTTATGGGTTTATGGTTTATGGGTTTATGGTTTATGGGTTTATGGTTTATGGGTTCATGGTTTATGGGTTTATAGTTTATTAATTTAGGTTTTATCGGTTTATGGTCAATGGTTTATTATTTATAGGTTTATGGGTCTATCAATTATGGTTCATAGGTTTATGGTTCATGTGCTTATGTTTAATGAGTTTCTGGCTTATGAGTTTATGGTTTATGGGCTCATGGTTTATGGATTAAGAGGGTTTATGGTTTATGATGTTATAGTTTATGGGCTTATGGTGTATAGGCTCATGATTTATGGGTTAATGGTGTATAAGTTAATGTTTTATGGGTTTATCGGTTTATGGTTTATGGGTTTATGGTTTATGGGTTTATGGTTTATGGGTTTATGGTTTATGGGTTTATGGTTTATGGGTTTATGGTTTATGGGTTTATGGTTTATGGGTTTATGGGTTTTATGGTTTATGGGTTTATGGTTTATGGGTTTATGGTTTATGGGTTTATGGTTTATGGGTTTATGGTTTATGGGATTATGGTTTATGGGTTTATAGTTTATGGGTTTATGGTTTATGGGTTTATGGTTTATGGGTTTATGGTTTATGGGTTTATGGTTTATGGGTTTATGGTTTATGGGTTTATAGTTTATTAATTTAGGTTTTATCGGTTTATGGTCAATGGTTTATTATTTATGGGTTTATGGGTCTATCAATTATGGTTCATAGGTTTATGGTTCATGTGCTTATGTTTAATGAGTTTCTGGCTTATGAGTTTATGGTTTATGGGCTCATGGTTTATGGATTAAGAGGGTTTATGGTTTATGATGTTATAGTTTATGGGCTTATGGTGTATAGGCTCATGATTTATGGGTTAATGGTGTATAAGTTAATGTTTTATGGGTTTATCAGTTTGTTTATGGTTTATGGTTTATGGTTTTAGGTTTATGGGTTTATGGTTTATGGGTTTATGGTTTATGGGTTTATGGTTTATGGGTTTATGGTTTATGGGTTTATTGTTTATGGGTTTATGGTTTATGGTTTATGGTTTATGGGTTTATGGTTTATGGGTTTATGGTTTATGGGTTTATGGTTTATGGTTTATGGTTTATGGGTTTATGGTTTATGGGTTTATGGTTTATGGGTTTATGGTTTATGGGTTTATGGTTTATGGGTTTATGGTTTATGGGTTTATGGTTTATGGTTTATGGTTTATGGTTTTATGGTTTATGGTTTATGGGTTTATGGTTTATGGGTTTATGGTTTATGGGTTTATGGTTTATGGGTTTATGGTTTATGGGTTTATGGTTTATGGGTTTATGGTTTATGGGTTTATGGTTTATGGGTTTTGGTTTGTGGGTTTATGGTTTATGGGTTTATGGTTTATGGGTTTATGGTTTATGGGTTTATGGTTTATGGGTTTATGGTTTGTGGTTTGTTTTATGGTTTATGGTTTTGGTTTATGGGTTTATGGTTTATGGGTTTATGGGTTTATGGTTTATGGGTTTATGGTTTATGGGTTTATGGTTTATGGGTTAATGGTTTATGGGTTTATGGTTTATGGGTTAATGGTTTATGGGTTTATGGTTTATGGGTCTATGGTTTATGGGTTTATGGTTTATGGGTTTACAATTTATGGGTTTATGGTTTATGGGTTCATGGTTTATGGATTTATGGTTTATAGGTTTATGGTTTATTGGGTTTATGGCTTATGGGTTTTAGGTTTATGGGTTCATGGTATATGGTTATATGGTTTATGGGTTTATAGTTTATAAATTTATCGCTTATGGGTTTATGGTTAATGGGTTTATGGTTTATGAGTTTATGGGTTCTCGGGTTTAAGGTTTATAGGTTTATGGTTTATGGGACAATGGGTTTACAGGTTTATGAATTTATTGTTTATGGTTTTTGGGTTCATGATTTATGGGTTCATCGTTTATGGGTTTATAGTTTATTAATTTATGTTTCATGGTATGATGATTAATGGTTTATTTTTCATAGGTTTATGGGTCTATCAATTATAGTTCATAGGTTTATGGTTCATGTGCTTATGTTAAATCATTTTCTGGCTTATGGGTTCAAGATTTATGGGCACATGGTTCATGGATTGTTATGGTGTTAAGGGCTTATGGTTTATGGTGTTATGGTTTATAGGTTTGTGGTTTATGGTTTATAGGTTCATTGTTCGTGGGTTTATGGTTCATAGGTTCAGAGTTTATGGGCTGATGGTTTGAGGGTTTATGGTTTATTGGTTTATGATTTATGGGTTTATAACTAACAAGTTTATAGTTGATGGGTTTATAGTTTGTGGGTTCATAGTTTATAGGTTTACGGATCATAAGTTTATGGGTTTATGGGTTATAAGTTTATGGTTTCTGGGTTATCGATTTACGGTTTATGGCCTTATGGTTAATGGATTTATCGGGTTGATGGTTTATGGTGTTATAGTTTATAGTGTTATGGTTTATGGGTTAATGGTTTATGGGTTTATGGTTTACGGGTTTATGGTTTATGGTTTATAGGTTTATGGGTATATGGTTTATGGTTTTATGGTTAGTGGTTCATGGGTTTATAGTTTATGTGCTTATGATTCATGGGTTTATGGTTTTTGGTTTATGGTTGAATGTTTTAAGGGTTTTCGGTACATGGGTTTATGATTCATGGGTTTATTGTCTATGGGTTTATGGTCAATAGGTTTATAGTTTATGGGTTCATGGTTTAAGGGTTTATGGCTTATTGGTTTATGATTTATAGGTTTATAACTTATAAGTTTATAGTTAATCAGTTTATGGTTTGTAGGTTCATAGTTTATAGGTTTACGGTTCATATTTTTATGGGTTTATGGTTTTTAAGTTGATGGTTTATATAGTTTAGATTTATGGCTTATAGGTTTTTGATTTATGGCTTTAGAGTTTATGGGTTCATGGTTTATGGGTTTATGGTTTATGAATTTATGGTTTATGGGTTTATGGTTTATGGGTTGATGGTTAATGGGTTTATGGTTCATGGGTTTATGGTTTATGGGTCTATGGTTTATGGGTTTATAGTTTATAGGTCGTTTTGTGAGTTTATGGCTTATAGGTTTTCGGTTTATAGGTTTTCTAGTTCATGGGTTTATGGTTTTTAGGTTCAAGCGTTTCATGGGATCATAGATTTTGTGTTAATAATGTTTGGGTTTATGGTTTATAAGTTCATTTCTCTTGAATTCATTGTTTATAGGTTTATAATTTATAGGTTCGTAGCTTATGCTTTATGGGTTTATAATTCATAGTCTTATGGTTTATACATTGTTAGTTTATGGTTTATTAGATGTTGAGTTTTCATCCTATGGGTTTTCGGTTTATGGTTTAGTGGTGTAAGTGTTTATGATTTATAGGTGTATTGTTTATGGGCTTATGATTCATGAGTTTATGTATCTATAGAATTATGGGTTTATTGTTGGTGGTTTCCGAATTTATAGTTCATAAATTTAATGTTCATTGGTTTATGGTTTTATAGTTTATAGGTTCATAGATATATAAGTGATGAACCATGAACCCATGAACCATAAACTTCTACACTTATAAACTATAAATCATAAACTCAAAAACTATAACCCATAGATCATCAACCAGGAAATTATGAATTATGACCCATAAATCTATAAACTGTGAACACATAAACTATAAACTATAAACCATGAACCCATAAACTATTAACCATGAACTATGAATCTATAAACTATAAGACCAAACAACATAAACCTATAAACTATAAACCTATACATTATAAACTCATATTCAATGAACTCATAAACCATAAACCTATATACCATAAACCTTTAAATCATAAGCTTATAAACTATGAACCCATAAAGTATAAACCATAAACTATAAACCATAAACCATAAACCCATAAACCATAGAACCACAAACCATTAACTCATAAACCATAAACTCATAAACCAGAAACTCATTAACCAGAAACTCATAAATCATAAGTACAGGAACAATGAACTTATAAACCATAATCGATGAAAACATTAACCCATAAACGATAAACCCATAAACCATAAACCATGAACCCATAAACCATGAACCCATAAACCATGAACCCATAAACCATAAACCCATGAACCATAAACCCATAAACTCATACCCAGTAAACCCATAAATCATAAGCCCATGAACCATGAGCCCTCAAACTATAAAACCCTAATCCATGAACCCTTTAAATCCATAAACCATGAGCCCATTGATGAACCCATAAGCCAAAAACTTATCAAACATAAGCACATGAACCGTAAACCTATAAACCATAATTAATAAACCCGTAAACCCATAAATAATAAAGCATAAACCATAAACCCATAAAACATAAATCAGCAAACTATAAACCCATGTACCATAAACCCATAAACTATAAACCCATAAACAATAGACCCAAAAACGATAAACCCATAAAACATAAACCCATTAACCATAAACCCATAAACTATAAACCCATAAACCATAAACCCATAAACCATAAATCTATAGACCATAAACCATAGACCACAAACCTATAAACCTTAAACCGATAAACCATAAACCCATAAACCTTAAACCCATAACACATAAACAATAAACCATAGTCCCATAAACCTTGAATCCATAAACCTTAAACCCATAAACCATCAACCCATAAATTATAAACCCATTAACCATAACACCATAATCCATAACATTATTACACCATAAACCATAACACCATTAACCATAAACCAGTTTAATTCATAAACCACAAGGCCATAAACCATAAACATATAAACCAGAAACTCATAAAACATAAGTACAGGAACAATAAACTCATGAACCATAATTGATGAACCCATTAACCCATGAACGATAAACCATAAATCATAAACGTATAAACCATAAACTATAAACTTATAAACTTATGAACCATAGACCATAAAACCATAAATCATAAATCCATGAACCCATAAACCCATGAAGCCATAATCCAAAAACCCATAAAATAAAAACTCATACACCATAAGCCCATAAACTATAAACCCATGAAACATAGACTCAAAAACCATAAATCCATAAATCATAAGCCCATAAACCAGAAGTCCATAAACTATAACACCATATACCACGAACCCTTAGAATCTATTAACCATGAGCCCATAAGACATAAACCCGTAAGCCAGAAACTCATCAAACATAAGCACATGAACCGCAAACCTATGACCCATAATAGATAGACCCATAAACTCATAAATAATAAACCATAAACTATGAACCCTTGAAACATAAAATAATAAACTATGAACCCATGAACCATGAACCCATAAAACATAAACACAAAAGATATAAACAATAAACCCGTAAATCCATAATCCCGTAAGCCATAAACTTATAAACCATAAACTTATAAACCATAAACTTATATACTCATAAACCATAAACCCATATACTATAAATTCATAAACCATAAACCTATGAACCATTAACCCATAAACCATAAACCAATAATCCATAACAACATAAACCACAAACCCATAAACCATAACACCATAAACCATAAACTCATAAATTATAAACCCATGAACCATAACACCATAAACCATAATACCATAAACCATAACACTATAAACCATGAACCCGTTTAATACATAAACCATAAGGCCATAGACAATAAACCCATAAACCAGAAACTCAGGAATCATAAGCACAGGAACCATAAACCCATGAACCATAATCGATGAACCCATTGATCCATGCACGATAAACCATAAATCATGAACTTATAAACCATCAACTATAAACTCATAAAATTATAAACCATAGACCATTAAACCATAAATCCATAAACTCATAAACCCATAAACGCATAATACATAAACCCATAAAATATAAACTCATACACCATAAACCCATAAACCCATAAAATATAAACTCATACACCATAAACCCGTAAACCATGAATGCATAAACCATAAACCCATAAAACATGAACACATAAACAGTAAACCATAAACCCATAAACCTCGAACCCATAAACTTTAATTCCATAAAAAATAACCCATTAACCCATAAACCTTGAACCCATAAATCTTTAAATCTTAAACTATAAATCGATAAATCATAATCGACTAAACCATAAATTCATAATTCATAAACCCATGAACCTATAAACTATAAACCCATAAACCCATAAACCTTGAACCCATAAACCTTAAACTCATAAACCCATAAACCATTAACCCATAAACCATAAACAATGAACACATAAGCCATAAGCCATAAACCCATAACCCATAAACTATAAACCCATAAACCATAAACCCATAAACCCATAGACCATAACCCATAAACCACAAACCTATAAACCATAAACCAATAAACCATAAACCCATAAACCATAAACCGATAAACCATAAGTCCATAAAACATAAACACATAAAAACCATAAACCTTGAACCCATAAACCTTAAACCCATAAACCCATAAACCATTTACCCATAAACCATAAACAATAAACCCATAAGCCATAAGCCATGAACCCATAATTCATAAACCCATAAACTATAAACCCATAAACCATAAACCCATAAACCCATAGACCATAACCCATAAACCACAAACCTATCAACCATAAACCAATAAACCATAAACCCATAAACCACTAACCCATAAAACATAAATACATAAACAATAAACGATAATCCCATAACCCTTAACCATATAAACCTTAAACCCATAGACAATAAACCATAAACGCATAAACCTTAAACCCCCAAACCTCAAACCCATAAATCTTCAAACCATAAATCATAAATCCATAAATCATAATCCCATAAACCATAAAGTCATAATTTATAAACCCTAAACATAAAACATAAACTCATACCCTATAAACCCATAAATCATGAGCCCATAAACCATAAGCCCATAAACTATAACACCATAAACCATGAACCCTTTGAATCCATAAACTAGGAGCCCATAAACTATAAACTCATAAGCCAGAAATTTATCAAACATAAGCACATGAACCGTAAACCTATGAACCATAATTGATAGACCCATAAACCCATAAATAATAAACCATAAACCATAAACCCATAAAGCATACATTAATAAACTATAAACCTATAAACCATGAACCCATAAACCATAAACTCAAAAACCATAAAGAATAAACCCATAAATCCGTAAACCCATAATCCCATAAACCATAAACCTATAAACCGTAAACCCATAAACTCATAAACCATAAACCCATAAACTATAAATCGATGAACGATAAACCCATAAACCATAAACCCATAAATCATAAACCCATAAACCATAAACTTACAAACCATAAACTTATAAACCATAAACCCATAAACTTATAAACAATAAACCCATAAACCATAAACTTATAAACCATAAACTTATAAGCCATAAACCCAAAAACTTATAAACAATAAACCCATAAACGATGAGTCTATAAACTATAAACCTATCAATGCACTATAAGACGACCAACTATAGACCTATAGTATGTAAATATTATGATTAATATATTTTTCGATTATAGTAGCGCGAAAATAATATAAGAAACTATACTTTATTACTATAATATATTATAATACATGAATATAGTATCACTACAATCCTAGACTATAGCTCACTACGGTCATTGATTTTAGTTTTTTTCTGTAAGGGATAACTTCATTATTAAGAGCTTTTATGTTCAATTCTAATACTTTATAATTTTTTTTTTCAATGCGATTTTCTTTATTTTCATCCTTATACGTCTTAAAACTTTTTAATTGTAACAGATCATTATTTTCTTTTTTTTCTCTACAAAAGCACTTAAAGTTGATTGTTCTTCTATTCTCTTGCATGATTGTTTTAATGGTTTATATCCAGATTTCAAATTTTTTGATAAAATACCTAATGCACTTTTAAAAGGGAATGCTGTTATTTCACTCAAAAAACTATTCATATTTCTAATGTCATCACAAAGATGAATCAAACTATGCATGTTCATAATTTGAGATGTACAATTGTAATGCAGTTCACTTTGTTTTACAAATGCTTTTAAATAAAAATCTGCATGGTCTAATATATCTCACACATTTCATTACATGATAAAATTCTGCATGCTACATGAAATAAAATAAATGGTCATAAAGATGTTGTGGCAAAATATCTTTGAGTACAAAAATTCTACTGTATAAAAGAAAAAATCCAAACTCTGTTGCTTTCCACTTCTGTATATCACCTAGTGAACATAGTGGAATTCACACATCACTGGAGGCGATAAATTGATCAATCTTTGAGAAATGTGTAGTGTCCTCGCTATTAAGTTTAGTTCGTCGTGAATTTATCCAGTATTCAGATAATAACTTTTTCATGATACCTAGGTACCCAAGGTGCATAAAATCTAAGACGAAATGATCAACCATATTGATTTCATTGATGGGAACTAATGGAGATACAGCTTAATGATGTTCTTTATTTTTCATGTTTCTAAAAGTTACATCTGTTCTTTTAGCATTTTCATTTGGTGGATAAATAACACGTTTATTACAGTAGACACCTTTAACAGTGCAACGTTCACAACTCCAATATCCTGTGTGACCTTTGATACATTTAATAAAAGATCTTGCTAGTCGATCACATATAAAATAATGAATTTAATTCTAATATTTCTGCTTTCTACTTCCATACCATTTTCTAACAAACTTTTTAGTTCTTTGATGAAACCATTTAAATATTTATTCACTGATTTTGGTTTCCCATCGACACAATGCACAGCAACTACAAAAGGCTTATATTGAGGTTCTCTATCACTATGAATTTTGCACATAATTGGCCACAATTCTTTGGTACTTGATTTTGAAATTGACAGTCCATCTACATGAAACTGTAATTGAAGTTCATTGATTTTAAGTTCATCTGAAGAAATCATTTTTTTTAATTGATTGGCTATACCAAAATATACAAACTGTGATAGGTCGTTCAAATTTTCTGGATTAAACAATTCTATTAATTTTTTCAATTTATGTTCAGTCTTTAGCAATGTTCTTGCAGTGGTAGAAAGTTCAGGGTGAAACTTTTTCAGACGTTTTAATAGCGATTCTATTGCTGTATGATTGACTTGTGTCTTTAAAGCCCATTGACGTTTTTCCTCGGTTATTTTTGATCCACCCTGCTGGAAATGACTTATTGAAATCAATTTAAAAAAATTTAATGGATTTGAATAAGGTATCTTAATACCGATTATGACATATAAAATTTATAAAATGAAAAATGTCAATTAAAATTAATTTATTCCACCGATGTATAAGTAGAAGTAGTCAACTTTGATATAACTTATTAGTATTAAAATTGATAGGGATAAATTGATTTCTGTAAAATGACAAATTATATTGATTTTAATTGTAGAATGAGGTATTACGTCTCTACACTTGAATTCTATAAAACTATATATTTAATTGCAACTAATTGTATTTTATATGAAATATTTTTGTTGATAATGAAAACCGATGTTTATCGACTTTTATGGCTGAAAATCAAATTAAAAGTGATCGTTTTTTTATCGAGTTTAATACCTATATATATATATATACATATCAGATTCAAGAGGAATAAATTCGGTCAATAACTGAATCAATTCCAACCGATTTTTTTTGTATTAAATCGTATTAAAACTAATCCTTTTTCATTGGGTTTAATAGATTCGTATCATTTTTTATAGAACATGTTTGGTTGATAGCCATTTTAGCTATTTATTAGGGATAAGTTCGGTTAATAGCTAACTAGGAAAGTATCACAACTCCGGATCACGGATTTTGTCCAAACTTTGGGATAACTTTCCAAATGTCAAAATATGAAAGGAAACAGAATTTTAGACACCAACGCTTGATATTTCCCTAGTTATAGGCAATTAAAGAAAATCACTAAAAAAGTTAATAGATTTTTAAACGCATATAGTTCCTTAGCATTGATAGCTAGAAGCTTGAAACTTTTTTTAAATGAAAGCTGAGCTCAAATCTTTTCGAATTAGTAGTTATAGCATGTCAAAATATTATTTTTTCCCAAACTTATAACGTAATAAACATTGGACCTGATTTTTCTTTTTAAAACATTAACTAATAACAAAAGCTGAAATTGGGTCTAATGTTTATTACGTTATAAGTTTGGGAAAAAATAATATTTTGACATGCTATAACTACTAATTCGAAAAGGTTTGAGCTCAGCTTTCATTTAAAAAAAGTTTCAAGCTTCTAGCTATCAATGCTAAGGAACTATATGCGTTTAAAAATCTATTAACTTTTTTAGTGATTTTCTTTAATTGCCTATAACTAGGGAAATATTGAGCGTTGGTGTCTAACATTCTATTTCCTTTCATATTTTGACATTTGGAAACTTATTCCACAGTTTGAGCAAAATCCGTGATCCGGAGTTGTGATACTCTCCTAGTAAGTTAATTCCAATCGATTTTTGTTGCAGAAGATCGAATTAACAGTGATAGTTTTTTATCTAGTTTAAGGAGATGTAAAATGGATACTACACCTGTACTCAAATATTTACTATTTTTTTTATTTTATTGCAAAATTTTAAGAAAATCAATGCTTTATCTTGTAGTATTTACCATGAAGATTATTCAGTTAAATTTTTAAATAAATTCATCCATTAGTTTCTCAGAATTTTAGATTTCTTATACAAAATCGAAAAATTTTAAAATGTATCATTGGAACCCAAAATTCTGAAAAACTAATGAATGAATTTATTTGAAAATTTAACTGAATAATCTTCATGTTAAATACTACAAACTAAAGCATTTTTTTTCCTCAAGTTTTACAATATGATGAAAAGATAGGCTAAATTCATGAGTACAGGTGTAGTGTCCGTTTTACATCCCCTTAAGAGCAGACCGAACTATCTGTCTTTGTCTAATAAAGTTTTTCATCATTTATATAAACACCATCCGTTGTAGCATGAAAAAAATAGTAGCCCCTGCTAGATATTAGTAAAATAAGTAAATTTTGTAATAACAATCAAATTATTTTATTGCGTAGTATTTTAATAATATGAGACCTACGAACAAACTAAAATATAACCTATCTTTTTTGGTAGGTCTCATATTATTCAAAAACTACGCAATAAAATAATTTGATTGTTATTACAAAATTTACTTATTACACTAATATCTAGCGGGTGCTACTATTTTTTTCATGCTACAACGGATGGTGTTTATATAAATGATGAAAAACGCTAATAGACAAAGACAGATAGTTCGGCCCCCTGTTAATAGTTATTTATGGTATTTAATGGGAATAAATTCGGTCGATAGCTAAATCAATTCCAATCGATTTCTATCATATTAAATCGTATTGAAGCTGATTTTTTTTATCGAGTGTAATAGATTCGTAAGTAAAACGTTTAGTTGATAGTCAGGTCGATTCAAATCGACCTGCTCATCAACTATATCGTATTTAAATTTAATAAAAGTAATCACTTTAAATCAAATTTAATAGATTTGAATCATACATTTAATACGTATAAGTTCGATTGGTAGACAGGTCAATCCCAATCGATTTTTATCACATAAAATCGTATTAGCAGTGATAGTTTTTTTTATTTAGTTTAATAGATACGTATTTTATTAAATACGAATAAATTTGGTCGATAGCTAAATCAATTCCAGTCGATTTTTATTGCAATAAAGCGAATTAGCACACGGAGCGAAAAATCTAATGATATTAACTGAAATATTTACGCGACAATAGTTTGAACTTCTTTCAGGAAATTTTAACGCAGACCTAAGTTACTTTTAATACGAATTCACGTTTTTAGAACGTGAGTAGTGTCCAAGGGAATATAGCGCTGTTTCACCTTAGATTTCCTACGTTTCCACGGGATTTTACCGTGAGCCCACAGGAAATAACTTGAAACGCAAGGGATAATGCTATGTCGGAAACAGAAATATAACGTGTTAATATTTTAAGTTAAATAAGCTTGAATTTATCGTATTATAAGAGTAAGAATGCACACAAATATAACCTAAACATTTTTCACGGTACAATAACTGGTTTTTTTCTGCGTGCAGTGATTGTTTTTCATCAACTGTCATAGATTCCTATCATATTTAATATAAATAAGTTTTATCAATGACTAGGTCAATTTCAATAAATTCCTAACGCATTGTAAGTAATCTTTTAATAATGATTTCAATACATTATTATCATTTTTCATAAGAATCATTTCAATTGAAAAACATAACAATCCTTATCAATCTATGGCATTCATCATATTAAAAGTACCCTGGTAACACAATCTGTTGCAAGCACAATTGTGCAGAACTTGCGTGGTCTGTTTCCACATTTTAATGCATATCTGCTGAAATTTAATTGCGACTGAAACGTGCGTCAGATTTGTAACAGATTACCAATCGAAACGTGCGATTCTAAGATAAGAATAAACACGCAAACTTGCAGCAGAATCGAAGCAGTCTTTCGTAAGAATCTTACAGCAGCACTTTACTCCAGAATTACATAAGAATGACATAAGTTGAGCGCAATTATATGACGAGAATAAACACGCAAACTTGCAGCAGAATCAAAGCAGTCTTCCGTAAGAATCTTGCAGCAGCACTTTACCCCAGAATTACATAAATGTGACAAAAGTAGAGCGCAATTGTATGACGAGAATAAACACGTGAACTTGCAGCAGAATCGAAGCAGTCTTCCGTAAGAATCTTGCGGCAGCACAGTTTATAGAATTTCAAAGTTAATTAATAGTTTCAAAAATTGAAGTTACTTTATAGAATAAAGATAATACATTGTATTTTAATAAAAAATTTTCATTGTGAATATTATTAACATTTAACTAACGAGAACATGTTCATAAGAGTTGTTGACAGATTTTAAGAAAGCAAATGTTGAATTTAAAAATTATAATTTATAATTTAATGAAAATATAATAATTTATAATTGCGATACATTTAATGCATTTCTTTAAACTTTACGTGTTCTTACTACCGATGCCTACACCTATAGGCACACATTGGCTAAAAGAAAAAATGAAGGAACGCAAAAAACAATTGACATATATACACAAAGGGGTGGGCGCTGATGTTATAGTATAAAATTATATACATGTAGACATTGGGGAGAAGAGAGGAGACCATTGCAGCCAACCGTAAAATATAAAAAACGTAAATAAAAAATTTTTATAATATCTAAAAAAAGTTTTAAATAAATTTCTATCAGTAAAAGATGATAAATATTTTGGTTCTACATTCATACGTAATTCTGTAGTAAAGTTTTGTCGCAAGATTCTTATGTGAGATAGCTTCAAATATACTGTATACTCACGTGATTATTCTTATGATAAGATTGCATTTAACTTTTGTCCTTTTGATGTAATTTTAGCGCAAATCTACTGCATAATTCTCGCATAAAACTGCTTCAATCCTGCTGTACATTTGCGTGTTTATTCTCATCATTAAATTGCACTTAACTTTTGTCATATTTATGTAATTCTGGGGTAAAGTGCTGCTGCAAGATTCTTACGGAAGACTGCTTCGATTCTGCTGCAAGTTTACGTGTTTATTTTCGTCATACAATTGCGCTCAACTTATGTCATTCTTATGTGATTCTGGGGTAAAGTACTGCTGCAAGATTCTGACGGAAGACTGCTTCGATTCTGCTGCAAGTTTGCGTGTTTATTCTCGTCATATGATTGCGCTCAACTTATGTCATTCTTATATAAATCTGAGGTAAAGTGCTACTGCAAGTTTCTGATGCAAGACTGTTTCGATTCTGTTATATGCTTGTGTACTTATTACGATTCGCAGAACCGCACTTGACAATTTGCAATCCTTACGTAATTGTGCTGCAAAACTTTGTCGGGAATTATTTACTCAATTTTGTTGCTCGTGTCTGTAATAAGTTTTTTCCGCAAGTTTACTGCAAAATATCTTCAAGATTCTGCGCATTCTTTCCGTTCCGTAGATTGCATTTTCTCTCTGCCAGAAACGTGCAATTCTGTTGCACTTATCTGCTGTAATTTCTTTTCATAAAAAAACCCTAAGAAAATTGCAGCAAAATTGCAGCAAAATTGTGTTGATCATGTTACCAGGGTAATCGTTTTTGATTAAGTACAATATATTATTGTCATCCCTGTTAGAAAAAAACACGCGAACAAAATATCTAAAATTTGAAAGTGTACTTTCTTTCACATTTTGTATGTGTTTATTCGTGTGTTTTTTACATATTTTTTCAATAAATTATTTATTTAAGTGTTTTTTCATGTGCTAACTTCATGTGTTTTTTCCGTTTTTTTCAGGTTTTTTTTTCTTGTAAGATAATAAATAAATAAATAAGTAATAAAATGCCTAAAAAAATAGTGTATGACTTCATTTATAAAAATACATAAAAAACACGTGAAAGAAACGCGTGGAAATAAAACACATGAAAATAACAAATAAAATCAAACACGTGTAATGAACACATGTAAAGAGTAAAACAAAATCCCTGGTAGAAATGTGAACATGAAAAATGATGTATATACAAATTTAAGGTTATTAGTAATAATAATGCCAAAGAAATGGCCATAAAATGTTAAAAGAAGCGTTTCCATTTCCACTGTTCATAAAATGTTAATACAAAGCGTTTCAATTTCTACCACCCTGATAGCACAACTTTTTCAATTCTTGTGCAATTCTGCTGCAATTTCTCTGCCCGTCAGCAAAACTACAGCAGATCTTAACTAACATGCTTCCCATTTCAACTATATTTCTGCGCTAAGACGATTGCATCAGGCTCTAAGCATCATAATTACGTTAGAATTATGCAAGCTTTAGTGCACTTACAAGAGGATTTCCAACTGCACTGGAACTTTCAGCAGAATTGCGACGAAATTGCATTGGAGCACGTACGTGAGACACTGAGCAGCAGAAATAGATTGATTTGTGCAATTAAGCATGCTTAATCTAAATGATTTAATCACGAGCTCGGGCGTCAGAATTGCAGCAGTTTCGTGCATCACATCTTTAGCAGATAAATTGCAACATACTTGCGTCAGACTTGCAGCAGCTTTAATGCACTCATAAGAGGATTTCCAACTGCACTGGAACTTTTAGCAGAATTGCGACGAAATTGCATTCGAGCACGTACGTCAGACACTGAGCAGCAGAATTAGATTGTCTTGTGCAATTAAGCGTGCTTAATCTAAATAATTTGATTACGAGTGCGGGCGTCAGAATAGCAGCAGCTTCATGCATGGCATCTTTAGCAGATTAATTGCAACATACTTGCCTTTCATAAGTATGCTGCAATTCTGCTGTAAGCATCCGTGCATCACACGATGTACCTGGCTGCACTTTGTCTGCTGTAAGTATACATCAATTCTGCTGCGAAGTGTCAGCTGCACGATGCCTTTCAAAAGTATACTGCAATTCCGCTGCAAGCATCCGTGCATCATACAATGTTCCTGGGTGCGCTTTGTCTGCTGTAAGTATACATCAATTCTGCTGTGAAGTGTCTGCTGCACAATGCCTTTCATAAGTATATTGCAATACTGCTGCAAGCATCCGTGCATTAAATGTTTCTCTAGACTGCACTTCGTCTGCCGTAAGTCTGCTGGACATCTGTTGCAAGTACCTGATGCAATGATCTGACTGCATAACTCTAATAGATTTGGGAAACATGTTATATAAGATCTGCGTACTGATACTTGCGTCAGATTGTGCTACCAGGGCAGGGATGTACAGTCGACGGTAACATATTCTATGATAATTCTTTTTCTGCAATTTCAAAATAACGTAATTTTACTGGATGATTCCGTTAGTTCGCTCATTTTTATAGGTTAATTTTCAAATTTTGAAAAAAGAATTATCATAGAATATATTACCGTCGACTGTACCTAGAAATAATGGGTGTTTTTTCCACGTGTTTTTTTTAACAGGGATCTTTAATAGAATAATTTCATAATATAATAGAACTTATTATATCCGTCATTTAGAAAAAGAAAAAATAAAAGACACGTATCTTTTCTTTTATCATAAAAATGAAAACTCAAAGAGATAGAAATAGTTAAATTAATTGACGTCACGATTGTTTATAGTATCGTGACGTCAAATAATTCGTCATTTACATTGGTGCTATATTTATATAAATTAAAATTGTATTACCTTATACCGGCTTTAACTTTTGCAATTCATCATCATTTTTTAAAAAACAAAAAAATACGGGTTTTTTATTTTTTCGTATTCTACCTGACGGATATAATGCATGTTTTCATGCAAGGGCCCAATTGTAAATCATGTTGATTTACGCTTTAATAGTAAATGAATTCATAATAAAATTTTTGACTATAGAAACTCATTAATTTTGATTTACCCTGGTAGCACAATCTGACGCAAGTATCAGTGCGCAGATCTTATATAACATGCTTCCCAAATCAATAAGAGTTCTGCAGTCAGAACATTGCATCAGATACTTGCAGCAGATTTGCATCATACTTACAGCAGATAAAGTGCACCCTAAGTGTCTCATGGGATGCACGGATCTTCGCAGCAGACTTGCATCATACTTATAAAGGTCACGTGCAGCAGACACTTTGCAGCAGATGTGCGCCATACTTGCAGCAGATAAAGTGCACCCTAAGAGTGTCATGGGATGCACGGATCTTCGCAGCAGACTTGCATCATACTTATAAAGGTCACGTGCAGTAGACACTTTGCAGCAGATGTGCGCCATACTTACAGCAGATAAAGTGCACCCTAAGAGTCTCATGTAATGCTAAAGATGCCATGCACAAAGCTGCTGCAATTATGACGCCCGAGCTCGTGATCAAATCATTCAGATTAAGCACCCTTAACCTTTTAAGGACGGGACTGGTCGATATATCGACCACTCAAGTATCATAATATTTTTGAGTGTTTTAACATAATATTATCCTCAAAATCACTCAAAAATATTATGATACTTAAGTGGTCGATATATCGACCAGTCCCGTCCTTAAAAGGTTAATTGCACAAGACAATCTAATTCTGCTGCTCAGTGTCTGACGTACGTGTTCGAATGCAATTTCATCGCAATTCTGCTGAAAGTCCCCGTGCAGTTAAAAATCCTTGTGTAACTGCACTAAAGCTGCTGCAAGTCTGATGCAAGTATGTCGCAATTAATCTGCTAAAGATGCCATGCACAAAGCTGCTGCAATTATGACGCCCGAGCTCGTGATCAAATCATTCAGATTAAGCACCCTTAATTGCACAAGACAATCAAATTCTGCTGCTCAGTGTCTGACGTACGTGTTCGAATGCAATTTCATCGCAATTCTGCTGAAAGTCCCCGTGCAGTTAAAAATCCTTGTGTAAGTGCACTAAAGCCGCTGCAAGTCTGATGCAAGTATGTCGCAATTAATCTGCTAAAAATGCCATGCACAAAGCTGCTGCAATTATGACGCCCGAGCTCGTAATCAAATCATTCAGATTAAGCACGCTTAATTGCACAAGACAATGTAATTATGCTGCTCAGTGTCTGACGTACGTGCTCGAATGCAATTTCATCGCATTCCTGCTGAAAGTCCCAGTGCATTTGGAAACCCTCTTGTAAGTGCACTAAAGCTTGCGCAAGTCTAACGTAATTATGATGCTTAGAGCCGGGTGCAATCATCTTAGCGCAGAAATATAGTTGAAATGGGAAGCATGTTAGTTAAGATCTGCTGTAGTTTGACTGACAGACAGAGAAATTGCAGCAGAATTGCACAAGAATTGAAAAAGTTGTGCTACCAGGGTAAATTCGTAGTGAAAAATCACATCTAATATCATTTAAACAATTCACTATTCAAGTCTATTCAAATTCACTAAAGATGTTGATTGGAAACTTTTGAATCAATATATTCATACGCAACAATAATATCCGATAGAGATTGATTCATTTTCCAATGTTCAATTTATGCATTTATACCATAAACTTTTTAGTACTAAGAACCTATTGATGTTGATTCGAATTTATGATAAAAAATCTAAATCAATCTAATTTTATATCATCCACAATTCAAGTCAATTTAATTTGATCGATGTTTGATGCTGATTGGATGCATTTACATCAATATATTCTTACAATTACTAAATTCGATACAAGCCAATGCTTTTCAATGTTTAATTAAATTATTGAATCCTATAAACTTTTTAACATTAGAAGTCTATTTATTAAGATTACAAATCACTGGAAAAAAATCTAATAAAATCTTATTAAATATTCTTTACCATAAATTAAGAGAAGGCCGAACTATCTGTCCTTGTCTAATAGTGTTTTTCATTATTTATATAAACACCATTGGTTGTAACACTAAAAAATGGCAGCCCTCACTAGGTACTAATATAATAGGTAAATTTTATAATAAGAGCAAAATAATTTTATCACGTGGTTTTTGAACAATATGAGATCTTTTGGAAATCTAAAATATAACCTATCTTTTTTGGTAGGTCTCATATTATGCAGAAACTACATGATTAAATTATTTTGTTTCTATTGTAAAATTAAACCATTATACTAGTATCTAGCGGGAGTTGCCATTTTTTTCATGTTACAGCCAATGGTGTTTACATAAATGATGAAAAACACTATTAGAGGAAGACAGATAATTCGACCTCTTCTTAGGCTGATTTAAGTTTTATATTGATTGGATACGATAAGATGAAAATTCCTATACGCAACACTCAAATTGTACAGCATGTTTATTTCTGCTTCAACACACAATAAATTCATCCAAACCGATAATTTTTTGACAACAGAAACTCATTAATGTAGATTCAAATTATTCGTAGAAATCACATTTAATCTCATTTAAACAATTTACTATTCAAGTGGATTCAAATTCATGGAAGTTTGATGCTAATTGGAAACATTCAAATTGATAGATACATACGCAAGTATAATACTCAATACGAACTGATTCTCTTCCCATTGCCCAGTTCATGCATTTCTACCCCATGAACTCTTTGATTATAGGAACCTATTAATGTCCATTTGAATCTATGGGAAAAACTCTAATTAATCTTATTTAATATTATTTACGATTTATATTTATTCAATTCGAATAAAGTTTAATGCTTGTTGGATACATTTAGATGGATTCTACGCAACAATAAAATTTAATTTGATTTGATTGATTCTTTCTAATTTAATGTTATTGGAAATATCCAATAACATTAAATTGGAAAGAATATATCACTATTAAAGACGATTCAATTGAATTAAAGTTTATGCTGATTAAATACAATAAGATCTACATTTTTGTATAAGAATTATCCAATACATATCGATTTATCCGTGTTCAACTATCTTTTTCTTTATTCGTTCACAATTTTTTCCAAGCTCTGTACGGTCGAGCTCTTTCGCGATTTATTAATTTGTACTTATTTAACATGTCACACATTTTATCAAATTAAAAACAAAAATTTAATATTGCTCCGAAATGAAAATATAAACAAGTACAGTAAAATACTTGACGCATGTGCACATCAATCTAATAGACGGGGCGCTGCTTGCGCCATGTCTTACCCCCGTTACAAAATTAGTAAGGGCCACGCCTGGCTACCCTATTAAAAAAAAATACGTGTAAAATACACGTATTTTTCACACGTGTTTTTTACATATAAAATTTGCGTGTTTTTTCACGCATATTTTTCAAGTTTTTTTTTTCACGTGTATTTTTCAGGTTTATTTTTCACATATTTCTTTATAGCTTTTCGAAGAGCTTCTACTGTCCGTGTGTCTTCCAAATTTGTGTAAGGGATGACAAAACTTAAAAAAACACCACCTAGTGACTTAAAAGTCAAACTGACGTAATCGATCATTAATAGCGATTTTAATTCACTAGGTGGCGTTTTTCTAAGTTTTGTCATCTCTTACACAAATTTGGAAGACACAGATATAAGAGACCAGATGGTAGAAGATCTTCGAAAAGCTATGAAAAAATATGTGAAAAATACACCTGAAAAATACACGTGAAAAATATGCGTGAAAAAACACGCAAATTTTACTTGTAAAAACCACGTGTAAAAAATACGTGTATTTTACAAGTGTTTTTTCAAGAGCAAAAAACACGTGTTTTTTTAAATAGGGTACCTACAGAGGGCCTTGTATGATACCTTGGCTAGCCATGATATCTTTCCGATCGGGAGTATGTTAGGACCGTACTTGCCAGCCGTGCGACTTTACCATCATCGGGTAAGTGACGGGAGAAGGCCGACCAGTAAGGCATACAGCCGCTGGGCGGAGATCCGAAAACCCATATTCTCGCAACTGCAGGGAAATGGTCTCAGTTTGTATATAAGACCAATAAACTTCTCTCTCTCTCAAGGCGTCTGAGGCAGAGGGTCCGACTACATAGCCTCACTGATGAGTTCCCATAGTCGGACCTGGGATGAAACGCCGGAACAATGAGTTCTCCACTTGTTCCAACTTCTTACATTGCCATCATAATGTAAGTGAGGACGTGACTTATTATCACGCCCCCACAAGTATTCAACGATCCTCGGTTGATATTAAGAATTTTTATAATTAATGAAACGGTCACAAAATAGCTACCGTGCAATAATGAACTGTTTACTCGTTATCTTTATATGGCTTGTTATACGTATTTACTCTTATTATATAAAATAATTGACTAATAAAACAATATCAAATTATTATTTTATATAGTATTAGTTGATACAGGAATAAATATCAAACACGATTCAGCATACTGGAGCAAATTTCACCGTCATTAATTGCAATCACTGGTACAATTTCAAATTGCCGAGCTTCTATGCACTGTGAATACGGCCTCACTCTAATGAACACCTGGGGGCTGCTCCTGAACGATACACTGTATATTGCTGTCTTTGTTTAGCATATTGATTTAATATCTTCTGTCCTTGCTATAAGGCGTTGATAAAGCGTTGTACAGTTTGCTGAGCAGTTTCCCAGGGGGGCTGCTCCGGAGTGATAAACTTAGTGTATCGATATGCTTGTAGTGTATCTATATGCTTGTAGTGTATCTATATGCTTGTAGTGTATCTATATCTTTGTTCAGCACCAGCACATTGATTTTATATCTTCTGTCTCTATGATACAGAGTTGTGCAATTTTCTAGAGCAACCACCCAGGTATGTAAAAAATACGCGTAGAAAACATGTCTTTTACAATATACATATCTTTATTTGTTGAAAAAAATTTATTTTTCATTAATATAACGTTAAAATGATTTGGATTTAAATTTCGAACTCGAGTGTTAGTTAAAAATCAAGTCGCGGTGGCGCTGTTACTCGCTGTTACAGTCATGAACTGTGATCGTACATTAACGCTAAACCAACCCTGGATAAGCGTCTATATTCGGTGATAATACGCAATATTAAAAAATGAAATTTATTAATCAAAATATTTAGTTATTTGCACGATGGCGAAAATTTCAACATCTGAAAGTTGGGAAAGTAAAGCCAATTTTTTTCAATTGTTATTAAATTTATTCTTACAATTATTTAAGAAATATAATTAAGTCCTGCAATTGCTATAACAAAACTTATCTTTATAAATTTGTATAAATATATACAAATAAAATAATATCTAACCTAATCTAAATATACAATTTCTGATTGAGTACAATAAATTATAGTATTCTTTAAAATTTAATAATATAATCTGAGAAGATTCAAGAATTAGTAAAAATTAAATAAAATTAATTGAAATTTCAAAATGCCTTTTAATGTATTCAAATATATCAAAACATACATTTTTTATTTGATTACAAAGGCATTAAAATTCTTTTAAAGAGTATTAATATATTTCAAAATTATTCTAGTTTCATATAAATGCATAGAATTGCATGAAAACATACTAAACTATGTGCTTATTTATATATTTTGAAACATAGTTAACTGTATTAAAATATATAAAAGTATATCAAAGTTCATCAAAATATGTCACAGTATATTTACAGTGAGTTCAGAATGTAAATTTGAAACAATTTAATACTCTGATGTAGTTTTACAGATTTTGATGCATTTTCATGTTTTTCATTTTTACTGGAGTATCTTGAAATTTTGTCATCATAATTATTTGTTTTATTTTATTTTCTCAGTGACATCAAAAAAGTACATAAAAGCACATCAAAATTTATGAAACTCTATGCAAGTGAACTGTAAATATATTTTTATAACATTATAGTTTGCAACATGAAAATATATGAACATGTCATGGTATGTTTTAATGTAGTTTTATAATATAAAAATAAATTTATTTTCTATATTTAAATTCACTTTTATACAACTTAATGTATTTTTATACACTAATGAATAAATGAGAGGGGGTCAAATTTCCAGATAGGGTAACTTTAAGAATGCTTAATAATCTCACACATGAAAATTTTTATCCAGGGTCAGTAAGATAGATTAAATATATATATATATAAAAACGAACTTTTTTTATACAACTTTTAGTACATTACTTGATGATTTGAATTCGTACCCTAGTGGAAATGGAAAATGTATATAAAAGTACAAAAAGATATACAAATGTAAAAAAATGTACAAAACGGTGTATTTATGTCGTATTTGGCTGCTTTTTTTAGTACTTTTGTACATTTATGTACACATATATACATTTAAGAATATTAATATACATTTATGTACATTTTATAAGTTATCAAAAATGTTATTTAGTAATTCATAATAAAATGTATACATTTATTTACAGTTTTGTACATTTATATATCCTCTAGTACATTTTTCCATACTTATGTACATTTCTAACACAGTTATATACATTTATATACATTGTGAGAATTCACTTATATTTTCATACATTTTTGTATTTTTATAAATATAAATATACATTTATGAATGTTAATATACATTTATGTACATTTTATAAGTTATCAAACATGTAATTTAGTAATTCATAATAAACTGTATACATTTATATACAGTTTTATACATTTATATATCCTCTAGTACATTTTTCTATACTTATGTACATTTTTAACACAGTTATATACATTAATATACATTGTGAGAATTCACTTATATTTTCATACATTTTTGTATGTTTATAAATATAAATATACATTTATGTACTTTTTAGAAGTTATCTCAAATATGATTTAGTCATTGATAATAAACTGCATGCACTTTTGGACACTTTTGTACATTTATGTATACTATAGTACGTTTGTGCGTGTTTATCTACATTTTTGCATACTCATATACATTTATATAAATTTAAAAAATTTATATAAATTTTCCTACATTTTCATGCATTTATGAACATTTATGTACTTTTACGTACATTTATTATTTAATTAACTAACTTATATTTATGGATTCATACACATAATCTTTTGTATACATTTATGTACGTTTTATCCTATATTTATTATTTTTTTTTAATTTATGCATAATTTTAGATTTTTTATTTTTAACAATTTTATAAGCGACCAGTCATTATTTCATATTGAACAAAAGTTTAATTAAAATCAATTATAAAAATTTATTAAAATTCATCCTATTGGTACAAATTCTAAACCTATTAACCGTAAACCCATCAACCCTAGACTCATCAAATAAATGTATATTTACTCAATAAGTAAATATTTGTAGAAAAAATATAAATAGAGAAATAAATAAATTTAATATGTATTTATTTTATACATGTCTTTTATTGGAAATGAAATGTAATACATAAAATTTTATATGGCCAACATGTCTTAGAACTTATATAAAAACATCATACAAATTAAAATATCTTGTTTAAATCTAGATACTTAGAATAATAATACGTACACTTTAAAAAATCAAACTTGCTTTAAGAATATATGGTTGAATTTCATGCAAATCAGTATTTAATTTCATCAATTGTAAAAATAAATGTGATGTGTATAAAAATTTATATATACTGGAACAGAATTTAATTGTTTTTGACAGTGTTATTTAACTTTATGATATTTAACTTTTTCACTTTATGATATTTTTTCCTTATCAGTTTGTATAGGTGTAATTAAATTGGTTTCAACTTTCTTATTATTAGATCGTTGTTCAACTTTTTCATTATTTTCAGTCTCAAAAGAGTTTACATATTCCTCATCAATGGCTTTCATAAGTTCAGCTCTTTTTAACTTCGCTCGAGTTGAAGTTATTGAACTATGAAAGTATCTGTTTATTTTTTCCATCTCATCATCAATTTGCGAATGTGTAAATCGTTTTACCCTAAGAAAATTGTAGAATTCTTCTCCAACAATTTCACAAACTGTTGAAGGTAACTGATTCTGGTCTTTATTGTTTTTCTGTTCTCGAACACATCTTTGAGCCAAATCCTCTTTACCAAGAATACCTATAAGCATTGTTGCTATGAATTCGGCTGGCTTTTTAGTTTGGTAGGCTCGCTGGTACGCAACAGAATTACATTTAATTCCTTTGTTGAGAGTTACTAAATTTTCATCTTCATTGACAGTACCTTGATTTTGATCTAAGGTAACTCGATTAAAAATACGATCATAAGAAGGAAGGGTAACATCATCTAAAAAAATTTCATGCATAATGTTAATTAAATGATAATCATCTAATTCAAACATATACTTATAAATATTTTTTTCATTTACTTTCTCACCTTTATTTTGAAAAGGAACAGTTCTATTATTTATTTTTTCTTGTAATTCTTCATACATGTTTTTCCACATCTCAGATTCAGCTTTATTTTTATTAATTTCATCTCGTAAATAACTGATTTGTGTTTTATAACTTCTTAATGCTGCTATTAAGTGACCAGAATCGTTTGCATTTTCATTAGAGATGATTCTCAGTGGTGTCGAGGATTGTACCTTTTGTAGATCAATAGATAAATCTTGTGGATTATCCTATAAAAAACGTTACATTAAAAATATATACTCAAATATAGATTATCCAACCATTTAGAAATGTTATTAATTTATAACATTATTATTATAATATTTTATACTTACTTTTGATGACCCCTCAATACCTCCAATATTAGCGTAATCATCAACCAATTTTTGTCTGAAAGCTTTCTTATTTTTATTTTGCAGCGCTTTCTCTGCCTGTATTTAACATTAATTAATTGTTTTTATTTTTTATTTATTGATATGGATATTTGTAAATAAAAAATATATACCTTTCTTTTTTGTTTTTCATTTTGAATATTATCAATATCATCGTCATTAGGATCATCAATTATATCTTCTAGTGTTGTATCCATAGTTACATTTAATTTTGGAATAGAAAACCTTTTATTTTTTTCTTTAGCATCCTCAATATGATTTTCTACTTCTTCATAACTTCCTAAAATGATTTTTAAAAATTAGTATCCTTTTTTAATGTATTAAATTATTTTAATTACTTACTAGATGCAAATAATACATAACATTTCTGCTTATTAGGTGTTGCTGTCCTTTTGAATTTTACTGCTTTTTTTTCACTATTATTGTTCATCTGATATTCTTCGAAATTGAATTTACTAAGAGTACTACCTGGCACAATTTCTTTAGATACTTTGTCACCAGTTTTTGCTGGTAATATATGAATATAAGCATAATATGATTCCTCATCCTCATCACTCATACTGAAACTTTTTTATTAAAACAACCAGAAATCCAGTTACAATTAATAATCAACTAAACACTTTTTTTAGATAACCTAATTATTTAATTGATTATGCTTTATCTGCGCTTTCGATTTATAATTGAGCAGCTTGTTTTCTCTATGACAACCGTATTGTTTTTTTTTTTAAATATTGGTTGGTTTTTTGACTTTGGCCATATCCGATCGACACTCTGTCAGTAATAAGAAAATATGTAATGCGCATGTGTAAAGGGAAGATTCCATTTAATTCAATCAGCAAGTTTAAAAAACTAATCTGTCTTACGTTAGCTAAGAATTAAGAGGAGGTCACGTATCTCTGTCCTTTTCTAATCAAAGCATTGAGTTTTTTACAAAAACTAATAACTTTAGCAAAAAATGAAGAGAAAGCCGCATCTCGTATTAAAAAAAGCAATATTTTCTTTGATGAGAAAGAATTAATTTTATTGCTTTATTTTCAAGAAAACCTTGAAAAACTTAAATCATAGAGGTTAGGTTGAGCAATTTGGTTTTTCAAGGTTTTCTTGAGAATGAAGCAATAAAATTAATTTTTTCTTATCCAAGAAAATATTGCTTTTTTTGATACAAGATGCGGCTTTCTCTTCATTTTTTGATAAAGTTATTAGTTTTTGTAAAAAAATCATTTCTTTGATTAGAAAAGGACAGAGATACGTGACCTCCTGTTAAGTTATAGTTTTTTATAAGTTCCGTAAAATAATATAATATAAAATATATAAGTTATGTCCACATATACACTCGATTTATTATATAATTTATTATATAATTCGCTTGCTTATATAATTTAATTCAGTTCAGTGTGTTCTATTTGAATTAAGAATAGCTTTGAAATTATCATCTTTGTAAGAGAAAGGGAAAAAATAATTTATATCTTCTTGAAAGAAATTGTAATCATTGTTGGAATAAAGGTTAGTAAAAAGTCTTTAGAAAAATTTACACCAATAATTTTTTTTAAAGTTTTTATCAATTAATTTATTTAAACTAGCTGTAAATAATATGAGAAAACTCAATTTTATTTGATAATAATTATTAACTTTTTATGTGCAAAGGTGTACCATGGAAAATAAACGAGGTCCTTATAGGAATTATCTTGACAGATACTGTGAACAAAAAGTTCCAAAAAGAACAAATCAAAGATACAAGTTAATGGAAACTGGTAATAAACGAGAAAAGTCATTACAGCATAAAAGCGAAGAAGAAAAGGGTTTTATATATTCAAAAGATGTTCCTAAAATATCTGCAAAAAAAGTTAATTTTATAAAAATAATTTTTTTAAAGTCTTAAAAATCAAATACATTAAAAACTTTTATCTAATTTCAGTGTAACGTTGATACTTTCAATCATGAAAGTTCAAGGAATGAGTCATCACTTGATGTCGTAACTTTAGAGTCAGCTACTACAGCATCAGATAATTTTTTTTCAGTAATAAATTTTTCTTCAATATTAAGTATTAAACCTTTTTATTTTTCGTACGTTTGAAATTTTTATCGAAGTATATAAATAAATTAAAATTATGAAAATATTTAAGATAATGTACAATAATAATAGGTACGAGTTTTCAGGTGATTTATTGCCTAATTCAACTCATAATTTATCTTTTTTATTATTAACTATTTTACAACTTTACTTTTGGGTGCATTGTTGTTAATCAATTCGAGAAATCAATTTTTTATAAAAACATTTATAAAAAATATTACAACTAAAAATTTTAAAGAATAATTTTATTGAAAAGATAAAAATTTTTATTCGCCATTGAATTTTATGGTTTAAAATATCATTTTATGATAAAATTTAATTAATATTCTACAAGATTATGTCAATTTTTCAAAAATTTATTTACCTAATGCGAATAAGAAGACTTAAAAATTTAAAAGCTTTAAACTTTTGCAAGTACGTTAATAAGTTGTAAGAGTATCAATAACAACACTTTTGTGCATATTGAATAATAAGTAACTGTTTTGTTCTTTTCGTTGTGTTTAAATGTAGTTTACATTTAATTTTTAATTCTCACTTTATATATCTCCTACATCTAAGCATTTTACTAAACATTTCAGAATTTTGTCATTCCTATTTTATGAAATTTAAAGTCTCCCTTATAATCAGTGCAATCTGACTCTCTTATAGTTAATGTAATCTTATTATTTTTTTTGCATATCCTGATGAACAGAAATGTTAGTTAACAATTCACCAACAGACTTGCTTATTTCAAAATGATTTAAATTTTTCATTGATGTATGGTTAGTCAAAATTAAAAAAAGCTAAAGGTCATATTTAAAAAAAAATATATTGGTAATTATTACAAGCTACTTACTTAGTTACTAATAAAGTTGGTGAACTGTTTGCAAACTAATTTATATACGTAATAGAAAGTTTATATAATATTAATTATAATATGATACATTTTATTTTACAGAACGACTTACAACAAGATGCTAATAATGAAAAAAGAAAAAATATATTGATGAAAAGTGTATGCAATCACACAAATATGAACATTGGTGAAATTTTGCTTATGTGCGTTCAAATTGTCAAGAAACATTCATTAACCTGGATTGTTTTAATTGATATTCTTAAGATGTTTAATACTATTTTTAACATGAACGATTTTCCTACGACGAAATATATGATTAATAAACTCATGAATGTAGACGCGACCTGTGTGTCATATCATATTTTGTGCACCAAATGTAAATATTATTTAGGAAATACAACAGATTTTAAAAATCCTGTTAAATGTAAGTGCGGTTTAATCTTAAAATCTTCAAACGTAGGTACTTTTTTCATTGAAATAGATGTTAGAAATCAATTGCGCAAGTTGTTAACAAATAAAATAGTTTTTGATAGCTTACAAGAACGCTTTCGTCGTAAAAAAAAAATATTAACGCCTTAGAAGATATATATGATGGATTAATTTACAAAAAATATGCTGAACAGGAAGAATTGCTAGGAAATCCACATAACTTTTCTTACACTTTTAACACAGATGGTTGCCAAGCAGCTGATAATTCCAAAGTAACAGTGTGGCCAATTTATTTCATGCTACATGAATTACCAGATCATCTACGAAAAGAGAATATGATATTAGCAGGATTATGGGTATCTAAAGAAGAACCTGATATGAATATTTTTTTAAATCCTCTTGTTAATCAAGCAAACATGCTTTCATCTCAAGGTTTTGAATGGATTTTTAATGACAGGGTATTTATTAGCAAACTTTTTCCTTTAGGATGCTGTGTTGACTCCGTCGCCAGATGCGCAATGTTGAGTATGAAAAAGTTTAATGGATACAATGGCTGCACTTTTTGTGAACATCCTGCTGAATTAGTAAAAAATGTTTGCAAATATCCTATCCAAAAAAATGTTCCTCTCACTCGAACGCATGAATCGATTAAACAGCAAATGCTTGAAGCATATGAAAATGATATAGGTGACATTAAAGGAGTTTGGGGACCATCGTCTCTAATGAATCTTAATCATTTTGATTTAGCTAAAGGAATGATCGTGGACTTCATGCACTCTTGCTTGTTGGGAGTGACAGAATTTTACACAAGCTTGTTATTCAATAACTCTAATCAAGAGTATTACATAGGATCTCCGGCACAAAAAAGAATTATTGATAAAAGATTACTTTCGATCAAACCTCCTACATGTTTCGGTAACGTGCCAAGAAGTATCAAAGAAAGGAATTTATGGAAGGCATCAGAATGGATGTATTGGTTGTTATTTTATTCTATAATATGCATGAAAGGTATTTTAAAAGAAAAGTATTTACATCACTTAGCTTTATTTGTCACCGCCATGAATATATTATTAGATGAGTCTATAACTTCAATAATGTAAGCTGAAGCAAAAGTTTTATTAGTTAAATTTGTTATTGATTTTGAAGAATATTTTGGAAAACAATATATGTACTATAATGTACATTTATTACTACATATTGTAGAAAGCGTTCGTAACTGGGGACCATTGTGGTCTGAAAGTACATTTCCATTCGAAAATGCTAATAAGTTATTGTTGAAAATGAAGAAATGTAATTTTAATATAGCACAACAAATTGTTAACAAATTATTATTATACCAACAGATACCTGTATTACAAAATGAAAATTTCATTTCTAAAAATGTAAATGATTATTGTATAACCTACGGTAGCAAGCGCTTGAAAAAAGTAACTACAGTCGAAGATTGTATTCTATTAGGTTCTGGTAAACCATATTTATGTACTCCAAATGAAATTGCTTGCCTTAATCAAATTATAGACGTGAATAATATTATAGACTGTACAAAATATTCTAGATTTATTTATAATGGTTATAGATTTACATCAAGTTCTTATGCTCTTAAAAAAAAAAATAACGATTCAATTATTATGATAAGGGATGGAAATTATGGAATAATATATAAAATTTGTAAAATAAAATGTAATAATAATGTTTGCGTAATTATATTTGTACTTGTGCTAAATACAATTAAAGATGAATATATAATTGAGAGCGAAGAAGTTGAAGAAAATCATATTAAAGTCTGTGATTCCAAAATTCATAAAAAGATAGCAATAAATTATAATAACATCGCTAAACCCTGCTTATTAATGCGCTCGAATTATCATTACTATGTATCTAATATTGTCAAAGGTGCACTTGGTAGGATTAATAATTAACCTATTCAATATTTATATATTTTCACATTGTATATAATTATGGAATAAATCATTTCATACGAAACATTAATTTATTTTATATTACCTATTTCATTTTAATTTAAACTAACTACAATAAATAAATTTATTTAAATTTTGAAAAATAAATACTGACGTACATTAATTACATTAATGCACACAAATGTGAAAGTAATTAAAATTAAAAAAAGTAAAAAAAACAACATAAACGTATAAAAAAGTACGAAAAGGTATAAAAAGGTACGTGATTTACATCAATATGAAAATATAAAAATGTATGCAATGGTATAGAATTGTATACAAAAGTATATAAATGTACACAAATGTCAAAACATGTACACAAATGTACATTAAAGTATTTTATGGGTATGAATAGAATAAAAATAAGAAATAAAAAAAATGTATAAAAGTGAGCAAAAATATACAAAATTATATGAAAAGGTGCATAAGCGTATATAGACATATAAAACAAAGATGTAAATATGTACGTAAATGTAAGTAAAGGAACATAAATGTACGTAAGTATGTAAATAAATAGATAAATATAAATAAACATACACAAATGTAAATAAATGCAAATAAATGCACACAAATGTATGTAAACGTACATAATACTTTTCGATTCAGTAATTAGAAAAATAAAAATGTAAATAAATGTATCAGGCAATGTGAAAATGTATAAAAAGGTATTTTTATGTGAATAAACGTCTCAAAACTACAGATTTAGGCGGCCAAATGGGACAAAAACACACATTTTTGTTCACTTATGTACTGTTCTATACCTTTCTGAATATTTTCGTATCTTTTTACACATTTTTGTACATTTTATTTTTTATACTAGGGTAATAGCCACTTCTTTTTTTCGCAGCGCCTTCCAAAACTTTTTGGTTGTCTAAAAATACATCTCATAATTCTGTGCGAACGAAACGATTTGTCACGTAATAATAAGTTTATGGTACATCAAAAAACAAAAATTTTGACACCTAGTATAACCCGATACGTTAAGCTTAAGCTTAGTACTGACAGTTCAAAGATTTTTAATCATTTGGGGCAACTTTCCAATACAATGTTAATTAATACGGATTTTTCGGAAAATCGCTTTTTTATTCATTTTATATCAATAATAATTTATTAAATATTTATATGAATATTATTATGTTAATATTATCTTTTTTTGATTATTAATGATTAATAATTAATAAAATAATCAAAAATTAGAAAAAATTCGTTAAATAAAAAATTTAATTGTATTTTCCAAGTTTAATAGGAAAATAGCCCCAATGCAAAAGGAAAGTTGTCCCATACATGGGGCAACTTTAAAAAAAACAATTTTTTTTTCGATCCAAACTAATTTTATGTTAAATGAATAATACAGGGTCTGGACCAATTTTTTTATTCAGTTTGAAGTCTAAACTTAGCGTTAATGCTTTGGTAGAGTCAATTAGTTCACTATCGGAGACGAAATCTTCTCTCAAATGAATATCCGGAATTTTTCCCACTTTCCTTATATATATATATATATATATATATATATATATATATATATATATATATATATATATATACATAAGAATGAATTAAGGATATATTAATTCTTTCAGTATATCAATACTTTCATATACTTTAACCTTTAGCCTGCGAGGGTGGTCGATTTATCGACCAGCAGTCAGGTGGGGACTCTACCTGAAAAATCCAATGATCTCATGTATACATTTTGCACTTTATAAAAGGTCGTTTAGTACTAAAATTTTCCCGCAGTCAAAAGGTTAATACACTTTACAATGTTTTTGTTGACCTTGTACTAAAATTGAAAACTTACTTTGAATTTAAATACATTATATACTTTGATACATTGAGATACTTTAATTAATTTCATGTATTTTATGTCTATAAATCCTCATTGTATTATAAAAATTCAGATATGAATTAATGTAGTTTATATCTTAAAGAATTAAAATATATCTAAATAAGTTACTCTATGTTTGAATGCATCAAAATGTATTCCTTATTTTAGAATTGGTAAATAAGAATATATTAAAGTGTATCAAAATAGAGTATACTTACAAAAATTAAAATATTTTAATTCAGAAATTCACATTTATATACATCTTGATATATATAGATACATTTTGATTCCTTGTTCTATACTTTGAAAAAATCTTATGGTTTTTATGGTAAATATTATCCTCTTGTATATGAAGGAAAACAAAATAGATAAAACAATTGCAATATAGAATGAAGTCGAACAATTCGTTTAAGATAATGTTATAGGTATATGAATTACACATAATTATCAACATTGAAGTTTTTCAAACTTTAAATCTTTATTCAAAAATTTTCAAAAAATATCTCTATGATGCTTTTTGTTAATTAAAATGAAGGGTAGTTATTAGTATTTAAGTTGCACAGGTAAGTAAATTGAAGGATTAACAGGTGAAAATATGATTTATTTTATTATATCAGAGAAATTGTGGCGTGACTTGTACAAAACTTATGTCGTTTGCTTTATTTTTGAGAGAGGCTCTCTAGAGTTACCAACTTATTACAATTTTACATGGTTGGTAGCCCTACTTTACTATACTTTATTTTATGTAACAGAAACATATTTATATTTAAATACAAATAATACAATTTAAATATTAACACTCTCCCTGTTTCTATTACATACAAACTTATATTAAAAGTCTTCAATCATCAATACGCGTTTATGCTTTTCAAAAATTCTTCTTGGCAACGGCTTAGTGAAGATATCTGCAACTTGATCTTGAGAATTTACATACTCCAACTGGAATTTTTTCTCTTATGTAATGAAAACGAATCTCAATGTGCTTGGTCCTTTTATGGAATACAGGATTCTTCACCAACTTAATTGCACTTTGATTATCCAGAAATAATTTTGTGGAGACAACTTTTGTATTACAAATTTCATTGATTAATCTGTTGATCCATACAATTTCTTTTACTGCCTCGCAAGCTGCCATATATTCAGCATCTGTCGTTGACAAAGCTGTAGTACATTGTTTTCTTGTACTCCATACAACAACATTACCATTATAGAAGACTACATATCCTGAGGTGGATTTTCTTGATTCTACATTTCCTGCATAATCAGAATCACAATACACATCCAGTGTACTTTCTTTAGTTTTCTTAAATAATATTCCTAAATTTGCAGTACCTTTTAAGTACTTTAAAATTCTCTTCACAGCGTTCCAATGAATTTTATTAGGATTTTTCATGTATCTGCTTACTCGATAAACTGCGAGAGTTATATCCGGTCTGCTGCCAATACATAGATACATTAATGCTCCTACTGCTTCTCTATATGGAGCTTGTGTTTCCTCTTCATTTATGTTGTGAGTTTGTGTACATAATTCATCGTGTTGATCAGCTGGTACAGTCACAGGGTTTGCATCTTGCATTCTAAATCTTTCAAGAAACCTTTTGGTATAGTTTGTTTGGTGCAGAAAGATAGAACCATCCATTAGAATTTTACTTGCAATCCTAAAAAAAGACTTACACAACTATGTACAACCTTGAATTCCTTTTGTAAATGATTCAATAATTCATCAATTAAACTTTGATTGCTTGCTGCCAACAATCCATCATCTATGTAGATAGCCAATATGATTTTCTCTTTTTCGCTATTGGATACAAAAACACAGGGATCAGCTTTAGTTGCTACAAGTTGATGTTCTTTCAGGAAATTCGTGAATTTTACATTCCAACATCTAGAAGCTTGTTTTAGTCCATTGCAGACTCTATCTGTTTTATTATTAAAACCTTGGGGTTGCTTTATATAGATTTCTCTGTCTATATAACCATATAAAAAGGTAGTTTTGACATCAAACTGTCTCATAATCAAATTTTCATTTACAGCTACTGCGAAGATTAATCTTATTGAACTATATCTTGCTACTGGACTGAAGGTTTCTTGATAATCAATTCCTTCCTTTTGTAGAAATCCTTTTGCTACCAAATGAGCTTTATATTTAATCAAATTGTCATTTGCATCTCTCTTGATTTTAGGAGTATCCAACACATGAGATTCAGGTGGTGCATTCACCAGTTTCCATGTATGATTTTCATTTATTGAGTCAATTTCTTCTTGCATTGCTTTCTTCCATTTAGAAGCTTCATTACTGTTTATTGCTTCATGGTAATTGGTTGGTTCTTCTGTATTTGCTACTAAAGCATCATCAATATTAAGAAAATCATTATATCTTTCAGGTGTTCTTATTGTATTTCTATTTCTTAAAACTCGGCTTTGGTTTCTATTCTGCTCTTCATTTGGATTAGAATTTCTATCTCAATTTCAGATCCTTCAGAGCTTTCTTCTTCATTGACCATTTCGTTTCTATTTGGATCTTCATACTCATTTCCTTGTATATTTTCTTCATTTTCATCTTCTTGTATATATTCTTCATTTTCATCTTCTTGTACATATTCTTCATTTTCATTGATATTATATATGCATAGTTTTGTATCTTTATTAATGCTCTTATCTGGCATGTTAATCATTTGTTTGGTGAAAATTATATTCCTAGAAATTTCAATCTTTTCAGTATCTGGGAACCAAACTCGAAAACCTTTAACATTTTGTTGATAACCTATGAACATACCTTCTTTACTCTTATTGTCTAGTTTTCTTCTTTCTTTGGGAATATGTGTAAATACTTTTTCACCAAAGATATGCAAATTATGTACATCTGGCTTTTTACCCGACCAAACTTTAAAAGGAGTTTTGAAATCAACCTTACCTTTACCTGTATAATTGTAAACATGAGTTGCTGTGTTACAGCTTCAGCCCAAAATCTTTTGTCATTTCCACTAGCTATCAACATTGCTTGTGCAGCTTCAACTAGAGTACGATTCTCTCTCTCTGCTGAGCCATTTTGTTCCAGTGTGTAATTCACTGTACGTCAATGCTTTATTCCATGTTGGTTTAATAAATGTGTAACTTTCTCATTCACATATTCTAAACCGTTATCTGTTCTTATATTCTTGATTCCTTTTGGACAATGTTTTTCATATTTTTTAATGAAATTTACTAAACAATTGTGCACTTCAGATTTGGCTGGTATAAAGTAAACAATTCTAAAATTTGAAAAGTCATCCTTTAATAATAGAAAATACTTTGAACCCTTTATTGAATTAACCTGCATAGGTCCACATAAATCTGAATGTATTAATTCACCAATTTGACTAGATTTTGTCTTACTAGTTTTGAAGGGTAGTCTATGTGCTTTACTTAGTGCACATGCATCACAGAATTTTTCTTTATTATCGTTAACTTTAATGTTCATTGATTTAAGCACTTTATTAACACTTTGATAATTTTGGTGAGCTAACCTTTCGTGCCAAGTTGCTAAGGAGGCATTGTAGGCTATCATAGCTTCACCATTAATTTCCAAATCAGTATTTATTCTAAATTTCATAATAAACAAATTGTTGTTGCGTTCACCTAATGCAAGGACTTGTCCTTGTTTATTAAATTTACACTCTTTATTATTTAGATATCATGTTCATACCTTTATCTAATGCTGCATTTGATGAAAACAAGTTGTAATTGAGATCTGGCACATACATAACCTTTGCTAGATGATTTTTACTTCAATGCTTTCTATCAAACATTACAACATTTATATCACCTACTCCTAGTGCCTTAAGTAATGTACCATCTCCAATTTTACCCACATGTTTTCTTCAAAAGTGTTATAGTTTGTGAACCATGCTTTATGATGTGTCGTATGACTGCTTGCACCTGAATCCATAAACCATGCATTGGTAAATTCACTACTGTTCTGTATAGCTGCAAAAGCTTCACTTATTAGAGCAGCACCTTGTAAATTATCTTCTTTTGAGACATTAATTTTACAATCTCTTGCCCAATGTTCTGGTTTATTGCATTTGTAACACTTTCCAGGTCTCTTGTTTTTCTTTTCAAACTTCGTTAGATTTTTCTTTTTGCTTATTCGTCAAAAGAGCAATTTCATTTCCTACACTTGCATGTGCATCTTCACTTAATAACCTTGAGATTAAATTTTCTTTATTTCTTTGCTCCTCAGGAATCGTTGATTCCCATGCTGTGACAAAGTGTTCAAAATTCGGAGGCAAGGTCAACAAGATTTTTGTCATTATAATTTTTTCATCAACTGTTGCTCCAAGCAACTGTAAACGATGAGTCACATCCTCAATAGGCTAGTCAATAGACCGAAAAAAAGTCTTATTCTGCCAAAATTAGTAACCAGCAACGACCTATGCGATTATTTAAAAGATAGTCCGTAGATGTTTACTTATATGTTTTGGACTAGCAACTATGATTCATTAATTAGTTATTAACAAATTAGTGCAAAAAACGCGTTTTTTTTGTTTTTTTGCTAATAAAACGAAAATTATTTAACGGATCATTATGATGTCAATAAGAAAGTTGTAGAGAATTAAAGTATTAACAAAACGAGAGGTCAAACGACCCGATCGATTTATTAAAAGCGAAGAAAATTTGGAAAAACCGGAAAATTTTTTCATTAAAAAAAAATTTATAACTCTGTTGTTTATGAATATCAAGAGCTGAAATTTGGTACAGTAGTAGATAATTATATCTACTTTTAAAATGCCAAAGGCAGGTACTATCGGATAATTAGTTTCTGCGCAATTGCAATTTTTTTTTGACGGTATTCTTATCTTCTTTATATTACCGATTGAGAACGTCGCACATAAATTTTCAAAACGGTTTTGAAAACTAGAAACAATATACTATTAAACGTATATTCTAAGTTTTCATTAAAATTGTGTGAAAAGGGTGAAATATGCACTTGAACATCGACGTAAACGGTCGAGCGCGCAGTACACAGCAAAAAGTGGGGATGGAGGAGAAAGGATATACATAACTCCGAAATCTGAAAATTCCTTAAGATTTCATTATTCGTGAAATCTGAATAGGATATCAGATTCATCAATGAAAAATACCCTAATTAAAAAAACACTTTAATATAAGTGCATTAATCGTCAAAAACAAGCCAGTTAAAAGCTGGTATATCTATATATACCCTTTCTCTTCCATCCCCACTTTTTGCTGTGTACCGAGCGCTCGACCGTTTACGTCGATATTCGAGTGCATATTACACCCTTTCACATAATTTTAATGAAAACTTGGAATATACGTTTAATATTCGTTTCTAGTTTTCAAAACCGTTTTAAAAATGTATGTACGACGTTCTCAATCGGTAATATAAAGAAGATAAGAATACCGAAAAAAAAAAATTGCAATTGCGCAGAAACTAATTATCCGATAGTACCTGCCTTTGGCATGTTAAAAAAAGGAATAATTATCTACTACTGTACCAAATTTCAGCTCTTGATATTCATAAACAACAGAGTTATAAATTATTTTTTTAAATGAAAAATTTTCCGATTTTTCCGAATTTTCTTCGGTTCTAATGAACCGATCGGGTCGTTTGACCTCTCGTTTTGTTGATAATTTAATTTTCTAAAACTTTCCCATTAACATCATAATGATTCGTCATATAGTTTTCGTTTTATTAGCTAAAAACCAAAAAAACGCGTTATTTGCACTAATTTGTTAATAACTAATTAATAAATCATAGTTGCTAGTCCAAAACCTATAAGTAAACATCTATGGACTATCTTTTAAATGATCGCATAGGTCGTTGCCGGTTACTAATTTTGGTAGAACAATACCCTATTTTGACTAGCCTACAATCTTTGCTACTTGAGTTGCAATTCCATCAGCAGGGTCTCCTTCCATTGTAAATAATTTTTGCTGCAACATATATACACTTGCTTGTAACTTTTGTTCATAAATATTTGTGAGCTTATCCCTATTAAAAAATCTCAGGTAAGATCTTAGACGAGATCTCATGCCAAAATCTCATCTGATGAAAAAATAAAGTCCCATCAGATAAATTTTTTCTGAATTTGTCAAATCAAAAATTTATTGATAAAAATATATATTTTTTTATATTATACTATTTTTGGTACGTACAAATAGCACTGGTGTTTGATTAAAAGAAAAAAACATCTTTTTGTTAATTTTGTAGTGATACTATATTCGTGTATTATAATATATTATAGTAATAAAGCATAGTTTCTTATATTATTTTCGCGCTACTATAATCGGGAAATATACTAATCATAATGTTTACATACTATAGATCTATAGTTGGTCGTCTTATAGAGCATTGATAAGTTTATAGTTTATAGACTCATCGTTTATGGGTTTATAGTTTATAAGTTTATGGGTTTATGGTGTCTGGGTTTATGGTATATAGGCTCATAATTTATAGGTTATTGTTACTGGTTTTATGATCTATAGGGTTATTGGGTTATTAGGTTAATGGTTTATGGTTTATGAGTTTATGGGTTTATAGTTTATAGGTTTATGTTTTATGAGTTTATGGTTCATGGGTTTATAGTTAATGGGTTTATGGTTTATGGTTTATGGATTTATGGGTTTTTTGTTAATGGGTTTATAATTTACGGGTTTATAATTTATAGGTTTATGGTATTATGGGTTCATGGTTTATGGATTTATGGTTTATGGGCTTCATGGCTTATGAGTTGATGGTTTGTTGGATTATGGATTATGCGTTTATGGTTGATGGGTTTATGGCTTATGAATTTATGGTTTCTGGGTCTATTGTTAATAAGTTTATGGTTCATGGGTTTATAGCTTATTGTTTTATAATTTATGGGTCTATGGGTTTATGGTTGATGGGTATATAGTTCATGGGTTTATGGTTCATTGGTTTATGGTTTATGGGTTTATGGTTAATGGGTTTACGGTTTATGGGTTTATGGTTAATGGGTTAATGGTTGATGGATTTATGGTTTATGGAATTATGGTTTATGGGTTCATGATTTATGGGTTCATGGTTCATGGGTTCAAGGCTTATGGGTTTATGGTTTCTGGGTTTATGGTATATGATTTCATGGTTTAGGGGTTTGTGGTTTATAAGTTTATGGTTTATTGGTTTATGGCTTATGGGTTTATGATTTATGGGTTCATGGTTGATGGGATTATGGTTTGTGGATTTATAGTTTATGCGTTTATGGTTCATGGGTTCATAACTTACAGGTTAATGGTTTATGGGTTTATGGGTACATGGTTTATGGGTTGATGGTTTTCGGGTTTATGGTTTATAGTTTATGAGTTAATGGTTTATGGGTTTATACTTTGTGGTTTATGAGTTCATGGTTTATGGGTTTATAGTTCATATTTTATGGGTTAATGGTTCATGGAATTATGGATTTATGGTTAATGAGTTAATGAGTTTATGGGTTTATGGTTTATGGTTGATAGATTTATTGTTTATAGGCTTATAGTTTATGGGTTGATGGTTTATAGGTTTATGGGTTGTGGGTCTACGGTTTATAGGTTAATTGGTTTATGGTTAATGGTTTATGGGTTTATAGTTTATGGGTTTATGAGTTTATGGTTCATGGGATAATGGTTTCTTGATTTATAGTTTAAACGGTTTTATGGGTTAATGGTTTATGGGTTTATGGCTTATAGGTTTATGGTTTATGGATTTATGGTTTTAACGAGTTTACGGGTCAATGGCTTATGGGTTTATGATTTATAGGTTTTTGGTTCATCGGTTTATGGTTTACGGGTTTATGGTTTATGAATTTATGGTTTATTGGTTTATAGTTTATGGGTTTATAGTTTATGGTTTTATGGGTTTATGGGTTTATGGATTATAGGTTTATGGTTAATGGGTTTATGGTGAAATGGTTTATGGGTTTATGTTTCATTGCATAATGGTCTCTGGATTTATAATTTAAACAGGTTTATGGGTTTATGGTTTATGGGTTTATTGTTTATGGGTTTATGGTTGATGAGTTTATGGTTTATGGGTTCATGGTTTATGGGATTTTTGTTTATGCGTTTATTGGTTATGGGTTCATGGTTTATGGGTTCATGGCTTATGAGTTTATGGTTTATGGGTTTATAATTTATGGGTTTGTTGTTTATGGGTTTATGGGTTCATGGTTTGTGGGTCCATGGCTTATGGGTTTATGGTTTATGGGTTTATGGTCTATCGGTTTGTGGTTTATGGGTTTATGGTTTATGGGTTCCTGGGTCATGGATTTATAGTTTATCAGGTTATGGCTTAGAGGTTTATGGGTTTATGGTTTATGGGTTTATGGTTTATGGGTTTATGGTTTATGGGTTTATGGTTTATGAGTTTATGGTTTATGGGTTTATGGTTTATGGGAATATGGTTTATAGGTTTATGTTTAATGGGTTTATGGTGAGATGGTTTATGGTCCATGGGATTATGGTTTATGAGTTCATGGTTTATGGGTTTATAGTTTATATTTTGTGGGTTTATAGTTTATATTTTATGGGTTCATGGTTTATGGAATTATGGATTTATGGGTAATAAGTTAATGAGTTTATGGGTTTATGATTTATAGGATTATGGTTTATAAATTATGGGTTTATGGGTTTATGATTTACAGGATTATGGTTTATAAATTATGGGTTTATGGGTTTATAGTTAATGGCTTCATCGTTTATGGGTTCATAGTTTATAAGTTTATGGGTTTATGGTGTCTGGGTTTATGGTATATAGGCTTATAATTTATAGGTTATTGTTACTGGTTAATGGGGTTATTGATTATAGTTCATGAGTGGATGGTTCATGTGCTTATGTTTTATGGGTTAACGATTTATATGTTTATGGTTTATGGGCTTAAAGTTTATGACTTTATGATCTATAGGGTTATTGGGTTATTAGGTTAATGGTTTATGGTTTATGAGTTTATGGGTTTAAAGTTTATAGGTTTATGTTTTATGAGTTTATGGTTCATGGGTTTATAGTTTATGGGTTTATGGTTTAAAGTTTATGGATTTATGGGTTTTTTGTTAATGGGTTCATGGTTTACGGGTTTATGGTTTATAGGTTTATGGTATTATGGGTTCATGGTTTATGGATTTATGGTTTATGGTCTCATGGCTTATGAGTTGATAGTTTGTTGGATTATGGATTATGGGTTTTTAACTTATGGGTTTATGGTTCAGAGTTTATGGCTTATTGTTTTATAATTCATGGGTCTATGGGTTTATGGTTAATGGGTATATAGTTCATGGGTTTATGGTTCATTGGTTTATGGTTTATGGGTTTATGGTTAATGGTTTATGGGTTTATAGTTTATGGGTTTATGGTTTATCGGTTTATGGTTTATGAGTTTATGGTTCATGGGATAATGGTTTCTTGATTTATGGTTTAAACGGTTCTATGGGTTTATGGTTTATGGGTTTATGGTTCATGGGTTCATGGTTTATGGATTTATGGTTTTAACAAGTTTATGGGTTAACGGTTTATGGGTTCATAGCTTATAGGTTAATGGTTTATGGATTTATGGTTTTAACGAGTTTACGGGTTAATGGTTTATGGGTTTATGATTTATAGGTTTTTGGTTCATCGGTTTATGGTTTATGGGTTTATGGTTTATGAATTAATGGTTTATGGGTTTATGGTTTAGGGGTTTATAGTTTATGGTTTTATGGGTTTATGGGTTTATGGATTATAGGTTTATGGTTAATGGGTTTATGGTGAAATGGTTTTATGGGTTTATGTTTCATTGCATAATGGTTTCTGGATTTATAATTTTAACAGGTTTATAGGTTTATGGTTTATGGGTTTATTGTTTATGGGTTTATGGTTGATGAGTTTATGGTTCATGGGTTCAGGGTTTATGGGATTTTTGTTTATGCGTTTATTGGTTGTGGGTTCATGGTTTATGGGTTCATGGCTTGTGTGTTTTATGGTTTATGGGTTTATGGTTTATGGGTTTATGGTTTGCGGGTTTTATGGGTTCATGGTTTGTGGGTCCATGGCTTATGGGTTTATGGTTTATGGGTTAATGGTCTATTGGTTTGTGGTTTATGGGTTTATGGTTTATAAGTTCATGGGTCATGGATTCATAGTTTATCAGTTTATGGCTGAGAGGTTTATGGTTCAACGGTTTATGGGTTTATGGTTTACGGGTTTATGGTTTATGGGTTTATGGTTTGCGGGTTTATGGTTTGTGGGTTTATGGTTTATGGGTTTATGGTTTGTGGGTTTATGGTTTATGGGTTTATGGTTTATGAGTTTATGGTTTATGGGTTTATGGTTCATGGGAATATGGTTTATAGGTTTATGGTTAATGGGTTTTATGGTGAGATGGTTTATTGTTCCATGGGTTTATGGTTTACGAGTTCATGGTTTATGGGTTTATAGTTTATATTTTATGGGTTCATGGTTTACGGAATTATGGATTTATGGTTAATGAGTTAATGAGTTTATGGGTTTATGATTTATAGGATTATGGTTTATAAATTATGTGTTTATGGGTTTACGATTTATAGGATTATGGTTTATAAATTATGGGTTTATGGGTTTGTAGTTAATGGGTCCATGGTTTATAGGTTTCTCGTTTTTATGTTTATAGTTTATAGGTGTATGGTTTTATGGTCATGAATTTATAGTTTATGGGTTTATGGTTCATTAGTTAATGATTCATGGATCTATGGGATTATGATTCATGGGTTTGTGTTTATAGGTTTATGGGTTTATGGGTTTATGGGTTTATGGTTTATGGTTTATGGTTTATTGGTTCATTGTTTATAGGCTTATAGTTTATGGGTTAATTGTTTATAGGTTAATGGGTTGTGGGTCTACGGTTTATAAGTTAATTGGTTTATGGTTTATGGTTTATGGGTCTATAGTTTATGGGTTTATGGTTTGTGGGTTCATGGTTTGTGGGTTTATGGTTTATAGGTTTATGGGTTTATGGTTTATGGGTATATTGTTTATAGGTTTATAGTTTATGGGTTAATGGTTTATAGGTTTATGTGTTGTGGGTCTACGGTTTTATAGGTTAATTGCTTTATGGTTTATGGTTTATAGGTTTATAGTTTATAGTTTATGGCTTGTGGGTTTATGGTTTACGAGTTTATGATTCATGGGATAATGGTTTCTTGATTTATGGTTCAAACGGTTTTATGGGTTTATGGTTTATGGGTTTATGGTTCATGGGTTCATGGTTTATGGAATTCTGGATTTATGGTTAATGAGTTAATGAGTTTATGGGTTTATGATTTATAGGATTATGGTTTATAAATTATGGGTTTATGGGTTTATGATTTATAGGATTTTGGTTTATAAATTATGGGTTTATGGGTTTAAAGTTAATGGGTTCATGGTTTATCGGTTTCTGGTTTTTATGTTTATAGTTTATGGGTTTTGGGGTTTGTGTTTCATGAATTTATAGTTTATGGGTTTAAGGTTTATTAGTTGATGATTCATGGGTCTATGGGTTTATGATTCATGGGTTTATGGTTTATAGGTTTATGGATCTATGGGTTTATGGGTTTATGGTTTATAGGTTTATTGTTTATAGGATTATAGTTTATGGGTTAATCGTTTATAGGTTAATGGGTTGTGGGGTCTACGGTTTATAAGTTAATTGGTTTATGGTTTATAGGTTTATGGGTTTATGGGTTTATTTTTTTATAAGCTTTATAGTTTATGGGTTAATGGTTTATAGGTTTATGTGTTGTTGGTCTACGGTTTATAGGTTAATTGGTTTATGGTTTATAGGTTTAAAGTTTATGGTTCATGGTTTATGGGTTTATGGTTCCTTGAGTTTATGGTTCATAGGATAGTGGTTTCTTGATTTATGGTTTGAACGGTTTTATGGGTTTATGGTTTATGGTTCATGGGTTCATGGTTTATCGATTTATGGTTTTAACAAATTCATGGGCTTATCGTTTATGGGTTTATGGTTTATAGGTTTATGGTTTATGGATTTATGTTTTTAACGAGTTTATGGGTTTTATGATTTATAGGTTTTGGTTCATCGGTTTACGGTTTATGGGTTTATGGTTTATGAGTTTATGGTTTGTGGGTTTATGGTTTGTGGGTTTATGGGTTTATGGGTTTGTGATTTATGGGTTCATGGTTTATGGGTTCAAGGCTTATGGGTTTATGGTTTCTGGGTTGATGGTGTATGAGTTCATGGTTCAGGGGTTTTGTGGTTTATAAGTTCATGGTTTATTGGTTCATGGCTTATGGGTTTATGATTAATGGGTTCATGGTTGATGGGATTATGGTTTGTGGATTTATAGTTTATGCGTTCATGGCTTATGGGTTTATAACTTGCAGGTTAATGGTTTTATGGGTTTATGTGGTACATGGTTTATGGGCTGATGGTTTTCCGGTTTTATGGTTTATAGTTTATGAGTTAATGGTTTAGTAGGTTTTATACTTTGTGGTTTATAAGTTCATGGTTCATGGGTTTTATAGTTTATATTTCATGGGTTAATGGTTTATCGGAAATATGGATTTATGGTTAATGAGTTGATGAGTTTATGCGGTTTATGATTTATGGATTATGGTTTATAAATTGTGGGTTTATAGGTTTATAGTTAATGGGTTCATGGTTTATAGGTTTCTGGTTTTTCTGTTCATAGTTTATGCGTTTATGGTT